>CM066992.1:14472500-15672500 GCA_033977485.1 Hydrangea macrophylla
CGGAGTAAGCTTCTCGATGTTTAGGAATTTTTGTAGTGACGGCTACTATGCATGGTTTAAGGCTTGGACTTGCCAGGGCACTTGGGGTTATAATGGTTGTAGGCTTGGACTATCCATTAACATCGCAGTTTAAGGCTTGGACTTGCTAATACTGGATGAAGGCGTATTTTTCTCCCTAGTGACTATTTATGTGATTTATGATATTGAAATATGTTCATCATATATTGCATATGTTAGAATTTGTGCACTCAGCATATAGTTGAGCAGTGGAGATTTACTCTATTGCAGGTAAGAAAAAAGACAAGAAGAAGCGAGAAGAGTGAGGGCGAAGAATGCCGGAGAAATTACACTTGTTTATATTTTTGTCTCTCTTCCTAAACTTGTATTAAGGATTTAGAATTTGTAATATACGTCGTAATACAACCTTGGGAGATAGTTGGTGGTACTGTATTTTATATTTAAACACCCGTAATGAAGTTTTAAAATGTTGTAATTCAGTTATGGTTGTAGTTGTCGTGGTTTGGGAGAAGCATGGGTTGTAATGTTTCACAACAGGGCTGCCAGTATGGGATCAGTCGACTGGACCCTATATCAGTCGATTGAATCCTGTGTTGCTTTAGACACTGAAAGTGAATAGTATTTCATCAGTCGACTGGACCGATTTTCAGTCGACTAGACTACTGTTCATTTTTGGCTACTGCTTTTATAAGTGGCAAAATCAGTCGAATAGGCCACGTTTCAGTCGACTGGATAATTGAAGGAAAAATGATGATTTTATTTCTGCTCAATGCACAGTCGACTCGACGGAGTCAGTCGACTGAAAATTTTGGACCCCAGTCGACTGGACTCGAGTCACAATCACTTGGACGAGCTGTTGATTTTTGAAATCTCACTGCTTTTGGTTTTCAATCGACCGGACCCCCGATCTAGTCGAGTGGACCTCTGTTTTCAAAACTGAATTGTTTCTCGAGGTTTTCCAATTGGGCAAAACTTTTTGCAACTGTGATTTTAAAAGAGTGTACTTATTATTTTTCCGTTGCTATTTTACTTTAAAGGAACTGGATAAGCCTTGATGGCGTGCGACGTGTCCTATTTCTACGCGTAGTGGGTTGGGTCGTGACCGATACATATATTTCTTATAAGACTGCAAACATTTCTTACCACTGAGGATTATGATGATTTGATTGTACCATACAATCAAACCACTTGGTTAATTGTATGGAAGACCACGCCTAATCGACCTCCTTATGACCAAAAAAAAAAAACTTATTTCAAAAAAATAAAAGGATAATGCTATTATCTGAGTAACAATGAGTAATGTTAGAGTAAAAAATATCACGAAAAATTTTAACAAATAAAAAAAAATTTATTAAAATTTTTAAAAATACCTTTACGTTAGCATTAACTATTACTATTCTGACAACAGAACTAGCAAAAAGTAAATGGACAATAAAAATATGTACAAGGACGGAAATAAAAGGAGCGTGGAGGGGTAATGGTATCCATTTGGAATTAATTGAGCTGTCCAAGTACAGAGTTGGCCGAAAGAGTATGGGTGCGGACAGAAAAATCCCAATCCTTCCAAAACTTCCTTGTCTTTCGCTTTTCTCCAAACAGTGATTCTTATGAGATACACAGGGGCATTTGGGGGGACCAAACCTACAGCTTTATTGTGTATGGAATTACAGAAATACCCTTTAAAAGTTAAAACTATGAAAACAAGCCACGGAATGGAATATTGAAGGACAGATTGGGAATATATCAAAGGTGGAAGTTGGAGAGTACATTTTATTAGTTGTTTTTATTTTCTTATGTGAAATAGAATTCCAGGTAGGCTTATAGCCTTATAGAAATGTTTATCATTAAAGCTGCAGTGCAGCCGAAAAAAATACGTAATATAAAGCTCCGTACAACAACTTTCTTGTAAAAGAATTTTATTTTATTGAAACCAACTTTGTGAATCAACAACTCCACAAATAGATTGGGACTTTATCAACCTCCACATGCAAAAAGTGATTTTCCCTATTTAATTGACAGTCTACTAGTCTAGTGAGAAAATGACCGCATTTATATCTGCGTTAAAATTGTTTTTTTTATTTTTTTGTTAAAACATTAATTTATATCATTAAAACAAACACAAGTACATGAAACAAAAAAGAATAATTATACAACATATGGATAGTTTTTGGCCACCAACAACAGAAAAGCAAGTGAGGGACAAGATCCCCTGCTCATGCGGAAAATAAAAATAGGAAAACACAGAAACATATCCCCGTGCACCTAAGAGATGCAACTAAGGAGAGTTTATACCCACATACTTGTAAGTTATGGGAACCCCATCCACCGGAATACCAGAGTACCACCCTGGATGGGTAGGAGACCGCGGTTGCTGCTTTCCTGGAGAAGATAACTTAGATGTGTCAGAACTGACTTGAGAACCCCAACTCCGGACAGGACAACACTGGATCTACAAGAAAAAAATTTCAGATCTAGAGAATGCACATGAGAACAACCTTCACAAAGGAAAGGGGAGAGCTTTTTAAAGGAAAAGGGAGAAAACCAAACAAGGCATTATTTAAATTTGAGAAAAAAGGATGAAAGGGGAAGGGAGAGGGAGGGCAGTCAAGGAGGAGGAGGAGGAGGAGATGTGGGATGAACTGTGGAGGAGGGAGGGGGCTAGCTGCGGCTGTTAGAGTAAGGGAGAAAAAAAATTGCTTATCTCTAGTTCGGGCATTCTATAATGGTTTTTTTTTTTTTTTGCTTAAAACATTCTATAATGGTTAAATAGTAGTAGTTTAAAGGAGCTTCGTCCATAGCTTCTCAAATAAAACTCATTCAAGCTAAAATTTATGCTACTTTTTATTTATTTATTTTAATAATTTATTTTTATGCCTAAATAACTTCAAATTGCTATAACTATTATTCTACATGTTCGTTTTTCATAAAATTTGATATTTTAGAATCAACAAAATAAGATCTATCAACCGAAATCAATATTGTCATGCCTCGGAGCAGCAAAAATAGAGAAAAATAAATTTTCATTTTGGGTCCATAGAGAATGACGAGCGAATGTCACTAATTATCCACACCACACAGTACCAGTCAACTAATGCATAAGAATAGCAACATAATCAGACTGAATATGATAATAGTGGTATTGATTACAAACATCAGAGTGGTCCTCAGGAACCTAACAGGTTTGGAGACAACATATGCCCAAGTACATGTTTAAACTAAACATAATAAAGTTAAGCAGAATTATAAAACTAAGTATCTATCTTCACTCCCTAGCTGGCGTAGAGGTAGTCATCGGCGTAGTAATCCTTCTTCTTTACGAACAACACAGGTACTTCCCAAGGTAACGTACTTGGATGAACAAATCCCAAATCTTAAAGTTTCTGAACTTCCTTCTTCAATTCCAACATCTCACTTGGTGCCATTCGATACAGAGTCTTAGATATTGGCAATGTGCCAAGTACTAATTCCACACAAAAGTCTATCTCTCGCTTGGGTGGAAGTCCTTTAATATCCTAGAATACCTCTTGAAAGTCTTGTACGGCAGGGATACGATCCATCGTGAGTTCTATTCTCGCACTTGTACCTCCGATTGCAGCTAAACTACTTGTAAGAAGCATGTCGCTCATTGGCTGACACTGGAATCTGATCAACGGTCGTCCAGGTATTGGGAATACAATTGTCCAGGTAGGACAATCCAAATTGGCACCATTCTTAGTCAACCAATCAATCCCTAGGATAATATCAAACTCTGACATCGACAGAACTACCAAGTCTGCCGAAAGGTTTCAATCTTCTAGAGTTAGTGGGCAATCCTTGCACACTTTACCCAACTTAACAGTCACTCCTAACAGTGACACATGATTAAGTGTTGGCTCAAGTGTCTGGGGTTCTAAACCTAACTGACACACAATCTTAACAACGATAAATGAACGTGCGACGCAAGTATCAAATAAAGCTTTAACTTGACTGTGAATGAGTACAAGTGTACCTTCCAGATGTTGCTGTTCATCAGTGTTAAAGCCTGCTCTCCTCAGATTATAGCATTTACCCGAGTCTGATCTGGGGTCCTTGTATTCCCTGAACTGGAGCCCCATAGTGTCCTTCTCGTGGTGCACGACAATCCCTACTCAAGTGCCACGGCTTGTTGCAGTTGCGGCAGACGATGTTCGGCCTACGATTAATTCTGGGGGCGAAGCAATTTCTGGCAGTATGTCCCGGCTTCCCATAGTTAAAACAACCTCCGTCATTTTAGTGGCAGAGCTGTAAGCAGTGCCTGAGGTAGTGGTCTGAAGGAAAAATAGGTTTAAAAATTTATTTAAATGCGCAGCGGAAAGATTAAGTTACAAAAACATATTGGTAGCCTAGATCTACTACTTCTCAACTCTATAAATGTGTATAAACAAGAGGGAGAAGAGTTTATACCTCAGGTCTTGAACCCAATTCTGATTTTCTTCTTTCTTGATGGTACATCAGCCTCCACTAGGTTGTATACACCCTTATGACTCCTACGGATGCTTGTCGGAAAGATTAGGGGAGGTGGGAACCCTAATAGAGAGGATAGAGAAGGTTTGGCAACCATAAAACAGTTTCTGCAGCTTCTGGTATAATAAAATGACGAACTCAGATTTTTGGACGCAGTTGCTATATTTATAGATTCCCAGAACTGACCTTACTTTCACCTGATCGAAGTGTATTCGATCAATCCAACATTCGATCGATTGAACAACTTTCGATCGATCGAGCTTGCCATGACTTCAATTGATCGAGACTACTTCGATCGATCGAACATGTCTTGACAAGATCCTTATACGCATTTCCAAGCACCCTAGCAGAGCTAAGAGTGGGACCTCCTAGGCTGTTTATTATTGGCTCAGACCAGTTGTTAATTCCCATGACCAAACTCTTTGATCAAAAAACGAATCAACTGACCAGTTAACATTTACTCCACTATAAAATGATAACTAAACTCCAAAACAAAATAACATATCTGAAGAGATAACTAGACTTGTATGGTGTACTGATGTCCCTCTACCATCAGCATTCATAATCATATTCAGGTAGTCGCACAACTGTTACTGTCAACCTGAACAATGATTACATCTTCCATTCCTTGAGTCCCATTCACCTCTCATGATTACCAAATATGCTGATAACTACTTATCAACAAGACTGCATTTCTCAGTAATTAACTTGGTGACATTCTCAATGGAATGTTTACTCTTTATCTGAGAGAGATTCTATCTTGACAACATATGTTCACAACCCTATGAATATGACATACCCAAGATACCCAGGTGTTTATCTTTAAGACCTCACTGATTGGTAAGTCAAAGAAGCCATATTCATAGTCTGTGTTCATAATCGTCTCAAGATTGAGAACACAATCTTATACAAGTTTTGAGTTCCTATCGACTGTTGACAGTTTTAAGTGGCAATAGGAAAGCTCAGGTCCATCAATGCACTAAAAGCACTAGCATATTAACTTAGAGATGTACTCTAGTGATTGAGATTCATCACTCCATCCAATGGTAGTTAATCATGCTACAGTGTAAACTTGATGAGATATCTTGTCTCATCATCCACTGTGACTAATTTTAAGTATCAATGAATATTAATTCGTATCTCACTTGTATGTATCTCATACACACACGAATTACTTACTATGATATTTAAGGATTATCAATCATCTCATGAAAGAAACATACACAATGAAATATAAAGCTGATATCTATATATTAAAATGTCAATATCTCATACATAAAGCAATGGTTTGAGGGTACAAACACAACAATCTCCCACTTGCACTCATAATCATTCAGGACTACATCTGAGACCTAACCTATCTAGATGACGATCAAAGACCTTCTGTGCTAAGGCCTTGGTAAACAGATTTGCAAGAATGTCAGAGGTAGAAATCTTGCTGACAGTCACATCTCCACATTGAACTATTTCTCATATTAGATGCTATTTTTGCTCTACGTGCTTTCCCTTTCTGTGGTTCCTTGGATCCTTGGACTAAGCTACTGCCCCACTATTATCGTAGTATAGCATAATAAGTAATAGCAACACTAGTACCACCCCAAGCTCCATAAGGAACTTCTTGAGCCAAAAAGTTTCCTTTGCGGCTTCACAAGTAGCCACATACTCAGCTTCTGTAGTTGAGTCTACAATTTATTTCTTCTTAATGCTCCTCCAACTAACAACACCACCTCCTAAGGTAAAGAGATGTTCGAATGTTGACGTTGTCGAATCTTTATCTGACATAAAGTCCAAGTCAGTGTATCCCACTGGAATTAACTCATCACCGCCGTACATAAGCATGCAATCTTTAGTCCTTCTCAAGTACTTAAGAATGTGCTTAACTATTATCTAGTGTTCTAGACCAGGATTTGACTGATACCTGCTGACCATGACAACGACAAAGTAGATATTTGGTCTAGTGCATAACATCGCATATATGAGACTTCCTATTGCCGAAGCATAGGGAACTCTTTCCATGTGATTCCTCTCCTCCCATGTCTTTGGACACTTTTGAGAACGCAAAACCATGCCTGAAAGGCAATAAACCTTTCTTTGAATTTTCCTTGGAAAACCTAGTTAGCACCTTATCAATATAACCAGCTTGAGATAATCCCATTATCTTTCACTTACGATCCTGAAAAAGTCTTATCCTAAGGATATAGCTCACCTCCCCTAGATCCTTTATATCGAAATTACTAGCTAGCCAAACCTTAACAATTGATAACGCCACTACATTATTCCCAATGAGTAGAATGTCGTCAACGTAAAGAATAAGAAAACCCACCACTTTTCCTTCATGCTTTGTGTATACACAAGGCTCATCTAGATTCTGTATGAAACCAAACAACTTGACTGCTTGGCCAAAATGGATGTTCCAACTTCTAGATGCTTGCTTAAGCCCATAAATGGACTTTTACAACTTGCATACCAAGTTACCTTTCCCACCAGTTATGAGCCCTTCTGGTTGTTGCAAATAGATGTCCTCCTCCAGATTTCTATTTAAGAATGCAGTCTTGATGTCCATCTACTAGATCTCATAATCTAGGCATGCAGCAATGGATAAGAGTATTCTGGCGGACTTGAGCATGGCTATCGATGAGAAGGTTTCCTCATTGTCAATGCCCTCCCTCTGAGTATAACCTTTTGGTACAAGCCTTGCCTTAAAGGTCTAAACCTTTCCATCAGATCCACTTTCCTCTTGTAAACCCACTTACAGCCAATGGTTTTGATGTTGGCTGAAAGTTCTACAAGATCCCAGACTTAATTAGAATGCATATATTTTAATTCAGCTTTCATAGCTTTAGCCCAATGAGCTGAGTCTACATCAGCCATTGCCTCTTCGTTTGTGGTAGGATCAAATTCGGATTCTATGGAGACAGCTTCAAAAACTTCTCCTAAGAACATGTATCTTTCATGCTAACTGATAATCCTCCCACTACGATGAGGTACCGGTGCAGAAATGGGGGAAGAAGTGGTTTTTTCTTGTATTACATCATTATCAACTATGGGTAGGACTGAGGGCTCTCCTTCTATCTCTCTATGATCTATCCTTCCCTTCGGTTTATGGTTCATGATATACTCATTCTCCAAGAAAACAACATTTGTACTAACAAACACTTTCTATTCTCTTGGATCATAAAAACACCATCCATAAGTACCTTTTGGATACCCTACAAAATAACATACTTCCAATCTAGAATCCATCTTGCTCATCTTTCCTTTTAGCATATATGCCGGACACCCCCCATATTCAGAGATGTTACAAAGAAGGCTTATACACAATTCACATCTCCCGTGGTGTCCTGGGAACAGGTTTGCTTGGTACTAGATTTAGTATGTATGCAGAATAACTCGGTATGTATGATTAATTCTGGGGGCGAAAAAATTTCTGGCAATATGTCCTAGGTTCCCATAGTTAAAATAACCTCCGTCATTTGGTGGCGGAGCTGTAAGCAGTGCCTGAGGTGGTGTTCTAAAGGGAAAATTGGTTTAAAAATTTATTTAAATGCGCAGTGGAAAGATTAAGTTACAAAAACTTATTGGTATCCTAGATCTATTACTTATCAACTCTATAGATGTGTATAAACAAGAGGGAAAAGAGTTAATACGCTAGGTCTTGAACCCAATTTTGATTTTCTTTATACTTGATGGTACAACAGCCTCCACTAGGTTATCTTCACCATTATGACTCCTACGGGTGCTTGCTGGAAAGACTACGGTTGGTGGGAACCCTAATATAAAGTATAGAGAAGGTTTGGGAATCCTAAAACAGCTTCTGCAGCTTCCAGTATAATAAAACGACGAACTTAGATTTCTAGATGCAACTCCCCTATTTATAGATTCCCAGAACCGACCTTACTTTCAATGAATCGAAGTGTATTTGATCGATCGAACATTCGATCGATTGAACAACTTTCGATCGATCAAACTTGCCATGACTTGAATCGATCAAAACTACTTTGAAATGTCTTGGGCAGAATCCTTTTAGTATTCCAGTAACTTCTGTTTCAGAAACTAAGTCCAATTTGATCTTTTAAGTTCAAATTGCAATTTGATTTTGAAATATAAGCTCTTTTGATTAATTAATTCAATGAACACTTATGACAAATATATCAAATTTCCTATACTCGATTTGTTAGTTATAGTTCATGATTTAGTTAGTCCTGATTTCAGTTCTTATTGTAAGTGAGGTAGTTTAACCACCAAGTATGTGGAATTCACATACTTAGTGTCTAGGTTGCTTAACTTAATCTTTTGTGAAATAAGGAATACTAGAATGACAAAACCCCGGTTGTTCGTTTTTGCTAAATCATGGCAGTGGTTAGGAGTATGTGGTCTCACATGTTCCCAACACTTTTTCATTCATAATTTAAACTACATTGTTCATTCTTACTTAATTTGATTGCTGCTTTACTTTAATCCCTTTTGTTGTAATTTCAAATTTAGTTGAATCATTAGAACCTCCACCTTTAAAAGAAATCATCTTTTACCTTCTTTAGAATTCAATCTAGTGTTCTTTCCCCCAATTCCATCCCTTGGAAAAATGACTCGGTCGTACCGGTTATAACTCAACGCGACCGTTTACACTTGGATGTACTCTTCAGAGAACACATTTCCAATCGTGTCACACACACACATGCATTGCATCCGTGTGACATATGAACCATTTATAAAAAATTTTACGAAGTATTTGCAACCAATACAATCAAATAAAAAAAAGAATAATGGTATAAGAAAAAGAAAAATGACAAAATGAAAATTCTTTTGTAGGGCCAAAATAGCATCCGGTTCGGACATTGTCTGGTTTAGTGGTCCCAAAGCAAGGTTAGTGAGAAGAGAAAATAATGCTGAAATGGCATATGAAGGGAATACTAGGGAAGTAGCGAAATTAAGGGCAATAATAAAAAGTTAGGAAGAGCACATGAGACGATAGGCTGAAAATATGAACCACATGATGGACATGATAGAAGCAATGACTCGCCACCCACTGCCCGTAAATTTGCAAGTTGTCAACCCACCCCCTCCAACAGCAAGAGAAGAAGACTGGTTTGATGATTAAGAGGCACAAAGGGTTGATACACTACGAGCTGACAAAGAAAGAGAAAAGACTGAGAAGGAAAGGGTAATGGATGAGAAAGTTGAGAAGCTTGAGAGAGTGGTACGTAAGGCTTAGGGAGTTTATACCTATTTGTCAGAATTAGAAGGGTTATATGATGGTGTCCACGAGATGTTGCCTGTCGGTTTCAAATTGCCTATCTTTGACAAGTTCGATGGAGCAGGGAATCCTCGCAGCCATGTGAGGATGTGTATCGGGGCTTTCCAGTCTAGTAGGTTGAGCACTGCCATGATGGCTGTCTTATTTCAGCAGACCCTAAGTAGGGCTGCCTTGGCCTGGTATCTCATACTCTAACTAAGCAAGACTAGGGTCTGAGAAGAGGTGGTTAAAGCATTTATGGCATAGTACGAGTATAATCAATACATAGATGTTACAGTCTGAGACTTGGAAATCACTAGGAAAGGGAGAAAGGAATCATTCGTTAAATACTTGAGTCGATGGAGAGGAAAGGCAGCCAAGATGGTGCAAAGACCGTTTGAGAAAGAACAAATTCGGATGCTAATAAAGAATCTTGAACCTGTCTACCAGGAAAAGATGAGGTTCCAATCGATCAACACTTTCATCGAAGTCTTTGACGTGGGCAAAAGTATAGAAGATGATAGGCTAATGGCAAAGGGACATCTTCGTCCGTTGGAACCTCAATCTTTACCGAATTCACTTCCGCCAAGCTTTCGAGAAGATCTCTGTTGCAAATTTCATTAACAAAAGGGTCATGCTACAGATTGGTGCACAAGGTTGAGGCATAAAATTCAAGATCTCATCAATAACAAGGTAATATCTGAGTCGTTTGTCAAAACTCTGAACATTACCAGGAATCCGTTGCCAAATTATCATGTTGTACTACCACTGCAGGGCCTTTATTTCTTAGGGATAGAAGAGACAACCTTCAATCCATCCAGGCTTATCACTAAAGTTGAGAAACCAAGGATGCCTTACTAGATGTCAAAAGATTTGATAATCTGTACTCTAGGAATTCAGCCAGGAAGATGTGGAGAGGGAATGACAAAGCAAGTGGATTAGTGGGTTCAAGAAACTGACAAAGCTGATAGTCGAGATATAGATTAGGTGGAAGATGATCTGTGGTACGAGAGTGATGAAGTGACAGAAATGGGGAAAGAGAATTCAAAAGTTACCTTAGAAATAGACAATGTGTGGGCAAGAGAGGAGGTCAGTCATCTAACCCGATCGGGGAGACACTTTAAACCATACGAGCTAGAGGAAGATCACCCGGGGAAAGAGTTAGACAAAGGAAAAGGGAAGATGAATGAAGAAGAGGAAGAGGATAGGGTTTTAAAGAAAATGAAGAAGACCAAGCCAATATCACCATTTGGGGGTTGTTGATCACTTCTAAATGTACCAGGCAGGCAGTCTTGGAAGCCTTGAATTAATCTGATGTTTCTATCGACACAGCACCGGAGGATCTCATGGGAATGATCGGTAGAATTCTGACCTTGGCTATAACCTTCTCCTCAGACGAATTACCCCCCGGAGGGCCCGTTCACAATAAGCCACTATACGGCACTATTGAATGCTTAGGGAATACTGTACCTGCTTGTCTCGTTGACAACGGGCCTGCTCTAACTGTGTGCCCATTTTAAAAATCCAAGCGAATGGGTCTAGATGAGTCAACTTTCATACCATCTGAGTAGAGGGTAGGAGCGTATGACAACACCCAGAGGATGGTCATCAGTATAATCTTCTTTAATCTCACCATTGAGCCTTTGGAAAAAGAAGCTGAGTTTTATATCATCGACGTCCCTGCCTCTTTCAACTTGCTGCTAGGTAGGCTGTGGTTGGACAGTCTAGTAGCCATACCATCAATAATTTATCAGAAAGTTAAGTGTGTGTGGAAAAATAAGGTATGTGATATACTCAGGGATAATTGGGCCTACATGTCTGAAGCTTCATCAAGCACATCAATTCTAGAGGTACCATTGCAAAAAGGGGAAACAAGTCAGGGAGGGTTTGAGTTCATCAATATGTTGGAAGGATCAAAGTCGAGGGAGTTCCTGCCGCTATATTTTGATCAGTATGCAAGCCTGTCAGTCGCCAGAGTTATGAAAAAGATGGGTTTCTTCCCAACAATAGGACTGGGTAAAAATCATCAAGGACTGCTGGAGTTTCCAAGAATCCCCACACAGACTCATACTCATGGTCTGGGCTATCAGTTGTCGAAGAAGGAATTGAGAGAAAGGAAGAAAGCAACTGATGCACCGATGGAGCCTTATTAGAAGACACTCAATGGGTACTTTATGAAGGAAGGAGAAGATTTCCCCTTCTATGGCTTTTTAGAGCCATTGATGGATCAGAAAGACAATTGCTTGAATCCAGGGTTTAAGATCTTCTGCCCCCATGAATTCTCTGAATGTGAAGACCCATATTTGTAAGTGTTGGGTTTGTTCCCTCAAATAATTACTTTATGTACGAGACATTAGCATTTTAATATATGGATATCATCTTTAAATTTCATTATGTATGTTTCTTTCATGATATGATTGTTAATCCTTAAGTATCATAGTAAGTAATTCGTGTATGTATGAGATGCATACAATGAGATACTAATTACTATTCTTTAATACTTAGAGCTTGTCACAGTGGATGATGAAACTAGATATCTCATCAGGTATATACTATAGCATGATTAACTACCATTGGATGGAGTGGTGAATCTCAATCACTAGAGTATAACTCTTAATTAATATGCTAGTGCTTATAGTGCATTGAAAGACCTGAGCTTTCCTATTGACTCTCAAGACTGTCTAACAGTCGATAGGAACTCATAACTCGTATAAGGTACATGTTCTAAATCTTGAGACGATTATGAACACAGACTATGGATATAGCTGCTTTGACTTACCAATCAGTGAGGTCTATAGAAGATCAACACCTAAGTATCTTGGGTATGTCATGTTCATAGGGTTATGAACATATATTTTCAAGATAGAATCTATCCTCTGATTCAGAGTAAGCATTCCCTTGAGAATGTCACCAAGTTTATTATTGAGAAATGTAGTCTTATTGATAAGTAGTTATCAACATGTTTGGTAATCATGAAAGGTGAATGGGAATCAAGGAATACAAGAAGTAATCATGATTCAGGTTGACAGTAACTGTTTATCCAACTACCTGAATATGATTACGAATGCTGACAGTAGAGGGACATTAGTACACCATACAAGTCTAGTTACCACTTTAGATTTGTTCTTTTGCGTTAGAATTCATGTATCATTTTGTAGTGGAGTAAACGTTAATTGATCAGTTGGTTAGTTTGCTGGTCAAAGAGTTTTGTCATGGGAATTAACTACTGGTCTGAGCCAACAATAAAGAGCCTAGGCGGTCCCACTCTTAGCTCCGCTAGGATGTTTGGAATGGCACAAGAGGATCTTTTTATGACTGGTTCGATCGATCAAATAGGTTTCGATCGATTAAAGTCTAGGCATGTTCAAGCGATCGAAAGTAGTTCGATCGATCAAAATATCGATCGGTCGAAGCCACTTCGATCATTTGATTATGGAAATCTATAAATAGGGTAGCTGCGGATAGGATTTTATAATCGTCATTTTTCCTATACGAAAGCTGTCAAGACTGTTTAGGGTTTTTCAAGCCTTCTTATCCTCCTTGTTGGAGTTCCCACCAACTCTAGCCTCTTCGGTAGCATCTGCAGGAGTCATAAGTGTGAAGACAACCTAGTGGAAGCTGCTACACCATCAAGAAGGTTGAAGATTTCAGAATTGGGTTCAAGACCATAAGGTGTAGTTCTTGTCCCCTCTTGTTAGTAAGCATCTCTGGAATTGATGAGTAGTAGATACTGGGCTGCCAATAAGTTTTTGAAACTTAACCTTTCCGCTGTGCATTTAAAATAATTTTCAACCTAATTTTCCTTCAATTGGTATCAGAGCCTCGCTTGTTTGGATCTATAGATGCGTTTTGGAACACTAGTTTTAATTTGCTTGTTGATTTTAGGACTATTTTTGAAACTGCATCGTCACAGATCTGTTTTTACAGTGTTTCCATAGCAGAATACAAATCTGTGATTGCATTGGATGCATGGAAGTTTCGATCGATTGAAGTATTTTCGATCGATCGAAGCATTCAGTTCTCAAGCGATCGAACTAAGTTTGATTGATCGAGACTGATTTCCTGTCCAGATATTCTTTTCATAGTTTTAAAAAGATTTTAAAATTGTATACTTTAATTTTATATTATTCTTTAAAATTTTCAAAACATTCTGTGAAATTGAAAGTTCAATCGATTGCACAACTTTCAATCGATCGAAGGTTTGATTGATCGAACCCTTGTTGATCGATCGAAGTGTGACAGAGAACTAAGATGCTGTTTTAAGTTCTAATTCAGTGCGTAAAGAGTTTATGTACTATGCAAATCAATTAGGTTCCAATAGTTATATATATTTGATATATATGCATGGATGTGCGTACGACTAGCCCTTTGCAGCAAGATTAATCTTCTATCTCCCATGGCACCAAGATCAAAGTTATATTTTTTGTATTTATATGTTTGTGCTTGATGGATGATTGTATTTATTTTGGTTTGGTTTTAAGGCTTATGTAAAGGGTGCTGCGACTTCAATTCTATGAAAAGAAAAGTTGAACCGGTTTCACTGGCCTTTTTATTTTACTGTTGCCATTTCTATTTCTAGATAAATTGTAAGCTTCAAAAGAAGCATAGGATCGATGTAATAGAATCAAAAAATTCTATGAAGATGGAGGAGCAAGTCATTGTCTATGAAGATGGAACCGGGAGCGATCAAACCAAAAGAGAGATTCTATGAAGATAAAGCCATGGGAGATAGAGGCATCGTTTTGATGCTTTTATTTCAATTTTAGTTTTTTGTTTTTATATGCCTGTTTGTGATTTTGGAGTATTAAATATGATATTACTACATGCATTATAAAAACAAGTTTTCTAAAATAAAATTCAAAAACCGTTTCAACACATTAGTAAACATTGGATGTTTATGTGTAATGTGTAGAAACAATTTTTCATAAAAAGCAAAATCCTTAATAAATCTAGTGGGAGAGGGTCTTATTAATAACACCCACGATCTTCCATTAATAGTTCACTATAAGATGAGTAGTGCATTCTGTGTCACCTCGCTAGGGGTGATCATTCCATATGGAGGGTACACTACTCATTGGTTACTCGATGTGAACTTTCTTTGGATAGGATAAATTAGACGTGTTAGAGGGTGACCACCACACGGAGGCACTACTTGAGGCGGTTGTGATTGTATCCTAGTTAA
Organism: Hydrangea macrophylla; assembly: GCA_033977485.1. Classification (NCBI taxonomy): domain Eukaryota; kingdom Viridiplantae; phylum Streptophyta; class Magnoliopsida; order Cornales; family Hydrangeaceae; genus Hydrangea; species Hydrangea macrophylla. The sequence continues at coordinate 14,487,416 of CM066992.1, forward strand.
TGGTATACACTAGCTAAGCTATGGATAACGGATCCCACATGGGGCATTATTCAGAAACTTAGAAATCAAATAGATTCGGGAGTCATGACTTGTTTTACAAGAGTTTCATAGCGGATAAGTCATGATAAATTGAAAGATCGAACATTGACCACCACATGGAGCTTTGTTCTTTCGTTTCGATATTCTGGCGACTTTGTTTTTTAAAATAAGAGTTTTAAGGATTCTTTTATTTCAAGCTGTCAAATTATGATATCTATATTGATTTTGTTTTGATTTTGCAGTAAATCATAATGTCTGGATTTGCATTTAGTCCTGTTGCCACCATACTTACACAAAACAAGTTAACTGGAAATAACTACACAGAATGGAAACGAAACCTCGACATTGTTTTAACTGCGGAGGATCACATATATGTCCTTACCACCCTATGCCCCGAAGAGCCTGTGACAAATGCTTCAGCAACTCCCAGACGCGAGTTCGACAAGTGGAAGAAGTCGAATGGAATGGCTCGTTCCTACATTCTGGCCTTAATGGCTGGTGTGTTGCAACACTAATTCCAGTTGAATAATTCAGTCAGTGACATTATCAAATCCCTGAAAAAGACATTTGGGGAGCATGGCAGGCCTGCTAGGTAGGTAGCTATGCAGAAAATAATGAGTGCAAAGATGTCGGAAGGGACTCCAGTCAAAGAACATGTTTTAAAAATGATTAGTGATTTGAACGAGCTGGATACCCTAGGTGCCAACATTGAGGCACAAACCCAAGTTGATATGATCCTTGATACGCTTTTGCCGTCATTCGCTCCATTTAAACTAAATTATATTATGAATAAAATGGATTTATCAATGAGCGAATTAATGAGTTCTTTACTGGCAGCGGAAGGGGTGATGAAACCTGGGGGCAATGTTTTGAACGTTGAGAAAAGCTCTTCCACTTCCTGATCTATGCCCAAAGGAAAGAAAGGGAAGAAGAAGGCTGGCACTGGTGGTTTAAGTGTTGGACCGGTCTCTAAGATTGCAAAATCTAAGGGAAAAGGTAAGGGCAAAGGAAAGGTAGGTGGCCAAGTCAAAGGAAAGTGTTTCTAATGCAGGGAGAAAGTCCACTGGAAGAGGAACTGTCCAGAATTCTTAACTACAAGAGTTCATGGTATGATTGAATCACATGTGATTGAAGTATGTTTTATTATGGACACTTCAAACACTTGGTGCATTGAATCTGGTGCGACTAACCATATCTGTAATTCATTGTAGGGGTTCAGATCAACCAGGAGATCCAATGATAGGGAGATTGTACTTACTCTAGGTTCTAGCACAACCGTATCTGCGGTTGCTATAGGAGTGGTAGTTTTAGAATTTGAAGACAATAAGACTTTAGTTTTATCAGATGTACTTTATGTCCCTTTCATGAGACATAATTTAATTTCTATTTCAGATTTATCAAATAAAAATAATTCTTTTCATTTTGGAATAGAAGTTGTCATTAAAAGAAATGGTTCTTTTACATGTTCTATTGTTAAAACTAATGGCTTGTATGTCATTACTCCCAATAATTCTAAAGATTCTTGTATGGAACTTGATGATGTCAAAATTTGGTGAAGGACAAGAAGACTAATCTAAGGAGAGAGAGAGCGTGAATAAGGCAATGGATTTGTATGTAGTTGTCCCCATTAACTATGTGACCTACATCTACGGGTGCGCATGTACTAACAGATCACCGACAGTCCTTGGTGAGCCGATAAAGAGGGCGGCACTACTAGGAAGCCTAGCTAGGTGTATACGTGTAAATAATCTGTATTGCAGTTCTCACAAAATAAGATTGCAATCCCTTCAATGACGGTGAGGGGTCTCTTTTATAGGTGCAAGAGACCACTCATACAAGGTAACTAGCTAAGTTAGAAAACCTAACTTGATTACATGTGACTAGCATTAATTATGGAGGTTCCCTTAGTGATTCAAGAAACTACTCGAATTAATCTTCTGACTAAGTTAGGGGACTGCCAGTAACCTTGTAGTGCAAGCCACGGGGCAGGCCTGGGCCACACCTACCGGAGGACGTATCTGCCTCGTGACCCAAAGCTGTGGGCACAAACCGAGCAGTTCGTGGACGATGAGACCGAGTTAGCTGAATTCAAGGTCCCTATCCCGGATGACTCAGTGTCTTCCATGTTGATATGGCGATTTAGCTGAGAGCGGATATTTTCTGACCCATCAACTGCACCCCATTTTCAAAGTTGGCACGACGCTTCATCGGATGATGTTTGAAATTCTGTGCTATTCAGTAGACCTCCCAGGGAACTGCCCGGGTCGTTCCTTGGGATAGACCCCCCTGGCCACCCGGGGACTAGACTGAATGGTATCACTGGGACCTCGGGCTCAGTGGCCGCCACATGTTAAGGAGTGACTGGTCCAGTCAGAATCCAATGGGACTTGTTTTAGTGGAAGAGAACAGTCGCATGGTAACCAGACCATCACATCGCGCATTTATTGCACGCGTCTTTTGAGGTGACCCTTCACGTGCCCGAGGAGACAGCTGGCAGGTGATTTAGGCAGGAAAACTTCTTGACCGCTGGATCTGATCTGATCTGGACTATCCGTGCTTCATATAAATGAGACACTTGGTTATTTCTCTCATTCCTGTTACCCTGAGATAGAGATTACCGAGCGGTTAGAGAGTGAAAGTCCCCGGTTAAGCTTCTCGTGCTCTTTTCCTGCTTTATTACTTGTAAGTCCACACTTCCCCAGTTTTAATTCAATGTCTTCTTCCTTCTTCTCTTTCTGTTTCCTTCTTGAACGAGACTAGAGAGGACGAATCCATTAGAGCTTGCACGGGAGTAGGACTTCTTTTTCCTTAGGTTCACCTTCCTCCTTAAGTCAAGTAACCCATCCTCTGTGGTAGAGTAGTTAAACTGGTCGGGTTGTCTTGTAACAGTGTTGACTGAGTGTTTCTTTAGCCTGAGAGCTCTGTATACTTTACCCTACAGATTATTGGATCTGCCCCCTTATACCGTAGACATAGAGTCGCTGACCCCTATCTACGCCACCACTTATTCCCCCGTCTAGTCCCAGGGACCTTGGATTCCTCTTCGTAGTTGGAGGATGAACAATCGCGGCCTGGGACCCCGGACACAAGCCTAGATCCACCCTCCGCTACACCGTCAGACCACCTTAGTGAGGGCAGGATCCTGATTCGAGTGTCGGACGACGAGTCAGACCAGGAAGCCACATTGGCCTCTGTTTCTCGGGGTTCTGGTGACGAAATACTGGAGGGCCCTGACCCTGTGGTTGCGTTCGCCTGTTAATTCACCCCTTTCATCTTGCGCACTCAAGATCTCAACTGGATTAGGGATAGGTACGTGATCGGGAGAGAACTAATCCTAATTATACGCCTTAATTCACATTTGTTAGTACTTTTTATCCTGTTTTTGTATATTTTTACTTCGTTTTCTAGTTTTTGACAGGATTTGGAAGAAATCACCTAAACCAGGCTAAACAGGGTGAAAAAGCAGAAGAGAAGAAGCTGAAGAATCCACATCGCGCGCGAAAACCCAGATATCGCTCGCGCGTCCCGCTCGCGCGGAAGTCCAGAAATCGCTCGCGCGACCCGCTGGCGCGAGGTACCAAATGTCGCGCTCGCGCGGACCGCTCGCGCGATATGTGTAAAAACCAATTATGCGTATTTCAGTATACTGAAGACTCGTGTGCAAACGAAACTGCTGAACGACGTCTAGACTGTAAATTACATCAGTTTCAGTCCGTTTCGGGTTAGGAAGGCTTCCAAAACTTGTTGTAAATCTATATATACCCTATTTTATTACAATTAAAGGGTGAGACATTGTTGGAAATTAATATACACACATTCTACAACCATGCTTCCAGCCATTGAAGGGAGGGAAGCAAGGAGAAGAAGAAGAAGACCAAGGGTTTCCAAGGCCTCCTCCATCAACTACTTGCCATCCATCACTTCTATGGACGGCTAGATTATAGATCTAGGGTTTCAATGAAGCTCTAGACGAGTAATAGGGTTTTATTTATGTTTTTATTTTAGTTTTATTATGTATGGATGACAGTCACATGTTTAGAGGATTTTTATAAATAAATCGTACTTCTAGTGATTAAATCATTACTTTCAGAATTTATTCTTGTCTTAGATCTATTTTGACTGTGATGTGCTCAACGATCTATGCTTACTGTGCTTGTTAGATTGTTTACATGTGATGGTGCTTTATTGATTTGTGCTATCAAGTATCCGAATAGTCCATGCCTAGGTTAGATGGATTAGATCGCAACCCTAGTTTAGTGTGGGATAATTCGTGCTAACCGAAGATGGATTATGTTGGTGCTTGAACCATGAATATCTTCTTGTCGGAGGAATTGGGCTTGTAGCTACAATTCCCCATTATCATCCAACTTAATAAGCTAGAGTAATTCATAAATATTCCTATTATGAAGCTAGTGGTGGATTTGCAATCCTAGGTTCCATTAAACATTATTTAAAACACTTTTAATTGCTTTCATAGTTTAGATTTAGTTTTATTGTTATTAGTTTAATTAAAATCAAATCAAAATCCGTTTTCATAATTAACTAAAGTTAGGTTTTAAAATTAAGTCGCTGTAGTTAACCAATCCTTGTGGGTTCGACCTTTGCTTTCACACTACAAATCTTTTGAAAAGTAAAGAACACTTTTTATATCTTGATTCTGACAAGATCAGTACGCTATTCCTGACAGTAATTCCCTAACCGTGCAGGCTGGCGAGGCCCAACTGCATCATCCTGGCTTTGTCACTTTGTACGAGGACTCCCTCATGGTTGGGTTCTGTATTCCACTTCACCCGGTCACTCGGTACGTCCTGAACTACCTCGGGATTGCTCTCGTGCAGTTAGCCCCGAATGGGTGGAGGTTCTTGATGGGGTCCATTTCTCTCTGGCCCCAAGTCTTCTTCAAGAGTTCTTCTGGACCCACCGGCCGTTCCCCGTGCATGGGGCGGTCGGGTTCTTTTCTTTAGGGGCTCGGTAGGGGAGAAATATTATTGTCAACTGCCTGAGCAACAACAATGGGTGGAAGAACAAGTTCTTCCAAGTTTCCACTCGTAGGCTCTATGAACGGGCCCCAGGGATTCAACTATGGACTTCCTGAGCGGGGGAGCTGAGGAGTAAGCCCGCCCAACACTTCTCTTTCTGCTTTCATTTGCTTTTGAGTGCAATTATTGGCTAACCGATTCATACTTGGTTTTGTAGTGGGATCAGCTGACCCACTGAGCATTTCAGAGGAGTGCTAAGCCAGGAACAGGCGCTTGGTAGACTTACCCACCAATATCTGGAATGTGCTAACCCAGACAGGGGACTTAAAGGCCACCAATGACCCGGTTGAACCCGTTCAAGCTCCTGTTTTTCCTCTAATCATCCAAGGTAAAGTTCTGGAAAATTTCCTACACAAAAGCGCCGCCCAGGCCTGGAAAATTTTTGAAACTTTGAGCGAGAACTCGATGCATCAGACTGTGTTAGTACGTTTCGAGGGATATCATTCACAACCTAAGAGGGAGGTAAAGTTCGAGTCAAGTCAATCAATTAAAATAGAAGAACTTTCTAACAAACTTGACCGACTTTTAACAATGAACCAAACGACAGCCCCACCCGCTAATGAAATTTATGCATTATGTTCTGATCCTTCACATTCGATACTTGCATGTCCATCGGCGAGTCAATTTCTGGAATTCGTGGAGCAACACATTAACTCTATTCAACAATACCCACGAAATAATTATAATTCGACTACTAATAATCCGGATGCGCCTTGGAGAAACCATCCTAACTTCTCTTGGAAAAATAATAATAATAATCCTAATGAGGTGACTAATTTTCCTAATGCATATCGACCTCAGTTTCAACATAATCAATACCAACAACCGCATCCTAATCCGAACCCTCCAAGGGGTAACATTTTTGAGGAAAAGGTGTTGGCATCCCTTAATAAAATTGAAACGCAAGTACAGGCACAAGCACAAATAGTGCACTCTCATACACAATCCATTGCGAAACTTGAATCCCAAATGGGACAACTAGCTACTGTAGTGAGTCGTAGAAACGAGGGGACGTTGCCTAGTCAAACAATTCAAAACCTAAGGGACAATATGAGGTTAAGGGGTCGAATGAACAAGTAAACGCCGTCTCAACTAGGATGACTACACGAGAGGAGGTGATAGAAACCCCTAATAAGAATGAGAATGTGATAGATGTGAACATCAACTCTAATAAAGAGAGGGGTGAGGACGTGAATCAAACTAGAAAAAAAAATGAACCGGTCCCAACTAATTACATTCCGAGAATACCATATCCACCTAATGTTGAGGGACCGTCACATTTGCCCAAGAAAGGGTCAAAAATGGAAGATATACTCGAGGTATTTAAACAAGTTAAAATAAATATTCCATTCCTCGATGCTATAAAACAAATTCCCGCTTATGCTAAATGTTTAAAAGACCTTTGTACACAAAAGCGCAAAATACGTAGTCATACTCCTAAAAAGGTCTTCCTCACGGAAAAAGTAAGTTCTATTTTTCAACACTCACCTCCAAAGTATAAGGATCCTGGTACGCCAACGATTTCATGTGTCATAGGTGACACTATCATCCATAGGGCTCTCCTTGACTTAGGAGCTAGTGTTAATCTCATACCTTATCACGTCTATAAACAATTAGGTCTAGGTGAACTGAAACCTACGGCCGCTACTATTCAATTAGCGGATCGTTCTGTTAAAATACCTAGAGGAATCGTCGAGGACGTCTTGGTTAAAGTTGATAAATGCTATTATCCTGTCGACTTCATGATCCTTGACACTGAACCCGTGCTAGATGCTAGGAAACACACTCCTGTCATTCTAGGCCGTCCATTCTTAGCAACCGCTAACGCACGTGTTAACTGCCGGACGGGGGTAATGAAAGTGTCGTTTGGGAACATGAATGTCAAATTAAACATTTTTAACGCTATTGATCAACTTCCTAAAGACGATGATTACCTATGTGAGGCGGAGATTGAGGTTAGACGAACAATTGAACCAAATAACGTACAACCTGTGGGTGAGGAAAATAATTTGGTGAGTAGTGAGCGGACGAATTCGAATAATCTGGACCCTAATGCTGAATCTACTCGGAAGGTAAGAAATCGATTTGAACATACTGACAAATCGTCAATCGAATTAATTCAAAGCGACGTGATTTCTGCTTACCACCGAGCTCTACCTGATATTCTTAGGGGTACACAGTCTGATTTTCAACCTCCGTAAGCCTTGAGCTAGAACGGTCTAGCTGAAGACGTAAAAGTGAGCGCTTCTTGGGAGGCAACCCAAGCTTTATTTCGTTCATTTTTCTTATTTTTGGTCGTTTTTGAGTCTGTTTTGGACATTCTGGGTAGGTTTGGGGGTTGGAATTAATTTATTTTAATATTATATACATAATTTTAACCAAAAAATGGAAAAAACTCTTCTCGCGCGCGCGGCCCGCTCGCGCGAGACGTCGCTCGCGCGGCCCACTGGCGCGAGTTTGCCCCTTAGTGGTTTTTCTTTGTTTTCCTTATATGATGCCTCTGCTTCTCCTCGCGCCTGGTGTCGCGGGCGCGAGGTAGCTCGCTCGCGCGAGACAAAAATAAAAAAATAAAAAAATAAAAAAATAAATTTTTTTGGAAATTCGCGCGCGCGATGGTCGCTTGCGCGGACCGCTCTTGCGATTTCCCCTTTTTCTTGATATTTGCTTTTCTTTTCTGTGACCTTCCTCCACACCTGTTCAAGTAGTTTTTCCATTTCTGTTTTTGTTTCGTAGGTCCTTTTCCATCAGGTATTTGATTGTTGTCATAATTCTGGTTATGTTTTATTTTATTTTATCGTATGCTTTATTTTCTTTTCTAGTTTATGTTTATTTTGTTTTCTTTGTTTTGTTATATCGTATAGATTAGGTTAATTTCTTTATATTTCTTTTAGTTGTTTTTCATCTTTTCTTTGTTTAGTTTCTTTTCTCTAGTATTAACAGGTACATTTGAACTTTATCGCTATATTCTTATACCTTTACCTATTTTCCTTGCCGAGATCGAGGTACTATCGTTCCTTTATTACATACTCTCCGTTCTTTCGTTTTATTGTTTCATTAGGGACAATGAAAGGTTTAGGTTTGGGGGTATGCACACATTATTTTATGCGAAATTTTAATTTAAAATTTTTCGATTTGTGTTTAAATAAACGATGTTACCGACGTTTTTGCAATTTTAAGTCGATACTTCTTGTTAAATAATTTTGTTTGTTATATAATGATAAACAAGGGAAGATGTGATTAAGCATTTGCTGAAGTTATGATGTAACGTTTTAAGTTATGTGTTGTTCGAATCGTAGTTTTATATCATAAATTTGCACACAAACATATGCACTGCACGTAGTCATGTGAATACATGTTGGTTGTGAACTATAATATGATTCGGATTTCTAGATAACACATGGTGGAGACTAGACCCAGTAAGCTTTTGAGCCTATCTTTTCTTTTTAGAGGGTTATAAATACATCTTGTGTTTGTCGAATTTCATTGAAATAGCGCATTAACTTGTTGTTTAGTCTCATTATTCTTGTTTTGGTTAATAGTCAAGTTAAAATATTTGTTACCATGCTAAATAATCTTCCATTGTAAACATTGAAGAACCGTATTACCCTAGGAAATGATTTTAGGCCTTCTTTGTTTACTGTTGACCGATAAATGATAAATTTCCTTAGTTCGCCCTTTGAGCCGTTACAATGCCTCTTTTTCTTTGTTCACCATTATCTTCTTTAAAAGCTCCAACTTGATCAACTTGGAGTATACCACTGGAAGAGTGATCAACTTTTAGTAGTATTAAGGCGATGTGTTGATTGAGAAGAAGAAAATAAGATGCTATTGGGGTAGTTGCTTGGTATTCAATGAATAATCATTTGAGAAGCAAGAAAAGAAAAAGGAAAAGAAAACAAAATAAAAAGAAGAAGGTTGAAAAAAAAATTGAATGAGAAAAAAGAATGAAAAGAAGGGAATGAAAAGATGAAGTTGGTAGAAGAGAAGAATGAAAGAAATCGAACATGCCTTACAATGCCATTCTGAGATTACCTACCTAGTATATCCTTTTTCATTACCTGAGCCACAATACAACCTTTAAAAAGTCCTAGTTGATCCTAGAAAACATGGTTTGGATATGAAAACGATGGGAGGGGGATTAAAACATAGTAATGATTAATTTTTCTTGATTGTTGGCATCCTATCCATGAGACTACTGTTCTTTCGTGTCATGCATCTTTTTCGAGTCATATGTGAGCATTTCTCGTTTTGAAAATATATTTCCTTTACTCACATATTTTAGAAAAATTACACCTGTTTCTGAGTGTTTCATTTGAGAGTGTAATTAATTGTGAGATTCGTAATCGAACCATAGTTGGATGGTTATCCGAGTTATATTCCATGTTGATGACATACGCGTGTTCATTTGACTACCACATCACACACGTGCAATTGTATGAGGAACTCTATTGATTTATATGATGCATGTGCTTGAGATTGTTTTTCATGATGTAGGTGAACGTTTGATTCTGTTTTTTCTTGTTCGTTATTCTATTTCGAATCATTGTTTTGTAATAAGGAGTATTGAATGTTTTGTTTTTTGTTTTAATAAAACTTTTTAAGTTTTTAAATTAATAAAGATGGTTGTGGGAGACTTGTTGACGAGAACCCTCATGAGACTTCACTCGTCCGACTAGGGACACCTAGAGGTTTAAAAGGCTTGTTGCATATGCTAAATGCAATTGTGATCCATGCGAAAATGGAGTAGTATTTTTTTAGTAGTAGTTTTTATTTTAGTTTTGCTCGAGGACTAGCAAAATGTAGGTTTGGGGGTGTGATCGGGAGAGAACTAATCCTAATTATACGCCTTAATTCACATTTGTTAGTACTTTTTATCCTATTTTTGTATATTTTTACTTCGTTTTCTAGTTTTTGACAGGATTTGGAAGAAATCACCTAAACCAGGCTAAACAGGGTGAAAAAGAAGAAGAGAAGAAGCTGAAGAATCCATCCGCTCGCGCGAAAACCCAGATATCGCTCGCGCGACCCGCTCGCGCGGAAGTCCAAAAATCGCTCGCGCGATTCGTTCGCGCGAGGTACCAAATGTCGCGCTCGTGCAGACCGCTCGCGCGATATGTGTAAAACCAATTATGCGTATTTCAGTATACTGAAGACTCCTGTGCAAACGAAACTACTGAACGACGTCTAGACTGTAAATTACATCAGTTTCAGTCCGTTTCGGGTTAGGAAGGCTTCCAAAACTTGTTGTAAATCTATGTATACCCTATTTTATTACAATTAAAAGGTGAGACATTGTTGGAAATTAATATACACACATTCTACAACCATACTTCTAGCCATTGAAGGGAGGGAAGCAAGGAGAAGAAGAAGAAGACCAAGGGTTTCCATGGCCTCCTCCATCAACTACTTGCCATCCATCACTTCTATGGACGGCTAGATCATAGATCTTGGGTTTCAATGAAGCCCTAGACAAGTAATAGGGTTTTATTTATGTTTTTATTTTAGTTTTATTATGTATGGATGACAGTCACATGTTTAGAGGATTTTTATAAATAAATCGTACTTCTAGTGATTAAATCATTACTTTCAGAATTTATTCTTGTCTTAGATCTATTTTGACTGTGATGTGCTCAACGATCTATGCTTGCTGTTCTTGTTTAGATTGTTTACATGTGATGGTGCTTTATTGATTTGTGCTATCAAGTATCCGAATAGTCCAAGCCTAGGTTAGATGGATTAGATCGCAACCCTAGTTTAGTGTGGGATAATTCGTGCTAACCGAAGATGGATTATGTTGGTGCTTGAACCATGAATATCTTCTTGTCGGAGGAATTGGGCTTGTAGCTACAATTCCCCATTATCATCCAACTTAATAAGCTAGAGTAATTCATAAATATTCCTATTATGAAGCTAGTGGTGGATTTGCAATCCTAGGTTCCATTAAACATTATTAAAACACTTTTAATTGCTTTCATAGTTTAGATTTAGTTTTATTGTTGTTAGTTTAATTGAAATCAAATCAAAATCCATTTTCATAATTAACTAAAGTTAGGTTTTAAAATTAAGTCGCTGTAGTTAACCAATCCCTGTGGGTTCGACCTTTGCTTTCACACTACAAATCTTTTGAAAAGTAAAGAACACTTTTTATATCTCGATTCTGACAAGATCAGTACGCTATTCCTGACAGTAATTCCCTAACCGTGCAGGCTGGCGAGGCCCAACTGCATCATCCGGGCTTTGTCACTTTGTACGAGGACTCCCTCATGGTTGGGTTCTGTATTCCACTTCACCCGGTCACTCGGTACGTCCTGAACTACCTCGGGATTGCTCTCGTGCAGTTAGCCCCGAATGGGTGGAGGTTCTTGACGGGGTTCATTTCTCTCTGGCCCCAAGTCTTCTTCAAGAGTTCTTCTGGACCCACCGGCCGTTCCCCGTGCATGGGGCGGTCGGGTTCTTCTCTTTAGGGGCTCGGCAGGGGAGAAATATTATTGTCAACTGCCTGAGCAACAACAATGGGTGGAAGAACAAGTTCTTCCAAGTTTCCACTCGTAGGCTCTATGAACGGGCCCCAGGGATTCAACTAAGGACTTCCTGAGCGGGGGAGCTGAGGAGTAAGCCCGCCCAACACTTCTCTTTCTGCTTTCATTTGCTTTTGAGTGCAATTATTGGCTAACCGTTTCATACTTGGTTTTGTAGTGGGATATGCTGACCCGTTGAGCATTTCAGAGGAGTGCTAAGCCAGGAACAGGCGCTTGGTAGACTTACCCACCAATATCTGGAATGTGCTAACCCAGACAGGGGACTTAAAGGCCACCAATGACCCGGTTGAACCCGTTCAAGCTCCTGTTTTTCCTTTAATCATCCCAGGTAAATTCTTAGGCAAACTATCTGGCTTTATATGTCTTTTGCTACTTTTCCTGGCTACTGACTATGCGATCTTATTTCTTGCAAAAATGGGCCCCTAGAGAGATATAGAGCGCCTGAGGGCTAGACAGGCCACTGCCGCCCGAGTGGCAGATAGAGGGAAGAAGCCCGCTGCTGAGACCTCAGGCAGCGATCATCTGCTCAGAAAGATAAGGCACAGGATAGCGTATTGAGGAAGAGTAAAGGGGTTGATGATTACATGCTAGACTTGGAAGGAATTTTTGTGCCTGTTAAGCTAAAGCTGCCGGAAAACTTCAAGATGCCTGCCATTCACCGTTTTGATGGAATCAAAAATTCGAACAGCCATGTAAAGCTGTGTATAAACATTTTTTAATCAATGGGCTGAACTCATGAGCACATTGCAATGTTGTTCCCACAAACTCTCGCGAAGTCTGCACTGTCATGGTTCCTTACCTTGGAAGCTTCCAAAACTCGGGCATGGGAAGACATAGTTCGGGTATTTGATGATCACTATTCCTACAACCAAGAACTTGATGTCACTATCAGAGATTTAGAAACAACTTGGCAGAACAACAATGAATCATTCGCCTCATTTCTGAGCAGATGGAGGAATAAGCCCAAATGACCCACCAGCCGATTGAAAAGAAACAGGTAAGGATGCTAATCCGGAATTGGAAACCACTCTACCATGAGAAGTTATTTTACCAGTCCATCTCTACCTTTGAGAAATTGTTTGAAGTTGGGACTGGAATCGAGGACGCCATAAGGGAAGGAAAGATCAAAAGAGAAGAGCCTCCGAGTCAGTCAAAAAGGCCCAGCTACTCCCGCAACCCTTTGGATGTCAATGCCCTTAGCAGTCAACCTATGGCTTACCCTCGTAGGCCATACCAACCTCCCAACCAAGCTAACTCCTCCAATTGCCCTTTCTCGAGGAAGCCTCCTCGTAACTTCGCCAAATTAGAAATCCCCATCTCCTCAGCCTTAGATCGCTTCCTTAAAAAGGGCCACCTCCAACTACTCCAGCCTCAAAATACCCTGCTCCAGCCGAACTGCGATATGTCCAAAAGATGCACCTACCACCAAACCCCTAGCCACAACACCGATGATTGCATGCGCCTTCGCCATGATATCCAAGACCTCAGTGACCAGAACATCATTGAGCTACCTCTAAAGCAGCACCATATCACTCAAAATCCTCTACCAAACCACCAAAATATCAGCCTCATTGAGTCTAACCATGTATCCTTCAACCCTGCTACCTATATTACCCCCTTAGTTCAACCTTTACCCCTCATTGACATCCCAAAATCTGTGGGAATTCATCAGATTGAAGGAGAGGATGATGAGTGGCAGCAACAGCTGGCTGATAAACAAGATCTATTCTTCTTGGAAGAACACGATCTAGGGGTAGTGGACCTCAAATGGTATGATCTCGATAATGAAAGCGATGCTTCTATCTGGAACGAGCCGAAGAAACCATTGTAAAGGTGGGACTGTAGAAGGGCCTACTCCTGCTGAGATTGATCATCTGACTAGGTCAGGCCATCATTATCAGCCTTCGCAACCTACCACTGAAGCGATAGAAAAAAGTCTGGTCAAAGACAAGGGGAAGGGAAAAATGGATGAGATCATCGAAGAAGACAATAAGTTGTGTCACGCCCCGGAGCAGCATAAATAGAGAAAAATAAATTTCCTTTATGGGTCCATAAGGAATGACAGGTGAAAGTCACTAATAATCCACACCACGCAGTACTAGTCCAAAAGAAAAGCAACAGTAAACAACTGAGAATAACACACAGTGCTAACTATTACAAAATATCAGAGTATGGTCCACAGGATCACAACAGGTCTGAAGACAACAAATGCCCAAGTACCCGCTAACAAAAGGTTTAACAGAACAATCCGAAATGAAATCTAACTATAACATCTTCAGTCTTCAACTGGCATAAGGATAATCCTCCCTGGCGTAACCATCATCGGTGGGGCCTTCCTCTGGATAATAGTCATCAGTGTACTGGTCATTACCTGCAGAATAAGGGGCAGGATATTCTGGACGGGGAAAGTCCAGGCAATAAAAGGCCGTCAGCTTACTGAGAGCTGAGTGAGCATAAACTAACGAGGTACCAATTATCTGAAGTAAACATGAGCTTATGGAAATACGAGTTAACATCTTATTATAAGGATAACATTATCTTGTTCCTCTATTCCTTCTTGTAAACCGACCCTTATCGTCTTGTTACTCAAATACCGAACTCAACAGACTCTGATTTCCATGAACAGACTCAATCGTTTAACTCTAGGGATACACCCTTATTCTGCCCATTGCTTTTAAGAGCAATATATCCTGCTCACCGCATGTCATGGACTCCACGTCAGTCTGTCCCCAGCTTTTAAGAACAATGGTCCTGTTCACCGCATTTCAGGGATATAACGTTTCGAACAAGGCATATCAATCTATTGCCACGACTTAACGTCATCTACTAGTGATCCCAGCTCACCGCTTTTAAGAACAATGGTCCTGTTCACCGCTTTTAAGAGCATATCACAGATCATCCAGTCTATCTTAAGACTTCTTGGTCCAGCTCACCGTTTTTAAGAACCATGTATCCGGTTCACCGCTTTTAAGAGCATATCATGACCAATCGTCCATCCACGTACCATTCCCAGAACTTACCAAACCTACTTACGTTCCATTCTACATCGACACATGACAAATTCCTAATGTGGCCTGACTACTTGGATTAAAAGAAAATGGACATCGAACTCATACAAGAAACAACACGTCACCCACGTCTTCATATTACTTTTTATTCATTATCCATAGATCTTTGGTGTCACATTACTCCTGTCTACCCCATAGTCGCATAATGGAATTGCGAATCAGAAATCGAACAACTAAACCTCTTATATAATAAATAGGAAAAGGAATCCATGTTCTGATCATGTCAATCGATTGAGAACATGTCAATCGATTGGTATCTGAAAAGTGTCAATCGATTGAAATCCTATTCAATCGATTGGGATGTCAATCGATTGAAATTCTATTCAATCGATTGGGATGCAACTGATGTCAATCGATTGAGATTATGTCAATCGATTGGCACTACGTCTTCTCCAGCAGATTGTAAAAACAACATATAAAACGTAAACTACAAGCATTTAACCCATCTAAGCTTCATAATAACTTGCATAAACCTCACATAAAGGGACCAAGTGAGTTAGAAACTCACCTAGGGTGCGTTTGGATGTGTTTAAGCTTGAAACCTCCAAGCTTTCTCTCTTTCTCCTCTTCTCTGTCTCTGTCTTCCCTCTCTGTCTCCTCCTTTCTTCTTTCTTCTTCTTTCTGTTTCTCCCTCTTCTCTCTCCCAGCTGCTAAGGCAGTGAGTGTGTGTATAGAGTGTGTATATATGTAGATATATAGATATATGTATGTATATATCTCAAGAGTATGTCTCTCTCTCTCTCAATGGTCTGAAAACAGCCCCAAGGCCAATAAATGAGACATATATATATAGAGATATGGGAGTGCCACACGTTTAAAGCTGAAGGAAAGAAGAAAACTCGTCTCAGGTTATGTCAATCGATTGGGACACAAGTCAATCGATTGGCAACAGATATTTGTAGTTAATCGATTGGAAACAATGTCAATCGATTGGGATGAATGGCAATCGATTGGGATAATGACACGTCATCACTTTTAGTCGGTTGAATGTCAATCGATTGGGATACTTATCAATCGATTGGTATCTAAAAAATGTCAATCGATTGGGAAACTTATCAATCGATTGGTATCAAAATTTACCAAAAGGAAGAGAAAGTTTATACGAGTATAGAAATGAAATACCAGGTCTTATTAATATACCAAAATACAGGGTATTACATCATCCACCACTCAACAAAAGATTTCGTCCTCGAAATCAAAAGCAAGAAGGTCTAAAATAAAAACGAAAACTTCTCGCGCATCTCTGACTCTAGTTCCCACGAAGCTTCTCCTTCATCGTGATGCTTTCACTGAATCTTGACTAACGGAATCTCCTTGTTCCTGAGTTTCTTGATTCCTCGATCTAGAATACGAACAGGTCCTTCATTGAACGTAATGTCGCTATTGACTTCTATATCCTCAAAGTTGATCTCATGTGCTGGGTTGTGAACACACTTCCTCAGCATACTGATGTGAAAAACGTTGTGCACTCCTGACATCTTTGGTGGCAATGCAAGGCGATAAGCGACCTTCCCAACACACTCTAGAATCTCAAATGGTCCGATGAAATGTGGCGATAACTTGCCCCTTTTCTGACCAAATCTAACGATTCCTCGAACAGGTGAAACCTTGAGTAATACGTGATCTCCAACGGCAAACTCCAAGTCTTTGCGTCGCTTGTCAGCATAACTCTTGTATCTGGTCTGGGCTGTCTTCATCTTCTCACGTACGACTTGAATCTTCTCACTGGTTTCTCGTACCATTTCTGGCCCAAGAAGTTGATTATCTCCGACTTCGGTCCAACATAGCGGCGATCGGCAAGGTCTTCCGTACAAAGCTTCGAATGGCACCATATCTATGCTTGAATGATAACTATTATTATAGGCGAACTCAATCAGAGGTAAGTGTATCTCCCAAGTACTCTCAAAATCAATGACACACGCACGTAACATATCTTCCATCACTTGATTAACTCGTTCCGTCTGTCCATCTGTCTGTGGATGAAAAGCTAAACTCAAGTTCAATGTCGTTCCCATCGCTGTCTGGAGACTCTTCCAAAATTCTGCAGTAAAACGCGAATCTCGATCTGACACAATAGATACAGGCACTCCATGTAATCGTACAACGTGTTGTAGATACATTCGGCTCAAACGTTCTACTGAATACGTCATGCTATAGGCAATAAAATGTGTCGTCTTAGTAAGTCGATCCACGATTACCCATATAGCATCGTGATTCTACTGTGACTTCGGCAATCCTACCACGAAATCCATGGTTATGTGTTCCCATTTCCATTGAGGAATAGGTAACGGCTGTAGAAGTCCAGGTGATTTCTGATGTTCTGCCTTTACTTGTTTACAAGTAAGACACTGAGCTACATACTCAGCTACTTCTCTCTTCATTCCTTCCCACCAGAAATTTCTCTTCAAGTCCTTGTCCATCTTCGTACTTCCGGGATGAATCGTCATCCGTGACTTATGAGCTTCATCCAATATGTCTTTTCGGAGACTTTCTTCATTAGATACACAGAGTCTACCTTTACATCGTAAAGCTCCGTCGGTACTAATACTCCAGACTTCCGGTTCCTTGGCTGACATCTTGGCGAACCATAACTTCAAATCCTCTGATGTCTGTTGAGCCTTTATGATACGATTGATCAAAGTCGGTTGTACCATAAGACATCCAAAATGTTGTCCTTTCATTGGCTCCACTGGCTGAAGATCAAATTCAGCAATTTCTTCCAATGCTCTCCATTCTCTAATTAGTAATGCAGCGATCACTAGCCGCGGTTTATGGCTCAAAGCGTCTGCTACTACATTTGCTTTGTCGGGATGGTATTGCAAAGAAAAGTCATAGTCTTTGAGTAACTCCATCCATCTTCGTTGTCGCATGTTCAAATCCTTTTGAGAGAACAAATACTTCAGACTCTTATGATCAGAAAATAGATCAAACTTTTCTCCATAGAGATAGTGTCTCCAAATTTTCAATGCAAACACTATTGCTGCTAATTCCAGATCATGCGTAGGATAATTTTTCTCATGTACCTTCAATTATCTTGATCCATATGCGATAACATTTCCATCTTGCATAAGCACACACCCAAGTCCTTGGTACGATGCATCACTGTAGATCACATACTTTTCTCCACTCTTAGGTAATGCGAGTACTGGTGCAGAAGTCAATCTTTCTTTTAACTCCTGAAGTGCACCCTCATGCTTGTCTGTCCATTCATACTTCGTCTCTTTCCTGGTTAAGTTTGTCAAGGGTCCTGCTATCTTGGAAAATCCTTCGACAAACCTTCTGTAATATCCTGCTAAACCGAGGAAACTTCTGACTTCGGTCGCATTTGTCGGTCTGTTCCAGCTTAAGACTGCATCAATCTTAGATGAGTCTACCGAAATACCTTCCTGAGATATAACATGTCCCAAGAATTTGACTTCCTGTAGCCAAAACTCACACTTGCTAAACTTTGCATACAACTTGCTATCTCGAAGTGTCTGCAAGGCAACTTGTAAATGCTCCTTGTGATCCTCTTCTGTCTTTGAGTAGATCAGTATATCATCAGTGAACACAATAATGAATTTATCCAGATATAGTCTGAATACTCTATTCATCAAGTCCATAAATACTGCTGGCGCATTCGTCAATCCAAAAGGCATAACTAGAAACTCGTAATGCCCGTATCTCGTCCTGAAAGCAGTCTTCGATACATCCTCTGGTCGAACTAACAATTGGTGGTATCCTGAACGTAAATCGATCTTGGAAAAGATCCTAGATCCTTATAACTGGTCGAATAGATCATCTATCCGAGGTAACGGATATCTATTCTTAATCGTAACCTTGTTCAACTCCCTGTAGTCTATACAGAGTCGAAGTGTTCCGTCCTTTTTCTTTACAAACAGAACTGGTGCTCCCCAAGGTGACGTACTCGGATGAACAAATCCTAGATCCTCGAGTTCTTGAACTTGCTTCTTCAGTTCCAACATCTCGGTTGGTGCCATCCTATATGGAGTCTTAGAAATAGGCAATGTACCAGGTACTAATTCCACACAGAAGTCTATTTCTCTTTTCGGTGGAAGTCCTTTAATATCCTGAAATACATCCAGAAAGTCTCGTGCAATAGGAATTTGATCCATCGTAAGCTCCGTACTTGTACTAATGATCGTAGCCAAACCACTCGTAAGAAACAGGTCGCTTGTCGGTTGACACTTAAATCTGATCGTCGGCTTTCCTTGTATTGGAAATACAATCGTCCTAGTAGGGAAATCCAAATTGGCACCATATTTAGTTAACCAATCCATCCCTAGGATAACATCGAATTCTGACATCGACAGAACTACCAAGTCTACTGGAAGATTCCTATCTCCCAAAGTCAATGGGCAATCTCTACACACTTTACTCAACTTAACTGTCACTCCCAATGGTGACACAGCATTCAGTGTTGACTCAAGTGTCTGGGGTTCTAAACCCAATTGACGCATAATCTTAACAGCAATAAAAGAACGTGCGGCTCCAGTATCAAATAAAGCTTTAACTGGACTATGAAAGAGTACAAGTGTACCTTCCAAATGTTGCTGCTCATCAGCATTAAAGCCTGCTTCTCCTGGAATAATAGCATTCATCCTCGTCTGATCAGGAGGTCCTTGAATACCTTGCACTGGTGCCCCGTAGTATCCTCCTCGTGGTGCACGACAATCCTTGCTCAAGTGTCCTGGTTTGTTGCAGTTGCGACAGACGATATGTGGCCTGCGATTAGGTCTGTAGACGGTGCAGTTCCTTGCAATATGTCCGGGCTTTCCACAGTTAAAACATCCTCCACTATTGCTTGGTGGGGCTGTTAGTAATGCCTGCGGCTGTAGTTCTCGCTGTTGATTTTGCTGGGGTTGATTATAACCTTGCTGAGGTTTCCTGGCTCCTTCCCAGATTCTCTTGTTTCCTTGAAAGTTTTCCTGAGGTCTCCATCCTTGGGTATTTCTCAGTTGTCGATTATGGAAATTCCTCTGTTGAAACCCTCGTGACGACTGAGGTCGATTTGTCTGTGATTGCTGTACTGGATTAGCATCCTTTTCTAATCCTGTAGCAAATCTAACAATTTCCTCATACGACTGGTTCAGATGACCAACCATCATATGTCTGAGGTGGGGGTTCAGTCCTTGGTGAAATCTCTTCACCTTCTTCTGCGGAGTGTCTATCATATGCTGAGCAAATCTGGATAAACGCTCAAACTGTGTTGTGTATTCCCGTACATTCCATCCTCCTTGGATCAAATTGAGAAAGTTCCTTTCCTGTTGATCTCTCTCATCTTCTGGAAAATACTTATCCAAAAATCTGCCTTTGAATGTCTCCCATGACATAGCTCTAGCGGCATCGATCCCAATAGTGGCTTGCTCAGCTTCCCACCAATCTGCGGCGGCATAAGTGAGCTGAAACGTAGCAAGGCGACGTTTCTCTTGTTCGTTGCATTCCAATGCTTCAAATATTAATTCCATCTCTCTTATCCATTGTTCTGCTTTCCATGGTTCTATTAGTCCATCAAACTTTTCGGGACGTAACCCACGAAAATTTGCTAACAGCTTATCTCCAGTCTGTCTTGGTGGCGGGGGTGCAAGAGGTCTCTGGTGGGTGGAGTGATTATATATATCCCCCACATGCTCCATCCTCTGCATAAATGCTTCAAAAATTCCCGTCGGATCCATCCCTTCCGGAATAGGTGCTCCATTACGTGCTTGGTGATTTCTCAAGGGTCCTACCATGATGCTAACGAGTATCGCCTACAAGAGACATATGGATCAGCTGAAAGTCTTCTCGTAGAAACGAACTCAAGATAGAACAAGAAATAGCAAAACTAACCATTCTACTAAACAACACAGCACAACGCAACAACCAAACAATAATAAAAGTACCGCTCATATATATATATATCAAAAGATGTACCGTATAGTACACACTAGTCAAACTGTGTACCATATGGGACAAGAGTTACAACAACTAAAGTCAGCTAATACTATACAAAGCTATGGTCAATAGCTATCTCTCAAGCTCCCAAAAATCTGCTGGACAACATGTCCTAATATAAACTAACAAAATCTACACCCTGCCGATCTTGACTCAAAAGTCGTCAGCATCTGATCCTGCTGGTAGTGCCTCGTCCTCTGGGTCTATATCCATCTCCTCGAGTGGATCATCCTCAACTGGTGCGACAAGATCTCCGACTACTACCCCTATATCCCAATCCTCTATCATCTCTGCATCATCGTCCTCCATCACGTCTGCTATCACCTGGTTAGCGACATCAATAACTACTGCAGCAAAACCGTCAGCTATGTCAAGAGCTTCTGCTATAGCCACCTCTCCCATAACAAAATCTGCTGGCTGTTCTACCATCTGAGCTATCCATCCTACTGCCATATCGGCCATGGCTGCCATATGCATAATGGGTCTAGCTGGTATCTGAAGCACAACGGGTACCTCTGCCACAACTATCTCCTCGTCGGGTACCTCCTCATCTACTACTATGTCTGCCTCAATAGCCTCTGGGTCTGGTACTGGATCCTCTGGCTCAAACTCTGGCTCCTCGGGGTCATCCTCAGGTTCATCATCTGCATCGTCTGCATGCTCATCATCTACTGGGTCCTCGTCATCTATCGGCTCCTCCTCTCCATCTCCATCCATGTCCTTATCGGGATGCTCATCCTCAGGCTCTAGATCCTCTTCATCCTGAATCGGCTCAGGCTCTGGCTCTGGGACGGGTACGTCGGGCACTGGTGATGGTGGGGCTACTGCTGCTGCTGGTACAGTTATAGGCTCTGGTGGACCGGCTACAATGGCTCTCAACTCAATCTCATCCATCTCTGGTTTACTCAAAACTAGTCGTAACATCTCCTGGCAATTGTCTCTACCGACCCTCGCAGTATGGTAAGCATCCATGCGCATCTATGTCGGGTGAGTACTCCTGGTTACATAAAACGCTCTCCACATGTCTTCCTCTAAATGTCGACTAGCTATCTGGCACACACGCTCACGATAAAACTCTGGGTCAGCTGGCTCCACGGTATTTCCATGGATAATATGTCCTCCATAAGCATCAGTCACAAACTGGTGAAACTCCGGATCCATGCTATCCTGCAAAGGAAACTATCTATCGTCAGGAAGACGAACTTATCTTATACTCATATCTCATCTCAAAGAAATTCTATCATACTAGGACCAGATCGTGTGGAAATACTTAGTGAACAAAAGTATCAAAACCTAGAGTACCAAACGCAGGCTCTGATACCAAAAACCCTGTCACGCCCCGGAGCAGCATAAATAGAGAAAAATAAATTTCCTTTATGGGTCCATAAGGAATGACAGGTGAAAGTCACTAATAATCCACACCACGCAGTACTAGTCCAAAAGAAAAGCAACAGTAAACAACTGAGAATAACACACAGTGCTAACTATTACAAAATATCAGAGTATGGTCCACAGGATGACAATAGGTCTGAAGACAACAAATGCCCAAGTACCCGCTAACAAAAGGTTTAACAGAACAATCCGAAATGAAATCTAACTATAACATCTTCAGTCTTCAACTGGCATAAGGATAATCCTCCCTGGCGTAACCATCATCGGTGGGGCCTTCCTCTGGATAATAGTCATCAGTGTACTGGTCATTACCTGCAGAATAAGGGGTAGGATATTCTGGACGGGGAAAGTCCAGGCAATAAAAGGCCGTCAGCTTACTGAGAGCTGAGTGAGCATAAACTAACGAGGTACCAATTATCTGAAGTAAACACGAGCTTATGAAAATACGAGTTAACATCTTATTATAAGGATAACATTATCTTGTTCCTCTATTCCTTCTTATAAACCGACCCTTATCGTCTTGTTACTCAAATACCGAACTCAACAGACTCTGATTTCCATGAATAGACTCAATCGTTTAACTCTAGGGATACACCCTTATTCTGCCCATCGCTTTTAAGAGCAATATATCCTGCACACCGCATGTCATGGACTCCACGTCAGTCTGTCCCCAGCTTTTAAGAACAATGGTCCTGTTCACCGCATTTCAGGGATATAACGTTTCGAACAAGGCATATCAATCTATTGCCACGACTTAACGTCATCTACTAGTGATCCCAGCTCACCGCTTTTAAGAACAATGGTCCTGTTCACCGCTTTTAAGAGCATATCACAGATCATCCAGTCTATCTTAAGACTTCTTGGTCCAGCTCACCGCTTTTAAGAACCATGTATCCGGTTCACCGCTTTTAAGAGCATATCATGACCAATCGTCCATCCACGTACCATTCCCAAAACTTACCAAACCTACTTACGTTCCATTCTACATCGACACATGACAAATTCCCAATGTGGCCTGACTACTTGGATTAAAAGAAAACGGACATCGAACTCATACAAGAAACAACACGTCACCCACGTCTTCATATTACTTTTTATTCATTATCCATAGATCTTTGGTGTCACATTACTCCTGTCTACCCCATAGTCGCATAATGGAATTCCGAATCAGAAATCGAACAACTAAACCTCTTATATAATAAATAGGCAAAGGAATCCATGTTCTGATCATGTCAATCGATTGGGACTAAGTTCAATCGATTGGTATCAAAATCATGTCAATCGATGTCAATCGATTGAGAACATGTCAATCGATTGGTATCTGAAAAGTGTCAATCGATTGAAATCCTATTCAATCGATTGGGATGTCAATCGATTGAAATTCTATTCAATCGATTGGGATGCAACTGATGTCAATCAATTGAGATTATGTCAATCGATTGGCACTACGTCTTCTCCAGCAGATTGTAAAAACAGCATATAAAACGTAAACTACAAGCATTTAACCCATCTAAGCTTCATAATAACTTGCATAAACCTCACATAAAGGGACCAAGTGAGTTAGAAACTCACCTAGGGTGCGTTTGGATGTGTTTAAGCTTGAAACCTCCAAGCTTTCTCTCTTTCTCCTCTTCTCTGTCTCTGTCTTTGTCTTCCCTCTCTGTCTCCTCCTTTCTTATTTCTTCTTCTTTCTGTTTCTCCCTCTTCTCTCTCCCAGCTGCTAAGGCAGTGAGTGTGTGTATAGAGTGTGTATATATGTAGATATATAGATATATGTATGTATATATCTCAAGAGTATGTCTCTCTCTCTGTCAATGGTCTGAAAATAGTCCCAAGGCCAATAAATGAGACATATATATAGAGATATGGGAGTGCCACACGTTTAAAGCTGAAGGAAAGAAGAAAACTTGTCTCAGGTTATGTCAATCGATTGGGACACAAGTCAATCGATTGGCAACAGATATTTGTAGTCAATCGATTGGAAATAATGTCAATCGATTGGGATGAATGGCAATCGATTGGGATAATGACACATCATCACTTTTAGTCGGTTGAATGTCAATCGATTGGGATACTTATCAATCGATTGGTATCTAAAAAGTGTCAATCGATTGTTAAACTTATCAATCGATTGGTATCAAAATTTACCAAAAGGAAGAGAAAGTTTATACGAGTATAGAAATGAAATACCAGGTCTTATTAATATACCAAAATACAGGGTATTACAAGTTGATAAAGCAGTTGAAGAAAACCCAAGCGCATCTCTCGATGTGGGACATCATGGTAACATCCTACAAGCATAGGCAAGCTGTGTTGAATGCCTTGGCTGGAATTGAGGTCCCCATCGACGCTGCACCGGAAGACATGGTGGTTTTCTTCGGTGCACTCACCCCTGAACCAATCATTACATTTTCTAATGAAGACATGCCACCGGAAGGGTCTACACATAACAAAGCTTTGTACATCACTGTTGGATTTAAGGGACAACAAGTGCCATTGTGTCTGGTCGTTACAGGCTCCGCCTTAAATGTTTGTGCTCTAAGGATTGCCACCGCCTTGGGGGTCAACATCCTTGACATCACACCATCG
Organism: Hydrangea macrophylla; assembly: GCA_033977485.1. NCBI lineage: Eukaryota > Viridiplantae > Streptophyta > Magnoliopsida > Cornales > Hydrangeaceae > Hydrangea > Hydrangea macrophylla. Next base: position 14,512,016 of record CM066992.1, read on the forward strand.
GTGCAATCTGTGAGGGCCTACGATAACACCAAGAGAAATGTGATGGGGACTGCTTCTCTCCAAATCCGGGTAGGATCTTTGGTTAGCACTGTAATCTTTCAAGTTATGGACATATCTCCCTCGCTCAATTTGTTGATCAGAAGGCCCTGGCTGCACATCAATAAAGCTGTATCATCCACTGTGCATCAAATGATCAAGTACATTCATAAGAAGGAGCTGAAAATCATCTTCGGCAATAGTTGGGGTAATGAAGCCTTTCCAAACAACGCTCCCATCTTTGAAATCCAAATACCTGAGCTAGAAGAAGGAAAAATTGGGGGATTCTTCATGGAAGAATTCCTCATGATCAATGATGAAGACAGGTTCCTCGAGATCCACTCTGCAGTTGTCAACATCGTCCGCAAAATGAACTACTTCCCTGGAATGGGATTGGGCCGACGCCAGCAAGGGATTCGTGAGTTCCCTCAGGTCAAAGGGCAACAAGGCACTTTTGGGTTGGGCTACAAGCCCACTGAAGAAGACGGCGAACTATAGAGGCCATGTAAGAAAAGAGTGAGGAGTCTCCCACAATACCGCAAAACCTTGAATGGGAAATTCATCAAAGAAGGGGATGATTTCCCCTATTTTGGGTTCCCAGAACCTTGGATCCATCAGGCCACTGGAAAAAGGTACCCCGAGCTGAAAATCTTCGCTGACTGTGAAAGGCCCCCCTATCAAGATCAGTTTTATCCTGAAGAAGTTGAGAAAACCTTGGAAGAAGACTGGCTGAAGTATTTGGACACTGAAGCCATCAAGAAAATGTAGGAAGAATTTGCTGAGGAAAAGGAGGGAAAAAGGGCCAAGAGCCAAGATGATCAGATCATACTAACTAAGGAGGGTCTGAGCAACCAGGCTGTAGAGTCATCTGCCCTTGTCTCCCAATTTCCTGTTCCCCCAGAGTCTGTACTTCCAATATCGAGTCTGTATCAGAGTCGGCTGTTGTAAGCCCGCCACTCTCTAATGTAATCACTCTACCTATCATTAATGAAATGAAAGACTATTTTACTTGCTCCTCCATATCTAATACTTCTGAATGCACGATCCCTCTGAGGATCTCCCAATCGAACTTAAGCAACTAATTGAAAAACCACCTGCTTATGAAATAATCAAAGATACTTTATCAATTAACCTAGGTGAAAAAGATAATCCATAAATTGTGCAAATCGGCTCAACACTTAATAAAGAAGAAAAAGAAAAACTAACTCTTTTGCTAAAAGAATTCAAAGATGGTTTCGCTTGGTCTTATAAGGATATGCCTGGGATCGATCCCAACATCGTCGAACATCATATTCTCCTCTTCCCTGGCTTTAAACCCGTCAAGCAAAAACTTAGGCGCATGAGACCAGAATGGGCACTTAAGGTCAAAGAAGAGGTAGAAAAGCAGTTCATGGTAGGGTTCATCATTGTTATCGACTATCCAGAATGGATCGCCAACATCGTGCCAATTCCTAAGAAGGATGGAGAAGTTCGCGTGTGCGTCGACTTCCGTGATCTAAACGAGGCAAGTCCAAAGGATGACTTCCCGCTGCCTCACATTGATGTTTTGGTAGATAACACCGCCGGACACGAACTATTGTCATTCATGGATGGTTTCTTGGGATACAACCAGATTCTAATGGCGCTAGAAGATCGGGAAAAGATGACATTCACCATACCTTGGGGGACCTATTATTATAGGGTAATGCCTTTCGGACTCAAGAACGCTGGAGCAACCTACCAAAGAGCTGCCACCACTCTGCTGCATGACATGATTCATAAGGAAGTAGAAGTGTACGTAGATGACATGATCATGAAATCTAGGGACAAAGAAGGGCACTTGGTGGCACTGGAGAAATTTTTTGAAAGATTGCGTAAGTACAAGATAAGGTTGAATCCAAAGAAATGCACTTTCGGTGTTACCTCTGGAAAGCTTCTAGGTTTCCTCATCACACAAAGGGAGAGAGAAGTTGACCTCTCCAAAATCAAGGCAATTCTAGGAATGGCACCACCAGAGAATAAGAAAGAAGTGAGAGGATTCCTTGGGAGGATCCAATTCATCAGCTGTTTCATCTCCAAGCTCACAACCACATGTGATCCCTTGTTCCGACTGCTAAAGAAAGGAGAGAAGTTCCAATGGGATGACCAATGCCAAGTCGCCTTCGACAAAATAAAAACCTACCACCAAAAACCACCCGTCCTTTCACCGCCTACCCCTCATAAGCCTTTGCATCTTTACCTATCTGTCTCCGAGAATGCCATGGGATGCATGCTAGCCCAAGAAGTAAAAGAAAGCCGCTCCAAAAAAGCCATATATTACCTTAGCAAGAGGATGACTGGGTATGAGCTCAACTACTCTACCCTTGAAAAAACATGTTGGGCCTTGGTTTGGTGCACTCGCCGACTGAGGCACTACATGTTGGCCTTCCTAGTTGTGCTCATATCCTGCATCGATCCTCTAAAATACCTCCTCAAAAAACCCGCCCTGACTGGTCGTATATCCCGTTGGTTACTTCTACTGTCCGAATTCGATATCAAGTATGTGACAAGAAAATCAGTAAAAGGGAGAACCATAGCTGAACATCTTGCTGAACACGCCATTGATTTTGAAAAAAATGGAGATTTTCTGTTCCCGGACGAGAATATCATGGAAATCAAAGAAGAACAGTGGAAGTTGTACTTTGATGGAGTAGCCAACATGAAAGGTTACGGGTTAGGAATGATTCTAGTGTCGCCAAATGGGGACCACACCCCACTGGCAGTCAAGCTCAATTATAATGCCACCAATAACACTGCTGAATGCGAGGCGTGCATTTTGGGGATGGAAGCGGCCGTAGAATTGAGAGTTAAAAAGTTCGATGCCTTCAGAGATTCAAATATCATTGTGTCACAAGCCAGAGGGGAATGTAAGGTGAAAAAAGAGAGGTTGAAACCCTACCATGACCATCTCGATAGACTCAAGGAACATTATAAGAGCATAACATTCTTCTACTTGCCTAGGGAAGAGAACCAGCTAGCAGATTCATTGGCTACCTTAGCCTCCATGATCAAAATTCCTGTGCGAGTCAAGATGATGCCTCTGACAATCGAGCAAAGATATAAACCGTCATTGAGCATGATCACTGCAATCGAAGAAGAAGAGAATGAAACATCATGGTGTGAAGATGTCTGGAACTTCATAGAAAAGGGAGTGTATCCTCTAGAATCTTTTGAGAAAGACAAAAGATCAATTCAAAGGTTTGCAGCACAGTTCATCATTCACGGGGGAAAAATTGTTAAAAAGAAGAGTACAATGGTCACAATCTAACTTGCCTGTTCAGAAAGTGCGCCAGAAAAATGATGGAAGAAATACACAAAGGGTATGCGGTCCACTCATGAACAGTCACATGCTGGCTAAAAAGATTGTAAGAGAAGGGTACTATTGGACAATGTTGAAAAAAGATTGTTGCGAATACGTGAGGAGGTGCCACAAGTGCTAGATCCATGCAAACATGATGCATGTACCGCCATCTCTGCTCTATATTATGACCTCCCCATGGCCATTCTCGACTTAGGGAATCGATATCATTGGCAAAATCATTCCGAAGGCCGCAAATGGCAACCGATACATTTTGGTGGCCATTGACTACTTCACAAAATGGGTAGAAGCCGCATCCTACAACAAATTGGGGGCCAAGGAAGTGGCCAAGTTCATCAAGAAGAACCTCATCTGTCGCTATGGAGTCCCCCATAAGGTCATTTCAGATAATGGTAGTCATTCCAAAGCAGAAGTCAGGGATCTGTTTGAGGAATACAAAATCACTTATCACAAGTTGTCGCCATACATGCCGCAAACTAATGGGGCAGTTGAAGCTACAAACAAGAATGTTAAGGCCATATTGCAAAAATCGGTCGATACCTACAAAGACTGGGACGAAAAGCTACCGTTCAGACTTTGGGGATACAAAACATCGATAAGGACGTCTACAGGAGCAACTCCTTACTCACTGGTATATAGAATGGAAGCAGTACTTCTAGTCAAGATAGAACTACCATCCCTGTGCTTGATGGCAGAATGTGAAATTCGAGAATCCGACTGGTTAAGAGAAAGATACGAAGAGTTTTCTCTCATTGATGAAAAATGCCTAGCCGCGATCGACTATGTCCGATCTATCAAAAGGGGATAGCCCGTGCTTTCAACAAAAGGGTTCGTCTGAGGAAAATTGTCAAGGGTGACCTTGTTCTTAAGGAATTGCGAGCCCTGATCTTTGATCCACGTAGAAAGTTCAAACCCAAATGGGTCTGCCCTTATATCATCAAAGCTTTCCTTTTCGGAGGAGCAACCTATGTCATGGACCTCGATGGCGTCGAATTCAAAGAACCAATTAACATGGATCGCCTAAAAAGGTACTATGCTTGACCATTCCCCAAACTTCTTCTAAAGCCTCGCCTGAACTACACTCGACCTGATTCCCACTTGGGGATACGTAGGCAACCACATCGGTTTTGTCGCTCCACCCAAATAAATAAATAAATAAATAGCCCAATTCTTCCAAGGCTCGCCCTGAACTACGCTCGACCTGATTCCCACTCGGGGATACGTAGGCAACTGCATCGGTTCGGTCGACACCATCATAATCAACCCCTTTTCTTTCAAAACTTTGGCCCGAACCACACTGGACCTAATCCCCATTTGAGGGTACGTAGGCAGACTTTCAAAAAGAAAAGAAAGATGGCTCGCTAGGTAAAAAATCCGAAAGGACGCCTAGGCAAAAATTAGAGTTAAATCCAAAGTGAGCAATAAGAAAAGAGAGAAAAGAGCTTGCTAGGTCACCTAACTGGTGCTTAGGCAAAAATTATGAGCCTGTGAGAGAAATAAAGTCACGGTCCTTACCATAATCCAGAAATCACCCTTCAGACTAGGGGCAAACTTCGGTTACCTGCCTCGTTTGCCTGAACTTCTTCTAAAGTAGGGGCAAACGTCGGTCATCTACCTCGTTTGCCTCACAACCATACATATCCCAAACTAGGGGCAAACTTTGGCAACCCGTCTCGTTTGCCTCTAATCGTCCTAGCGTGCCCAAACAAGTACCAAAAGCAAACATCTGATCAAAATCATACTACAAATGTTTTCAGAAAGCCAAATGCATAAAATAAGGTTCTCCAAATAACCAAGGATTACCGATAAACAAACTTTGAATATTATATATACAGGGATAAATGAAAACACAAAAAGTTCTTTCAGAAAGTAATCACAAATATCAAATATGCTTGGAAGAAAGAAGCAAAATCAGTCAAGTCTAGTTTTATTTTGTTTCTTTTATTTCTTCAAAGGTCTTTAGAGGCAGACTTTTACTCGGCAGGCCCATCCACTGATGAAAGCAGCAATAGTAATAGCTTTGACTCTGGAAGCAAAGACCCTCTTAGTAAACCACTGGGGGACTTCTTGAACTCACCCGTACTTTCTGGCCAATCGATGAGGATGATAGAAAGAAGTCTCTCTCAGACCCATTAGCCACACTCATTGGTAATCCCCAAGGCTAGTGGTCACAGTATGGAGTCTCCAACGCCCCACAATCCAGTAAATGTCGGCCTCAGATAAAGCAACATCATACTAACCCAATCGGAAGAAGTGTAATGGGAATGAAGCACAGCCCTGCGGAAGTAAACTGGCGGCACACTACCAGTCCATAACTGAAGGCGCTCATAGAGCCAAGCCTGTAACACCAAAGGTGCCCTGGAAAGAAGAAAAGTTCCTTGGTTGAAAGCACAATCCAAACCATTCAGAGTTTTAGCTAGGACCATAGCCATGGGGTTCCTACCCCCTTTATTCCTAGGCACACATGCACCAAGTCGCTAGAAGTACTCAAAAATAAGAAGTGCGAAGTCATGCACAAAATCAGAGCGGCCCTACGGGTAGCGTCGTATACGTTGGGATCTCTAGGATTAGCGTAATAGGCGATAACATAAGCGATGTTGAAAACTTCACCTTGAATCAATCGGCGAGAGGTGGTGTTTGAACAGTTCAGGAATTCAGCCAAGCCATGCATGGGACTGGGAGTATTGACAAGAGGAAGGATCAAGTCCGAATCCAGATCAAAGCCGAGGATAGCATAAAATTCCTCGAACATTGGACACATCTCCAAATCGTTGAAATTGAAAACGTGGTTTACCAGGTCCCAGTGAGCAATAGCAGCACGCAAGAACTCAGTGTTTAGAGCCATGTGACGAAGAGAGAATAGCTCGGTCAAATCGTATATAAAAGGTTGATCCATTCCACACCATCCGTGATGTTTACCCAAGTCGTGAGTTGAGCAGCATCATACAATGCCATATTTTCTGTCGCGGCTCTAGCAAAATTCAAAATTTTGGCAGCACCTCTCCGTTTCAAGGACTATCCCACCTGCAAGGCAAACACACTCACTATCACAAAGCTGCTCATCGCAGTAACATGAACAATCACAGAATCACAGTGCACATATATATCATCACATAACCACCAACCAAAGCAAGCACACAACTGTGCCTTCAAACTGAAAACTATCCGACTCGAAAGGAAAAACATCATAATACTCTGTCAAGGGTGATAAATCATCCTACACATCATCCTAAAGATCATCCTACACATTATTCACTAGTACAACCCAATCGAAGACATAAAATGGAGACAACACAAAGTCCCCGCTTAGAAGGCCTCAGTCCTCCTCTTCTTCATCCTCTGTCGGACCACCCAGAGTGTACGTCAGCGATGGCCTCCTCCTGCCACCCCTGCACCTTGGCCTGGTCCTCGACGAGCCGTCACCACCTCCTCGACACTGCACACATAAAATAAAAGCAATCAGTCAAGAAACAACAAAAGTATAAAAAAGAGTCGAGTTAGAAACTTACCAAGGTCGTCATTTGGCTGGTGGCGAACTGTTGCATACCGTCCATCTGCTAAGGGTAAAGTCTACGGTTAGAACCTCATAACCTTATGGAGCACAAAATTAGAGACTTACCCGGCGGTCTCGCATAAGGACCAAGGACTGTAAGCTAGCTGCCAAGGCGTGACCCTCCTCAGCGTAACTCCAGGGAACATTGAGGATGCCTGTTAGCTGGGTGGGGTAACCGCACGTGACTCGCGATACCTCCATGACCTGCGGAGAGCCATCTATACCCAAAACATTAACGGTACAATCCCAAGGAGGGATAGGATTAGAAGCTGGTGGAACCTGTCTCCTGTACATCTCGTGAAGCTGTAGGTACAAAACAAGTTAGGGGAAAGATGAATAAAAAACATGAGTGATGAATAGAGACAAAAGCGTAAAAAGACTCACATCCAGGAGTGGGAAGTTCGGCATCAAGAAGCGGCCACGATATGTCTCATAGCCAGTCTTAGAGCGGATATGATCCCAAACATCAATGCCAGCTAAGGCTGCTAACAGAGCGGCACCAGAAAGGTCACTAGCATTCATGATAGGAGGATCATGAGGAACAAAATAATTTGGGCTACCGATCGCCTGCCGGGATACTCACTCACCAAGGTACCATTGCCTGCCCTTGGTGCTCTCCATAAAGAGGCAACAAGAAGCAAGAGGCCTAACTGCCTGAATCTCCTCAGGAGCCACATAAGAAACACCCTTCCAAGGCGTCCAGTCAACACATCTCAGATAAGAAGTTCCTCAAAAGGACAATCCGATGGGTCCCTCTTTTGACTCCGACAATGACTCTCTGCCACCTCAAGCCCCAAGGAAATAAAGGTACAGGAGCCATGCCATCCTCATCCTCACCCGACTTGTCAGCAGAGGTAGGGGCTAGCATCTTCAAACACTCAAAACTCCAGAGCTGCACAGGAAGAAAGTGAAAGTCAGAAATTAGAAACAAGAAAGGGCCAAATGATAAGGAAAATTCACAGAGCATACATCCCAAACTTGCCAGAATCCTCCAGTAGATTTTATGCTGCCATGGGAGACCTCGACCATGTGCTTATGAAGGTGGGTCAAGGCAACACTGCCCCAATCATAGAATGGAATCTCGTTAAAGGTCGCCAAGCAAGTAAGGAGCCGCAGGCTCACTTGGTCATTCCGTGTAGCAAAAATTGAACAGCCAAGAACATACAGCAGGAAGGCCTGTAACAATTGCCGGTCATTCAGAGTGTGTCCCCTCTTCCGTAGGCCTATAAAGTCAGCCACAAGGGAACCAGTGCCTTTCCAGATTAGGGAGAATAACCCCAATCAGCATCTCTATAGCTTTAGGGTCAATCTCATAGAAGTAATCCAAGACTAGGCGCTTCCTGCCAACTCTCAAGCCGGTAATCATCGAGAAGTCAAAAGGTGTCATCGTCATCTCACCGAACGGAAGATGAAGGTATTAGTTGTGTCCCACCACCTTTCAGCATGAGCATAAAAATGGGCTAGGTCATTGGTACTCTTTGAAGCCAAACGGACAAAGGCGCCAAAACTTGCATCATCAACCATCTACTTGACGGTGGGCGACAGTTGGGTATACCATAGGAAAGCATGGGCAAGACTACTATGGCCCTTCAATGTCACTTTTGGCACCTACACACATCAAAAATGGCAGCAACAAAGCACAAAATCACTATTTATGCCCCAAATTCCAAACTTCACAAAATCAACATTTCAGCACAAATCGAACTTCTAACGATCTCTAGGTGCACACTACGACTCACAAAACTAGCACAATGCATGGGAATTGTCCTGAACTAACGAAAGCTTTACATACCTAATGAGCTAGTGTCGCGGCTGAAAGGTGACGTTGAAGGTCATGCAAAACTAACTTTGAAGGTTGACTCTCGACCTTTGCCCGTTCCTTGGCCTTCTTGGACGGCCTCTTTGAGCTTGAAGCCATGGATCAGCAAAAAAAAAATGGGAGCTCAACTTTCTTCTTGAGATTTTGAAAAAAATAAAAACCTAATCAAAACTCTAATCATGGGGAATAATTACTCACCTGAGCGTGGACAAGCTGCGTTTTGACGGATTTTGGCTCCAAAAACACTCAAAAATGGCCACAAATGAGCTCAAAATACTAAAAAAACCCGAGATATACATCTGTGGAGTTCGGCCACCTAGTGCCGCCATGGCACTGGCCAACTGCCGCCACAGCAATGGCCTAGTACCACCGGGACACTGCCCCCTACGAGCCCCGCTTTGCTCCGTTTTAGCCCATTTCGGCCCATTCTGACCCATTTTAGCCCGTTTGTGATCCCAATTAGCCCCGGTGGCCCATTTTAGTCAAGATTTTTGATGTTTTATCCCCAACAGATCCCATTTATCCCCAGCTGATTTAGTTAATCCCCCGAGGACAGAAACAGAAAGATATCAGCTCCCGATGGGCTGAATCAATTTTTTCGGACTGACTATTGCAAAGATATGATCAACCGTGAGAGATTTAGAGATGGGTCCTGGTTCTTGATTAAGAAACAGCTAAGAGAGATTCCTCGAGAATCCTACACCATCCCCCGAGGCTAGGATCAGAAAGATATTAGCTCCTGAAGGCCTGAATTGGTTTTTTCAGACTGACCATTGCAAAGATCTGATCAACCGTGAGAGATTCAGAGATGGGTCCTAGTTCCTGATCATGAAATAGATAAGAGAGTTTCCTCAAGAATCCTACACCATCCCCCGAGGAAAGAAACAAAAAGATATCAGCTCCCGAAGGCCTGAATCGGTTTTTTCGAACTGACCATCGCAAAGATCTGATCAACCGTGAGAGATTCAAAGATGGATCCTGGTTCCCGATCAAGAAACAGTTAAGAGAGATTCCCCAAGAGTCCTACACCATCCCCCGAGGACAGAAACATAAGGATAATAGTTCCCTCTATCCCCAGGAGAAAGTAGCAAAAGCAGAACCGACTCCCAAAGATCAATTATCAGGAACAACCAGAACATCGCCCGTATCCAGATTTTGAAGACGAGCACTATCCTTCCATGACTCCGTGTCTCTTGATCATCATGAGCTTTCTCATTTATCCATGATCATAGCTTTCGCACTTATCAGTTTTCACAAGATCCCTCGATCACCTTTAGCTGTTATCATCTAAAACCCTGCGTCTGATCTATTTCGCTTACAAACGTAAGCACGTTTCTCAGAATTTAAAAAGTTTTCCCCGAGACCCAGAGTCTTCCAAACCATTGTGTCTTTATCCAAGTCAGCCACTTCATCACAGTCGGAGACACAAGCACGGCATAAGTCCACTCGGAGTGGCATACATCCCACATCACCAGCTCATACTAAGATCAAACACTAAACATGATAGGGCTCAGGATGTAATTCATATCACATCCATGCATTGCATATCATTCTTATATCATAGCATCCGCCTGATTATTGTATATGTGCATATGTGATTTGTTCCTTTGTGCCCCGAACTACATCCTGGTCTGATTCTCATGGGATACGCAGGCAGCTCACGAAGAGTACGACCAACCCTAGCCCCAACATCATGTTTTTATCATTACATCTTTGCAACACTTTTATCCTAAATCTATAGCCTCCAAAAAGACCTGTCTCTTCAAAGCTTTGGCACTCGCTTGCTACATGCATTGCCTCGTAAGTTCATGCCAAAGAGAGGCAAACAGTAGACACCCTATTTTGTCGGCTATCAAATTTAGGAGACCCATAGCTTGGCGGTTCACAATGATCGAAAAAGACTCAAAAAAGGACTCCTGGAAGTTGGTTCTATCTCTCAAAATGCTCAGAATGACCAAAATACCCCTGAAAGCCCGAATGCTCCCAAATTCGGACCAAATGTTCTCGAAACGCTCTACGTCGTAAAAAAATAATAGAATGAGTTTGAAAGCAAGACCAAATGAAATCGTCAGCTCCTAGAGACCCCCGAAAGTCCTAGAAGATCCCAGAAAGTCCTCGTTGACTAGTTTGACCAAGTTTGACCAAGGTTTGACCGAAATCATCCAAACTCGCCAAAAAGTTCTGGAATCATTCTAGATCATGTGGAAAATACTAGAATGAGTTTTAAAAGAAAATGGAACGAAAACGTCAGCTCATGGGAGCTCTCAGAGGTTTCCAGAACTTCCCAGGAATCCAAAGTTTGACCAGTTTGACCAAAAGTTGACATTGAAACCCGAGTACCGTATCATTTTTCAAATATTTTTCATAGATACTAGAGGTCAATAGCTTTCCAATGGTATATCACACATAATTTTTGGATAAAAATGAATTTATTATGAATTTTCGAAGGTGAAGAAGGCGATCGAATCGGCTGTTATCGCGAATACCGCAAAACTATTCAAAGTGACCTATATCTGAAATATTTTTTTTATAGAAAATGGACTCCATTACCTTTCCAATAGTATATCACAAGCTCAGTTTGGAGTTTATATGCATTTTCCGTGAATTTTGGATGAAATAGGGCATTTTTGCGAATATCGGAACCTTTGGGGGCTTAAAAAGAATTATCTAGACGAATGAGGAGCAGTGCCACCGCGGCACAGGCCCAGTGCTACCATGGCACTCTCCCCTAGAATTGTCTATTTTTGTAATTTCTTTTGAGGGTTCAAATGGATTTATTAGAAACCAAAACGACGTAGTTCTATGTTCACAGATGTTTGGTACCAATGGGAGTACTTTTAAAACCCCAAACCACCCTAAATCGGCCTATATAAATCCCCCTCGACTTCTCATTTTGGGGGGTGTCAAATGCAAGCTTTGAAAAGTTTTAGAGAGAAAGTTGTGGAGATAAGGTTAGAGTAGAGAGAAAAGAAGCTTCCTTCTTTGATTTCCAAACAAGAGAGTGAGTTCTAAACTTTGTTTTTACTTCATTACTTCCATTTACTTCATATTCAATACACCCAACCACCATTTTAGTGAGCATTTAAGAGAGAGGAAGCTACTTCCATGTCCAATGTCACCACATATGAGTGAAACACCAAGCTACAAGTCCAATACATCATTGAATACCATCTATTGATTGTTTATATACTTGTTTGCTTACTTTGATGTTCATCTCCTCTTATCTCATTTCTTTTTCCTTTTTCTTGTTACTTACTAGTTCATCATCATCTAGATGAGGAAATGAAATTTGAGGTGAGTGAATCCTTATGGATAGTAGCTCTTGACCTCAAAAACATGTTTGATAGATGATGGTTACAACCTCAATATATCCCCATGTATTCTTGAGGTTATTTCCAAAATAAAACAATGTCTCCAACAATCTTGGAGGCTCTTAATATGAGTTCAAATGTTGATATTTCAAGTGGTCATAATCTCCATTTAAGTGCTAAAAATACACTTTCAAAACCCCTCAAAACCCCCAATATTGGGATTCCAAGAAATAAACCTTATTTCTCTAAAAATATCTTCAAAACAGTGTGTTGTTTAGTTTCAAAGAATTATTTTGAGTTCAAAACTCAAGGTAAGGATGCAAGACCACTTGGAAAGTCTTCATAACTCATTATAGAACACCCATGATTTTTGGCTTGACTTGAAAGCACTTGAAAGTGGTCCATTTTTGTCCAAACATTCCTTCCAAACATTCTGCCTCTGCTGTCACAGCAGCTAGGTTGACTTTCAACTTGTTTTACCGAAAACCTTTCCAAAAAGAGTGGTCCCAACTTATTTTTCCATTGAACTTAAATGTCTTAAGGAACTTTCTGTATAATATGGGCCTGTAGATGTTTTTTTTTTTTTTCAGTTTCTAAGAGTTTCTAACATTTCAGTCGACAGTACGGACTCTGTTTCTGAATAACCTCTATTTTTAATACGATTTCTCTCAATCTGTAAGAGTTATTGAGGATTGGCTTTTTGATTTGTGTTCTAGACATACCAAGGATGATCTCCATAAAATATCATGCATGTAAAACATTCCTAAACCTACTTTTCATTTTCCACAAGATCATGTCATTGTTCTGTCCACTATTAACAGCTACTATACTTTTACTTCCATCCTTTGATTTGATGTTCATATGCCTTCTAAATTAGTTCATCTCTTAGGAAGTAATTCATACTGCATTTGTACATATTCTATGATGATTTCTTTCATGCATTCATGCATATTTTAGACTTCTAAGTCACTTTAGAAAGTCCATGTACACAAACACACAACAACCTTTGCACATTCTAGGATCATACATTGCATTCATGCAAGATTTGGGGTTTTTTTTTTTTTTTTGTAACTCCTAATCTAAGAAGATTATAAGGAATGAACATGATCACACGTTCATGCTTCCCCTCGATCTAATCCTCCTTTCTCATCCGTCCCAAGGATTGAGAGGTCTTCTTTTCCCAAAGATTAACATGTATCATTCTAGCTTGCTAAGCATATTTTGATCTCTTTGTTTATTTGCTTCAAGAACAATCCATGTCCCCTCCTAGATTAGGCAAACTTGATTACTTGATATGTGATTAGACGATTTTTCCTAAGTTTGTTTGTGTGATCTTTCACCTTTGCATTGTGTGATACTTGGCTTAGATCTTTTGAATGATATCTTATCTTTTGGTCTTCTATTTCAAAATTCTTGTGTGATGTAATATACTATCATGGTATTATTTGTTAAACAAAATATAGTATAAAATGATTATTTGGATACTAATTGAGGTCCGTCGAAAGACGGGGTGAGTTGAGGGTGTTTCAGTCACGACTAAGGCTCCTTCCTCTTTCGTACCAAAACCCTGAGCCAAGTTCTTTAGTTATGAAGGGCCGGTGCCCTTTATCCATTTGGGTGAGTCAAAATTAGTTTTCTTGGTTCCTTAAGACCAAGTGGCGACTCTGTATCTGTTTTCAACAGACCTTCATTTTCTTTCTTTGATCCAAATCAATTTCAAACAAAAACAAAAAGAAGTGGAATTCCACGTGTCTACACCAGGCGTCTTCCTTTTTGTCTGGCAGATCACCGGTTGTCTGGAATGTCACGATTCAATCCATCCACTTCGGCTCTAAAGCTATCAGTTGGACCTCTATGCCTTCCAAGACGTCCACACTGGACTCAGATAAATACTCTATCCTTATCTCGAGTAGGTCGGACTTAGAGGATGAGGTGAGGCAGGCTAACCGGTTGGCCCTAGTGTTTTCTAACCTCGGGATCTTTGTGACGGAGAACCCCTTAAGCTTTTTGAAATTGTTCGGACAAGGGATAAATAAGCTACCATGTTATCTTCCTGAGCTTCATACTCCTAATTGACATAATTGACCACGAGCTGGGAGTCGCAATACCCTTGGACTTGCTGTCCACCCATAGAGGTGGCCAACTATAACACGACCATCAGGGTTTCGTACTCAGCCTCATTATTAGAAGCTTAAAACCCAAACCTTAGAGCGTACTCTAGTTGGATCCCGTCAGGTGTGGTCAGGATGATCCCCGCTCCACTGCCCTATTTATTGGAGGACCTATCCACATAGAGCACCTAGGTCAGAGTGTCAGGCTGTAGGCCGGGCGATAGAATTGGCGGGTCAAGTTCCTCGATCGGATCATCTAGATATGCGAACTCAATGAGAAAATCAGCCACCGCTTGTCCCTTGATTATTGTCCGGGGTCTATAGACTACCTCGAATTCTTCTAATTCCTACGCCAACTTGATAATCCTTTCGGATGTCTCGGGCCTACCTAATATACTGCGGAGAGGCTGATCCATGAGGACCACAATAACGTGGGCTTAGAAGTATGGACGGAGTCTCTGGGCAGAAGTGATGAGGGCAAAGGCCAGTTTCTTAATGCGGGAGTATCGACTTTCTGCACCTTAAAGTGCCCGGCTGGTATAATATACCAGGAATTGTATCCCGTGCTCTTCTCAGATGAGTGTCGAACTGACCGCTGAGGGTGATATTGCCAAGTATAAGAACAGCTCCTCCTTTGGTATAGGTGTGGAGAGCAGAGGGGGTGATGTCAGGTATTTCTTAAGGTCCTGAAATGCCTCCTCACACTCTTTTGACCATTAAAATGCTTTATGAAGGATTTTAAAGAACGAAAGACACTGGTCGGTAGCTTGGGAGATGAACCGATTCAGCGCCGCCACTCGTCTGACCAAACTTTGAACTTTGTTGGTTGACCTGGGCAACCGCATGTTAATAATAGCCTAAATTTTTTTAGGGTTTGATTCAATCCCCCGCCTGCTAACCATATGTCCCAAGAACTTCCCGGACGAGACTCCAAATGTGCACTTGGCCGGATTCAACCTTATTCGGAATTTTCTTGCAGGCCCTGGCCAAGTCTCGAGATGGTCGGACTCTTCCCAGCTCTTGACCAACAGATCATCAACGTACACCTGTATTGTCTTCTTGATCAAATCTCTGAACATATGGTTGACCAGGCACTGATAACTTGCCCCAGGATTTTTTAGGCGGAAGGGCATCACCTTATAGTAGTAAGTCCCTTGGTTGGTGATAAAGGACGTCTTTTCTTCATCCCTGGGTACATACTAATCTGATTGTACCCTAAATAGGCATCCATAAAAGAGATAAGCGAGTGACCGACCGTGGAGTCCACAAAGATGTCTATCCTGAGCAGCAGATAGCAATCCTTGGGGCAAGCCTTGTTCAGGTCGGTGAAATCCACACACATTCCCCACTTCCCATTACTTTTTTTGAGGAGTACCACATTTGCCAACCAGTCGGGATAGTGGACCTCTTGGACGGATTTTGCCCTCAGAAGCTTTTTAATTTCTTTGAGCACCGCTGCTCGTCTTTCAGGGACCATGCCCTTCCTCTTCTGCTTGACTGGCCAGGAGTCCGGGTTGAAGTTCAGATGGTGGGACACGATCTGAAGGTCTATCCCAGGCATGTCTTCATGACACCAGGCGAAGACGTCCTTGTTTTGTCACAGGAACTGGATTAGCTTTTCCCTGAGACTAGGTTCCAAGAGAGAGCCAATACTAATGGATCGGTCAGAGAGATGGGGGTCCAGCACCACTTGATTCAGCTCTTCCTCTGGGCCCACTCCATCCTTTGTGTCCCTCGGGTCCATCTCTTAGACATTTAATATTTCTGTAACAACTTCTCCATGTAAGGAACTGACATAACAGCTCCGAGCAGTTGTTGGGTCTCCACATAAGCTCCCGGGCCCCTGTGGGGTTGGAAACTTGATCACTAGGCCGTACGTTGACATGACCGCCTTGGACCTATTGAGCGTCAGCCACCCCAGGATGACATTGTAGGCGGACGGGGCTTCTACCACCATAAAGTTTGCTAGTACAGAAACTTACTGGGGAATGGTCCCATGAGGACTAGGAGCTCAATTGTACCGAGTGGTTGTGTGCTAGATCCATTAAATCTGACCAGGGGGATGGCTATTGGTCAGAGCCGATCCCTCGATATCCTAAATTGATCAAAAGTTGACATCCGATTATCTCTTTACCTTAGGAGGTGGTGCTATTAGTTGGAGGAGCATTAAGCAGAAATGCATTGCAGACTCAACTACAGAAGCTGAGTATGTGGCTACTTTTGAAGCCACAAAGGAAGCTGTTTGGCTCAAGAAGTTGCTTAAGGAGCTAGAGGTGGTACCAATGTCGCTGTCTCCTATTATGCTTTATTGTGATAATAGTGGGGTAGTGGCTCAGTCCAAGGAGCCAAGGAACCATGGAAAGGGAAAGCACATAGAGCGGAAATATCATCTTATTCGAGATATTGTCAACATGGAGATGTGACTGTCACCAAGATTTCCACCACTGACAATCTTATTGATCCGTTTACAAAGGCCTTGCCACAGAAGGTCTTTGATCGTCATCTAGATAGTCTAGGTCTCAGATGTAATCCTATATGGTTGTGAGTGCAAGTGGGAGTTTGTTGGGTTTGTACCCTCAAACCATTACTTATGTGTGAGACATTAACATTTTAATATATGGATATCAGCTTTACATTTGATTATGTATGTTTCTTTCATGAGATGAATGTTAATCCTTAAGTATCATAGAAAGTAATTCATGTATGTATGACATGCATACAATGAGATACGAATTATTATTCTTTGATACTTAGAGCTTGTCACAGTGGATGATGAAACTGGATATCTCATCAGGTATACACTGTAGCATGATTAACTTCCATTGGATGGGCTAATGAATCTCAATCACTAGAGTGTAGCTCTTAATTAATATGCTAGTGCCTATAGTGCATTAACGGACCTGAGCTTTCCTATTGACACTTAAGACTGTCAAATAGTCAATAGGAACTCATAACTTGTAGAAGGTACGTGCTCTCAATCTTGAGATGATTATGAACACAGATTGTGGATATGGATGCTTTGACTTACCAATCAGTGAGGTCTATAGAAGATCAAAACCTGGGTATAGGGTTATGAAAATATATTATCAAGATAGAATCTACCCTCTGATTCAGAGTCAACATTCCCTTGAGAATGTCACCAAGTTGATTACTGAGAACTGCAGTCTTATTGATAAGTAGTTATCAACATGTTTGGTAAACATGAGAGGTGAATGGGACTCAAGGAATATAAGAAGTAATCATGATTCAGGTTGACAGTAACCGTTTATCTGACTACCTGAATATGATTACGAATGCTGAAGGTAGAGGGACATTAGTACACCTTACAAGTCTAGTTACTAGTTCGGATATGTTCTTTTGCATTGGAATTCAATTATCGTTTTATAGTGGAGTAAACGTTAACTGATCAGTTGGTTAGTTTGCTGGTCAAAGAGTTTGGTCATGGGAATTGACTACTGGTCTGAGCCAACAATAAAGAGCCTAGGAAGTCCCATTCTTAGCTTCTCTTGGATGTTTGGAATGGCACAAGAAGATCTTGTCATGATATGTTCGATCGATCAATTGAATAGGTTTCGATTGATTGAAGTCTAGGCATTTCCAGCGATCGAAAGTAGTTCGATCGATCAAAATTTTGATCGGTCGAAGCCACTTTGATAGGTCGAAGGTTAAAGTTTTTTGGAAATCTATGAATAGGGCAGCTGCGTACAGGATTTAATAATCATCGTTTTTCCTATATGAAAGCTGGAGAGATTGTGTAGGGTTTTCCAAGCCTTCTTATCCTCCCCGTTGGAGTTCCCACCAACTCTAGCCACTCCGACAGCATCCGCAGGAGTCATAAGGGTGAAGACAACCTAGTGGAAGCTGTTGCACCATCAAGAAGGTTGAAGATTTCAGAATTGGGTTCAAGACCGTAAGGTATAAAACTTGTCCCCTATTGCTAGTTCGCATCTATGGAATTGATGAGTAGTAGATCATGTGCTACCAATATGTTTTTGAAACTTAACCTTTCCGCTGCACGTATAAAACAATTTTAAACTTAATTTTCCTTCAGCAATTATCCGTGAAGTCTGCCAATGTTAAAGATTGGATTGGTATGCTAGATGGTCCAGCCATGCAGACTATGCTAGATAAGGGAAGTGCAAAGGTTGAAGGGAATGGTCAAGATGACATTACAGAAGTCGAAATCGGGGAAGAGTATGTCGAGAATATGGTAGAAGATGTGCTGGGAAAGGACAAGGGGGATGGTGAAGACCAAGAGCCAAAAAATGAGGGAAAAATTAAGATGGGTACAGGGAACCTGCCAGGCAACCACACCATGGAACTCAAGAGATGAGTTAACAAAGACTGGGTCTTCAAGTCTAGTGATAAGTATTCCCCCTACCGGGAGTCTGTAATGGCCCAAATGAGGCATCTTACTATTGGTATGTTTGTTGTAATCACCCCGAATAAAATTAATGAAAGTATGACTGATTCTACCTACTTGAATACGCTTAATGAATGTGACGAATGTGATAGTTATGAAATACCAAGTGAATTGCAAAATTTAATCAAAAAAGATATAGAATTTGCATGTAAAATCATTGAGGACACTCTAATAATCAATCTTGGAAATGAAGATAATCCACGAAATGTTTTTATTGGCTCTACACTTAGCAATGAACAAAGGAAGGAATTAATCAGTCTGTTAAATAAATTCAAAGATGTTTTTGCACGGTCTTATAGTGATATGCCAGGAATTGATCCAGAGATAGTCCAACATCATATCCCTCTCTTTCTTAATTTAAAACCAATAAAACAAAAATTGAGGCGAATGAGGCCTGAATGGGCACGGAAATTAAAAAAGGAAGTTGAAAAGCAATTAAAAGCTGGATTTTTATAGACATTGAATCTCGAATGGATTGCCAACATTGTGCCAGTTCTGATGAAAGATGGTCATGTTAGGGTGTGAGTTGATTTTCAAGATTTAAATAAAGCAAGCCCTAATGACAACTTCCCTTTACCTCATAACGACGTACCTCATATCGACGTACTAACACCGCGGGCATGAACTCTTATCTTTTATGGATGGGTTCTTAGGATATAATCAGATTCTCATGGCACTAGAGGATAGGGAGAAAACCACCTTCATCACGCCTTGGGGCACGTATTGTTATAGGGTAATGTCGTTTGGATTCAAGAATGCAGGGACAACATATAAATGGGCCACCACTACATTGTTACACGACATGATTTATAAGGAAGTGGATGTATTTGTAGATGATATGATCGTGAAGTCTAAGAGGAGGGAAGGACACTTGGAGGCAATGAGGAAGTTCTTCGAGAGGTTGAGAAAGTTTAGAATTAGGCTGAATCCACAAAAGTGCACTTTCAGAGTCACTACTAGGAAGTTGTTAGGATTTCTTATCACCCAAAGGGGAATAAAGGTGGACCCAAACAAAATCAAAGCCATGGTTGAGATGAAACCACCAAAAAAATGAGAAGGAGCTGAGGGTATTCTTGGGTAGCATACAACTCATTAGCCGCTCCATCTCCAAGCTTACCTTGACTTGTGACCCACTGTTTAGATTGCTTAGGAAAGGAGAAAAGTTTGAGTGGGATACCCTATGCCAACAAGCCTTCGACAAAATCAAAACCTATCTCCAAAACCCACCTGTCTTATCAACACCGGCATCCAGAAGGCCTCTGTTACTATACCTTTCAGTATCCGAAGATTCGATGGGGGTGTATGTTGGCCTAAGAAGGAGAAGAGGGGCACGTAGAGAAGGCCATTTATTATTTGAGCAAAAGGATGACCGGATATGAGCTGAAGTATTCACCCTTGGAGAAAGCTTATTGGGCTTTGGTCTGGTGTACCCATCGCCTTAGGCACTACATGTTGGCCTTCTTTGTAACTCTGATATCTTGAATGTACCCACTCAAATACCTGTTTGAAAAGCCCGCTTTGACTAGTAGGATTTATCGATGGACCATGATGCTGGCTGAGTTCAATATCAAGTACGTCACTGCTAGATCTGTAAAGGGAAGGGCTATCACTGAATACCTAGCCGATCTTGCAATAGAATTCGAGGAGAGGGGTGAGTTTTGATTCCCAGATGAAGGAGTGATGGGGATAGAGGACAATCTGTGGAAGATGTATTTCAATGGAGCAGCTAACCAATTAAACTATGGGGTCAGAATCATCCTTGTAGCACCTAATGGAACTCCTACTTTGTTAGCCATCAAGCATAAGTACAACTCAACCAGTAGTACGACAGAATACGAAGAATGCATAATTGGAATGGAAGCAGCCTTAGCCCTAAAAGTTGAAAGGATTGATGTTTTCGGAGATTCTAACCTGATTATATCTCAAGTATGAGGTGTGGGAGTAAAGCATGAGAAGTTGAGACCTTACCACGAATACCTAGAGAGCTTAAAAGTACGAATTAAAAGGATTTTGTTCTATTACCTTCCCTACGAGGAGAATCAACTAGCCGACTCCCTAGAAACCCTAGCCTCAATGATACAAATCCCCTCAGGAGCCATCATGATCCCACTATCTATAGAACTAAGAAACCATCCTTCATTTGAGATGATCATAACTATAGAGGAAGAGGGTGATATGCCTTAGTTTGAGGATGCTTGGAATTTCATAAAGAAAAGAGAGTACCCCAAAGGAGCTTCAAAAAAGTATAAGAAAGCAATTCAAATTTTTTTTTGCTTAATTTGTGATCAATGCGGATAAGTTGTGGAAGAAGTCTTACACCGGGTATAATCTGGAGTGTCTATATGGAAATGAAGCTAAGAGAATGATGGAAGAAATACATGAGGGAGTGTGTAGGCCCTATAAGAACGGGCAAATGTCGGCGAAGAAGATAATCCAACAAGGGTATTACTGGACGACCTTAGACAGAGATTGCTATGAATATTTCAGAAGATGCCATAAGTGCCAGACTTTAGCCATTTTTCGTATGGGGTATAGATATTATTGGTGAAATAGTCCCGAAAGCCTCCAATAGTCATCGCTACATAATTGTGGCAATTCATTATTTCAATAAGTGGGTAGAAGCGGCGTCAAATGCGACATTCAAGGCTAAAGATGTGGTTAGCTTCATTAAGAAAAACATAATTTGCAGATACGGGGTTCCAATGAGTTCATTTCGGATCAGGGCAGTCATTTCCACGGTGAGGTCATCCCGCTCTTAGAGAAATACCAGATCACTATTGGTCCCGTTTTTAAATATTTAGGGTTTGCAGAAGTGATTATCATTGAAAACTCTTTTCAAAAATAGATCTGGCTCAAAACTAAGATGCGTATGATTATCAAAACAGATCTAATACCTTTTATGATCAGTTGGATCCTTTCGAGAACACTTCAGGGAAGATCCAGATGCTACTCCCTCTTTCTAGTCCAGAAACCTTCACGTCTATGGTCTTGGAATTAGTTGAACCTTCAAGACTTGGTGATGATCTCTAGGATAAGAAGACGAGAAAAATATGTGTGTGAGAGAGAGGTTCGACCACTCTAGTAAAATGGTAGTCTCTAAATTTCTCTCCCACAAAATATATTTGTACACCCTCCTATCCACTAACCCTAGTTTGGTTCAAACTCCAATTAAGTTAGGCGTAGGACCTCTAGGCTCTTCCTAATTGGCTTCAATGAATATAAACTGTACCCAGTTAGTCTCATTGCCCAAACAGTCTAAATTAATTAGTTAATATCAATTTCACCACATGACATTAACTACACTCCAAATCAGAAGAGGCAAATCACAGAGTAATACCTAGATCTATATGAAATGACATTAATGCCCCTCTACCTTCAGTATTCATAATAATCACTGAGACTAAATAGTACTGTTTATCAGTTGATAATTACAGCTTATATCCTCGAGTCCCCATTCACTTCTCATAGTTCACCAAACATGTAGTAACATACTTACTACAAGATTGCAATACTCAGTGACTAACACAGTGACATTCTCAAGAGAATACTTACTCTGTAATAGAGGGTAGATTCAGTCTTGATAATATATGTTCCCAATACTCTAGACATGATCATTCAAGATACCCAAGTGTTGATCTTAAAGACCTCACTGATTGGTAAGTCAAAACAACCAGGCCTAAAGCTTGTGTCCATTATTATCTCAAGATTAAGGACATATGTCTCATACATGTTTGAGTGTCCATTAATTGTTGACAGTTCCTATGAATGGATCAATCTTAAGGTTCGTCAATGTATCACATAAGCTAGCATATCAACTTTAGAGTTTTACACTCTTGTGAATGAGATTCATCACTCTATCAAATAGAAGTTAATCGTGCTACAGTGTAAACCTGATAAGGTACCCAGTCTAATCATCCACTGAGACTGTTTAGAACTTCAAAGGACCATATGATTCATATCTCCCATGTGTAAAACTCTTTCAGACAAAGGAATCACATACAATGAAGTTCAAGGATGCCAAACCACCATTCATCTCATGAAAGACATACCTAATGAAATGTAAGTAATGATATCCATAAACATATACTACAATTGATGTCCAAAATAGTTCATAGCTAATTTGTTTGAGGGCATACCCCATCAAACTTTAACATACTCCCACTTGCACTCATAACCAATTAGGATTACATCTAATACTAGGACCATCCATATGATGATCGAAAACCTTTATAGAAAAGGCTTTCATAAATGGATCTGCAAGATTATCTGCTGTCGTAATCTTAGTCACCAATACATCACCTCTCTGCACTATCTCCCTAATTGGATGATATTTCCTCCCTACATGCTTTCCTCTTCCGTGGTTACGTGGTTCCTTTGACTGTGCCACAACTCCGCTATTGTCACAATAAGGTGTAATAGGTGACCATGCTGTAGGGACCGCTCCTAGTTCATAAGGAACTTTTTGAGCCAAACAACCTCCTTAGCTGCTTCACAAGCTGCGATCTCTATAGTAGAATCCGCAATGCATTTCTGCTTAATGCTTCTCCAACTAACAACACCACCTCCAAGAGTAAACACATGTGCAGATGTCAACCTTCTTGAATCCTTATCCGACATGAAGTCAGAATTAGTGTAGCCTACTGGAACCAACTCCTCTTCGCCATAAACCAGGATATAATCTCGAGTCCTTCTCAAGTACTTGAGAATATACTTCGCAGCTGTCCAATGATCTGGACTAGGATTGAACTAATATCTGCTAACCATGCCTTTGGCAAAAACAGAAATCTGGTCTTGTACACAACATCGCATACATGAGGCTTCCCATAGCTGAAGCATAAGGTACTCCTGCCATGCGATCTCTCTCACTCTGTGTCTTAGGACACTAATCCTGTAAGAGTGTTAGACCATGCCTGAAAAGGAGAAAGCCATTCTTGGAATCTCCATAGAGAACTTGGAAAGTACCTTATCAATATAGGAAGCTTGAGATAATCCTATTATCTTATTCTTCCAATCCCGTAATAGCTTTATCCCCAGGATATAGCTTGCCTCACCAAGATCTTTCATGTCAAAGGTACTAGCCAGCCAAACCTTAACCGTGGATAATACTCCTATGTCATTCCCAATGAGAAGGATATCATCAACATAAAGAATTAGAAATGCCACCGCATTCTCCTCATGTTTATTGTAAACACAAGGCTCATCCACATTTTGGATAAATCCAAAAGATTTGACCGCTTGATCAAATCGAATATTCCAACTCCTGGATGCTTGCTTGAGTCCATAAATGGACTTTTGCAATTTGCATACCATATTCTCTTGACCACTTGCTATGAAACCGACTAGTTGCTGCATAAAGATGTTCTCGTCAAGATTTCCATTCAAGAATGCTGTCTTGACGTCCATCTACCATATCTCATAGTTGAGACATGCTGCTATGGATAAGAGTATCCTGATGGATTTAAGCATGGCTATAGGGAAAAAGATCTCATCATAGTCAATACCCTCTCATTGAGTATAGCCCTTTACCACTAGCCTAGCCTTCAAGGTCTCTACCTTCCCTTCTGGTCCTCTCTTCCGTTTGTAGACCCACTTATAACCAATTGGTTTAATATTGGCATGAGAGTCTACAACCTCTAAAACCTAATTAGAATACATGGATTCCATTTCAGCTTTCATCATAAGTTTCCATTGGTCCAAATCTACATCGGTAATGGCCTCCTCATAGGTGGATGGATCAGATTCAGACTCTTTAGGAACAACTTCAAAAGCTTCTCCTAAGAAAAATGAATCTGGTAGGTTGCCTGACAATCCTCCCACTACGATGAGGTTTCGGTGCAGGAATGGAAGTCGTTAAGGTTATTTCTGGTTCTACATTCTCTTAACTATTTGGGGAATTGAGGGTTGCTATTTTACCTCCTCTAGAACTCTCCTTCCTTTGGGTTTGTAGTTAATGACATAATCATCTTCTAAGAAAACAGCGTGTGTACATACGAACACCTTTTGTTCTCTTGGATGATAAAAATACCAACCTTTTGTTTCCTTCAAATATCCAACAAAATAACATACTTTTGATCTTGTTTCCAACTTACTCGTCTGTCCCTTTAGCACATGTTCTAGACATCCCCATATCCAAAAATGTTGCAGAGAAGGCTTGTGCCCACTCCACAATTCTTAGGGCGTCTTAGGGACAGATTTGCTTGGAACATGATTTAGTATGTATAATGCTATTTCCAAAGCAAAACCCCATAGGAACAGTGGCGATTCTGAATAGCTCATCATTAACCTAGTCATGTCTAAAAGGGTCCTGTTCTTTCTTTCAGCTACACCATTCTATTGAGGTGTATCAGGTGCAGTCAACTAAGATAGAATCCCATTCTCTCTTAAGTGATCAATAAATGCATCAGACAGATACTCGCCACCTCAATTAGATCCAATGGCCTTGATATTCTTTACTAATTGTTTATCTACCTCAACTCTAAATTCTTTGAACTTTTTGAAGGTTTTAGATTAGTAGTGCAATGGGTAAAGATATCCATATCTTGAGTAGTCATTAGTAAACGTAATGAAATACTGATAACCTCTGTGTGCTTTGGTGTTTATTGGTCCACATACATCACTATGTATTAACTCTAACAAATCTTTGGCCCTATTGCCCTTTGCGAAAAAGGGTCTTTTGGTCATTTTACCCTCTAAATAGGGCTCACAGATAGGCAATAGTTCTACAACTAAAGAGTTGAGTATACCGTCTTTAACCAGCCTATCTGTTCTGTCAGATAAATATGACCTAACCTCAAGTGCCAAAGTTTTGTAGGATTTAAAGAAGGTATTTTCCTTTTAGATGGTAATGTTACCATTGAGTTATTCAATTCCACTTTAGATAATTTTTGAGTGCAAGGATTAATCAAGTATAAACCATTAGATAGTGTACCAGAACAAATAAAAGAACCATTTCTTTTTATTAATACTTCAGTTCCAAAATGAAACGAATAACCATTATTCACTAAACTAAAAACTAAAATGAGATTACGTCTTATGGAAGGGACGTAAAGTACATCTGTTAACACTAATGTTTTATTACTAGGAAAAACTAAGACTACTACTCCAATTGCAACTGCTGAAACGGTTACACTAGATCCCAAGGTGAGCTTGATTTCTCTATCACTGCACTTCCTGGTTGGTCTGAACCCTTGCAACATATTGCAGATGTGGTTAGTTGCTCTAGAATCAATGCACCATGTATTCTAAGTATCTATTAAAAAACTTACTTCAATTACAAGTGACTCAATCATACCTTGGTTTTTAGTGGCCAAGTAGTCCGGACAGTTTCTCTTCCAATGTCCCAGGATGCCGTAGTTGAAACACTTTCCTTTCGGCTTCCCCTCAACCTTCTTCTTAGCCTTTCTTTCCTTCTTTGTAATTTTTGGGTTAGGCACACCAACCTGAACCTTAGGACCTTTGTTCCTCTTGCCACCCTTGCCCTTGGGCTTGGGCTTTGAGGATGAAGCCTTCTCTAGGTTCATGACATCATGACCACCAGTGACCATCCCCTCCATTGCCTGTAGAGAGCTAACCAGTTCACTCAATGAATACCCCAGCTTGTTCATGTTGTAATTCAATTTGAACAGGTTAAATGAAGCAAGCAATGAGTTAAGGATCATGTCCACTTGGGTTTCCCCATCGATCTCAGCTCCAAGGACCTCCAGTATGTTCATATAACCAATCATTTTCAGAATGTGCTCTCTTACTGGAGTTCCTTCTAACATCTTAGTGTTCATGAGTTATTGCATGGCGTTAAGCCTTACATGCTAGCCGAGTTCCCCAAACATCTCCTTGAGATTCCAGATCATGTTACTAGCCGACGTCATCGACTGATGTTGGTGCTGTAATACATTGGACGTAGAGGTAAATATGTAACAGCGGGCCATCTCATCAGCCTTCTTCTAGTGTTCATATTTATCTTTCTCTTCAGTTTGGGTATCTGGACCGGGTGTTGGCGGACAAGGAGTGGTGAGTACATATTTGTATCCTTCCGCAGTCAATAGAATGTCAAGGTTTCTTTTCCAATCCACATAGTTTGTTCTAGTTAACTCGTTTTGATTAGGAATAGTTGCAAGTGGGCTAAAATGCAACATGGTGAAATCTGAAAATTTACACATGCAATTATAGTATAAGTATGGATCATCATTTAAAGTGATAAATATGTTAACCAAGAGAAAAAATTCCTTTAAAAAAAATTTAACATATATATATCATCAGAATATTAAATCTATGAAATCAAGCCTCCAAGGGGAGATCAAGACCTCACAACTTAATTGGCTAAACCATCATGACTATTCCCATGCAACTCTTGCAAAATAATTCATGACTCATGATTCCTTGGTCTCTAATAATTTTCAATAAAATTTTGAGGGAAATCTCTTATTAAAATTATCAGTCTAGTGTATACCATCGATTAGAATCCAATGACAACCGTCTCAAGCAGTGCCTCTGAGGGGAGATCACTCTCTAACACGTTTCATCGATTCTATTCTTAGGAAGTTCATATCTAGTAACCATAGAATAGAATATTATCTGACGGGAATGATCACAGATAAATTTGCGACGCACAATGTTCAATTCTCCTTACAATGAACCATTGATGGAAGATATGGGGTTATGCATTAGCATAAGACTCTCTCCCATTAACCGCAAATATCTCATATTTGTTCAATGTGTCAAAACGGCTTTCTTTTGAAAAGATTGATAATTTTGAAAAACTGTTTTATCCATATTATCATTTTAAAAACAAATTGCTTTAAAATCATGCATGAATAATTTATGAACCAATCACATCACATGTAAAAACACATGAATAGGCCCCTCTCTCTCTCATGGATCTATTTCCATTGATCCGTTTCAAAAATCTTTGGTTCTCTAGGCTCCATCTCCATGGTTCCGTCTTGTGTATTTCCAAAAGTTACATTTACAAAGTCCTATGCCTTCCCGAAGGAGGCTTACATAATGATCTAGGAATTAAAATGAAATTTTTGGCGGAAAACCATTGTGTTACCACAATGCCCTTTATAATGCCATAAATAAACCGAAACAAAACTTAAACATAAATGTAAACATTTTGGCCATTAGAGATCGGGAAGCTGCAAAACAGGGTTAGTATATGCCAATCCCACGCAGTTGTATATATATGATTACCATAAATGCATATGTCTACACCCTTAACACTATGAGTTAATTGGTTCCCGAAAAACATCGCAGAATAAAAAAGGCAAAAAAAATGTGTCAAAACCACTTTTAGAAAACACTTATTTCAAAAACAATTTTAGACAATTGCTTTTCAAAATTAAATTTTACAAAAATGACTTTTAATAAAATAAATTATTGAAAAACACCATGTGTAATTGTTTTAGAAAAGATTTGCAAGCATACAACACGTGGATAGCACGTGCGCAACACGCGCACACACACTATCGTATGTGCTCGTAAAACCCAAGGCCAGTTAAATGTGCTTTTCTTATCTCTTTCTATTCTAAATATTAATTGATGAGTATGTGAAGAAAAATAGCACACGTAATTATTGCGCCACACAACAGAGCACATGCATAGCACCTGCACAGCATGCACACAGCACGTGCACGCACACTATAGTACGTGCTTGTCAAATCCTAGGCCAGTTAAATGTGCTTTTCTTCCATGTTTCAATTCTAAATATTAATTGACGAGTATCTAAAGAAAAATAGCACACATAACAGGTGCACCGCACAGCAGAGCACATGTAAAGCACCTGCATAGCATGCGTACAGTACGTGCACGCACACTATAGTACGTGCTCATCAAATCCTAGGCCAGTTACATGTGATTTTCTTTGCTATTTCAATTCTAAATAATAATTAATGAGTATTTGAAGAAAAATAGTACATGTAACAGGTGCGTCGCACAGCAGAGCACGTGCATAGCACGTGCACAGCACGCGCACGCATACTATTGTACGTGCTCATGAAACTCTAGGCCAGTTCAATGTGCTTTTCTTCCCTCTTTCAATTCTAAATATTCATTGATGAGTATCTAAGGAAAAATAGCACACGTAACAGGTGCGCCGCATAACAGAGCACGTGCATAGCACCTGCACAGCATGCACACAACACGTGCACACACACTATAGTACGTGCTCATCAAATCCTAGGCCAGCTAAATGTGCCTTTCTTCCCTGTTTCAATTCTAAATATTAATTTATGAGTATTGGAAGATAAATAGCACACGTAAAAGGTGCACCGCACAGCAGAGCACGTGCATAGCACCTGCATAGCATGCGCACAGCACGTGCACGCACACTATAGTACGTGCTCATCAAATCCTAGGCCAATTACATGTGCTTTTCTTCGCTATTTCAATTCTAAATATTAATTGATGAGTATCTGAAGAAAAATAGTACACGTTACAGGTGCGCCGCATAGTAGAGCATGTGCATAGCACGCGCACGCATACTATAGTACGTGCTCATGAAACCCTAGGTCAGTTACATGTGCTTTTCTCCCCTCTTTCAATTCAAAATATTAATTGATGAGTATCTAAAGAAAAATAGTACACATAATAGGTGCACTGCACAGCAGACCATGTGCATAGCACCTGCACAGCACGCGCACGCATACTATAGTACGTGCTCGTGAAACCCTAGGCCAGTTACATGTGCTTTTCTTCCCTCTTTCAATTTTAAATATTAATTGATGAGTTTTTGTCAAAAAATAGCACACATAAACTGCAGCATAGTACTTGCGCACGATAGTACACCCCTTGCCCACACTGTAGTGCACATGCAGCCATGTGTAGTAGCCCTATTGACCACGTGTGGCCGTGTTTCAGTTAGGGTTATACGTACTTTTATTCCAGATCTATTTTCCAACCATTAAATCATAGTGTTCTGCAAAAAATCATACGTATAGAGTTTGCGCAGGCTTTGATACCAG
This sequence comes from Hydrangea macrophylla, assembly GCA_033977485.1. NCBI lineage: Eukaryota > Viridiplantae > Streptophyta > Magnoliopsida > Cornales > Hydrangeaceae > Hydrangea > Hydrangea macrophylla. The sequence continues at coordinate 14,541,564 of CM066992.1, forward strand.
TTGTTGGTCCTATTTTTAAATATGTAGGGTTTGTAGAAGGGATTAGCATTGAAAACTCTTTTCAAAAACAGATCCGGCTCAAAACTAAGATGCATATGATTATCAAAAATAGATCTAATACCTTTTATGATCAGTTGGATCCTTTGGATAACACTTCAAGCAAGATCCAGATGCTACTCCCTCTTTCTAGTCTAGAAACATTCACGTTTATGCTATTGGAATTAGTTGAACCTTCAAGACTTGGTGATGATCTCCAGGATTAGAAGAAGAGAAAAGTATATGTGTGTGAGAGAGTTTTGGCCACTCTAGTAAAATGGTAGTCTCTAAATTTCTTTCCCACAACATATATTTATACACCCTCCTATCCACTAACCCTAGTTTGGTTCAAACTCCAATTAAGTTACACGTGGGACCTCTAGGCTCTTCCTAATTAGCTTAAATGAATATATATTATAACCGGTTAATCTCATTACTCAAACAATCTAAATTAATTAGTTAATATCAATTTCACCACATGACATTAACTGCACTCCAAATTAGAAGAGGCAAATCATAGAGTCATACCTAGATCTATAAGAAATGACATAAATGCCACTCTACCTTCAGTATTCATAATTATCACTAAGACTAAATAGTACGGTTGGTCAGTTGATAATTATAGCTTATATCCTTGAGTCCCCATTCACTTCTCATAGTTTACCAAACATGTAGTAACATAGTTATTACAAGATTGGAATACTCAGTGACTAACATAGTAACATTCTCAAGAGAATACTTACTCTGTAATGGAGGGTAGATACCGTCCTGATAATATATGTTCCCAATGCTCTATACATGATCATTTAAGATACCCAGGTGTTGATCTTAAAGACCTCACTGATTGGTATGTCAAAATAACCAGGCCTAAAGCTTGTGTCCATTATTATCTCAAGATTAAGGACATATGTCTTATACATATTTGAGTGTCCATTAACTGCTGACAGTTCCTGTCAATGGATCAATTTCAAGGTCCGTCAATGTATCACATACACTAGCATATCAACTTTAGAGTTTTACACTCTTGTGAATAAGATTCATCACTCTATCAAATAGAAGTTAATCATGCTATAGTGTAAACCTGATAAGGTACCCAGTCTTATCATCCACTGTGACTGTTTAGAACTTCCAAGGACCATATGATTCATATCTCTCATATATAAAACTATTTCACACAAATGAATCACATACAATGAAGTTCAAGGATGCCAAACCACCATTCATCTCATGAAAGACATACATAATGAAATGTAAACAATGATATCCATAAATATATACTAAAACTGATGTACAAAATAGTCAATAGCTAATTTGTTTGAGGGCATAACCCATCAAACTCTAACAATCAACCGCCACCAATCTTCTCCGTACAAACCGCAAATGAATGGGGTAGTGGAAGCCGCAAATAAAAGTGTTAAAGTAATTATAGGAAAAACAACAGATACGTATAAGGATTGGCATGAGAGACTTCCATTCGCACTCTGGGGATACCAGACCTCTGTGAGAACCTCTACAAAAGCTACACCATATTCATTGGTTTACAGGATAGAAGTTGTCCTTCCGGTTGAAGTAGAAATACCTTATCTCAGGGCAGAATGTGAAGTGACTGAGTTAGAGTGGATGTGGGAAAGGTATAAGGAATTGATGAGAAAAGGTTGGCCGCGATAAACCATACTCGGGGATACCAGAAAAGGATAGCTTGTGCTTTAAAAAAAAAGGTTCACCCAAGGAAGCTTGGTGAGGGTGACCTGGTCCTCAAAGAACTTAAAGTGCCTATTTGTGACCCAGAGAAAAGTTCAAACCCAACTGGGTCGGGCCATACATCATTAAGACTCTCCTTTCTAGAGGGGCTGCCTATCTTATGGACCTAGACGGGGTTGAATTTAAACAGTCGATTAACCTCGATCGGCTCAAGAAGTACTTTTCTTGAAACCATTCCTTTTAAAACCTCCTACGTTGATGAACTACGCTTGACCTAATTCCCGCTAGGGGATATGTAGGCAACCTACTCGGTTTGGTCACTAATAATTGCCTGAGTGGAATTTTTCTTCAAATTGAACTACTTTGGACATGATACCTACTCGGGGATAAGTAAGCGGGCTCTCAATCAGTCTTCGGTCCATGAAAAACCTAAAAAATCCCTGTGCTAAACTAGGGGCAAACTTACATTTGCCCGGAATTGCGTCAGAGCCCTATAACCAAGGGCAAACTCCATTTGTTATCCAAAGAAACTAGACATTTATCGTAACCCATCTTTAGATCCCCCATCTATCAAAGGAAGCACTATAAAAGAACAAAAAAGAATTCATTATATAGAACGATTAAAGCTCTAAGCAAGACTTAAAGTAAAGTAATGAAAAGCCAAGAAAAGACATTGAAAGTAGGATTTTCATAAGATGGATCGAAAGAGTGAACACCTTGATTAAACATGTTAGAACATTTTTTGAACACAATAACATTCTTTGGGAAGAAAAAAAAGAAGAAAATCACATTCAAAAGCATAGAAAAGTAAACAAGATTTTTCAATAATTTTGTAAAATAAAGCTCTGTCCTGTGTTTGTGTTGTTTCCATCTACGTATGTCTATGAAGTCTGTCTCTTAATCAGAGTCTGGATCTATAAAAAGTACTCAGTAGTAGGCACGACTGAAGTAGGAACTCTCAAAAATGGAGCTGCCACCCTGTTATGCCAAGCCTCAGTGAAAGCCTTCACGATGGAAGGGCGCATGGCAGAAATCCTCATAAAGTCTGTAGTAACATCCTTGGGAACATCTTAGAGAAATCCGTATTGACGAATCACTCGACTGAGAATATAAAAAGTAGTAGTATACAAGCTAGGCAACCAGGCAACCAGATGCCAGGTTGCTCGGTAAATCATACTACAACAGGGCAATAAGTCCACTGCGGGTAGACCCAACAGATGTCACCAAAAGAGAGACCCAGAAGCCAATCAAGCCAAGCAGTGACATAATAGAATAGGTGGTAGATCTCCAGACGATCATAGGGAAGTGACCTACAAACGTTTAGAGGGTGGATAAAGGGATCTAGATTCTCCATGAGCCAACCCTATAAAACAAAGGGTGCTCTAGCAGATAACATGGCCCCAACAGTGTGGGCATGATCCAATCCCATCAGAGTCTTACCAAGGACCAGCATGATAGCATTCTTTATTTCTCGTAGACCGTAAGTGATGGGAATAAGAACTTCAAAAGATAACTAGAATAGGTAATAAGAAAGCATAGCAATCAATAATGCACTGCACCGTATAATCTGGTACCCGCTATCACAGGGGTCCCCCATAAGAGCATAGACAGAGGAAAGGCACTCAAAATTGATCTGCCTATCATGAACAAAAGAGCATACAGAATTTTTAGATATATGAAGGAAAGTAGCCAAATCCTAATCATAGCCAGCCTGTACTGGAGGAACTGTTAGATTCGCAAAAGGTTCAGTGTAGAGGTTAGCATTGAACTCCTCTAACAAGGGGAAGATCTCCTGGTAACTAAAGCAGAAGACGTAGAGTGTGGGATCCCAACACTAGATAGCGGCTTGAAGCAAACCATCATCCAAGGTCATCTGCTAAAAAGAGAAGAGGTCATTCAGCGTAAAATACTCAAAGTTAAGCCTGTCAATGCTAGAGAGAGTATACATCCATGGAAAATGGATTTGAGAGCTAATTGGGGCCATTTAAAAAGGAAGTGAAAGATTGAGAAGAGTGTTTTGTGGAGTTTTAGAGAAGAGGGGGTAAAAGAGGAGAAATCGATCTAAATAAGTCTGTCCAGACCACCAAGCGACACTCAAGATTCTCAGCGCCACTCTCGAAAGTACCACGCGACAGTCTGTGATTGCCAAATGACAGTCATCGACTATTGTACGGCACTTTCTGAGTGCCGTTCAAATGTAATTGAGTGCCGCAAGGAGCTAATTTTTCTATAGCCTGTTTCTAATGTTTTCAGCCCAACCTGCAAAGAAGATGTGATCGTGTTCATGAGCATTCATCATTCATAAAAAAATACAAAAATAAAGATGTGATCGTGTTCATGAGCATTCATCATTCACAAAAAATAAATAAATGAACACGTGATCGTGTTCATGAGCATTCATCATTCAAAAGAAAAAAAAATATGACCAAGCTATGGTCGCATTCATGATACGCAGCATTCACAAGCAATAAAAGCATAGCCAAGCTATGGCCGCATTCACAAATAAAAGTATGCAGAGAAAATCAAAGATGATCATGTTAGTAATTATAAGATTTGCAGTGCCTATTCTATCCCTGAAGGTAATCCTGGCTATCCAAGAGATGACGTCAAAATAATTGTATATATACAGTCATCCGAGTATGTGTGAATCCTTTCCAAGCACTCAAAAAACAAAAAGAGAGAGCTAAAAGAAGATGGGATCAACCCTAACCCCAACCTCGGGTCTGGAGAGTAATGCAACAGAGAGGCTCTTGCTCTGAATCTGTATCATTCCCGGCACCATGGCCTCTGCCTCCACCCCCTCCTCTATAGTGATCCCTACCTTCGCCTTAGCCTCTGCCTCCGCCTCCACCGCCGCCTCTGCCTAGATCGGTGCCCCCATAAGCTATACTAGGGCCCGCGCTGAGTTGCTGCTCTAGCTCTCTCACTCGCAGGGCCAGGGTCCTGTTCTCTTCCTCTTAAGCCAAGAAAGAGATCGAATACTAATTGGGTTTAAGCAAAATTGAAAAATAAATGAAAGTGATGAATAGGAAAAGTGAAGTAATAATAAAAGCTTGCCTTAGCCCTCAGTTGAACCTCAACAGCTACCTGCGCTCCATCAGCCTCAATCAGAAATTAGAAATAGGGATTAGAAAATTAGAGAAAACATAAATAAAAATGAAAGAGAGGACAATAGAGCAATTACCCTCCACTCTTGTCTATGGACCCACTGCCTCACACTATGGGAAAAGAGGAGACCCTCCTTGGCATAGTCCTGAAGGACATGATCATACTGAAGCGGGACAGTGGAAACACCCTAATGATAGCGAGGAACCATGGTCGTGCCCTACTCGTCCAGAAAGACTGTCAGGAGACTCCAATCCCACGATGGTAGAACAGGAGCTCGGGCTACAGCATGAACATGCTGTAAAGAAAAAAAAATAGAATTTAATAAAAGTGGAAGGAACTAAAGAGAAAAGGGAATGTTAAAAGAAACTTACTCGTGTCACTTCCATCAGAGGGAAATTCTTCATCAACTTGACAGCACAGAAAGTGGCATACCCCTCAGGAGACTCCATAAAACCCTGAATAGAGAGGTCATTCAGGGCAGCCGTAAAAGCGCTACCACAAAGAGTCTCTAAGGCCCTCATAGAACTAGGAGGGGGATACGGCACGTGAAAGACGATAGCCATCAGAGACTGTCGGGTCACTCTCTCTCCCAGGTACCACTCCCAAGCATCTAGGCCATCCAGTAATAATCTCATTGGTCATAACCAGCCAGCCTCTATCTATTTGGAGAGAGGGTAGCAAACACAACAAACCAAGGCTGCCAATGGATATGCAACTCTCTCAATATGGTCAGGAAATTCCTGAGCCTGATAAAATCATGGGCCTCAGTCTTTCGCCGGACGCTGTCCTTATGCCATTTCTACCCTTGGGGCATGACAAAGGCATCTGTTGGCCGTGTCAAAGGCGACATCCTATGGAGATACTCAAAGGACCAAATCTGCATAAAAAGAAAGAGGATGTAAGGTTTTCAATTTGGAGCATTCATCATTCATAAAAATAAATAAATGAACACGTGATCGTGTTCATGAGCATTCATCATTCATAAAAAAGTACACAAATAATGATGTGATCGTGTTCATGAGCATTCATCATTGACAAAAAATAAATAAATAAACACGTGATCGTGTTCATGAGCATTCATCATTCACAAGAAAAAAAAAATATGACCAAGCTATGGTAGCATTCACGATATGCAGCATTCACAAGCAATAAAAGCATGGCCAAGCTATGGCAGCATTCATAAATAAAAGTATGCAGAGAAAATAAAAGATGATCATGTCAGTAATCATAAGATTTGCAGTGACTATTCTGTCCCTGAAGGTAATCCCGGCTATCCAAGAGATGACATGAAAATAAGTGTATATATAGTCATCCGAGTATGTATGAATCCTACCCAAACACTCAAAAAACAAAAAGAGAGAGCTAAAAGAAGATGGGATCAACCCTGGCCCCAACCTTGGGTCTAGCGAGTAATGCGACAGAGAGGCTCCTGCTCTAAATCTGTATCATTCCCAACACCATGGCCTCTGCCTCCACCCCCTCCTCTATAGTGATCCCGACCTTTGCCTCTGCCTCTGCCTCTACCGCCGCCTCTGCCTCGACCAGTGCCCCCATAAGCTATACTAGGGCTCGCTTCGAGTTACTGCTCTAGCTCTCTTACTCGCAGGGCTAGGGTCCTGTTCTCTTCCTCTTAAGCCAAGAAAGAGATCGAATACTAATTGTGTTAAGCAAAATTGAAAAATAAATGAAAGTGCTAAATAGGAAAAGTGAAGTAATAATAAAAGCTTGCCTTAGCCCTCAGTTGAACCGCAACAGCTACCCGCGCTCCATCAGCCTGAATCAGAAATTAGAAATAGGGATTAGAAAATCAGAGAAAACATAAATAAAAATGAAAGAGACGACAATAGAGCAATTACCCTCCACTCTCGTCCGTGGACCCACTACCTCACACTACGGGAAAAGAGGAGACCCTCCTTGGCGTAGTCCTGCAGGACATTATCATACTGAAGCGGGAAAGTGGAAGCACCCTAGTGATAGCGGGGAACCATGGTCATGCCCTACTCGCCCAGAAAAACTGTCAGGAGACTCCAATCCCATGGTGGTAGAGTGGGAGCTCGGGTTACAACATGACCATGCTACAAAGAAAAAAAAAGAGAATTCAATAAAAGTGGAAGGAACTAAAGAGAGAAGGGAAAGTTAAAAGAAACTTACTCGTGTCACTTCCATCAGAGGGAAATTCTTCATCAGCTTGGCAGCACAGAAAGTGGCATACCCTTTAGGAGGCTCCAGAAAACCCTGAATAGAGAGATCATTCAGGGCAGCCATAAAAGCGCTACCACAAAGAGTCTCTAAGGCCCTCATAGAACTAGGAGGGGGATACGGCACGTGAAAGACGGCAGCCATCAGAGACTGTCGGGTCACTCTCTCCCAGGTACCACTCCCAAGCGTCTAGGCCATCCAGTAATAATCTCATTGGTCATATCCAGCTGGCCTATATCTATCTGGAGGGAGGGTTGAAAACACAACAAGCCAAGGCTGCCAATGGATGTACAACTCTCTTAATGTGGTCAGGAAATTCCTGAGTGCGTTAAAATCATGGGCCTCAGTCTTTCGCCGGACGCTATCATTCTGCCATTTCTACCCCTAGGGCATGACAAAGGCATTTGTTGGTCATGTCAAAGGCGACATCCTATGGAGATACTCATAGAACCAAATCTGCATAAAAAGAAAGAGGATGTAAGGTTTACAATTTGGAATTGGAACATTAATGGAAAAGATAAAGAACTAATAACAATCATAATAATAAAAAGGGTATGTACCTCCCATGCCCTCCAAAAACTGCCCGGGGAAGCTGGACAATCTCGAGAGATCTCTCCCATATGTTTATATAGAATGGCCAATCCTACACTGGCCCAATCATACTCATATATGCGATCCATATGATCCAAAGACCCCAGCAGTATGAGAGAGATCCGGTCACCCTTGTTGCTCAGCATGGAGCACCCCAGTAAGTACATCAGGAATCCTCGAGCCATCTGCTCATCTATGAAGCTCTGTTGCCCTCCGAACGTGTCAAGGAATCACTTGGCTATAACCAAGGGCTCCCCTGGGACCACTCCTAGTAGCTCGAGTACCTAATACCACTCTGTCACTATATCGAGGTACTATAGGCACTCCCCTCAAAGAGGATCCCAGTGATCATGCTAAAATCGAGTGGGGTCATTGTCATTTCCCCGAACTCAAAGTGGAACATATTGGTGGTGTCCCACCACTGCTCTTGGAGAGTGTGCATCTGCCTAAAGTCGTTCGTGCTCTTCTTCAAGAACTTGACAAAGTCTTTGAAGTTGTATCATCAATAAAGCCCCTCACTGTCTAACTCAGGGACTGGTACCACTTATAGTCGTAAGCAAGGCTACCATGACCCTTTAGTATATCAGGATGGAGCTGCGATGAATCATGAGATTTTAAATCAGTAGAATGAAAGGATAGAAAGCAGAAAAGATGAAAAATATTAAATGATAACGATACTAAGAAAAGATAATGAAAATGAATGACTAAAGTTTTTTTTAAGAAAGGAAAGATTAGGGCGCTCGAAAATCCTTACAGAAAAGCATTTGCATTCCAAAGGTCATTTGATAATCAATGAGAGCATTTTAAGGTTTTAGATTATCACACATAGCATTCATTTGAAAATGGAGAAATGAAAGGGAGGGTATATCTCTTATCAAAATACCCTGGCAGATAGATGCTCGCTTGTATCTCGAAGTAGGAAAGTGGAGTTAGGATAAGGAGTGGTCTTGTACTTCTTCCTCTTTCTGCTCAAACTCCCAGAGCCGCTAGCCATAACGGTCAACCTGTCAAGAAGGAGAGAAATGAACATTAAACTTTTGAAAGAAATCAAGAAAACAACAAAAATAAAGAGAAAAAATGAGATTTTGATCGAGAGGAACTAACTTGTTGACCCTGTGAATCGCTAAATTTTTTTTTGAGAGAGAATCAGTTTAAGAGAAATTTTTGTGAGAAATGAAGAAAATGAAAGAAAGTGATGCGTCTATAGCAGTCTATGTCTCAAAGGGCACTCGAAAATCTGCGAACGGTAATTGCTGACTATTATGTGTGTAATACCCTATTTTTTTAGGTATATATATCCCTAGTACCTATCTTAGTCTTTGGTGACTTTGAAAGCCCAATCAATTGGGGTTATCCCAATCGATTGATATTCCAATCGATTGGATATTTTACCAATCGATTGCCTTATTGCCGACCTAACCCTAATCGATTGGCACCTGGTACCAATCAATTGAGAGTAGCTGGACTTGGCCACCTCATTTGATTTGTGTGGTTGTGATTGTTTCATTTCCCTATATATATACCCTCTCCCTTATGCTTGTACATATTTGCTTGTGTGTGTGTTTGAGACAGAGAGAGAGTTATATACTCTCATATATATTGTATATACACACATACTCTCGGGTTAGAGAGAGAGGAAGGAGAAGAAGTAGAAGAAGAAGTAGAAGAAGGAGAGGAGACCAGAGAGGAAGAGAAGAAGAAGAGACCAGAGAGAGAGAGAGCAGAGAAGAAGAGAGAGAGAGAACTCACCATAGCCACCGCTGCAGAGCTCGGGATGCTGAAGAGAGGTGAGTTTCATTAACTCACTCAAGGGTTATTTTTGAGGTGTTTTCATGTGTTTAATAACGTGTATGAGAAGAGAAGAGGATCCCCAATGTTTTCATATAAAACCAGTAGTTTCCAAGGAAGAAGACAGAGTCTAATCGATTACCTTTGGATTCAATCGATTGGATATATTCCCAAATGATTGCCATGGGTTCCAATCGATTAGTATTTTGTACAATCGATTAGCATTCTAATCTAATCGATTGCCATGTTCGGCTTATCGATTGGATATGAGCAGAATGTTATTTGTATGTTGCTTTATGCTTATGATATATTAGACATGTCAATAGTTATACCCTATGTGTTATTGTGATATGTGGATAAGATATATATGTGCTATGTCATGACTAGACTTATATGCAGTGATCGTTAATATTAGAAGAGGAATTATTCTATGTTAACTGTCGATAAGAGATGAAATATTTATTGGTAGTAACTACCATATATTCTATTATTGAACTGTATAGTAGACAGAACATGACTGCATGTTAATAATCGGATAAAGAGTTGATGTGATGAATACAAAGCATATGGTAATTCTTGTATCTAGAGTAATGTATTTCATGACATGTGGTCAGCATGTATGCGATATTGGTATGAAGAGATGAGAGGATATGATAAGAAAGGGGATATGTGCCTAAATATGGAATAAGAGATATGTATACTTTGGATCCGTGGGATCAACGGCTAATGAGCCAGGTGGATGTGAGATGGTTAGAGTTCCTAGTGCACCTTTCGTTATTAAAGACGTCCAGTGATGCCTATGCACTGTTGAAGACGTCCAGTGTACCATTGAAGATGTCCGGCTAATACTCTAATGTATTCTCAGTTGTGTAGATGACCAATAAGGATATACACATCATTGAAGACGTTCGATGTGTCATTCTATCGTTTACAGATAGATGGTACCGTGTAGATGATCAGTAACCCTATCAAGGGATTGTAGGACCTACTGCCTAGTCGGGTGATTCTAATTGGTATTATGGCATCGACGTATAGATATCAGATTGGTGTTATTGTATCGATATATGGATACAGATGAGAATAAGAACAGGGATACAGAACTAGATATGAATATAAGAATGGTTTAGTAAGATGATTGTTCAGTCGTGGATTCAGCATCCCGACGTAAAGGTTTCTGCATGGGTGGTTACATGGGTTACATGCATGGATTTGGTGAATACGTGATGAGATATTATATCATGATCTTTATCCTTGTCATTACATAGTATGTTTCCTGCTATCATCGAATTTATGAATAGTTTAATGAGACCTCTGCTATGTCCGTGAGTGACATCATTATTAAGAGATTAACCACATTTTAAGATGCTAAAAAATAACAGTGAGGAGAGTTGTTTAATGTACTCACTCATCTTTATATTCAAAGCTAATGGCGTTTGTGCCCTGGACATTCCAATGTCTAGAGCTTGGCAGGTCTTGAGGACGGAGACTAATGTTCTACCGGACTTGGAGCTGAAGGCTTGAAGAAGAAGGCGTGTTGCTTTGTATTAATTAGTTTGTATATCTATTATACTTCTGTTAATTATTGTTATAGGCCTCAGACTTTAAGTCAGCTGTTGTAATAGATTTAGTAGACTTTAATAATTAGTACTTGGGCATATGTTGCTTCCACACCTTTTACATTTCCACTGTAGTCTCTGATTATGTTAATAAGATATGCATAGTATCCTCCTTATCGTTGTATTTATTAGTTTGAGTAGATGACAATCCAGTTAATCACCAGTCATGAACCTACGGGACTAAAAATTATCTTGTTTTCTCTATTTTTGCTTCTCCGGGGCGTGACAGGATTTTTGCTATCAGAGCCTATGTTTCAGAAACTGCTTGTCTTTTGTGATTAGAACCCGAGTTCTAAGTTAATGTCGATACCATGAGGATTAGATAAGATGAGATGGAGCTGTCGTCTTGTCACATAGATGAGAAGTTAGATGAATCCATCTAAGGATGTTTCTTTGGAAGGTAGTAACTACTAGAGCTGATAAGGAATCCTTAGAGCTGTTGATAGTTGAGTTCTCAGAGAACAAGGCATTGAGAGTTAGCTGTGGGTATAGAGATCATAAGCATAGAGAGCCGTTGGATTTTAGACACTGATGAATTCCTGAGCGATCTTGGAACAATCAGTATGACCTATAAGTAAAAAGAGGTCATGGATAAGATTATCCTGTTACCTTGAGCCACATGTTAGTTGAGTGGTCTCACATGTTAGTTGAGCAATATTCGTAGTCTGGAACCTGGGAATAGAAATAGAACGTTTAGATTTGACGTTACGCATAGAACCTGTAGTTTCGTAACCCTTGTCTTGAGCATAGATATATTTGAGTACACCTAGTAGATAGTCTGATCTCTATGGTTATTTTACTATATCCGTATTGCTTGGTATGATCGTATTATATAGTGGTATTGTATATTTACCGCATGTTCTTGCTTGAGCTGTAAGATAGAATGCATCTGATCGAATAGCTTTTCATTTGTAGGTAGCGACACTGAACACTACTAGCACTCGTTATGGTTAGAATGACTCGAGGGAACCCAGGCCAGCTGAATGGAGTACCTGATGTAGTACTTCCTGAGATAGATCCCACAATAATGGTAGGAGCTTTCATCCATCGCATGGAATAAGTTATCAATCATGCTGATCATGCCATTGGTAATAAAGCACTAATACGTCGAACGAGAGTCAAGCTGCTAAAGGAATTTTGTGCTCTTTAACCAGAGACCTTTATCGGATTAACGGGAGCATGGAAAGCTGAGTAATGGATTCGCTAGATAGAATTAATATTTAAGACACTAGGATGTACTAACACTGAGAAAATACATTTGGCAGTATTTCAACTGACATTCTCAGTAGTAGATTGGTGGGACGCAGTCAAAGCTATGATAGATGAAGAAGCTGTAGGAAGAATGACTTGGGAATCATTCAAGACCCAATTTCTAGAAAAGTACTTCTTGGAATCTGAGAAGAACAAATGGGAGGTACAATTCATACAATTAGTCCAAGGTAGTATGACAATACCAGAATATACCATTCAATTCGAAAGACTATCACAATTTGCACCACATATGATCATACACCAAGAAGGAAGATCAAACGATATCATCAGGGACTAGTTCTACATATCCGTCATATGACTATAGGACATTTAGATCAATCTTTCGAAGCTTTTGTAGAAATGGCAACGAAACTAGAAGACAACACTCAGATTAGTGAAGGACAACAATTTGATCAAACATGTCCAGAGTATGATCTGTTTCTCCTAACAGATCAGAGAGGAAGAGATAGTCAGATTGTGTTTGCAGCTAACCAAGTTCAATAAGGAAACACAAAGAAAAGTTACATAGGCAACTGCCAGAAGCGTAAGAGATTGGGAAACAATAAGAAAGAATCCAAACCAGTGGTGACTCCAACACAGCACAGAGAATGAGATATCTGCTACAATTATGGAGTACCAGGACACCATTCCCAAGAATGCAGAACATCAAAGAAATATAATGGACGAAGAGTATGATGTTTTAACTGAGATAAAGTTGGTCATGTCCGTAAGTTTTGTCCAGAACTAGAGATGCAACTCAATGTTCCATCACGACAAGTATCACGAGGGCAGACCCACTAAACAAGTAATGGATCTTGAATTAGACAAGGATGATAGATAGAAGGTACAACTCTCATCGCCTGCATTTTGTATTACCTTATGATCCCGATATGAAAGAAGTTTGGCATTTGCTTGATTGATCATAAGAGGATTAGCCTACACCGTAATTTATGGATACCTGAACTATTTGTTTGACATTGATTGATAGTAGTGATCCAAGTATAGATATAACATCAATTGCATCCCTATCTGACATCATTAATCTCCCTACATGAAAGACTACACCAACCGTTATTAAGTTGGACCGAGATTACAGATGAAGAACCTTAATTTTCTCGAAACACAGCCTTGACATGAGTGGACAAACTAGAAGATTGTAATTATATGAGGACAGATAAGAGTAACATCAAGACAACACCAGGATTGCAAAGGGTATCGCAGAAGATTGATTTTTGGTACCAATTAAGAAGAACGAGTATTCAATAGATTGTACGACCTCGAGAGGTGATTATATCAATAGCATATGAGAATTTGGAGAAATATGATGAAGTTTAAATCACCAACTACGATGCCAAAGTCACAACACTTTCCAGTCAACATACTAAAGGATGATAATAACATGGGAGTTAACAAGGACATCGTGTACAATAAGAGACCGACTAAGGATGCTAACGATCATAACAAGGAAGCCAGAGATGGGAGATAGTCAACTGATGCTGTAGTATAGACATCATCAGCACGGTTCAAAGCATCATTAAAGATGGGAGTAGATGGCAACACTTCGCTACAACTTAGATGAGATTAGAACACTTGATCGATAGAATCCTCACATCGTACAGTTCGACCTAAGGAAGGAACCTCGTATGTTTGGAGACTAGCTGTTTCAGATTTATGAGATGATTAGATTGTGTTACCTAGAACCTTTTTCCTAAAATTTGATATACGAATTTTTCATATCTCTAAATCCAAAGGATTGGTAGTTGTCACCCTAGTATTCGTAGATCAGTGATATCTTTATATTGCAAGTCTAGAACTTTACCCGTTGGCCGCTGATGTAATCGTTTACATAAAACGAGAACGTGAGCATTTAGAGTCTGTCTTTCGAGATGGATTTGTTTTTGGTAATAGGGGCTACTGCTTTAGATTTTGAGGATGAAATCTTTCGATGAGTGGTGGATAATGTAATATTTTCAGGTACATATATCCCTAGTACCTTTCTTAGTCTTTGGTGACTTTGAGAGCCTAATCAATTAGGGTTATCCCAATCAATTGCTACTCCAATAGATTGGATATTATACCAATCAATTTCCTTGTTGCCGACCTAACCCCAATTGATTGGCACCTGGTACCAATCGATTGGGAGTAGCTGCACTTGGCCACCTCGTTTGATTTGTGTGGTTATGATTGTTTCCTCTCCCTATATATATACCCTCTCCCTTATTCTTTTATATGTTTGATTGTGTGTGTGTTTGAGAGAGAGGGAGTTATATACTCTTATATATATACACACAAATATATATTGTATATACACACACTCACTCTCAGGTTAGAGAGAGAAGAAGGAGAAGAAGGATAAGTTGGTACTTGGGCATATGTTGCTTCCACACCTTTTATATTTCCGCTGTACCCTCTGATTATGTTAATAGGATATGAACAGCATCCTCCCTATCATTGTATTTGTTGATTTGAGTAGTTGAAAATGCGGTTATTCACTAGTCTCGAACCTACGTGACCAAAAAGGAACTTGTTTTCTCTATTTGTGCTTTGCTGGGGCGTGACAGTGCAGTACTCACTAAGTTCTGCCTTGGCATTTCGTGTGTGCCGCAAAGGCAGTCACAGACTACTGCATCCTCGCATATGTGCCGCAAAAATGGCAGCTGAAGGGTTGTTGGTTTCTCCCTAAAATTCAAAATGGGTACCGAATTTTGTGTTCAAACCACTAAGGTTTGTTCGCCTTTTACACTTTGGTTCCCGAAAAATAATTTTTAAGTCCATGTGAGGATTTTGACTTTGGTCCCCTGATTGACTTTTGATTTTTGAAATCGAATGGATTTAACTTAGGATTTTGGAAATTCGAATATTAATTGAGTCTGATTAACTCCCAATCTTAGCAATTTGAAATTAAATTGAGTTGAGTTGACTCCTGATTTTGCAAAATTTGATTTGAGTCTGATCGACTCCCGATGATATTTCATTTGAGTTTGATTGACCTCGATTTTGGAAATTGAAATTAAATTGAGTCTAATTGACTCTAGATTATAGAAATTTGAATTCTTTTGAGTCGAATTGACTCTGGATTTTTGAAGTTTGAATTCTTTGAGTCTGATTGACTCGCAACTCTAGAAAAACAGAATTCTTTTGAGTCAAATTGACTCAGGATTTTTAAAATTGAAATAAAAATTGAGTCTAATTGACTCCGGATTTAAAAATTTGAATTAAGTCTGATGGACTCCTGATTCTAGATTTGAGTCTGTTGGACTCCCATTTTGGAAATAATTTGAATTGAGTCAGATGGACTCCCAATCTTGGAAATAAATTGATTTTCAAAAATTGAACTGAATTAAGTCAGATTGACTCCTGACTTTAGAAGATCAAATTAAAAATTTGACTCTCGAGTTTTGAAAATAGAAGAGAATCGAGTCTAGCGGACTCTCGAATTTGAAATTCAAAAAAGGAATTTAGAGTAAACATATTTGACGAAGCCAAAGTACTGCGGATATTATGAGGAAACATATTTGACGAGGCCGAAGGGTTGCAGATATTCTGTATAAACATATCCAATGGGGCCGAAGAGCTGCAGATACTGAGAGCAAACATATCCGATGGGGCAGAAGGGCTGCGGATATTCAGAGCAAACATATCCGATGGGGCTGAAGGACTGTTGATATTCAGAGCAAACATATCTGACAGGGCCGAAGGGCTGTGGTTATTCAGAGCAAACATATCTGATGGGGCTGAAGGGTTGTAGATACTTAGAACAAACACAAACCCGCATTGACACCATGGCCTAAGTCGCAAAGCGCCGCCCAGTCAATTGCGTTCAGTGTTCATCCGATTGGCCGAAATGGCTTTGATTCCTGAAGAAGACCAACTTATTAGTCAGAGAAACTCCGAGTTCTGAGGATAGCTCACCCAACAAGTTGGGGTGATTAGAAGCATTAAGTAGCATAGAATATGGATTGCATCAAAATAGCATGATCTCGAATCATAGCATTTACAAAGCATGTAAATTACGCTGGATTGCATCAAAATAGCATGATCTCGAGCACGACCAGCTTGTACCATATGCATAGTCATTTTTGCAACGCATTTTGTTTTTACTTGAATTTGGCAGTCTGGTCTAAGGCTTGTCTTCACACAGGCTTCGACATTCACTTATGACACGAGTTGCTCCACAAGTTCTACTGAAGAGGGGAAAATTGTAGACACCCCAATTTTGACCAACTGTTGAATTCAGGTGAGTGTTACCTCCAATTTCGATGAGGACAATGTCCAACTAATCTAGGGTTTTCAAAGGTGATTCAAGCACTTCGAAGGCTCTTTAATTTCAAAGAAAGGCTTTTGCGACAGTCAAGTGATGCCGCAGCAGCACTCAGTAAAATCTACAACGACGATCATTGAATGCCACAAAAATTCTCCAAATGCCGCAAAAATAGAAGGTTTTGGGAAAAGACAGTAATCCGAGAGTTGTCTGCGGCATTCACTGAATGCTAATCGGCGTTCAGTGAGTGCCGCGCCGGCTATCAGTAAGTGCCATTCTGGTGTCTCCTGAGTGCCGCAGAAAACTCCATCAACTATCGCATTTTCCTACAATCTGCTTTAAGATAGTACGTAGTGTACCATCAAAAGTGCATCCAAAATTAGGGTTTTCACCTCAAAATTACCAAAATATCCCTAAAAAATTTTCCTATATAAAGGGGGTGAATATCCTATTACAAATGATCCTTTTTTGGTTTTGAATCTTGAATCTCTTAATATTGATATTCTTCGAGATAATTAGGGGAATCTTAGGGAAAATTAAGAGAATTAGGGAGTAAATCATTGCAAGAGTTAGAAGAAAGAGCTTGAATAACCTTTGGAAGATCTTTAAATCACAAAGAAGTTGAGGATAGTTGAAGGTAAACTCTAGATTAATTAATCGTTTATTTAAGTTCAATCACAACTTATAGAAATACTTAGGATCTTTTACACATTTTCAAAAAGTCTTTGGCCACCTCATTTCATGACACAACACTAGAATTTGTGATTGAACCTCTATTTACTTTTTTCATTTGACTTGGATCAAAGTAGCCTAAGGTTTAAGATTAAATAAGTCAAAAAGCAATGTTGAACTTGGATATCATTTGAACTTTGATTCCCTTCTCTTTTGTCATACTCCACTCTTGGGATTCATTAGGTCTTTAATATCTCTTTTGATTCCCTTGAGTTAGTCTTTTAACTCCTCTATGAACTTATGGTTCAAATGGGAATAGCTACATCCATGCATAATTAGTAGGTCCAAGTCTTAATCCATGACTTAGGTCCTCTAATTTGAAGTCCTATGGAATCCTTTCCATATTCCATTGAGGTTCAAATGGATTAGTCATATTAATCTGCAATGACCATCAATGGGAAGGAGAATTAGTCTTAGGATGAATCAACCTCTATGGTTTGGTTGATAGATTTAGCCAAAAATGATGAACTCAACAATGGTACAGTGAATTCATAAACCAATTTTGATCAAGGATTTTTAATTAAATCATCGTCCATTGGAAGTGAATGAGACAAATTAAAGAGTGTTCACAACACAAAGATCTACCACTGCGTTTTTTTGTTTTGATGAGATCCCATGTTTAAAATGGATTGGTCTTAGGATTTACAAACTAACTACTCTCTGTCCAAAATTTTAGAACAGTAAGTCAGTTTTGATTCGAATTTATCAAAGCCTTAACCAAACATTTTTTACCTTAAATAAAATTTTCTATGAAGTTTACTGTGTTAAAAGATGATGAGAACATGGCGGCTACCACAAGGTGGAATGCAGACCCGAACCACGTGCCAACTGGTCCAGTTATAAGGGCGCGAGCAAAACGGTTCAAGGACAATCTCAATGGGCTGGTTCGACAAATTTGGGTTGAGACTAATCTTTGTGGCCCAAAGGAGGATACTAGTGATCCACAAGGCTGGGTATCCATGATTTAAGCTCTAGAATAAATTATAGGCTTGCATGCCAACTTAGAAACTTTTCATATTTGTTAGTTTGTTATTATTTTAGTTTTGGGGTGAATTATATTGGGCCATAATATTTCGTAGGCTTATAGGGCCCAACTGTAAGCCTCAGCTATTTAAACAGTTTTAGGGTTTGTAATACTCAGTTTTGATCATTAATAATATTGTGAGAGTTTTCTCTTTGGTTCTTTGAAGAACTATTTGAACTTATCAGATTTACTCTATGGCGTTCATACCTGGACTTATCAATCGAGTTTTCCATCCTTGATTGTGGCGTCTACATCCTTTATACCATGGTTCACATCTGTTATAGGTGTTGGGTTGCAGTTTTCATTCAAATCTTACAGTAGAACGGTCTGAGGCATTAATCGTGTTACAGGTTTGGTCACATTTTTGGCGTGGTTCGTATGAGTTGGTATTAGAGCATAGTTTTAGTCTCAGGTTTATCCTATCTTTTTCATTTCTGTTCTTATTCTTTTCTTCTGTTTCTGTTCTTATTCGTTTTTGTTTCTATTTTTTTGTTTTCTTATTCGTTCTCGTTTCTGAACCGTATATAAAAAAAGTTGTTCGATTACGATCTGGAATTTCGTGTCTAGGGTTTGCGAATCTGATCTGTGATTTTCTCTTGTTACTTCGTGTTTGTCCATCCTCGTGATCGTTGTTATTGTGGTCTTTTTCCTTCTCAGGAATTAGGATTTTTGAATCAGATAAGTGAACTGTGAAGTCTCCCTGATTATTCAAAAAAAAAAGAAAAACAAAAGAGAAAAGAAAAAAGAAAAAAAAAGGAAAAGAAAAGAAAAGAAGAGATGAGATCGGTAGGCAAAAACAAATGTACAAAATCTCGGCTTAAAATTTTATTTTTGTTTTACGATATTTGGGGTCTGATGATGCCGTAAATTGGTAAGCAAGCTTTGGACAGAAAGCAAATCTAGAGAAGATTTGTATGTGGTTCGGTCCCGTTAACAAGGTGACTTACATCCACGGCTGCGTCTGCGCGCTCTTACTAGCAGATCACCGGCGGGCCTGGTGAGCCAACAGAAGTGAGCGGCACTACCAGTAATACCGGCCAGGTGTATGCGTGCCAAAGGTGAGTTCTCTCGTAAACACTTATATGCTTAGAGAGGTCATTTTCGGTCCCCTAGAGAGGATAGGTGGGCTCTTTTATAGATGCAAGACTCCACCTTTACATGGTAAGAGTTGATCAGATTAGGAAACCTAATCTGATCATAACAGATTTGCTCAATCTTAGGAGTATTTCCTAAACACTTTAGGAATCTACTCGTTCTTCCCAACCAGAGTTCTGGCCACATAAGGAAACTGCCTAGAGAGTTCTTCCCGGGCTACGCCTCCTGGAAAGTCGCCACATCTCGTGCCCGGGCTGTTCGACTACCCCGAGCGGTTACCTTCGATGACCCTTGGGGTGTGGGCCCCCAAGCTCTCGTCCCGGGCAATCCGGGTCTTTCTACTGACGTGGCAGTTGGAATTTTGGAGGATATTTCTGGACGTATCAGCTGCCCCCCAATTTCGAAGTTGATGTGATGTCTCATCGGATGAAATTCGAAAATTAAGAATGTCTCCAAGATACCGCTCGGGAATAGACCGGGATTCTACTCGGGGATGGGACCGGTTTGGGTAACCCATCGGGGTTCCAACCGGGCGGTTAACATGCGGTACCGTGGGCCCCAGGTGCCATGTGCCCAATGGTTACTGGCCTAGTTAGGATCCAACGGTGCCGACTTGGAAGTAACCGAATAGTTCGTGTGGCGATTGAACCATCACGTCGCTCATTCAATGCTCACACCTTTTGAGGCGACGCCCCATGTGCCCGAAGCGACAGTTTCGGTGGGAGAGCGTATGAGCCGTCCGATTAGTTTGATCTGAGCCATCCATGGTGCCTATATAAAGGGCACCTGTTCGTTCCAAATCTCACTGCAAATTGACAACTGAAGCTACCGAGCGGTCTTCGAAAGCGAAGTGTTCCTGAGCGTTTTCTTCCTTTGTTTTTACGACCCCAACTTCTCTCCGATGGCTTTTTCACGTTGATTTGGACTCTAAGGAGGGACTTGGTGCTTTCCGGAGAGATTGCAAAATCCCCGACGACGTCGGGGTTCGCCCTTATATCAAAGGGGAGGAGGTGGCCCTCCCGTCAATCATCATTAGCAGCTATTTGCTGCTAGTTGTGGGGCTACGCTTTCCTCTTCCCGCCTTATTCTGCGACCTGTTACATGGATTACGTATCCCGATGTCCAAGTGCCGCCCGAACGTTGCCGCCTCCTCTGGGGCATATCGGCGCTGAACCAGCGACTTGGTCTACTGCTCTGTCCAGTTGACGTCACCAGGTGCTACGTCTTGGGCATCGACCGCGGGGAGCCTTACCTTCGCATCGGCGCGGAGGTAAAAAACCTTGTTCACGGGCTGGAATTTGACAACAAGCATTGGCGCCAATATCCCCGGGTTGTTGTCTCCGGCAACTGGATGGTGGACCCTGCTCTCTTCCCTCCTACAGCCTTCAGCCCTGAACTGTGGAAGGCGTCCTTCGCCTCCTTTCGCGACATTGCCCCTACTATTGCTGACGCGGAGGCGATCGATCGAGCGGTCGAGGCCGACCTCACATTCTCCGACCTGGTCGGGGGTCCTACTAGTGACGTTGGTGGTGGAACTTCCTTGGCGGCTCCTGCCGCTGCTGCCTCCAGGTCGCGCCGCTATACCCGATCCATGGCGTCCGGTCTGCGTACCACAGGCAGGGCCATTCCATCTGAGGGGCTAGTTTCCCTGTCCACCAGCAGTGATTCATCCTCATCCAGAGATGCGAGCCCGCCACCAGGCCTCGTCTTCAGGAGGTAGAGAAGCAGACTGCTCGCCTGCAGACGGGCTATGTCATGCGGGAGGTGGATGTTCACACCCTAAAACTCACTGTCAAGGAGTTGGTGGCATGGATGGCGGTCCTGGAAGAGGAGGTCAAGGCTCTGAAGGGCAAAGGAACTTGAAGACTCCTCTTCTCTTTTTCTTTTTCACCGGGGAGGCTACTAAAACTGCCCCCCGAGCTCTGTATAGTATACTTTTTATAGTAATGAAAAGGTCCTTGAGGCCAACTTTTCCCTTACTCTGTTCTTCTAACCGTTTTTTACTTCTGTACTACACCCGGCTGTTAATACCCGACCGGTTGCCGCTGACCGACCTGGCTCTGGCTTTCTGCCCCATAGCAAATGGTTTTGGAAAAATCTTTGGCTTCATCAGCAGCTTGGAAACCGTTCGGATATCTTCTGGGAATTCGGCTCGGGACTGGGAAGAGGCCCGGGTGGCGATACCGAGGACCCGGGTACGACAGCTTCTACGTGCCAACCGGTCAATGGCCAGGTCAGGATTCGACGAGGACGGAGTGGTTGTAACCAAAACGTTTGCATGATAACCGAGCCGTCTTGTCACGCATTTAATGCGCGCACCTTTTGAGGCGTCGATCCACGTGCCCGAAGCGACAGTAAGCGGGAAATCGCCTGGACCGTTGGATCTGTCCCGATCTTGGCCGTCCACATCTTCTATATAAGGGATACTTGCCCATTTATTGGATCCCTCCTACCGAGACAAGTATTCCCGAGTGGTTTTGAGAGCAAAGAGAATCCCGAGTGAAATTCCTGAGCCCCTCCTGCGCTTTAAAGCTTTGTAAGTCCCCTGCCTTCCTGAACTTCTATTTTTTGATTTCTTCTCTTTCCCCCCCCCCCCCCCATCTCTGTCACGCCCCGGAGTAAGCCAAAAATAGGGAAAATAAAAATTTTCCTTTATGGGTCCGTAGACACGTGACTAGTTTGTTAACCGTTCTGTCCTTCTAACTCCGCACCATAAAAATCATAAGGAAATGCTAGAACATAAGCATAATCTAAACTTATCAGAGTGTAAGTATAGCAGTGGAAATTAAACAGGGATTACAATAACTTCAATCTTAATACAAGAGGCCATGCTAAACAACTTATCAGGTCCTGGGCAAGGCTTTATCCTCCTTGGCTCCACGGTACAGCATCCTGAACTCTTCTATCTATCTCCAAACCTGCAACACTCTGGGCATACGAATGCCCAGGGCGTAACATGCCGTCAGCCTTGGAACAAGGCTGAGTGAGGGTCTCAACCGCACAATAATCAGTAAATACAACACATCTCTCAACTCACGTCATAGTTTAGTACTTTAAAGTCTGGTTATTCTCTTATCAAAAGACGCATTCTCACCACGGGCATAGCAGAGGTCACAACAATAAAGGTAAATAGATAATCATAACATCATAGAATACATTTTTCCTTATTATAAACTCGTGCGTGCAAATGCATGATCACTAAGACTCACTCCCAACTCTTTTCAAAGACACTTGCTTTTAAAACAGACATTTTCAAAACCATTTTAGTTTAAAACCAAAACTTTCCAAAACCAAATCATTTGAACCAGTTCATCAACTCAATCTCATCATTCGCTTTCTCTTTCTCATCCACTTGACAACACGCGGTATATCAAGGATGAAAATATACTATCACAGCCAATTCATACTCATTCCCTTGATAGGCCACCGGACGTCTTCACGGCGCACACTATCTGTAAACAATGAAACTGGCACATGGGACGTCTTCAACCATGTGTATACTCTCACCGGTCGTCTACACGGCTGAGAAATATATTAGGGCACTAGCCGGATGTATTCAACGATACATGGGACGTCTTCAACCACGTATGCGCATCACCGGACGTCTTCAACGGCGAGAGGCGCGCTAGGAACCCCAACCGTTCATGTCCACCCGGCTCGTCAGCCGTTGATCCATAAGATCCAGAAATCACACCTCATCTCATTCACATTCTCATCAAACACTTCTCTTTCTCATACATGACGCATGCTGACACATGTCATGAAATGCACGTGTGTCCATCATCGATACTCATATGCAATTCTACTTTTATTCCTCTTTATTATTAACATGGCATGCGTTATTTATTCAGTCAACAACATCGTAAAACGTGCATTTAACACATAGCAGCAGAAACGTAACATATAGAGCATGGATCATATAACATGGATTTGATACCGATAAACATATAGATAAAACCCTTGACATGCTCACGTATGCGATAGCACTACCATAACATGCTTTTAAACATCTTATAATTAACGGCAATACACTTGACATCATAAATCAGCTCATCACTTATACAGAATATCATACATGTGACTTTAATCATCTTATATTAGTCATAATAGGATTAGAGTGAGGTTAGGAAACTCACCTCGAGTCGCTGCTCCTCGAAACGTAGATAAACGTCAAGTTCTACAACAATAAACGGAATAAACAGAAGTAATGTATGAGTACAACTATAGGGGCAAAATGGTAATTTTACCAAATGAGGTCATAAACCTCAAGGTAGTGATCTACGTGTCATTCTAAGTCCAACGCCATTGACTAGACTCAAATCGGAGTCCGTCGCGTTTTTCGAGGTAATATGCGGGGCTTACTACACTAATGCAGACCCTAAAAGACAGGCTGTATTTTTGACCGAGTCGAAAAGTCACCAAACTTTACGAGAATGTTCTAGACATTATTCTAAGACTCTGGGAACTGACCGCGTAATTTTCGGAGTCCTAGATCATTTATTATGAATTTTTAAAGATAATATATACCAGAAAATACCCGAAACGGGATTTAAATACATAAGTATAATTATACAGAGAAATCAGTGCTTAGAAGTATTTTTATTAAATACTAGATATTAAAATACACCACTAGTATTTATTTCATAATTTTCGGAGCTCGTTTAGTATTTTTTTTATAATTAATATACTTATAAAATAGCTCCTTTTTAATTATTAAAAATACTGGACTATAATATTATGGCTTTATAACTTGCACTATATAATAAAATAGTCACAGGGTCATTACCCTAATTTTCTTGAATTTATAAATACACGTAAGTATTTATAAACTAATTAAAACCATTTAAAACTAATATTTATTATTTATATTAATCATATAAATAATAAATATACAATATTTATAATATAATAATGATATATAGAATATTAAAATAATATTCTATAATATTAAAACCTTAATGGTATAATTATAAATTAATTATAATTATTAAAACCATTTAAAACCTTCTTAAACTAATTATTACTAATAATAATAATAATAATAATAATAATAATTATCATAATAATAATAATAATAATAATAATAAAATCTTCAGACCCGACGGGTCGACCCGAACCGACCCGACCCCTACGGGTAACCCGGATACACTCTCAAAGAAACCCAAAGGTGCGACCCAATGGGTCAGACCCGACCCGACCAGATTCTAAATGGGTTACCCATTTATACTCACAAAGAAACCTACCCTATAACCCATTCGGGTTGGACCTAAACCCGAACCGAAACCCATCTTCTACACACAAGCTTATCCTACCCATTAACCCGAACCCTAAACCAAACCCGAACCCAATTACAGACACAAACTAACCCGCCCTAGCAACCCAACCGGGTCAAACCTAACCCCGAACCCGAAACCTAACTCCTCTCACTAACTAACCCAACCCGCTAGCCCAAATCCTACCCAGACCCGGACTCAAACCCTAACCATACACAGACACAAGACGACCCGGACTAAAACCCGAAACCCAACCCGACGTCAAAACGACGTCGTCCCACTAAAGGGGACCCGTGGGTTATCTAAATCCAACCCGGCCCGCTAACCTAACCCATTTACACACACAACCTAAACCTACCCAAACCCGACCCGAGTCCGGGTGTTATAACCCGAAACCCATCCGGGTCATCACCTTCTTCTCCGGCGAGACCAGGCCGCCGGAAAGTCGGGCTTCGCCGGAGTTTCTCTCTCTCCTCATATCTCTCTCATCTCTTAACCAAAATCGATGCGGTCAACGGCAAAATGACCGGGAATGATCCCTCTTTCACATACTAGAAGCTGGATCAAAGTTTCATTCGTTTGATCCTCCTACTAGTCGATTATTCTTTCGGCCCTTTGAAAGAATAATGGCCTGCATGGCCATTCAATCGACTCCCAAACCCAGACCTGCTACAAGGGGGTCTACCTGGGACCAATTGGGTCTGATTAGTATAGATTTTAGGGGCCTTGCTTGTGATTTGCAAATCAAGCTCAAAGATTGAGCTTTAATGGTCGCCGGAAAGTGCAGAGAGCCTTAGGCTCTGTTTGGGCTCTTGCATGTAGGTCTGGGGGTGTCTAAGGGACATGCAGAGGTTGCAGAAATGAAATGGGGGGGTGGGTTTACCTTAATGTACCTCTGATCTCTCCTTCTCTCCCTTCGGTTTCTTCTTTCTCTCTCCTCTGATCCTCTTCCTTCTCTGGGTGTCTCTGTGTGTGTGTGTACAGTGAGAGGTAGGGAGAGCACAGGGGAAGGGTGTAGTGAGGATGGGTGTGCAGTGTACACAATGTAGGGAGGGGTGTGTGTGTATACACCGAGGGTGGTGGGGGGAAGAAGAGTGTGGTTATCTCTCAAGCTCTCTCTCTCTCTCTCGGTTCTGCTGGGCAGATGTGTGTGTGTGCAGGAGAATGTGCATGTGTATGCCTATGTGTGTGTGCTTGTAGTATATATGGATATGAGTGAGGTTGACAAATGTCAAGCATGTAAAGCATGCATGGTGACACATGGTAAGGGAGATTGAGCATGGCTGCCACGTGGATGGGGTGGTGGCCATGTGGTTGCCACGTGGCCATGTATGGGGCTCACGTCTCGATTTGCGTGCAATACTGCAAAGTGGGTGCGAGACTAATAGTGTGCACAATGTGTAATCACATGTGTAAGTGGGTGTGTGTGTGTCCAAGGGTAGATTGAGGTGGGGTCTACGTGATCGCCAAGTGACAGTGTGGGTCCCATACTAGGTAATATGCACTGAGGTGTGTTCCTAAGTATAGTGTGGGTCCCACTTCTATTCTAATAAGTCCTAGATTTAATATTGACATAGTCGTCGTCAAGACGATTACCAAGGATCCTAATAAGGACTCCTAATGGATCTTCTGTAACTATATCCTGGTGACGTCACTGTTTTAAATTCCTACGTGGAATTTCTAGAAAATTCTGGGTGCTACAATCTCTCTTCTTGTCGGAGTGAGGCTGGAGAGAACGAGTCTGGTAGGGTTCGAGCGGGAGTGGGATTTCTTCCTTCTTAGATTCTGCTCATTTTTTAAGTCGGGCGGAAGCTTAGTTCAGCTGACCCGATCGGGGCCTTCCTTGGGCTGTGTTGAGAGAGTGTTACCTAGTGCTAAGGAGCATCTATTCTTTGCCGTTCAGGTTAGTGACGCTTCCCCCCCTATACACTAGGTTTGGGGTTTTCGACCCATACTTAGGCCGCCGCTTGTTCCCTAACCTTGCCGTAGGAATTTCAGAGATGGAATACTCCGACTTCAACTCTGCCTCCCGATCGGAGAGTGAAATGTCTCGGTCGGGCACGCCTGATCCCAGTTTAGACCTATCATCAGCTTCCCCCTCAGACCGTTACAGTAAGGGCCAGATCCCAACCCGAATATCGAGCAACGAGTCTGACAAAGAGACCCCCATCGCCTCGGTATCGCGGGGTTCAGGTGATGAGGCACCTAGGGAGTCTGCTCCCGAGGTAGCATTCGCCTGCGAGTTTATTTCCACAGCCCTGCACACCATGGACCTCGATCAGATCAAGGGTAAGTATGCCGTCCCTGATGATAGTTCTTTGTTTGTCTGCCCCGGTGGGGCTCATATTTACCACAGAGGTTGGGTTATCCTACACGAGGATGCCTTCATCGCTGGCCTTCGTGTTGCCCTTCATCCAGTCGCTCGGGACGTCTTGATCTTTCTGGGAATAGCCCCCCGGACAGTTAGCCCCGAACGGGTGGAGGTATCTCATGGGGTCCATCTCCTTGTGGCCCCTGGTCTTCGGGTACAAACTCACCCTTCAAGAGTTCTTCTGGCTCCACCGGCCATTCCCAGGTCACAGGGAGGCCGGGTTCTTTTCTCTAGGGGCTTGGCAGGGGAAGAAAATTATCGTCAACTGCCCGAGTAACAACAAGGGGTGGAAGAAAAAGTTCTTCCAAGTGTCCATCCCTGGGTTTTGTGAGCCAGCCCCTGGGAGTCAACTGAGAACCTATTGGGCAGAGGAATTGAGGGGTAAGTCCGACCCGCACCTTCTCTAGCCTTACATCAGGTTTCATTTTATGGTTATGAACTGACCGCCTTGGTTTGCTTTGCAGCGGGGTCCACTGACTTCTCACGTGTTCCGGCAGAGTGACATGACTAAATAGTTGTGGGCTCTTGTGCAACACCCAAGTGTAGGTGATCGTGCAAGTAATACTGGATAAGTCCAGGTCGATCCCACAGGGAAGGAATAGGGAGAATGTCTACTAAGTTATAACCTAAAACAAAAGAAAAGAAAATAAGAATATAGAAGTGAAGGTTCTACGAATCCTAATTAATTAAATTAAACTAAATAGAAAACTAAGCATATAGAAACATAACTAATTAAATTAATAAACTAAAGGTGTTGGAAACACGTGAATCCACATTGATCCTAACCATCTACCATGCATACTCATTAACGTTCTTTGGAGTTCATTCCTCTTCAGTATTCCGTATTTTTCTAAAGATAAAGAATCAATAGCCCTTTCATGACCGGGACTACATCATCACAGTTGATTTAAAATACTCGGAAGACGGTTTAAAACAATGGTAATTACTTGCACTCTAAATGGTGTTAGCATTCAAAGTGGTTTTCAAAAGTCATTGAAGAAAAGGCCTTAAGGCTTTAAGTTCTAAAAAACTGTTTTGACAAACTGAGCTTATTGGGACAATTTGATGACAGATTTCTAAAACAGAAAGTCATGGAATACTTAAAAGAATCATCTCAGGAATTAACATGTTCGATCGATCGAAGCGCTCTCGATCGATCGGACATCTTCATCCTTCAATCGATCGAAATGACTTCGATCGCTTGACTATGGCCCTGGTTCGATCGATCGAAATACCTTCGATCGATCGAGTCCAAGGTTTCTAAAGATTGCATGGAAGAGGCTGGGAATCAATGTTTCATCGCATATTCCCAACGTCTAAACTACGGAAACATGAATAAACAAGTACAGAAATAGTACAACATAGCGATCATAGTAACTAAAGTAATAAACAATGAAATAAAGAAAAGGGATGAAAAAACCTGTAATAATCTGAAAATAACTTGAAACAAACTTGAAATAAACATCAATCTTCAATAATCTTGAGTAAAACAATGAAAAAGGAGGAAGAAAACATAAATCTAACCTAATCTACACCTAATCTAACCCTAAAACTACCCTAAAACTGCTGTTTTCTGCGTTCTGGAGCGTCCTCCCTTCGTCTGGCGTCAAAACGACGTATATATAGGGTTCCCGAAGAGTTTACGCAACTTTTGGATGATTAAAAAGTTCGATCGATCGAGCTTAGTTCGATCGATCGAAGGTTCGATCGATTGAACTCTTCTTCAATCGCTTGAACTCTCTGATTTTGACAACTCTGCGCACCGATGGGAGAATGGCCATAACTTTTCACTCGGACCTCGGATTGACCACCCGTTTGCGGCCACGCGACCGTAACTCAAAGATCTACATTTCATGTCTCTGGGAAAATCTTCCAAATCTGAAGTCTTCATTGTCAAAATTGGCATTTTCTCAGCTGCTTCCGCTATTCTCTTCACCAGAATCACTTTCTATGCAATGTTTGCTTTCCATGACCTGTAAAATAGTGTAAAAACACATGTTTGAGTCTCAACATCATAGAAAACACTTAATCATTGATATGCATCTAAATCTAGGGACTTGGGGATAAAAGTATGCATAAAAGACCGTGTAATACGCTATAAACATACACTTTTCACCTCGAATCACACCCCCCAACTAGCTCGTTGCTAGTCCCTAGCAATGAAGCGAACTACAGTAATGTTTAATTAACTCTAAAAATTGAAAACAAAATAAAATAAAAATCCTAACTCACTTTCGTAGGAATCACGATTGCATTTAGCGTATGCAACAAGCCTTTAAACCCCTAGGTTCCCCCTAGTGGACGAGTGTTGTCTCGTGAGGGTTTGCAGTGAATCTACCCACAAAATTCATGTTTATGGTAATGGTTCTCATTTAAATGTTTTCAAGAAATTTTCCTCTCATTTAGCAATGTAGTTAAGCTCAACAATCTCATGAAACTCTCTAGTAAGCCATAGCAATGCAACACACACATTACAGTTAATCTACTATCAAAGTCATTAGAATATTCCATATCTATTAATCTTCAAGTGTGTGTGTGAATGGATAACCAAAATACAAAACTTCAATTACAAAGCTCGCATAACCTAAGATACTATCAAGACGTTCATTTTGACTCAACTCTCACCGGGATTACACTCTCAAGATGAAATCACTCCGAATTAGGTGTAATAATTATCACTCATGATATGGAAGCTGTAAAGAGTAATTGTAAATGGAATCTAATGCTTCTCATATCTAAATAGAAAAACGGGCATTTTAGTGCATAAAGTCTCATGAAATGATACTTTTCACTAGAAGAGCGAGATACCGTGGAGAACTCTCTAATTACCTTAACTTCAAATCCATTTTACTTAAAATCATTAGGACTTTGAAAAAGAGGTATTAAGTGAAAGAAGAAAGAGGCTTGTGATATTCAATTGGGTCAAAGGATGTGATTGGAATGTCTACTATAACTTTTCAAACTTCCCACATCTCCAATCTCTCTCTTCTTCTTTTCTTTTATTTATTTTTTTCACACTCTTCTTTTTAATATATATTTTTTTCTCTTTTGTAACGACCATTGGCATTTTTTTCTTTTTTTTTTCTTTTCATGCTTTTCTTTTTCTTTTTTTTTTCTTCCTTTTTTTTTTCTTTTTTTTTTTCCATTTTTTTCTCTGCCAACTTTTCCTTATTCACACAACCAAACTTCTTGTCAATGTAACACATCCCAATCACACCTAAATAAAGAACTGAGGCTTGAACTCCTAATTTGGAGTTAGGTATAGACTTTAGGATTATGAAGACAAGGCGATTATGATAAGCTCAAGAGGTGAAGTAAAGGAATAGCATAGAGGTAGGCCAAGGCTGTATTATCCATGTATGGTCAAAAGATGGCCTAAATCATCTTCTAAGTTAATAGGATAATTCATTTCAGTAAATTTAAGAGCTCTAAATTTGGTAAATCCTGAACGTTCTCTTCTAGTGATCAGTCAAAATGAAGAAGAAAAATGAGACTTTCAACGAATTAATACGCTTTTCAAAAAGTAAGAGTAATTTTATAAAACCCTCAAAAACAAAGAATGGCACAAAAGCTCACTTGGGTTATTAGTCTCCACTACAGTCTTTCAAGACACTTAAACTATGCTTACTAATCCATTTTAGCTAAGTACAAGGTTGTCACAACGTGCTCAAAGTTTTTGAAGATTAAAAAGCATAGAACATACTATAACTAAGATAGTAAAGAAACTACCATAGTATTTCACATACTAATAACATACAGAAAATAACACTAATGCATCATAACTAACTACATTAACTAAGAGAGAAATACAAGAACCATTTT
This sequence comes from Hydrangea macrophylla, assembly GCA_033977485.1. Taxonomy (NCBI): domain Eukaryota; kingdom Viridiplantae; phylum Streptophyta; class Magnoliopsida; order Cornales; family Hydrangeaceae; genus Hydrangea; species Hydrangea macrophylla. The sequence continues at coordinate 14,572,432 of CM066992.1, forward strand.
ATTATCTTAAAAAATAAAATTAAAAATTTTAAAATTTTTGACAGTTTTTAATTTACTGAGTCATGTTGCTAAGCAGGTATATTGACACGAAACCATAAAAAGAAATAAACGAGGCATGCAATGACTCACTCCCCCCAACTAAAACTAAACATTGTCCCCAATGTTCTAAACTAAGCACATGGACATGTAAAGTAAAGCGAGGGAAGGAAAGATTTTACCTCGAGGTATTAATATCCAATTTTTTTTCAAGTTACCTGCAAAATCATTAGTAGCAACAAGGAAAAATAGAGAACATAATATAACAACTCAGTTAATAAATTCGGTTAATCAAGATACTTATCATAAAGTAACAACCGAAATTTTTGAGGATCTTCCCAGTGAAATAATTTAACAATGACAAGACTTTTGAGATCCTCATAAAAATGCAACTCCCCCTAACTAATGTCAGGCTCAAGGTCAGAGGAGATGATGCAAAACCAATGGCTTCCAAATTTGTTGGGCATAGTTATAAGAGGAATACCACACTTTTTAGGAATTATATGCAAGAAACGATCTTTGGTGTTGGTATTTCCTATAACAGCCTCTATTTTAATACTAAAAATAGGGGGAGGCCATGGTTCAATAAAAGGGGCAGGGTCGAAGTGATGTTCTAATGAAGCTTCACCACCATCCGCTTGTCCTAGAACATAATCTATGGAGATATAATCATAGTAATTGAATTTCTGTTCTATGCACATGGTTTTAGACTAGACTTGGATAAAGCTATCTATTTGGGCCTCAATGTCATAATCACTCAAGAAGGTTAAGCAGTCTAGAAGATTGCTAGCTTCTTGTTGAATTTTAAGATCATCTAAAGTGGGCCCAATATTTTCCAAGTCTTCTCTCAAAGAATTTTGAAAGTTAAAATTTTGTGAAGAACATGTGCTAGTATCCTTACCATCCTCTTCCACAACACATTCTGTTTGTTCACGAATGGGGTACACATAACATTCAAGCTCAGGACGAGAGCTTTGATTGATAGCAAGGATAGGTGATGGGCAACTTGGTGACACTATCTCTTCAGTCGAAAGAGGTGAAGGTTCATGAATATCACAAGAATCTAAATCAGATTTAGATTTTTCAATTATGTCCTCTCTAGGGTCACTTTCAAAGGTAGGGGTAGAGTCAACAGGGGACTCTTCCTTTCCTAATTGCGTGCAATCACCTAAACTCTCGTCATCTTTTAAAACCTCATTCTCATCCTTGTAACTCTCCTCACTATATATGTCATCTATTGAGGTGCTCTGGACAAAGAGATTGTGCAGTTTTATCCAGGCAGTGAAGGAGTTGATGTCTGGGGTTGTATGTTGAGGAGAAGATGGTTCTACAACTTCATGCTCAATGGTTTGGTTTTGGAGTTCTTGTTGGGTTATCACTTTCTCAAACGAGTTGTTAACCTCACTCGGTATGAACCCATCATTGTCCTCTAATTCCATTCCATTGTTAGTGTCTTGAAATTCAGGTTGTAGCGTTGAAGGACTGGTATAGTCTTCTAAAGGTTGGCTATCAAATGCTTGTTGATATCTAGCTCCTAATTTATCAATTGCACTCTCTAGCCTTTTTATTTCACTAAGCAGCAATTCTAACATACCATTATCCTCAACTTGGTTATTCTCCTCATTATAACTATATGAAGTTTTACCCCATTTTTGTTGGTAATAGTCCCCTTCCCATTGTGTTTGTGTGCAAGACTCCCCAGAAGGAAAATCTTGGTGCATTTGGTAATCGTGGGAACTACTACTATATCCTACACTATCATTTTGGTTATATCCCCATTGCGATTGATAGAACTCTCCAGGTGGAGGTTCTTGATACGTTTGATAACATGGGGGACTAACACGATGGTTTTCCCATTGTGGTGATTGGTAGCACTCAGGTTGATAATGTGCATCATATGTGGGTGCTTGCCAACTCGGGGTATAGTTCTCATTACCTAATGTGTACCCATTCGTGGTATTTGTGTTTGTATGGAGGGTAATATGGATAAGACATGTTTACCCAAAATATTTAAACAAAAGAAATTTTTTATTTTTTTTTTCTTGTGAGAGAAGAAAAAGTCCAATGATTTTTTATTTTTTATTTTTAAGTAAAAGAAGAAAAATGGAAAAACTTAGTAAAATCCTAACCTAGTTGCCTTCCCCGGCAACGGCGCCAAAAACTTGACACGACTAAATAGTTGTGCGCTCTTGTGCAACACCCAAGTGTAGGTGATCGTGCAAGTAATACTGGATAAGTCCAGGTCGATCCCACATGGAAGGAATAGGGAGAATATCTACTAAGTTATAACCTAAAACAAAAGAAAAGAAAATAAGAATATAGAAGTGAAGGTTCTACGAATCCTAATTAATTAAATTAAACTAAATAGAAAACTAAGCATATAGAAACATAACTAATTTAATTAATAAACTAAAGGTGTTGGAAACACGTGAATCCACATTGATCATAACCATCTACCATGCATACTCATTAACGTTCTTTGGAGTTCATTCCTCTTCAGTATTCCGTATTTTTCTAAAGATAAAGAATCAGTAGCCCTTTCATGACCGGGACTACATCATCACAGTTGATTTAAAATACTTGGAAGACGGTTTAAAACAATGGTAATTACTTGCACTCTAAATGGTGTTAGCATTCAAAGTGGTTTTCAAAAGTCATTGAAGAAAAGGCCTTAAGGCTTTAAGTTCTAAAAAACTGTTTTGACAAACTGAGCTTATTGGGACAATTTGATGACAGATTTCTAAAATAGAAAGTCATGGAATACTTAAAAGAATCATCTCAGGAATTAACATGTTCGATCGATCGAAGCGCTCTCGATCGATCGGACATCTTCATCCTTCAATCGATCGAAATGACTTCGATCACTTGACTATGGCCCTGGTTCGATCGATCGAAATACCTTCGATCGATCGAGTCCAAGGTTTCTAAAGATTGCATGGAAGAGGCTGGGAATCAATGTTTCATCGCATATTCCCAACGTCTAAACTACGGAAACATGAATAAACAAGTACAGAAATAGTACAACATAGCGATCATAGTAACTAAAGTAATAAACAATGAAATAAAGAAAAGGGATGAAAAAACCTGTAATAATCTGAAAATAACTTGAAACAAACTTGAAATAAACATCAATCTTCAATAATCTTGAGTAAAACAATGAAAAAGGAGGAAGAAAACATAAATCTAACCTAATCTACACCTAATCTAACCCTAAAACTACCCTAAAACTGCTGTTTTCTGCGTTCTGGAGCGTCCTACCTTCGTCTGGCGTCAAAACGACGTATATATAGGGTTCCCGTAGAGTTTACGCAACTTTTGGATGATTAAAAAGTTCGATCGATCGAAGGTTCGATCGATTGAACTCTTCTTCAATCGCTTGAACTCTCTGATTTTGACACCTCTGCGCACCGATGGGAGAATGGCCATAACTTTTCACTCGGACCTCGGATTGACCTCCTGTTTGCGGCCACGCGACCGTAACTCAAAGATCTACATTTAATGTCTCTGGGAAAATCTTCCAAATCTGAAGTCTTCATTGTCAAAATTGGCATTTTCTCAGCTGCTTCCGCTATTCTCTTCACCAGAATCACTTTCTATGCAATGTTTGCTTTCCATGACCTGTAAAATAGTGTAAAAACACATGTTTGAGTCTCAACATCATAGAAAACACTTAATCATTGATATGCATCTAAATCTAGGGACTTGGGGATAAAAGTATGCATAAAAGACCGTGTAATATGCTATAAACACACACTTTTCACCTGGAATCACAGAGTGCGAGGAGAGAATCAGGGGCTTGATTGAGCAGCTTGTCAACATCTGGGACGTGCTGACACGGTTGGTAGATCAGAAAGGCGACTGCCGACCCCGCCATCCTGTCGAAGCTCCAAACTCCCTAACATCATCCCGGGTAAGAGTTTGGTTTCTTGCTTCCACTTCGAATATCCTTTGCTGCCTTGTTATCTTGGTTGCTGACCCTGCGGATGTTTTCCTTTTGTAGATGTGGCCCCCTGGAGAGATCTCGAGCGGTTGAGGGCTTTACAGGCTGCAGCTGCTGAGCGGATGGCGGCGACGGGGAAGAGGCCGGCCGTGGGGGCCTCTGGCAGCGTGCACCCGTTTAATCGACTCAGGCATAGCCCATCAACGGCCCAGGCACTCGGGGAGGCATCAACCCCTCATGCGGTGGTAGTGGTGGAAACATCTGCAGCCCCTGAACGAATCTAGAGAGACCCAGGACAGGGTCAGACCATGCCTTCTTCCCAGTCAGGTGGATTGATGCGCAGGTATGTCTCCCCAAGTCTTCCAGGCTTGGCTCTACTGAATTCCCATATGGTAAGTAACTTTTCTGCATCTTCTGATTTCTTTGACTTTTCTACTCTACTGGCAATAATGACCAGCCATTTCCTTTTTACTTGGGTTGCAGGTCGGCTGCATGGCTGCCGGAGCTGAATCCTTCATGCCGGCCCTTGCCGGGAGGGCCACCGCCGCCGAGACCGCCCTCGCCGCCGAGACCGCCCTCGCCGAGAAAGAGGATGCCCTGGAGACCAAAGAGAGGGCTTTGATCGTGGAGAAAAACAGGGTCAAGGGCCTAGCTTCGAGCCTCGGGGCAGCCCAGGAAGACCTAGCGGTGGCACTGGCGGAACTTGAGGCCGAGCGGGCTAGCCACGCGGCGGCGGAAGCTCAGGTGAGGACACTCTTGGAAGCGGCGACGGCTGCTGGTCCTCCGGGGGAAACTTTCGACGACGACTTCTTCCTCGGGTATGAGGACTTGAAGAGGAGGCTGGCCCGGGACTACCCGGAGTTGGACACCACTCCTTACCAAGGGGTGGACTCTGACTACTGGGACATAGTGCCCGAGGCCCCCGAGGATGCTGATGCCGATGCCCAGGAGGCCGCTGTTGCAGCTGAGGGTGCCATTGCCCCGGCTGACCAGGAGGGAGCTGCTGCCCCGGAAGGGCAGGCCGGGGGAGAGGTCGAGGAGAGCGTGGACATTGTTAATGTAGACGACTCCTAGACTCCCTACTCAAGGAATCTTCTTCTTGTTACCTTTTATTTTTTGTTGTAGTTTCTATTATTTTTTATTTTTTTTGGGGAGGCCACTACAACTGCCCCTCGGGGCTATGTACATAACGTTTTAATTAATGAAAGGCCCCTAAGGCCAGATTTCCCTTCCATCAACTATTTTTGTTATCTGCACTATGCCTCTGTAATTGTTAGTAGCCGTTTGGTTTTGGCCGACCTAACACCTGCCTTACCAAATGTTTTAGGACCATAACCAACAGAACACCTAGTCTTACTGACCTTTCTAAAAGTTAATTGCCCAGAGCGCTATAGGGACTAGCCCTACTTAGCATCCAAAATCGCCTGGCGTATCTTAGGTGTATCCTGTTTTACGACCCGGGTTATATCTCTGATCACTGTAAGTGCTTAGAGAGATCTCCCAAGCTCTTGTAGCGACCGGTGGGATTCCCTGTTTTGGCCTGATGCTCCATTGCCCCCTAAGCAGTTTGCAAAGGCGGGAGTATGGTAAGGGGTGACCGTAGGAAACTGACCTGGGACATGGGTGGTCACTGGGGCATTTGAAGTTCGCCATCGCCGGTCGCCCAGGGGCTTAGCCCCGTTGTCGGTCGGGTTTGAGCGAAGATTTAAGTAATTTCCTGTTTAGGTCTACAATCCCCTGCCCCCCAAGCATTTTTCTGAGGCAAGGGCGTGTTGGGGAGCGGACGTAGGAAACCGACCTAGAACATGGGTGGTTGCAGGGTCCTTTTGTGCCTGGGTTTGGAGCCTGAGGTCTTTTCTACCTTGGGGTTAGGCCCAAGGTCTTTGTGGCCTCGGAGTTAGGCCCCGAGGTCTTTGTTGCCTCGGGGTTCGTCCCAAGGTTTTTTTTGCATTGCACGGGGTACGGACAGGAATAAATTTTTGAAACAAACCAGTCAATTTTATTTGAAAAGTAATAATCTGTAATGGTTACCCCATCAGAGCTACAAGAAAAGAATTCCCCTATAGTACTAAATGTCCGTGGTCAGCTACTGATAATACTTGAGGAGGTGTTGTACGTTCCAAGGATGAGTGAGATCATGACCATCCATGCTCTGTAGCCAGTAGGTTCCCGGTTGGTTGACCCGAGTTACTTTATACGGGCCTTCCCAGTTTGCCCCCAATTTTCTGTGGCTCGGGATTCGGGTAGACTGGTTCACTGCCTTGAGGACGAGGTCTCCAACTTGAAAGCTACGGTGCTTCACCTTGCTATTGTAATACCGCGAGACTCTTTGCTTGTAAGCGGCCACCTTAAGATAGGTCTGGTCTCTTTTTTCTTCCACTAGGTCCAATTATGTCCTAAGGGCTTCTCCGTTGTCCGGACCGCTAAAGTTGGACACCCGGTAGGTTGATAGCCCGAGCTCTGTGGGGACCACTGCCTCGAAACTGTAGGTTAAGAAAAACGGGGTCTCGCCTGTGGCCGCTCGGGGTGTAGTGCGGTAGGCCCACAGGAGTGTTGGTAGCTCTTTCGCCCACAGGCCTTTGGCGCCTTCAAGCCTTGTCTTGGTTGACTGCAGGATGGTCCAATTGGTTACCTCGGCTTGACCATTGGCTTGTGGGTGCTCGGGGGAAGAGTAATGATTTAGTATTCCGTAGCCCGAGCAGAACTGTCTGAAGATGGGTGTGTCAAATTGTCTGCCATTATCGCTGATCAGGACTCGGGGAATACCGAACCTGCTGAGGATATGTCTTTCCACAAAGCTTTCCAATTTCCGCTCGGTTATCGTTGCCAAGGGCTCGGCCTCTGCCCATTTGGTGAAGTAGTCAACAGCTATCACGGGAAACCTAACTTGTCCTTTTCCTGTCGGTAATGGACCAACAATGTCAATTCCCCATTGGGCAAATGGCCATGGACTGTGGACCGGTGTCTGGAGTTCTCCCGGTCGATTGATCATGGGAGAGTACCTCTGGCACTTGTCACACCGTCGCACATACTCCTGTGAATCTCGGGCCATGGTTGGCCAATAGTAACCTTATAGTAAGGCCTCTTTGGAAAGTGCCCAACCTCCGATGTGGTTCCCGCACACACCTTCATGGATTTCAAATAGTATTGCTTGCACTGGCACAGGATGAACGCAGCGGAGGTACGGGATGGTAAATCCCCTCTTGTAGAGAATGCCATCAAGGAGATGATATCGCGCTGCCCGGTACTTGACCTGGCGAGCCTCATCTTTGTCATCTGGTAGCCCTCCTGTCGTCAGGAATGTCACGAGCAGGTCCATCCAACTAGGTCCCAAAGTGACCGGGTCGACCTCCATGCCCTCTGAGTTGATCACACTTGGCTTGGGTAGGAATTATATCCTTATCCCGGGCAAGTCTGACTCAAAAGGCGAGGCGAGGCGGGCCAACCGGTCTGCTTTGGTATTTTCTTCTCTAGGTATCTGGGTGATGGAGAATCCTCGGAGCTTCTTGGAAACCGCCTGGACAAGGGCCAAGTAGGCTACCATGTTGTCCTCCCGCGCTTCATATTCTTAGTTTACTTAGTTGAGTCGCTGTAGCCCTGGACCTATTGCGCACTCATCGAGATGGATAACTGTAACCCGACCAAGAGGGTTTGTACTCGGCCTCGTTGTTGGAGGCGCGAAACCCAAACCTTAAAGCATATTCGAGCTGTATCCCGTCGGGGCTAGTCAAGATGATTCCAGCTCCACTACCTTGCTGATTGGAGGAACCGTCCACATGCAACACCCAGGTTGGGACGTTGAAGTTTAATCCGGGCGATAGGGCCGGAGGCTCGGACTCTTTGACTGGGTCTTCGGAATATGTAAACTCAACCAGAAAGTCTGCTATAGCTTGCCCCTTGTTGGCTGTCCGGGGTCGGTAGATTACTTCGAACTCTTCCAACTCCAAGGCCCACTTAACGAGCCTCCTGGATGTGTCTGGCCAACTGAGAATTCTGTGGAGAGGCTGATTGGTCAGGACTACAATGGCATGGGCCTGGAAGTACGGGCAGAGCCTTCGGGCTGAGGTGATGAGGGCAAAGGCTAGTTTCTCGACGCGGGAGTATCTGCTCTCAGCGCCCTGCAACGCCTGGCTGGTGTAATACACTGGGAACTGTATCTTGTGCTCTTCCCGAATAAGTGTTGAGCTAACTGCCGATGGTGACACTGCCAGGTACAGAAATAATTCTTCCGCGGGTACGGGTGTCGAGAGCAGAGGAGGGGAGGCCAGATACCTCTTGAGTTCTTGGAATGCCTCCTCACACTCTTCTGACCACTGGAATGCCTTGCAAAGGATTTTGAAGAACGGCAGGCACCGGTCGGTAGCTCGGGATACGAATCTGTTTAGTGCGGCCACCCGTTCGGCTAGGCTTTGAACTTCCTTTGTTGATTTTGGGCGACCGCATGTTGATGGTAGCTCTGATCTTCTCGGGGTTTGCTTCGATTCCCCGTCTGCTAACTAGGTGGCCAAGGAATTTCCCGGATAAGACACCAAAGGTGCATTTGGTCGGGTTGAACCTCATCTTGAACTTTCTCAAAATGCTGAAGGCCCCAGCCAGATGCTCAAGGTGGTCGGGCTCGTCCCGGCTCCTGACCAGAAGATCGTCCACATATACTTCCATAGATTTTCCGATGAGGTCCTTAAACATGTAGTTGACTAGGCGTTGGTAAGTAGCTCCGGCATTCTTGAGGCCGAACGACATGACTTTATAACAGTACGTGCCTTGGTCAGTGATGAACGCTATCTTCTCTTCATCTCTGGGGTACATGCTGATCTGATTATACCCCGAGTAAGCGTCCATGAATGAGAGGAGTGAGTGGCCTGCCGTTGAGTCAACAAGGAGGTCTATCCTAGGCAGCGGATAGTAGTCCTTGGGAAAGGCCTTGTTGAGGTCGGTGAAGTCCACGTACATTCTCCACTTCCCGTTGCTTTTCTTGACCAGGACGACATTGGCTAGCCAATCGGGATAGTGGACTTCTCGGATGGGTTTTGCCTTCAGGAGTTTATTGACCTCCTCACTCACTACTTTTTGCCTATCGGAGGCCATGCCCCTTCTCTTCTGCTTCACTGGGCGACAGTCCGAGCTGACATTGAGACAATGGGACATGACCCGGGGGTCAATCCCGGGCATATCCTTATGACTCCAAGCAAAAACATCTTGATTTTGCCTCAGGAACTGGATCAACTTATCCTTTAACCCAGGCTCTAGTAGGATACCGATGTTGAACGTGCGGTCCGGGCATTCGGGATCCAGCATGACTCGTTCCAGTTCTTCCGTCGACCCTATCACGTCGCTCTGGTCCCGGGGGTCCAATTCTTGGACGTTTAATGTTTCGGTGATTGCCCCCCGGCGCAACGAGCTAACATAGCAGCTTCGAGTAGTAGCCTGGTCTCCTCGCAAGCATCCTTGTCCCTGGGGAGTTGGAAACTTCACCGTTAAGCTATAGGTTGAGACGACCGCTCTGGCCCTGTTGAGGGTCGGCTTGCCGAGGATGACGTTGTATGCCGAAGGGGCCTCTACTATCATAAAATTAGCCAGCACGGAAACCTGCAGTGGGTAGGTCCCCATGAGAACTGGGAGCTCGATTGTACCGAGCAGTTGAGTACTGGAGCCGTTAAATCCAACCAGGGGAGTAGCAACTGGTCGGAGCCGATCCCTGGCGATCCCGAGTTGATCGAATGCTGCCGCTAACATAATATCGGACGAGCTGCCTGTGTCCACTAGCACCCTCTGGACCATATAGTTAGCTATAGAAAGCGTCACTACTAGTGCGTCATCATGGGGGCAGTGGATGCCCTGCAAGTCATCGGACGTGAATGTCAGGACGTCGGTTGGGGAGGAGTCGGTGGATTGGACTTGCCAGACGTCTGCCCGGGACGCCCAGGTATGCCTCTTCCGCGCCGATTGTGAATCGCCTCCACCTGACATCCCTCCGGAGATCACGTGGATGTGACCAAGTGGTGGTGGTGGCTGATCAAGAGCTCGGCCATCCTGCCGAGGCTGTCTCTCCACTGCGACAAACTCAGCAAGGTGTCCCTATTCGATTAGCTTCTCTATTGCTATCTTCAATTTGAAGCAATCCTCCGTTCCCTGTGGTAACGGCAAAATTTGTCCCGATTTCTTTTACCGGGTGGGGCTCTGAGTTTAGCTGGCTGTGGAAGCAACCTCTGCGCCTCTGCGGCGACCATCACCTCATGTATAGGCCGGGAAAGGGGTGTGAAAGCAGTTGGGGGCTGGCCCCTGGGATCTCACTGATCTTGCTTCAGCTTCTTTTCCGAGCCCTTGTCGAATCCCTCGCGCTTGCGCTTGGCCTTCGGGGATTCATCTCCCGCTTGACCGGCGCATTTCGCTTTCAGGAACTCCTCGGTATCTATATGCCTTCTGACCCTTTCCGAGAGTTCCACCAGGGTCGCAGGTCGGTTGCGATGGAACGACGTGGCAACCTTGGTGTGTTGAACTCCCGAACAGAAAGCCATGATTGCGGCCGTCTCGTTGAGGTTACGGATCAAGAGCCTTTGCTGATTGAAACGGTCCACATACTCCCTCAAGGACTCTCTTTTGCGCTGCTTGACAGTCAGCAGCTGGGTGTCTGGTTGGGATCGGTCGAGCATTCCGAAAAACTGGCTGATGAAAAGTTTGCCGAGGGTTTTGAAGTTGTCAACCATTCGGGGCTTCAATGCATGGAACCACTGTGCGGTTGACCCCTTCAGGGTACTGGGGAAGGCCAGGCACAGCAGCTCAACTATCGTAGTGACCAATGCCATCTGCGCCTTGTAGGTGCGGATGTGGTCTACCGGACTCCCTGTGCCATCGTATGAGCTGAGTTGAGGGGGTTTGAATTTCCGCAAAATAGGAAATTGTGTGACCCGAGCAGTGTAGGGCGACTCCGTTTCTGTGTTGGTGAGGTCGTGGCCGGACTTGCAGTTCAGCCTCTCGATCTGTTGCTGCAGTTCCTCAACCTGGGCTTTGACGTCATTCCACCCGGTTCTCCTGTCCGCGTCAGAACGGTAGGCGGGGTCGGACGATGAGGCCTCCTCTTCGAAGTGCGTCGACCTCGGAGATAGTACTCGGCTGTGGGTTCTGGCGTCGACCTCGGAAATAGTTCTGGCGTCCTCCACTCGGCGCGCTCGGCGAGGATCGGGCCGAGGTCCTCTTCGCGAGCACTTAGTAGCCTGGCTGCGCTTTCCATCCGCGAGATGTTCCTGGTCTGGTGGAGACACCGGAGCTGACCAGGCTTGCCTGCGTGCCCGAGCGGGCCTGTGGACAGGAACGCTCTCCTCAGGCTGCTGGTCCGACGAAGGGCGCTTCTCGTGTTGGGCCATAAGCGCCTCTATCTGTTGCTGTGTTCGGCGGTGGCCCTCCAAGAGCTGCTCTAATGCTGCCGTGACCTGTTCAGTGGTCATGGAGGCAGCCCGCGGCTCGATCTGCAGGTTTTCCTGACCGGTTGAATCGGCGATTTTCTTACCCTTCTTTGGCGGCATGTTGATCAGTCAAACATTTTTGTTGATGAGAAACTGTGTTGATTTCCCACAGATGGCGCCAAGCTGATGATGCCGTAAATTGGTAAGCAAGATTTGGACAGAAAGTCAAGTGAGAGAAGATTTGTATGTGGTTCGGCCCCGTTAACAAGGTGACCTACATCCACGGCTGCGTCTACGCACTCTTACTAGCAGATCACTGGCGGGCCTGGTGAGCCAACAGAAGTGAGCGGCACTACCAGTAATACCGGCCGGGTATATGCGCGCCAAAGGTGAGTTCTCTCGTAAACTCTTATATGCTTAGAGAGGTCATTTTCGAATCCCCTAGAGAGGATAGGTGGGCTCTTTTATAGATGCAAGAGTCCACCTTTACATGGTAAGAGTTGATCAGATTAGGAAACCTAATCTGATCATAACAGATTTGCTCAATCTTAGGAGTATTTCCTAAACAGTTTAGGAATCTACTCGTTCTTCCCAACCAGAGTTCTGGCCACATAAGGAAACTGCCTAGAGAGTTCTTCCCGGGCTACGCCTCCTGGAAAGTCGCCGCATATCGTGCCCGGGCTGTTCGACTACCCCGAGCGGTTACCTTCGATGACCCTTGGGGTGTGGGCCCCCAAGTGTTGGAAAAACAGGTTTAAATGGAAAGTTTAAACGCGCAGCGGAAAAATCAAGTTATGAAACTTTATTGGCATGCCTGGATCTACTACTCGTCAATTCTACAGATACGCACAAGAAGGGACACGAGTTATACCTTAGTGTCTTGAACCCAATTCTGATCTTCAACTTCCAGCAGCCTCCACTAGATGATCTTCACCCTTATGACTCCTGCGGATGCCTGCCAGAAAGACTAGGGTTGGTGGGAACCCTAATGGAGAGGATAGAGAAGGTTTTGGGACTCCAAAAACAGTTTCTGCAGCTTCTGACGTTCAAAACGACGAACAACCTTTTCCAGAACGCAGCTGCCCTATTTATAGATTCCCAGAACCGACTTAGACTTCGAGCGATCGAAGTGCCTTCGATCGATCGAACATTCGATCGATCGAACCATCTTCGATCGATCGAACCTTCAGACTTCAATCGATCGAGACATCTTCGATCGATCGAACCTGTCTGGACATCATCCTCAAGCATCTTTCCAAGCATCCTGGTGGAGCTAAGAGTGGGACCTCCTAGGCTCTTTATTGTTGGCTCAGACCAGTTTGTTAATTACCATGACCAAACTCTTTGATCAGCAAACTAACTAACTGGTCAGTTAAAGTTTACTCCACTATAAAACGATAACTGAACTCCAACGCAAAAGAACATATCCGAAGCGATAACTAGACTTGTATGGTGTACTAATGTCCCTCTACCGTCAGCATTCGTAATCATATTCAGGTAATCGGATAACTGTTACTGTCAACCTGAATCATGATTACTTCTTGTATTCCTTGAGTCCCATTCACCTCTCATGATTACCAAACATGTTGATAACTTTTATCAACCAGACTGCAGTACTCAGTAATCGACTTGGTGACATTCTCAAGGGAATGCTTACTCTGAAACAGAGGGTAGATTCTATCTTGACAATGCATGTTCACAACCCTATGAACATGACATACCCAAGATACCCAGGTGTTGATCTTTTATAGACCTCACTGATTGGTAAATCAAAGCAGTCATATCCACAGTCTGTGTTCATAATCGTCTCAAGATTGAGAACACGTACCTTATACAAGTTATGAGTTCCTATTGACTGTTTGACAGCCTTAAGCGTCAATAGGAAACTCAGGTCCGTCAATGCACTATAAGCACTAGCATATCAACTAAGAGCTACACTCTAGTGATTGAGATTAATCACTCCATCCAATGGTAGTTAATTCTGCTACAGTATAGACTTGATGAGGTATCCAGTCTCATCATCCACTGTGACACATTCTAAGTATTAAAGAATAGTAATTCGTATCTCACTTGTGTGCATCTCATACACACACGAATTACTTACTATAATACTTAAGGATTAACAATCATCTCATGAAAAGAACATACACAATAAAATGTAAAGCTGATATCCATATATTAAAATGTCAATGTCTCATACAGAAAGTAATGGTTTGAGGGCACAAACCCAACAAACTCCCACTTGCACTCATAACCATTCAGAACTACATCTAAGACCTAGACTATCTAGATGACGATCAAAGACCTTCTGTGGCAAGGCCTTTGTAAACGGATCAGCAAGATTGTCAGCTGTGGCAATCTTGGTGACAGTCACATCTCCACGTTGAACAATATCTCGGATAAGATGATATTTCCGCTCTACGTGCTTTCCCTTTCCGTGGTTCCTTGGCTCCTTGGACTGAGCCACTGCCCCACTATTATCACAATAAAGCGTAATAGGCGACAGCGACGCTGGTACCACCTCGAGTTCCATAAGGAACTTCTTGAGCCAAACAGCTTCCTTTGCGGCTTCACAAGCAGCCACATACTCAGCTTCTGTAGTTGAGTCTGCAATGCATTTCTGCTTAATGCTCCTCCAACTGACAGCACCACCTCCCAAGGTAAAGAGATGACCGGACGTCGACTTCCTCGAATCTTTATCTGACATAAAGTCCGAGTCAGTGTATCCCACTGGAATTAACTCACTACCACCGTACATAAGCATGTAATCTTTAGTTCTTCTCAAGTACTTAAGAATGTGCTTAACGGCTGTCCAGTGCTCTGGACCCGGATTCGACTGATATCTGCTAACCATGCCAACGGCAAAGCAGATATCTGGTCTAGTGCATAACATCGCATACATGAGACTTCCCACTGCAGAAGCATAGGGAACTCCTGTCATGCGATTCCTCTCCTCCTGTGTCTTTGGACACTGGTCCTTGGAGAACGCTAAACCATGCCTGAAAGGTAACAAACCTTTCTTCGAATTATCCATTGAAAACCTAGTTAGCACCTTATCGATATAACCAGCTTGAGATAATCCCATTATCTTTCGCTTGCGATCCCGAAAGAGCTTTATCCCAAGAATATAGCTCGCCTCTCCTAGATCCTTCATATCGAAAGTACTAGCTAGCCAAACCTTGACCGTTGACAATGCCGCTACATCATTTCCAATGAGTAGAATGTCGTCAACGTAAAGCACAAGAAAAGCCACCACTTTCCCTTCACTCTTCTTGTATACACAAGGTTCATCCAGATTCTGTATGAAACCAAACGATTTGACCGCTTGGTCAAATCGTATGTTCCAACTTCTGGATGCCTGCTTAAGCCCATAAATGGACTTTTGCAACTTGCATACCAAGTTACCTTTCCGACCAGCTATGAACCCTTCTGGTTGTTGCATATAGATGTCCTCCTCAAGATTGCCATTCAAGAATGCAGTCTTGACGTCCATCTGCCAGATCTCAAAATCTAGGCATGCAGCAACGGATAAGAGTATTCTGATGGACTTGAGCATGGCCACCGGCGAGAAGGTTTCCTCATAGTCAATGCCCTCCCTCTGAGTATAACCTTTCGCAACAAGCCTTGCCTTAAAGGTCTCAACCTTTCCATCAGATCCACTTTTCCTCTTGTAGACCCACTTACAGCCAATGGGTTTAATATTGGCTGGAAGTTCTACAAGATCCCAGACCTGATTAGAATCCATAGATTCCAATTCAGCCTTCATAGCTTTAACCCAATGAGCTGAATCAACATCAGCCATTGCCTCTTCGTATGTGGTAGGATCAGATTCAGATTCTATGGAGACAGCTTCAAAAACTTCTCCTAAGAACATGTATCTATCAGGCTGGCTGATAATCCTCCCACTACGACGAGGTACTGGTGCGGAAATAGGTGAAGAAGTGGTGTTTTCCTGATTTACATCGTTATTAACTACGGGTTGGACTGAGGGCTCTCCTTCTATCTCTCTAAGATCTATCCTTCCCTTAGGTTTATGGTTCATGATATAATCATCCTCCAAGAAAATAGCATTCGTACTGACGAACACCTTCTGTTCTCTTGGATCATAAAAATACCATCCATAAGTACCCTTTGGATACCCCACGAAGTAACATACTTCCGATCTAGAATCCAACTTGCTCATCTTTCCTTTTAGCACATGTGCCGGACAACCCCATATCCGGAGATGTTGCAAAGAAGGCTTGCGCCCAATCCACATCTCTCGTGGTGTCCTGGGAACAGATTTGCTTGGTATTAGATTTAGTATGTAAGCAGCGGTTTCCAAAGCATAACCCCAAAGAAATAAAGGTAACTCAGAATAACTCATCATTGACCTAGTCATGTCTAAAAGAGTCCGATTCCTTCTCTCCGCTACACCATTTTGGTGAGGCGTGCCAGGTGCAGTCAACTGTGACAGAATCCCATTCTGTACGAGGTGATCAATAAATTCATTAGAGAGGTACTCGCCACCTCGATTAGATCAAATGGCCTTGATATGTGTGCCCAATTGCTTCTCCACTTCAGCCCTAAACTCTTTGAACTTTTCAAAGGCTTCAGACTTGTGCTGCATTAGGTACACATATCCATACCTAGAGTGGTCATCAGTAAATGTTATGAAATACTCATAACCACCCCTTGCTCTAATATTTATTGGTCCACACACATCAGTATGAACTAATTCCAACAATGCATTGGTTCTATTGCCCTTTGCAGGAAAGGGCCTTTTGGTCATCTTACCCTCTAAACAAGACTCGCAGACTTCTATTGGTTCGAGAACCAAATCGCCTAAGACCCCTTCTTTGACTAGTCTGCCAATCCTATTTAGATTGATATGACCAAGCCTCATATGCCAAAGCTTTGTTGGATTAGTGGAAGGTCTCTTTCTTTTAGATGGTACAGTTACCACTGAGTTATTAAGTTCCATACAAGAATCTTTAGAAATATTGGGAGTAATCACATATAAACCATTTGATTTAACACCAGAACATATAAAAGAACTATTTCTTTTAATCACAACTTCAGTTCCAAAATGAAAAGAATAACCATTATTCGATAAATTAGAAACTGAAATTAAATTACGTCTCATTGAAGGGACGTAAAGTACATCTGATAAAATCAAAACTTTATTGTCTAGAAATTCTAAAACTACGACTCCTATAGCAACCGCAGAAACGGTTGCGCTAGAACCTAGAGTAAGTACGATTTCCCCATCACTGCACTTCCTGGTTGATCTGAACCCCTGCAATGAATTACAGATATGGTTAGTCGCACCAGAATCAATGCACCAAGTGTTTGAAGTATCCGTTATAAAACTTACTTCAATCACATGTGATTCAATCATACCTTGAACTCTTGTAGCTAAGAATTCTGGACAGTTCCTCTTCCAGTGGCCCTTCTCACCGCATTGGAAACACTTTCCTTTGCCTTGGCCACCCACCTTCCCTTTGCCCTTACCTTTTCCCTTAGATTTTGCAATCTTAGGGACTGGTCCAACACTTGAACCACCAGTGCTAGCCTTCTTCTTCCCTTTCTTTCCTTTCGGCATAGATCGGGAAGAGGAAGCGCTTTTCTCAACGTTTAAAACGCTGCCCCCAGGTTTGATCACCCCTTCCGCTGCCAATAAAGAGCTCATCAATTCGCTCATTGAAAAATCCATTTTATTCATATTATAATTCAGTTTAAATTGAGCGAATGATGGCGACAGCGTATTGAGGATCATATCAACTTGGGTCTGTGCATCGATGTTAGCACCTAGGGTCTCCAGCTCGTTTAAATAACCAATCATTTTCAAAACATGTTCTTTGACTGGAGTCCCTTCCGACATCTTAGCACTCATTATCTTCTGCATAGCTACCTGTCTGGCAGGCCTGCCATGTTCCCCAAACATCTTTTTCAGGGATTCGATAATGTCACTGGCGGAATTATTCGACTGGTACTGGTGTTGTAACACATTAGCCATTGAAGCCAATATGTAACAACGAGCCATTCCATTCGACTTTTTCCATTTATCGAACTCGCGTCTAGCAGCAGCCGAAGCATTTGCAGCGGGTTCTTCGGGGCATGGGGTGGTGAGGACATATATGTGATCCTCCGCAGTTAATACGATGTCAAGGTTACGTTTCCATTCAGTGTAGTTGTTTCCAGTTAATTTGTTTTGAGTGAGTATGGTGGCAAGTGGACTAAATGCAGATCCAGACATTATGATTTACTGAAAAATCAAAAAACAAAATAAATATGGATATCAGAATTTGACAGTTTGAAATAAAAGAATCCTTTTAAAACTCTTATTTTAAAACAAAGTCGCCGGAATATCGAAACGAAAGAATAAAGCCTCCGTGTGGTGGTCAATGTTCGATCTTTCAATTTATCATAACTTATCTGCTATGCAACTCTTGCAAAACAAGTTATGACTTCCGAACCTATTTGATCTCTAAGTTTCTGAATAATGCCCCGTGTGGGATCCCTTATCCATAGCTTAGCTAGTGTGTACCATTAACTAGGATCCAATCACAACCGTCTCAAGTAGCGCCTCCGTGTGGTGGTCACCCTCTAACACGTCTGATTGATCCTATCAAAAGAAGTTCACATCTAGTAACCAATGAGTAATGCACCCTCCGTATGGAATGATCACCCCTAGCGAGGTGACACAGAATGCATCACTCATCTTACAGTGAACCGTTAATGGAAGATCGTGGGTGTAATAAATAAGACCCTCTCCCACTAGATTTAGTAAAAGGATTTTGCTTTTTGAGAAAATCTGTTTCTACACACTTCCCATAAACATCTAATGTTTACTAATGTGTTGAAAACGGTTTTTGAATTTTATTTTAGAAAACTTGTTTTGCGTGCATGCAACAATGTATTATACGCCAATCACAAACAAAGCACATAAAACAAAAAACTAAAATGAAATAAAAGACATCCAAACGATGCCCCTATCTCCCATGGCTCTATCTCCATAGAACCTGCTTTTGGTTTGATCGCCTCCAGCTCCATCTTCATGGACAACGGCTCCTTGCTCCATCTTCATGGATATTCTAATTCTATTACATTGAACCTATGCCTCTTTTGAAGCTTACAATTTATCTAGAAATAGAAATAGCAACAACAAAAATAAAAGGCTAGGGAAACCGGTGCGACTTTCCTTTTCGTAGGATTGAAGTCGCAGCGCCCTTTACATATGCCTTAAAACCAAACCAAACTTAAAATAACACACCAATCTAAAACATTCAAACACAAAATTAAATGCTCTTGGCGCCATGGGAGATAGCGACTAACTTTTGCTGCAAAAGGTTAGTTGAACACACATCCACGCATATATATAACAAAATATAACTATTGGAACCCTTAATTGATTCACACAGTATATAAACTCTTTACATACTGAATTAGAACTCAAAACAGCATCTAACTTCTCTGTCATAGTTCGATCGATCGAAGACCGTTCGATCGCTCGAACCTTCGATCGATTGAACACTGTTCAATCGCTTGAACATTCTATTTCACATAATGATTAAAAAATTTTGCAGAATATTTTAAAATTAAAGTTTTTAATTTCAAAACTCTTTAATACTGTGAAACAAAGATCCTGACAAAGAGTCTGTCTCGATCGATCGAACTCTATTCGATCGCTCGAACAACAGAAGGTTTCGATCGATCGAAACCTGTTCGATCGCTCGAGTACAGAGCTTTCGATCGATCGAACATTCTTCGATCGATCGAACCCATCTTGCATCCAATGCAATCACAGATTTGTATACTGCTGCGATAACACTGCAGAAACAGATCTGTGACGATGCAGTTTCGAAAGCAGTTCTAAAATCAACATGCAAATCAAAATAGTGTTCCAAAAAACGCATCTATAGATCCAAACGAGCGTGGCTCTGATACCAATTGTTGGAAAAACAGGTTTAAATGGAAAGTTTAAACGCGCAGCGGAAAAATCAAGTTATGAAACTTTATTGGCATGCCTGGATCTACTACTCGTCAATTCTACAGATACGCACAAGAAGGGACACGAGTTATACCTTAGTGTCTTGAACCCAATTCTGATCTTCAACTTCCAGCAGCCTCCACTAGATGATCTTCACCCTTATGACTCCTGCGGATGCCTGCCAGAAAGACTAGGGTTGGTGGGAACCCTAATGGAGAGGATAGAGAAGGTTTTGGGACTCCAAAAACAGTTTCTGCAGCTTCTGACGTTCAAAACGACGAACAACCTTTTCCAGAACGCAGCTGCCCTATTTATAGATTCCCAGAACCGACTTAGACTTCGAGCGATCGAAGTGCCTTCGATCGATCGAACATTCGATCGATCGAACCATCTTCGATCGATCGAACCTTCAGACTTCAATCGATCGAGACATCTTCGATCGATCGAACCTGTCTGGACATCATCCTCAACCATCTTTCCAAGCATCCTGGTGGAGCTAAGAGTGGGACCTCCTAGGCTCTTTATTGTTGGCTCAGACCAGTTTGTTAATTACCATGACCAAACTCTTTGATCAGCAAACTAACTAACTGGTCAGTTAAAGTTTACTCCACTATAAAACGATAACTGAACTCCAACGCAAAAGAACATATCCGAAGCGATAACTAGACTTGTATGGTGTACTAATGTCCCTCTACCGTCAGCATTCGTAATCATATTCAGGTAATCGGATAACTGTTACTGTCAACCTGAATCATGATTACTTCTTGTATTCCTTGAGTCCCATTCACCTCTCATGATTACCAAACATGTTGATAACTTTTATCAACCAGACTGCAGTACTCAGTAATCGACTTGGTGACATTCTCAAGGGAATGCTTACTCTGAAACAGAGGGTAGATTCTATCTTGACAATGCATGTTCACAACCCTATGAACATGACATACCCAAGATACCCAGGTGTTGATCTTTTATAGACCTCACTGATTGGTAAATCAAAGCAGTCATATCCACAGTCTGTGTTCATAATCGTCTCAAGATTGAGAACACGTACCTTATACAAGTTATGAGTTCCTATTGACTGTTTGACAGCCTTAAGCGTCAATAGGAAACTCAGGTCCGTCAATGCACTATAAGCACTAGCATATCAACTAAGAGCTACACTCTAGTGATTGAGATTAATCACTCCATCCAATGGTAGTTAATTCTGCTACAGTATAGACTTGATGAGGTATCCAGTCTCATCATCCACTGTGACACATTCTAAGTATTAAAGAATAGTAATTCGTATCACACTTGTGTGCATCTCATACACACACGAATTACTTACTATAATACTTAAGGATTAACAATCATCTCATGAAAAGAACATACACAATAAAATGTAAAGCTGATATCCATATATTAAAATGTCAATGTCTCATACAGAAAGTAATGGTTTGAGGGCACAAACCCAACACCAAGCTCTCGTCCCGGGCAATCCGGGTCTTTCTGCTGACGTGGCGGTTGGACTTTTGGAGGATATTTCTGGACGTATCAGGGTCTAAGGAGTCCAAATCTGACCTTACTCCATAGTGTGAAATTATTTTTTTTCCGAAAATTCCATTTTTTTTGTCCTTTTGGAAACCTAGGCATCCGCGTTCATTTTAGTCGTGCTTTCAACTTCCAAATTTGATTGGTCTAGTTTAGGTGTGGATTGTTACTAAGAAATTCTAGACATTGTTTGATCAGTTTCATAAGAACCGAGTGAGAATTACTACTAGTGGAAAAAGGCAAGAGTGGTGAGCACATAAGAGGGTAAAAGCCGATTTGATTTTGAGTGTAAACACGAGTGAATCTTTTTCTTGAGTGAAACACGTGAGGGAGTGTAGTGAGTATCTGTTTTTATTTCTAATCAGTTCTTACAGGGATTATGGCTCAAAATCAGGGAAAAGTCACAGATGAAGAGGCTCAACAATCGGTTGTTACAAATCTACAAATGCAAGCTTTAGTGGGTGAGATGAGGTGGATGATGAGGGCAGAATTGGAACCGATACATGAGAGATTGGATAGAGTTCAAGAGGGTACACCACAGAGGCAACAATAAAATGTTCATAATGTACAAAGAAGGGAGAGAATTCAACCAAGGAGAGTGAGAGTTGAAGATGAGGAGAATTTTGGGGAAGACTTTGATGAAGAAAATGATCGGGAGTCAATAGATAATCATAGAAGATATGGTGGTCGAGGTAGAGAAGTTAGGTTTAGAGAAGCTAGGAATCGGGAAGATAATAATTTGGGTAGTATGAAGATGAAGATTCCTTCATTTCAAGGAAAGACTGATCCGGAAGCATATCTTGAATGGGAGAAGAAGGTGGAATTAGTATTCGATTGCCACAATTACTTCGAGATTAAAAAAGTAAAACTTGCTGCCATTGAATTTTCCGATTATGCTATTATTTGGTGGGATCAATTGGTACTAAATAGTAGGAGAAATAGGGAGCATCCAATAGAGGCATGGGAGGAGATGAAAACTGTTATGAGGAAGCGATTCATTCCAAGCTACTACTATCGGGAGTTGTATAGCAGGTTGCAAAGTTTGAGGCAAGGTAATAGGAGTGTAGAAGAATATTATAAGGAGATGGAAGTTGCTATGATTCGAGCGAATGTAGAGGACAATCGAGAGGCTATAATGGCTAGATTCTTAGTTGGGTTGAATCAGGAAATTGCCAATGCAGTGGAATTGCAACACTATGTTGAATTGGAGGATATGGTACACATGGCTATTAAAATTGAGAATCAACTCAAGAGGAGGGGCAGCAGCACACGCCCAAGGCAAAATCCAAGCAAAAATTCCAATACATCCGCTTGGAAACCAAATAATTGGAAAAGAGGTGAGAAGCACCTTTGGTGAAGCCAAAAATTGAGCAAAAACAAGAGGTGGCCAGCCATGGAAATCAAGGTAAATCTGATTCGTCTACTTCTCGGAACCATGATATTAAGTGTTTTAAGTTCCAAGGTAGGGGACACATAGCTAGCCAATGTCCGAACAAGAGAGTTATGGTGTTACGAGATAATGGAGAGATTGAAACCGAAGATGAAGATGACAATGAATCTGTGCCACCGTTGGAGGAGGCCGATGATGAAGAGTACGCTGCCCAAGGGGATTTGTTAGTGGCAAGGAGAGCTCTAAATATTCAAGTTAAAGAAGATGATGAGGCGCAACGGAAGAACAATTTTCATACAAGATGTCATGTCAAAGATAAGGTGTGTAGTGTGATCATCGATGGGGGGAGTTGCACTAACGTTGTTAGCACAACTTTGGTGGAGAAATTAGGGCTGCCAACAATCAAGCATCCACAGCCTTATGAATTGCAATGGCTCAATGATAGTGGAGAAGTAAGGGTGACTAAACAGGTATTAGTTCCTTTTCGTATTGGGAAATATGAAGATGAAGCTTTGAGTGAAGTAAGGGTGCCATGGCAATTTGATCGATGTGTTAAGCATGATGGTTTCACAAATAAATGCTCATTCGTGCTTAATCAAAGGACAATCACCTTAGTGCCTTTGATACCGAAGCAAGTTTATGAAGATCAAGTGAGGTTGCAAAAGGAGAGTGATCAAAACAAAGAGAGTAAACAAAAGAAAAAGAGTGAGAAAATTGAGAGAGAAAAAGAAATGAAAAATGCAGCCATTGAGGGAAAATTAGAGGGAACCAAAATTTTTTTTATGCAAAAGCGAGTGAGATCAAACAAGCGTTGTTTTCAAATATGCCTATGATTGTACTTTTGTACAAAGAGACATTTTTAAACACTAACTAAATTAACTCATCTTTGCCTAGTTCTGTTGTTTCTCTTTTGAAGGAGTTTAGTGATGTCTTTCCTGAGGAGATTCCACATGGTTTACCACCTATTCGAGGGATTGAACATCAAATTGATTTCGTGCCCGATGCTACCATTCCAAACCGACCAGCCAATAGAAGCAATCCCGAGGAGACAAAGGAGCTACAAAAGTAGGTCAGTGAGTTGATGGAAAAGGGGTACGTAAGAGAAAGTATGAGTCCATGCGCCGTTCCGATGATTTTGGTTCCTAAGAAGGATGGGACGTGGAAAATGTGCGTTGATTGTCGAGCCGTCAACAACATAACGGTAAAGTATCGACACCCTATTCCCCGCATAGATGATATCTTAGATGAGTTACAGGGTTCTTGTATATTTTCTAAGATTGATTTGAAAAGTGGGTATCATCAAATTAGAATGAAGGAAGGCGATGAATGGAAAACTGCATTTAAAACCAAATATGGTTTGTATGAATGGTTAGTTATGCCTTTTGGATTAACTAATGCTACTAGTACTTTCATGAGATTGATGAACCATGTTTTGCATGCTTTAATTGGAAAATTTGTAGTTGTTTATTTTGATGGTATCCTTATTTATAGCAAAACTTGGAAGAGCATTTGAAGCATTTAAAACTTGTGTTAGATGTACTTAGATATAAAGAGTTGTTTGCTAACCTAAAGAAGTGCACTTTTTGCACCGATAAGCTTGTGTTTCTTGGTTTTGTTGTGTGTGCACAAGGAATACAAGTTGATGAAAAAAAGATTCATGCTATCCAAGAATGGCCAAGCCCATCTAGTGTAAGTAATGTGCGAAGTTTTCATGAACTTGCTAGTCGTGTGACTACCGGTCATGTGGGCCGGCCATGTGGGGCCCACATTGGATTGTGTGCCACTTTCTCGGTTTACGTGCATAAAT
The DNA here is from genome assembly GCA_033977485.1 of Hydrangea macrophylla. NCBI lineage: Eukaryota > Viridiplantae > Streptophyta > Magnoliopsida > Cornales > Hydrangeaceae > Hydrangea > Hydrangea macrophylla. The sequence goes on from CM066992.1 coordinate 14,596,507, forward strand.
TTTTTGATATACTTGTCTGATACACCCAAAATTGGCTCTATCCAATGACCGAGCGGTTCAAATCAGCAACTAGTCCATGCCCGGGCAAATCATGCACAACTCCTCAGAAGCATCAGCCCGAGCGATTTTGTCTACTCATCATCCCGAGCGGTTCATCACGACACGGCCAACATGTCGGGAAAACCGCACATGCACATCCCACCGCGGGAACAGCACATCCGAGCCCACAGGCATGATCCCGAGCATTACGGGCAGTTTCCTACTCAAGCTAGAAGACTAATGGAAAGTGCACACTATTTCCTAATCCAATTAGGAAATCCCCATAATTAATGCCAATATATATCAAAAGGATTATATTTCCTTATCCACGTATGAGTAGGTCTCTTGCATCTATAAAAGAGACCTCTCACCCCCCATTGAAGGGGCGAACTCTTTAGTCTACACAACACCTCTATAATTCACCATTATACGCATACACCCGGCCGGTATTACTGGTAGTGCCGCCCCTCCTTGTTGGCTCACCAGGCCCGCCGGTGATCTACTAGTGAATGTGCTCAGACACACCCGTGGACGTAGGTACCTTCATTAACAGGGCCGAACCACATACAAAAAATAGTCTCTCACTCTCTCCTTAAACTGCTTTACTTTACTCTTACCAATTTTTTGGCATCATCAGTTTGGCACCGTCTATGGGAAACGAACCCACGACCACGTGGTTAAAAAATCAAACTCTTGGAGGGCCAGCGTCAAATCCAGCGACAGATCGAAGCCCTGCTAGCCCAGCAAAGTCGTCCTCCAGGGGTCGGGAAACGACCCGGGAACGTTGCGTACGGTCGGGAACCAATCTGGACAAGATAAGGTGTCCGAGCCAACCCGTCCTGTGTTGAGGATGCCAGAGACATCAACAGTGGGCGTGCTGCCCGAGAGACAAGGCGGGAGCATATGGCCCGGGAATCAGTCCATGGTCACTCGGTCAAGAGCCGAGTTGTCCCTGGGGATACGGTTACCCGGAGTCATTGCCGAGCGCGATCCCAGAGGACAGCACCCCGTCATGGAGAAGCCTCTTCCACCGACCCGACCAACCCCTATGGTACCGGTCGGGAAGGAGTGGAGGCCCGAATCAAAGACTTGCAGAAGTAGATCGACGGAGTGGCTAAGAAGCTTTGTCGAAACCGCGCTCAGAATCAAGCCAATACCGAGACAGAGTCACCATTTTCCAGCCAGATCACGAGATTCTCCATCCCGCGCAAATTCATGCAGCCTCACCTAGATCCCTATAATGGCTCGAGAAGCCCGGTCGACCACGTCCTGACCTATAAGGCTCAGATGGCCCTAGCTGCCAACTCCGATGAGCTACACTGCCTAGCCTTCCCCAGCACTTTGAAAGGCCTAGCCATGCAGTGGTTCTACTCCTTGGAGCCCCGATCGGTCTGCAGTTTCAAACAACTCAGCAATCAGTGCATCAACCAGTTCGCCGGTATGCATGAGCGGCCAAAACCAGACATGCAGCTACTGACGCCCAGACAACGGAATAATGAGTCCCTCAAGGAGTTCACCGACTGGTTCAACCAACTGAAGCTTCAAATCCGTAATCTGAACGAGACAATCTCCATCATAGCTTTCTGCTCGGGAGTTCAACACACCAAGTGCGCCGCGTCGTTCCACAAAAATTGACCGGTAACCTTGGTCGAACTCGCAGAGAGGGTTGGAAAATACATTGACACTGAAGAATTTCTAAAGATCAAAGACCCCGGACAAGAAAGCAACAAGTCCTCTAGAAGTAAACGAAAGCGAGATCAGCCTGGGAGTTCAGACAGTTCTTTCAGTTCACCGCAATCCGGGTCAGGCAGCCCTGACACGACCTCCAGTTCACATCGGTTAGGATCAAGCAGTTTCGACTTTGCCTCCAGTACAGAGAAATCTGGATCCCGACGATCCTGATCCGACCTTCTGTCTCCATCATCTAAAGACCTCGGGCCTAACTCCGAGGCATACAAAGACCTCGGGCCTAACCCCGAAGCATGCAAAGACCTCGGGCCCAACCCCGAGGCACGAAAAAGACCTCGAGCTCCGAACTCAGGCACTAAAAAGACCTCGGGCTCCGAACCTAGGAACTAAAGACCTCGGGGTCACGCCCGAGGCACCGGCTTCGTTTAGGTCCAACCGACGATGGTGGCAAACCCCCTAGGTGGCTGATGATGGTAAGCTTCATAAGACCCTGCAACCACCATGTTCCAGGTCGGTTACCTACAGATCATAGCCTCTGTAAGACCCTCGTCTTAGCGAAAGCTTGGGGGGCAAGATGGTGTAGTGAACTAAACAGGTAATCACACCGGGTATTTACAGGCCTCGCGGATAACCAAGTCAAAATCTTGGACAACCCGAGCACCTATAGTACTCAGAGGCATTAACTTCACATAGGTCCAGACCGACGATAGAGGTGACTAAAATCTCTTCCTACTCAAGCTAGAAGACTAATGGAAAGTGCACACTATTTCCTAATCCAATTAGGAAATCCCCATAATTAATGCTAATCTATATCAATAGGATTATATTTCCTTATCCATGTATGAGTAGGTCTCTTGCATCTATAAAAGAGACCTCTCACCCCCCATTGAAGGGGCGAACTCTTTAGTCTACACAACACCTCTATAATTCACCATTATACGCATACACCCGGTGTAGACACCCCAATTTTGACCTAACGTCGAATTTAGGAGAGTGTCACCTCCGTATCCGATGATGACAAGGACCGAAAAATTGAAGTATTCCAAGCTCTTCAGAAAATCTCCAAAACGCGATAAAATTTCACAGAAAGAGAAAAATACCAGGTATTTAGGAGAATTCAGGTATAAGACATGATTTTTGGAAAGGATCTTCAAAAATAATTTGTTTCAAAAAGGGGGAAGACCTAAAAAAGGGAACCTCAGCTAAAAACGGCACACGGCAGACTGCCGCGGCACTCGCTGAGTGCCGTGCGGCAGTCAGAGAGTGCCGTTCCGGCTTTCACCGAGTGCCGCCATAAATTTCTGACTGCCGTTCACTTTTAAAGTCTGTATTTTGCAGTGCAATACGTATGCATATGCGAATAAGAACAAAAACTGATAAAGTAAGACTGACAAAAATGCGGCAATCCATTAATTGTCGCGGCATTTGATGAGTGCCGCTCGGCAGACACGCAGTGCCGGAACGGCAGTCATGGACTGCCGCGGCGGCTTTCACGGACTGCCGCGACAGTTTCTTGACTGCCGCCCTGGGCAGCAGTCTGTCTAAATTCAGAAAGTACACATTGTACCACCAAATGAGATGTTTACACATGTCTTTTACTCCGAATTTACTGAAATGACCTAGGTATTTTTGTCTATATAAGAAGAGGTATCTCCATTGAGAAACACATGGAAAAAGAGGAGGGACAACATACAAAAAATACACTACCATTACACCAACATTGTTAGAGAGAAAAGAGAGAGTTTAGAGAACTAGAGAGAAGAGCTTGGAAGATCTTCAAAGAAGAGAAACTTTGAGGATAGTTGGAGGTGATCCTCTAACCATAAGTTGTTTTATTTGCATTCTTTCCTTTGAATCCTCAAGCTATTTTGTTTTCCTTGCTTCATTTCTTTTATTGTTCATACTTCCTTCTTGAGACTCTTGGAGATTCTCAATATCTCTCTTGAAATCTCTTGAATGTGATCTTTTGAATCCCATGTAAGCTTATGCTTCACATAGAAGTCAAAGTTTGATCATCATTTTATTTCATAAGCACATAGATGGATCCAAGTCCATACTCATGACTTGGGTCCTCTAAGCTTGGGTTTTCATGGAGTCTTCTTATATTCCTTGAAAACTCATGAGTTTTAGTCATGTCTTCATCTCTAATGACCATCAAGTGATAGGAGAAAACATTTTGGGTCTAAACTCATCTCTATGGTTTAGGTTCATCATCTTGGGATTTCATGAAGTCTATTCATACTTCATTTGAAATCCCTAAATATAAAAATCTTTAGTCTCCAATGATCATCAAATGGTAGGGGAAAATGTTTTAGTTTAAGTCCAACTTCTTGGTTTAATAGTTGGGGTTAACAAATAAAGTTGAACTTGACCAATGAAAACAGTGAGTTCACAAACTGTTTTTGATCAAAGATTTTTAATTCGAAATCTAACCGTTGAAATCAAGTGAAACCAACGGGAAAGTGTCAATAACTCAAAGTTCTACCACTGTAATTTTTGTTTTAAGGTAGTTTTATGTTTAGAGGGGCTTGATCATGGGTTTTGTGAGTTAATCACAATCTGTCCAGAGTTGCAAAATAGTTTCAGAACAGTAAAACATTTTTGAAATTAGTAAATCAAAGCTTCAATAAGGTGTTTGTGACCCAAAATAAATTTTTCCATGTAATTTAATGTGTTAGGAAAGCCCCCTAAAAAGAATGAAGCATTTCGGATTATTTTACTATTTTTAAAAAATCAAACAAAATCTCTGGACAAAGAGTTGTACATCTCTGAGTGGTGTCTGGTGTTTGTCCGTTGCCCAGAGATCCGACCGTTGAAACCTTGATTTTCTTTTTGCTTTGGAAACTAGACTCACAGGGGCATCTCGTGTCCAAAATTCACCAAGATCAAACCACGGGAGATGTGCTTTTTATTTCTTTTAAGTTATGGTCTGCTCTCTGCAATTTTCAGAGTTTTATGACACATTTGACCAACTTTGTAAATAATGGCCTAAATGATTCTCTTATGACTTAGGGCTTAAACCATGTTTTAAAAATGATTAGTTGAGCTTGAATCCAAAGTTTAAGAGTATTTCATAGTTTATCCTTGTCCATGTACATATTCATCCATATGGTTTGACACTTGTAATTAAGACTTATTTGCTTTGGATTTAATTACATTAGATAGATGTAAGCTAGAAATTTAGGATTGTTATTTCTAACATCGTATTTTGCATATCATGTGGACTAACCCTTTGTTTTGTAGCGCTATTAAGGTATGATTTCTCGATCCCTCTCTAGTTTATTAAATTTCTTGATTTTATTTGATTTTTGACCTTATGCGCGACACCTTAGAGTTAAGATTTGCCTTATATGTATATATGGATTAGAGACTCTCTTCCTAGGTTTTATTCAATCGCATGCATTGCACGTTTAATATTCGCAGCTGGATCCCGGGTAAGCTCTCTTGTTCTCTATTGCATATCATATCGCTTGTTACCTGAATTACGTGGCTTTTGAATGATATTTTGTCAATTGCAATTTTACACACTTTGGACATGCTTTTGTGATGTATTAGTTGAGGGCATGCTTAGATTAATAAATTTGATTAAAAGGATGTTGAGTAGAGGCCTATCGCAAGATAGGATGAGAGAGGGTGTTTTATTCCGACGGGCTCCTTCCTCTCTCATTCCATAATCGAGAGGGTGTTTTAGTCCGACGGGCTCCTTCCTCTCTCATTCCATAATCCCCGGACCTATTTAATCTTTGGTTTCGCAAACGATCAGTTTCCTTTCAAAAAGGTTTCTTAATTTTCCTTTTAAAAATTAAGTGGCGACTCTTTTGTTTTTGAATTTGATTTTGAAAAGCTGTGGGTAAGTCAACCTGCGATATCCACACCCGGCCGGTATTACTGGTAGTGCCGCCCCCTCCTTGTTGGCTCTCCAGGCCCGCCGGTGATCTGCTAGTGAATGTGCTCAGACACACCCGTGGACGTAGGTACCTTCATTAATAGGGTCGAACCACATACAAACTATAGTCTCGCACTTTTTCTCTCTCCTTAAACTGCTTTACTTTACTCTTACCAATTTTTTGGCATCATCAGTTTGGCGTCGTCTGTGGGAAACGAACCCACGACCACGTGGTTAAAAAATCAAACTCTTGGAGGGCCAGTGTCAAATCCAGCGACAGATCGATGCCCTGCTAGCCCAGCAAAGTCGTCCTCCAAGGGTCGGGAAACGACCCGGGAACGTTGCGTACGGTCGGGAACCAATCTGGACCAGACAAGGTGTCCGAGCCAACCCGTCCCATGTTGAGGATGCCAGAGACATCAACAGTGGGCGTGCTGCCCGAGAGAAAAGGCGGGATCATATGGCCCGGGAATCAGTCCATGGTCACTCGGTCAAGAGCCGAGTCGTCCCTGGGGACACGGTTACCCGGAGTCATTGCCGAGCCCGATCCCAGAGGACAGCACCCCGCCATGGAGAAGCCTCTTCCACCGACCCGACCAACCCTTATGGTACCGGTTGGGAAGGAGTGGAAGCCCGAATAAAAGACTTGCAGAAGCAGATCGACGGAGTGGCTAAGAAGCGTTGTCAAAACCGCGCTCAGAATCAAGCCAATACCGAAACAGAGTCATCGTTTTCCAGCCAGATCACGAGATTCTCCATCCCGCGCAAATTCATGCAGCCTCACCTAGATCCCTATAATGGCTCGAGAAGCCCGGTCGACCACGTCCTGACCTATAAGGCTCAGATGGCCCTAGCTGCCAACTCCGATGAGCTACACTGCCTAGCCTTCCCCAGCACTTTGAAAGGCCTGGCCATGTAGTGGTTCTACTCCTTGGAGCCCCGATCGGTCTGCAGTTTCAAACAACTCAGCAATCAGTTCATCAACCAGTTCGCCGGTATGCATGAGCGGCCAAAACCAGACATGCAGCTACTGACGCCCAGACAACGTAATAATGAGTCCCTCAAGGAGTTCATCGACTGGTTCAACCAACTGAGGCTTCAAATCCGCAATCTGAACGAGATAATCGCCATCATAGCCTTCTGCTCGGGAGTTCAACACACCAAGTGCGCCGCGTCGTTCCACAGAAATCGACCGGTAACCTTGGTCGAACTCGCAGAGAGGGTTGGAAAATACATTGACACTGAAGAATTTCTAAAGATCAAAGACCCCGGACAAGAAAGCAACAAGTCCTCCAGAAGTAAACGAAAGCGAGATCAGCCCAGGAGTTCAGACAGTTCTTTCAGTTCACCGCAATCCGGGTCAGGCAGCCCTGACACGACCTCCAGTTCACATCGGTTAGGATCAAGCAGTTTCGACTTTGCCTCCAGTACAGAGAAATCTGGATACCGACGATCCTGATCCGACCTCCTGTCTCCATCGGTCTAGAAGAGCCCGACTATAGTGGTACTTGCTTGATCCCCACATGAGGCTCCACCGATTGTCACAGAGCTCATCTAAAGACCTCGGGCCTAACTCCGAGGCATACAAAGACCTCGGGCCTCACCCCGAAGCATGCAAAGACCTCGGGCCCAACCCCGAGGCACAAAAAAGACCTCGAGGTCCGAACTCAGACACTAAAAAGACCTCGGGCTCCGAACCCAGGCACTAAAGACCTCGGGGTCACGCCCGAGGCACCGGCTTCGTTTAGGTCCAACCGACGATGGTGGCAAACCCCCTAGGTGGCTGATGATGGTAAGCTTCAAAAGACCCTCCAGCCACCATGTTTCAGGTCGGTTACCTACAGATCATAGCCTCTGTAAGACTCTCATCTTAGCGAAAGCTTGGGGGGCAAGATGGTGTAGTGAACTAAACAGGTAATCACACCGGGTATTTACAGGCCTTGCGGAAAACCAAGTCAAAATCTTGGACAACCCGAGCACCTACAGTACTCAGAGGCATTAACTTCACTTAGGTCCAGACCGACGATAGAGGTGACTAAAATCTCTTCGGTTGGCCGATGGTAGAGGAGCAAAAGGACCCTAAAGCAACGTGATGTAGGTCGGCTCCACCAACATGGTCAAGCTCTTCTCCCAACAGTCTTGACGAAGGCTGGCCGGGCGGAAGACAACCATCCTGGGGTGTTAACAGTAAAAATGACCCTAGAGCAATACGCTTTAGGTCGGATTTTCCAACATGGTAAAATCCTTCTACCCACAGCCTTGACGAAGGCTTACGGGAAGAAGATAACCATCCTGGGAGCTAACTCAAGCAAAAAAGACTCCAAAGTAGGCCGGGTCTCAACTCCCGGTCAGCTCCCGAGCACTTAAAGGTCCCGAGCTAGGCTGTGTCTCAACTCTCAGCCAGTTCTTGAGGACTCACCAGGCTCAAAAGCCCCGAGGTAACTTCCCCAAGTTAACATGCTAGTGCTTATAGTGTATTGACGGACCTGAGCTTTTCTATTGACACTCAAGACTGTCAATCAGTCGATAGGAACTCATAACTTGCATAAGGTACGTGTTCTTAATCTTGAGACGATTATGAACACAGACTTTGGATATGGCTGCTTTGACTTACCAATCAGCGAGGTCTATAGAAGATCAACACCTGGGTATCTTTGGTATGTCATACTCATAGGGTTGTGAACATATATTGTCAAGATAGAATCTACCCTCTGTTTTAGAGTAAGCATTGATCGGCGACGAATAGTTGCCGTTTATAGTCCTAAAAATACGCTTTGTTAGCCCATTTCATGTAATTATTAAGTGATTTTTAATAGGTATTATATATTTTGTAGATTTTGGAGCTTTAATATGAAAATGCACAAAAATCCAATGATTAGTGGCTTTGGAAGTCATTCTGGGCTCAAAAGATGGTTCCGGTGAAGGAAGAATGCAGTAACATCCTCGAAAAATTGCATTTTTGACAAATAATACTTCAGATTTGAGAAATTTCTCCTGAGATATAAAATGTAGATCTTCGAGTTATGGACGCGTGGCCGCAAACGGTGAGTCAATCCGAGGTCCGAGTCAAAAGTTATCGCAATTCTACGAAAGTGGTGCAGAGCAGCGAAAAATCTGAGAAAATTCTGGAAAAAGCCCAGGTCGCTGGAGCGACCCGCGCGCGCGACCCGCTCGCGCGACCCGCGCGAGCGACCCTTTGAAAAAGTCAAAGTTGTGTATTTTGAAGCCCTGAAGAGCCCTGTGCGATCCGAATTGATTAAATACGTCCAGAAACGTAAAAACAGCAGTTTTAGCGCGATTTAACTTAGGAAAGCTTCCTAAATCCTTCCAAGCTCTATACAAATCCTATTCTAAATCAAATTTATATATACAAATCATTACATACTATTATACACATCAATATACAGCCATAATATACATTATTTTCAGCCATTGAAGAGAGAAAAGCAAGGAGAAGAAGAAGAAGACCAAGGATTCCCATGGCCTCCTCTATCAACCTCTTGATATTCATCAATTCTATGGCCAACTAAACTCTAGATCTAGGGTTTCAATGAAACCCTATCCAAGTAATAGGGTTTTATTTATGTATTTCTTTTAGTTTTATTATGTATGGATGACAGTCACATGTTTAGAGGATTTTTATAAACAAATCGTGCTTCTATTGATTAAATCATTGCTTTCAGAATTTATTCTTGTCTTAGATCTATTTTGACTGTGATGTGCTCAACGATCTATTCTTGCTGTGCTTGTTTAGATTGTTTACATGTGATGGTGCTTTATTGATTCGTGCTATCAAGTATCCGAATAGTCCATGCCTAGGTTAGACGGATTAGATCACAACCCTAGTTTAGTGTGAGATAATTCGTGCTACCCGAAGATGGATTATGTTGGTGCTTGAACCATGATTATCTTCTTGTCAGAGGAATTGGGCTTGTAGCTACAATTCCCCATATTCATCCAACGTAATAAGCTAAAGTAATTCATAAATATCCTTATTATGAAGCTAGTGGTGGATTTGTAATCCTAGGTTCCCTTAAACATTCATTAAAAACACTTTTAATTGCTTTCATAGTTTAGATTTATTTTTCTTGTTATTAGTTTAATTAAATCCAAATCAAAATCCGTTTTTCTTAATTAATTAGACTTAGGTTTTAAAATTAAGAGCTGTAGTAATCAATCTCTGTGGGTTCGACCTTTACTTCCACACTGCAAATCTTTTTAAAAGTAAAGAATACTTTTTATATCTTGATATTGACAACATCAATTTTTGGCGCCGTTGCCGGGGATTGTATTACTACTCTTAGTTTTATAATCGTAGTTTAGTTAATTCGTAAATATTAGATTAGTTTTTATTTCTTATTTTCTGTTTTTGTTTTTTTTGTTACTAACTTGTTTCTTTTATTTTGTAGTCAACGTTTCCGAGTGGAGTAGCTAATTACATCAAAGGAGCTTACGCAAAAAAAATAAATAAATAAAATAAGTTGCTTCCTTTGGAATTTGCTTTAAACCGCTGTAAGTCAGGGCGCTGTGACGCACTATTTGCATTAGTTTAAGGTTAATTGTACTGCATTAGCTAGGAAACCCGGGGCGCTGGGCTTGACGCGGTCATTGCATTACAGGATAATATTCATGCATCATAGTAGTTGAGTGCTTGTTATCTTAGTTGCGTGATTGCTTGCTATTTGTTTTTTTTTATTTTTTATTTTAGTTAGTCTTTGTTTTTAGTTTCTTTTTCTTTATTTTAGTTTATGTTGGGTACACGTTCAAATAAACCAGATTTAAAATCTTTCGATCTTGAACTTGAACGTACCTTAAAAACTAGTAAGTCCACAACCCAAGCTTCTAGAGCTAGGTTGCAAGACGACGAATCAACTCCGATTCCGTCGTCGTTGTTTGAGGCCGAAATTCAAAGTACCCGTGAACGGTTAAGGAGAGCTCGAACTTTTCAAAGTGAACCGATTAAAATGGCTGACGATGGAAATAACAATAACAATCAAAATGATGGTGCGAATATGAACAATCTTAATATACCGCCACCACCTCCACTTATAAATTATTTTATTCCTACTACTTACACGCCACAAGCCGGTATCGAATTACCGGAGGCGACGGCATCTCACTTTGAGATAAAGTCGTCTACGATCTCGCTACTACCTTCCTTCCATGGCCGTCTAAATGAAGACCCTTACCAACACTTAGGGGATTTTCAGGGTATATGCTCTACTTTGAAAATACAGAACCTAAATAATGATGAATTAAAATTGCGGCTCTTCCCATTCTCTTTGAGAGACAAAGCTAAGTTTTGGCTCCAATCACTTGAGCCAAACACAATAAAAACATGGGAAGCCCTACACACCGCCTTTTTACAAAAGTTTTTCCCTATTATGCGTACAAATAAGATAAGAAAAGACATAACTAATTTTGTGATGCAAGATGGGGAGACTCTTTATGACACGTGGGAAAAATTTAAAGAATTATTACGTTCGTGTCCACATCATCAGGTGCCCAAGTGGCAATTGGTTCAAGTCTTCTACGAGGGGCTTATTCCCTCTGTTAGGAATACCGTCGATGCCGTTTGTGCGGGAACTTTCCTACACAAAAGCGCCGACGAGGCCTGGAAAATATTTGAGACGTTAAGCGAGAATTCGATGCATCAGGCTGTGTCGGTACGTTCTGAGGGATACCTTCAACCTAAGCGAGAGGTGACAGTTGAGTCAAGTCAATCATTTCAAATACAAGAATTAAATAGAAAACTTGACCGACTTATGCAAATGAACAAACCGTCTAATCCATCCTCTTTAGAAGTATGTGCATTATGTTCTGAACCGTCCCATAATATCTTTGCATGTCCTTCTGCATCTCAATATCCGGAATTTGTTGAACAACACGTTAATTCTATGCAACAATTTCCACAAAATAATTATAATCCTAGGTCGACTAATTTTCCAAATACGTACCGACCCCAATACCAACAAGGTCAATACCAACCACCTCCTCCACCTCCACGCAATAATGCATTTGAGGAGAAGGTGTTGGCCTCACTTGAAAACTTTGGGTCGGTGGTTCAGTTAGTACACTCTCACACACAATCCATCGCAAAACTGGAGTCCCAAGTAGGGCAAATTGTTAATACATTAAACCGGTTAACTGAGAGTAAGTTGCCAAGTCAACCTACTCAACAACCTAAGGGGCAATATGCAGTGGGTAGTACGAGTGAGAGTGTGAATGCTGTTTCGACTAGGACGACTGCTCGAGATGAGGAAGTTGTTGTAATTCCGGATGAGAGTGAGAAAGATGGGAAAATTAATTTAAATGTGAATAAGGAGGGTGAGGGAACGAGTAGAATTCAACAAGATAAAGGACCGGCCCCAACAAACTATATTCCAAGAATGCCATATCCACCAAACGTTGAGGGACCGTCACATTCGCCTAAGAAAGGGTCTAAGGTTGAGGATATACTCGAGGTGTTTAAACAAGTTAAAATTAATATTCCTTTCCTCGACGCTATAAAACAAATTCCCGCTTACGCTAAATATCTAAAAGACCTTTGCACTCAAAAACATAAATTGCGTAGTCATACTCCTAAAAAGGTCTTCCTCACGGAAAAAGTGAGTTCTATTTTTCAACACGCTCCTCCGAAGTATAAGGATCCCGGTACGCCTACGATTTCATGTGTCATAGGTGACACTATCATTCATAGGGCTCTTCTTGACTTAGGAGCTAGTGTTAATCTCATACCTTATCACGTTTATAAACAATTAGGTTTAGGTGAACTGAAACCTACGGCCGCTACAATACAATTAGCGGATCGTTCTATTAAAATACCTAGAGGAATCGTCGAGGACGTTTTGGTTAAGGTTGAAAAATGCTATTATCCTGTCGACTTCATGGTCCTTGACACTGAGCCTGTGCTAGATGCTAGGAAACACACTCCTGTCATTCTAGGCCGTCCATTCTTAGCCACGGCCAACGCACGTGTCAATTGTAGAACAGGGGTGATGAAAGTGTCGTTTGGGAACATGAACTTAAAATTAAACGTTTTTAATGCTATGGATCAACCTCCTAAAGACGACGATAACCTATGTGAGGCGGAAGGTGAGGTAAGATGGAATATTGAGCCTACGAAAGAAATAAATGTGAGTAACGACAAAGATATAGCGGATGATGAGTGGATGAACCCTAATACTTCGGACCCTAATGCTGAATCTACTCGGAAGGTAAGAAATCGATTTGAACATAATGACAAACCGTCAATCGATTTAATTCAAAGCGATGTTATTTCTGCTTACCATCGAGCTCTTCCTGATATCCTTAGGGGTACAAAGTCCGATTTACGGCCTCCATAAAGTCTTGAGCTAGAATGGTCTAGCTAAAGACGTAAAAGTAGCGCTTCTTGGGAGGCAACCCAAGCTTTATTTCGTTCGTTTTTCTTATTTTTGGATGTTTTTGAGTCTATTTAGGTCTGTTTTGGACATTCTGGATAGGTTTGGGGGTTGTAATTAATTTATTTTAATAGTATACACATAATTTTAGCCAAAAAAGTGGAAAAATCCATTCTCGCGCGCGCGGTCCGCTCGCGCGAGACGTCGCTCGCGCGGCCCGCTGGCGCGAGAATGTGCCTTAGTGTTTTTCTTTCTTTTTCCTTATATGAGCCCTCAGGTTCTCCTCGCGCCTGGAATCGCGGGCGCGAGGTACCTCGCTGGCGCGATTTTCAGAATTTAAAAAAAAAAAAAAAAAAAAAAATCCAAGAATTCGCGCGCGCGACGGCCGCTCGCGCGGACCGCTCGCGTGATTTCCCCCTTTCTGCATTTTCTTCTTTTGTTTTCTATATCTTTCCCCCTACCTATTTTATCAGTTTTTCCTTTTCTGTTTTTGTTTATTAGGTAATTTTAGATCGAGTTAGTTGTTGTTTTCATTGTTACGTTATACTTTTTCGTTTTATTTATTCTCTATTTGCTAGTTTAGTTTAGTTTAGATTAGTTTTTAAATTTATATTATATATTTTGGTTTCATGTACTTTTAATATTCTTTTGTTAGTTTGTTTTCTTTTATTAAGTAGTAACAGGTAACATTGCACTTTATAGCCATATTCCATTGTGTTCATCTGTTCTATGATTGTCAAGATCGAGGTACTATCGTTCTTTCCTTACGTACTCTCCATTCTTTCGTTTTATTGTTTCATTAGGGACAATGAAAGGTTTAGGTTTGGGGGTATGCACACACATGCACATTATTATGCACTAATTTTGAAAAAAATTCGATTCTTGTGCTTAAATAAACGATGTTACCTACGGTTTTTGCAATCTTAATTTGGTACTTCTTGTTATGTAATTTGAATTGTTATAGAATGGTAAACAAGGGAAGATGTGATTAAACATTTGCTGAAGTTATGATGTGACGTTTTAAGTTATGTATTGTTTGAATCGTAGTTTTATATCATAAATTTGCACACAACCTATGCACTGCACGTAGTCATTGGAATACATGTTGGTTGTGAACTATAATATGATTCGGATTTCTAGATAACACAAGGTGGAGACTAAGCCCGGTGAGCTTTTGAGCCTATCTTTTCTTTATTGAGGGTTATAAATACACATTGTGTTTGTCGAATTTCATTGAAATAGCGCATCTATTTGTTGTTTAGTCTCATTATTCTTGTTTTGGTTAATAGTCAAGTTAAAATAGTTGTTACCATGCTAAATAATCTTCCATCGTAAATGTTGAAGAACCGTATTACCCTAGGAAATGATTTTAGGCCCTCTTTGTTTATTGCCGACCGATAAATTATAAAATTTCCTTAGTTCGCCCTTTGAGCCGTTAAAATGCCATTTCTTTCTTTGATTACCATTATCCTTGTTTTTGCTCCGATTTGGCCAACTTGGAGTTCACCCCTGAAAGATTGATCAACTTTTAGTGGTGTTAAGGTGATGTGTGATTGAGAAGAAGAAAATAAGATGCTATTGGGATAGTTGCTTGATATTCGATAAATAATCATTTGAGAAGCAAGAAAAGGAAAAGGAAAAGAAAATAATACAGAAGAGGAAGGTTGAAAAAAAAATGATGAAAGAAAAGAGGAAAAAAAATGAATGAAAAGGAATGTAGAGAAAGAAAAGATGAAAGTTTGTAGAAGAAGAATGAAAGAAATCGAACATGCCTTACAATGCCATTCTGAAACTACTTGTTATATCTGTCCTATATTTTTCATTATCTGAGCCACATTACAACCTTTGAAAAGTCCTAGTTGATCCTAGAAAAGATGGTTTAGATATGTAAACGATGGGAGATGATTAAAACATGGTAATGATTAATTTCTCTTGATTATTGGCATCCTATCCATGAGACTATTGTTCTTTCGTGTCATGCGTTTTTTCGAGTCATATGTGAGCATTTCTCATTTTGAAAATATATTCCCTTTACTCACATATATTAGAAAAATTACACATGTTTCTGAGTGTTTCATTTTAGAGTGTAATTCATTGTGAGATTCGTAGTCAAGACATAGTTAGATGGTCATCCGAGTTATATTCCAAGTTCATGACATGCGCGTGTTCATTTGACTACCATATCACACACGTGCAATTTTATGAGAAATTCTATTGATTTATACGATTCATGTACTTGGGATTGTTTTTCAGGACGTAGGTGAACGTTTGATTCCGTTTCTTCTTGTTCATTATTCTATTTCGAATCATTGTTTTATAATAAGGAGTATTGATTGTTTTATTTTTCGTTTGAATAAAACTTTTTAAATTTATAAGTTAATAAAAATGGTTGTGGGTGACTTGTTGACGAGAACCCTCACGAGACTTCACTCGTCCTACTAGGGACACCTAGGGGTTTAAAAGGCTTGTTGCATATGCTAAATGCGATCGTGATCCATACGAAAATGGAGTAGTATTTGTAGTAGTAGTTTTATTTTTCTGTTCTTTGCTCGAGGACTAGCAAAGAGTAGGTTTGGGGGTGTGATCGGCGACGAATAGTTGCCGTTTATAGTCCTAAAAATACGCTTTGTTAGCCCATTTCATGTAATTATTAAGTGATTTTTAATAGGTATTATATATTTTGTAGATTTTGGAGCTTTAATATGAAAATGCACAAAAATCCAATGATTAGTGGCTTTGGAAGTCATTCTGGGCTCAAAAGATGGTTTCGGTGAAGGAAGAATGCAGTAACATCCTCGAAACATTGCATTTTTGACAAATAATACTTCAGATTTGAGAAATTTCTCCAGAGATATAAAATGTAGATCTTCGAGTTATGGACGCGTGGCCGCAAACGGTGAGTCAATCCGAGGTCCGAGTCAAATGTTATCGCAATTCTACGAAAGTGGTGCAGAGCAGCGAAAAATCTGAGAAAATTCTGGAAAAAGCCCAGGTCGCTAGAGCGACCCGCGCGCGCGACCCGCTCGCGCGACCCGCGCGAGCGACCCTTTGAAAAAGTCAAAGTTGTGTATTTTGAAGCCCTGAAGAGCCCTGTGCGATCCGAATTGATTAAATACGGCCAGAAACGTAAAAACAACAGTTTTAGCGCGATTTGACTTAGGAAAGCTTCCTAAATCCTTCCAAACTCTATACAAATCCTATTCTAAATCAAATTTATATATACAAATCATTACATACTATTATACACATCAATATACAGCCATAATATACATTATTTTCAGCCATTGAAGAGAGAAAAGCAAGGAGAAGAAGAAGAAGACCAAGGATTCCCATGGCCTCCTCTATCAACCTCTTGATATTCATCAATTCTATGGCCAACTGAACTCTAGATCTAGGGTTTCAATGAAACCCTAGCCAAGTAATAGGGTTTTATTTATGTATTTCTTTTAGTTTTATTATGTATGGATGACAGTCACATGTTTAGAGGATTTTTATAAACAAATCGTGCTTCTATTGATTAAATCATTGCTTTCAGAATTTATTCTTGTCTTAGATCTATTTTGACTGTGATGTGCTCAACGATCTATTCTTGCTGTGCTTGTTTAGATTGTTTACATGTGATGGTGCTTTATTGATTCGTGCTATCAAGTATCCGAATAGTCCATGCCTAGGTTAGACGGATTAGATCACAACCCTAGTTTAGTGTGAGATAATTCGTGCTACCCGAAGATGGATTATGTTGGTGCTTGAACCATGATTATCTTCTTGTCAGAGGAATTGGGCTTGTAGCTACAATTCCCCATATTCATCCAACGTAATAAGCTAAAGTAATTCATAAATATCCTTATTATGAAGCTAGTGGTGGATTTGTAATCCTAGGTTCCCTTAAACATTCATTAAAAACACTTTTAATTGCTTTCATAGTTTAGATTTATTTTTCTTGTTATTAGTTTAATTAAATCCAAATCAAAATCCGTTTTTCTTAATTAATTAGACTTAGGTTTTAAAATTAAGAGCTGTAGTAATCAATCTCTGTGGGTTCGACCTTTACTTCCACACTGCAAATCTTTTTAAAAGTAAAGAATACTTTTTATATCTTGATATTGACAACATCAAGCATTCCCTTGAGAATGTCACCAAGTCGATAACTGAGTACTGCAGTCTTGTTGATAAGAGTTATCAACATATTTGGTAATCATGAGAGGTGAATGGGACTCAAGGAATACAAGAAGTAATCATGATTCAAGTTGACAATAACAGTTATCCGACTTCCTAAATTTGATTACGAATGCTGAAGGTAGAGGGACATTAGTACAACATACAAGTCTAGTTATCGCTTCGGATATGTTCTTTTGCGTTGGAGTTCAGTTATTGTTTTATAGTGGAGTAAACGTTAACTGATCAGTTAGTTAGTTTCCTGATCATAGAGTTTGGTCACGGTAATTAACAAACTGGTCTGAGCCAACAATAAAGAGCCTAGGAGGTCCCACTCTTAGCTCCGCCAGGATACTTGGAAAGACACATAAGGAAGTTGTCAAGACAAGTTCAATCGATTGAAGTATGTTTGATCGATTGAAGTCTTGGCAGTCTCGATCGATCGAGAATGGTTCGATCGATCGAAGATCTTCGATCACTCGAAGTCTAGGTCGTATCTGGAAATCTATAAATAGGGCAGCTGCGTTCTGGAAAAAGAGTTCGTCATTTTAGAACGTCAGATGCTGCATAAACTATTTTTAGAGCCCCAAACATTCTTTTTCCTCTCTATTAGAGATCCCACCATCTCTAGTCTCTCCGGCAAGTATCCGCAGGAGACATAAGGGTGAAGACAACCTAGTGGAGGCTGCTGCATCACCAAAGAAGAAGAAGAAAATCAGAATTGGGTTCAAGACACTAAGGTATAACTCTTGTCCCCTCTTGTGCGCATCTATGGAATTAACGAGTAGTAGATCCTGGGCTACCATTAAGTTTTTATAACTTGGCTTTTCCGCTGCGCGTTTAAACTTTTAACTTCAACCGGTTTTTCCTTCACAACTGCCTCCCTCAACTTCTATGGATGAGTACTTGAAGAACTTAAAGAATACTTGAAGAAGAAGACACTTCAAATTAAATTTGATTGCATAATCGAGAATCCTCCAAGAGGTAGACAACACAACACATCTTTAATTCCTACTTTTATACATAGATCTATAAGATTTGGATCTAGCTATGTTTTATTTTCTTTGTTAGAACACTCATCTGCTTCCACTCTTGTTCTTCACATACTCACATAACTAGATCCAAATCCTCTATGATTTTGTTGATAATTCATAATTAGAGATTGATTTTTACTTCAATTTTTAATTAGGAATTCATTCTACCATTTAGCTTAGATTCATGCATACATGATTATATGTATATGTATCTACTTTGAATTCTATGATGGTTTAGAAGTATGATTTATGAGAAGGATGATTCCTATGATCATACCTATCTCTTGATTATTCCAATTACCTAGAATTCCTATTGAATTTCATCTCCAATAGGATATTTGTAAGTCCCTTTGATCCATGATCAATAGTTATTCATAGAACCTGAGGGCTAAATTGATTAAGAATCATGATAGTTAAGCTGATCTATGAGTTTGATCTCTATAATAATCTTCAACTTTCACCTAAAATGTTTTTCTCACACTTTAAAATGAACTAGTCAAAATTCAGCAAAACAGATTGGTTTTGTCCTTAAGATTTGGTCCATCAAAACCCATAGTTTGATGGATTCCAAAATTTGTGGATAAACTTTGATGAATTTGCTTTCATTCGATCTGTTTTGAGAATCATTAGGATCCATATGCTATTTTTAGAAATTATTGAGAAATCGGTTGACAGATTTGAACATAGTCTCTTTGTACTTGAATCTCTAAAAATCAATGATAGTTATCAATGATCTTCTTTTTGGGGATGATTCCTAATGTATCTATATGCCGATGTAAAATCGTGAGCGTACGATCAAGTTAAGATCATTTTCTAAGCGTTTGAAGTTGATACAACTATTCTAGAATTTTCTAAGTTTAACTACAATCATTATTATGTATAAAAAATGGTCATACCATGATCACTCAACAACAATTGATGAATAAAACTTGCTTTAGAATCATCTAGGATAATTGGATTAGAGATCAAAAGCTTAGATCAACTTGATTAACATGATTTATGAATTTCTATTATGTGTTGCATTCCTTTGTCAAATGATACAAAATTTCCAGAATAACAGAGTTTGGTTAAAACACTTTTTCAGAGACATTAAGATCATGATATGTCTATGAGATTATTTTTGTCATAAACTACAATGAAATAGATTTCTTTGGACACCAAATAGAGCTTCATATGATTTTTGTAGAATTAGTTATGACTGTTATAGGAACAGTGGACAGTCCTGATCCACTATTCCCAAAACTCTAATTTTTCAAACTTCAAAAATGATGATGAGGTCCTACTTTTTGGAAATGCTCTCTAAGACATGTATCTAGCTTTCTGTAAAAGGGTTTTTACCTTGCTCATGTTTAAGACCACTTTTGATAGGATTCATTAGAGGTTGCTGAATCTGGAAATTCGATTGATGACATATTTTCCTTGTTTTTCATGCATATCATTTGTTTGCTTGTATTTTTGCAATGCTTCGGTATTCCTTTGTGTCTTAGTGCAGAGAACTGAATGCCGTGGATCCGGACTTCGATTTGTGGGCTTGCCTCATCTACATGTAGGTTAGTGCCCATGTATCATGTACCATCTCTACCCTTTCTCTTACAAGTTTTCTATGTTTACAACTTTATTTTCAATGACACGATTCCTTTAGGATAGTCTCCGCTTACATGTTTATATGTTAGAGACATCTTATCTAGGATTGTTGCTTTATTCCATTACACATTTCCTTTCTTTTGGTTTTTGCGACTCCACTCGAGTCAACCCATTATAAGTCTTCTCGTTCCCTCTTTCATGTCATGACATGTTTCGTTTATTTACATCAGTGCTGGGCTGGACTAGCCACTGTGGATATACTTCTCTCTTGTATTGCATGTGCATCTGATTGCTATTTAATTTATTCTCTTGAAATGATTTTCGTTAGATGTTCCTTTTTGCCATGTATATACTATCTAGTATGTTTGACGAAACAACACCAATTATGAATTAAGAACAAGGATATTTGAATCAAGGCCTACTGTTCGATAGGGCGGGGTGGGGGTGCTTTAGTCCAGCTTGGGCTCCTTCCCCTCTCGTACTAAGACCCCCGAACCTAGTTTCTGGATATGAAGGCCGAGTAACCTTATTCAATTTCGGCGAGTCAAACTTGGGTTTCCTAATTCTCGATTAAAATTAGGTGGCAACTCTTTGTCTCTGGGATCGCATGAGGAAGTTCTAGTTCCTTGAAGTGTGCTCCTTGGATCTGTCCCGGGACACTATCAAGGAACACCAGGACCCCCTCTCCGCATGTCCACATTGGCCTAAGGAGTTTGTGATCCACACTGATCATGAATCATTGAAGCATCTAAAGGGACAAGGTAAATTAAATAAGAGACATGCTAGATGGATAGAATACATCAAAGAATTTTCCTAATGTCATCCATTATAAGCAAGGTAAGGAAAACATTGTTGCTGATGCTTTATCACGAAGGCATGTACTTCTCACTTCTGTGAATGCTAAAATGCTTGGGTTTGAATATGTGAAAGATATGTATGCTGATGACACTAATTTTTCTAAGGTGTATTTGGCATGTGATAAGCGACATTTGGTAATTTTTTCAAGCAAGATGGTTACTTTTTTGAAGAAAGCAAATTGTGTGCGCCAAATTGTTCAATACGTGAATTACTGGTGCGAGAGGCACATGGCGGGGGATTAATGGGACACTTTGGTGTCAAAAAAACCTTATAAATTTTGCATGAACATTTCCTTTGGCCTAGGATGAGAAGAGACATCACTTGGATGAACAAATCTAAGGTTTTACCACATGGGTTGTATATACCCTTACCCGTCCCTAGTGAGCTATGGGTAGATATATATATGGACATTGTTTTGGGTCTACCTTGGGTGAAGTGGGGTAGAGATTCTATTTTTGTGGTAGTGGATAGATTTAGTAAAATGGCACATTTTATTCCATGCCATAAAACAGATGATGCCACAAACATAGCTGATTTGTTTTTCAAGGAAAAAGTGCAACCCCATGGTGTACCAAGGAGTATTGTTTCTGATAGGGATGCCAAATTCCTTAGCTACTTCTGGAAGGTTTTGCGGGGAAAATTATGTACCAAACATTTATTTTCCACTACGTGTCATCCACAGACAGACAGACAGACTGACTGAAGTAGTCAATAGGACCTTGAATCAACTCCTATGCACTGTCATTCAAAAGAATTTAAAAACCTAGGAGGATTGTTTGCCATTCATAGATTTTGCATATAATAGGACTATGCATACTACCACTTCTTATTCTCCTTTTGAAATTGTTTATGATTTTAATCCACTTACTCCTTTAGATTTGATGCCTTTACCTATTGATGACAGGAGTAGTTTAGATGGAAACAGGAAGGCTAAATTGGTAAAATCAATTCATGAGAGGGTACTACTTCAAATTGTGCTGAAAATGAGAATTTTGCTTCCTAAGCTAATAAAGGGAGAAAGCGTGTCATCTTTGAACTAGGAGATTGGGCTTGGGTTCACATGCGCAAAGAAAGATTCCCTGCCCATAGAAGGACTAAATTGTATACTCGAGGTGATCGATCTTTCCAAATCCTTGAGAAAATTAATGATAATGCCTATAAAGTTGATCTTCTGGGTGAGTATAATGTCTCTGCTATTTTCAATGTTTCTAATCCTTTTAAGGAGAGGGGGAATGATGGAAATCATGGAGGACCGAGTTCGAGTCTTAAAGTTCTAGATGGGCCAATCACAAGATCAAGAGCTAAGAAGATCAAGGAAGCAATGCAATGATTGGAGTAATCCACTTAGGCTAAATTTGCAAATGTTTCAAGCAAAATCTCAACATTCAATATGGGCTTAGAGGAAGAGGAACCATATTTAATCCGTGTAATACAAGCCACTTAGTCTTGTGGGCCTATTTTATTTATGCTCTTTAGTTTTGGGCGTGTGGGCCTATTTTATTCAATAAGTGGACATCTTTTTAATTTAAGTTAAACTGTTTTGGGCTTAAGTATCTTCATCCCATGTCTTTTATTTTTGCCAAAGGCCTTTTTGGTCCTGGGTTTCTTAGTGAGTATAAAACACTCTTGTAGCAGTTTTTATCATCATATTATGTGAATGAAGATTTTCTTCCTAGAGAACTATTCAGTTTCCTCTACCTATTCTTGTTTGAACAATATGAATTTATCAAAGGCAAAACCTTTGTGGCATTCTCACCAAATCTCTTTTCTTGGAATAAGTTCTTCAACGGGTCTAGATTATTGTTGACCTGATTATTGGCTTTCTTGGGTGGATTACAATTTGATCGTGGGTTCAAGGAATCTCAATTAAATGTATTCACATCAGAGTGTCCATAAGATCCATCTCATGACCCGTCTCAAGGAGTAGGTGTAGACACCCCAATTTTGACCAAACGTCGAATTTAGGAGAGTGCCACCTCCATGTCCGATGATGATAATGACCGAAAGATTCGTAGTGTTCCAAGCTCTTCAGAAAGTTCTCGAAACGCAGTATTATTTTCACAGAAAGAAGAAAATACTAGGTATTTAGGAGAATTCAGGTATAAAATATCATTTTTGGAAAAGATCTTCGAAAATAAGTATCTTTAAGAAAAAGTAGGAAAGAAAAGACCTAAAAAGAGGAAGTTCAACAAAAACCAGCACACTGAAGTACTTTACGGCACTCAGTGAGTGCCGAACGGCATTCGGTGAGTGCCGAACAGCAGTCACGGAATGCCAGCTCGACATTTACTGAGTGCCGCCGACATTTTTTTTACTGTCGTTTGCTTTTAAAGTCCGTATTTTGTGGTACAATACGTATATGTATGTGGATAAAAACAAAAAATTGATAAAGTAAGGTTGACAAAAACGCGGCAATTAATAATTCGGCACGGCACTTACTGAGAGCCGTGCGGCAGTCATTGAATGCCGCAGCGGCTTTCACGGAGTGCCGCAGCGGCATCCACTGACTGCCGCAAGAGATTTTTGAATGCCGCCCTGTGCATCAGTCTGTCTATTTTCAGGAATTACGTATTGTATCACCAAATGAGGCATTTACACGTGTCTTTTACTCCAAATTCACTGAAATTACCTAGGTGTTTTTGTCTATATAAGAAGAGGTATCTTCATAGAGGGAGGGAACCAAGACAAAAAAAGAATATTGGGTGAATTTGAGAGGAATTGAGAAGAACTTTTGAGAGAAGAACATTTGGGTAGAAGAGAGAACATTGGGAGAAGAATTTGAAAGAAGAGCTTGGAAGATCTTCAAAATATAGAAGTTTGAGGATAGTTGGAGGTGATACTCTACTCTTGTTAGTTTTCTTTTATGGATTTAGAGCACTTGCTCTCTTAGTTTTCTTGATTTCATTTCTTCTTTTTTTTTATACTCTAACTTGGATTCTCTAACTTGGAATTTCATGGGATCTTCTTTATATCCTCTTGAAGTTCATGAGCTAGTTCTTTGATTCTTCTTCTCTTTTTCTTGTTTATGCTCTTCCCTTGAGACTCTTGGGGATCTTCCATATCTCACTTGAATCTCATGAGTTTGATCTTTTAGTCTCATGTAAGCTTATGATTCACATGAGATTTAAAGTTGATCATCATTTTATTAAGAACAAGTAGATGAATCCAAACCCCTACCATGGTTTGGGTCCTCTAAGCTTGAGTTTTCATGGATTCTCCATATATTCCTTGAAAACTCATGAGTTTTAGTCATGTCTTGATCTCCAATGACCATCAAGTGGTAGGAGAAGTGGTTTGGTTTAAACCCAACTTCATGGTTTAATAGTTGGGGTTAACAAATAAAGGTTGAAGTTGACAATGAAACAGTGGATTCATAAACTATTTTTGATCAATGATTTTTAGTTGGAAATCTAACCGTTGGAGCTGAATGAAACCAACGGGTAAATGTCTATAACTCAAAGTTCTACCACTAAAATTTTTGTTTTAAGTAGATTTCATGTTTAAAGTGGTTTGGTCATGAGTTTTGTGAAGACACTACAATCTGCCCAAAGTTTCATAACAGCAACACCCTTTTGAAATAAGCAAATCGAAACCTTAATCAAGTATTTGTGACCCAAAATAATTTTTTCTAAGTAGATTAATGTGTTAAGGAAGCTACCCTAAAAAGAACAAAGCATTTCTGATCTTTTTGCTATTTTTAAAAAATCAAGCAAAATCTCTGGACAGAGAGTTGTACATCTCTGAGTGATGTCTGGTGTTTGTCTTTTTCCCAGAGATCTAACCGTTGAAACTTTGATTTTCTTTTTGGTTGGGAAACTAGACACACAGATGCATCTTGTGTCTAAAAATCATCAAGATCAAACCATGGGAAGTGTGCTTTTTATTTTCTTAAAGATCTGGTCTGCTCTCTGCAATTTTTAGAATTTTATGACAGATTTGACCAACTTTGTAAATAATGGTCCAAATGACTTTTCTATGACCTAGAGCTCAAACCATGTTTCAATAATGATTAGTTACGCTTGAATTCAAAGTTGAAGTGATCTAAATCATTGAGTACTCCAATAATTTATTCTTTTCATGTACATATTCATATGGCTTGACACTTATAATTAGGACTTGGTTGCTTTAGATTTAATTATATTTGATAGATTTAAGCTAGAAGTCTAGGATTGTTATTTAAGATCCAACTTTATATATTGTATATCATGTGGACTAACCCTTTGTTTTGTAGCGCTATTAAGGTATGATTTCTTGAACTCCACTTTAGTTTATCTTTATTTTATCGATTTTTCAACTTATCGCGCGACACCTTAGAATTAGGTCTTGCTTTACTTGTACATATGGATTAGAGACTCTTTTCCTAGTTTTTATTTAAATTGCATGCATTGCACGTTTAATATCCGCAGCTGGATCCCGGGTAAGTTCTCTTGTTCTTTATTGCATATCATATTGCTTGCTACTTGAATTACGTGGCTTTTGAATGATATTTTGTAAATTGGTAATTTTACACCATTTTGACATGTTTGTGTAATGTATACATATACATATGTATTAGTTGAGGGCACATTTAAATTAATAATTCGATTAAAAGGATGTTGAGTAGAGGCCTATCGCAAGATAGGATGAGAGAGGGTGTTATAGTCTGACGGGCTCCTTCCTCTCTCATTCCATAATCCCCGGACTTAGTTAATCTCTGGTTCTAAAAAGATCAGTTTGCTTTAAAAATGGTTTCTTAATTTTTCCTTTTAAAAATTAAGTGGCGACTCATTTGTTTTGAATTTGAAATTTAAAAGAACTTTAAAAGAAAAAGCAGTGGGTAAGAAAAATTGCAATATCCACAATCTGGCGACTCTGCTGGGGATCGAACCCAGAATCTCTGGTTTCGCAGACCAGAATTCGGATTTTGGGTTCACTCGAGGATTAGACTTGAAAGTATCATTTTAATCGAATTAATTAATTTTTGTGTGCCTGCTGCATTGCACTTGCAAGTCTCGCTAGTCGATTGCACGGAACTATGACCTTGGAGGCTCGGGGCAACCCGGTCGGTCAAGTTATCATGGGACTGTGTGATCACCCTTGATCTCGTACCATGATTTTGGTATATGAAGCATCCTATCGGGTGTGTGTCGAGGGTCCCTTATTCGACCAAAACCCAGCTTTTGCATAGTAGTTTCCATAGAACCTTTTAAAGTTAGGAAATCAATTCTTGATTAGGATTATGTACTAGAAAGTTTTGTATGCCCGGAAGGGATTATCTGAGATGATGACGATACTTGCTTGATGAAAGATGTATAATCTTTAATCATCTTTTGACAATTTCTCCTCGTATTCCAATATATTTGGAGAACATGCCGAATTTTGATTACAAGATTATACTCCTTATATCATGTTTAGCTAAACATCATTGACCTTGTATGTATCTAAATTCATGAAAAGTACGGTAATGGTTTGATCATGTGATCCATCTACCCCGGGGAATTTTAAATACATCTTTGAAAAATAAATAGATTCAGATTTTAAAGCATTTAACCACTCTTTCAAAAATCTTTAGAGTTCGCTTTTGACTAAAATTCCAAATCAACCTTTGTTGAGGTATATTTGCACATCCTCATCCTTGAAGAAACCAAAAATCAAGGGAATTGTTTTTAAAAGAAACGCTTTTCAAATGAATTTCAAAGCAGAATTGCAATCTAATCGTCTTTATTGAGAAATGTTTTTACATCCTCATTCTTAAATAAAAGATTCAAAATTCTTGAGAATTGTTTTGAAAGATCTCATCGTTCTAAAGAAATGCTTTTCAAATGAATTTTGAAAAAAAAAAAAAAAACCAACCTTTGAACGGGTAGTGGGGATCACAATGAAAGGAGAAATTATCGCACCTGACATGGGTGAGGATTTCATGTGCTTATGTGCTTACCTGTTAGGATTAGAATTTTCCTTTGCTTTGGTATATAGAGTAGGCACACACACACTTGCATTTCATTCGTGTGCCATGTGTGCAGTGCATGCATCAAATCATAAGAGCATGTACATTTTGCGCTCTCACCAATCGATATCATTACATACGTGTAGCGTACAAACTCACATCTTCTTCCCAATTAAGATCAAAGTCCCTCAAAAATCCCTTACTATTCAATTCTACATGCAGACCTTTTTTCCAATCTATTTTTTTAGAAAGAGTGGAACAACCAGAGCCCCTAGTAAGGACACTTCTAATCTTCTTGGGTTTATCTCTCTTAATTAGAGGAGAACTTGGATCATCATGCTGAGATTGATCCACCAATTGCCTTGAGAGCTTTGGAGGAGAAAGTGAGCAAACTGCAGGCCACCGTTGAGCAACAAGATTCAAGGGTGAAGCAATTGGAGAAGGTCATGCTTGAGTTCATTCAATTATTGAAAGATCAAATAGGCCATAATGAGGAAAAGATGGATCAATTGGAGAAGAGGATAACGAATCGTCAACAATCATGTCCAAATCCAGCCATGCATCAAAGCCCATGTCCAAAACCAGCTATGCATCCAAGACCAATCAATCACCAAAGCCCATGTCCAAACCCAGCCTATCACCGAAGCTCATATTTAGACCCAATCCCATCTAACCAAAGAGCTATTCCAAGCCCATAGCTGGACCCAAAAGCTCAAGCTCAAAGTCGAACCCGAAATCAAGCCAAGCCCGTAAGTCAAGAATCTTCACCGACCTTGGCATGCCATTATCCATAGCCTTTGGTCACCTTGTCAGGAGAGGCCACCTCAATCTCCTAGACCCAAAACCACTACCAAATCCCTTACCTCGCAAATGCGACCTTTCTTTGTACTGCGCCTACCACCAGACCCCAGGTCACACGACTAACCATTGCATGAAGCTTTGCCATGATATTCAAGATCTCATCGAGCATAAAATCATCACTCCTTTGCTGAACCCACCGAGTGGCATTTGGCATGATGTGCAATCCTTTCAATCACAGCCATTGCTGAGCACTCTCGAGGAATTTGTTGCCTCTATGAATGCGCAACAACCAATTGGCCCTGACCCAATCAATGGAATCAAAAAAGGCATTGACAATACTCGGTATGAGTCAGAGAAGGGCCAGTCGACTGAAAAATGGGCCATAAGGGCAGATGATGTTCCTACAAAGATACAGAAGGGGAATGATGAATCTGAGGAAGATGCTAGTGAGATGATAGTGTTTGGGAATACTGCTGCTGAAGCGAATGTGGATGCTCTTGGAAATGTAATAAATTGAAGATCATCTGTGACACTCCAATTGAGACCAAAGTCGAGTCTAGTCTAGTTTGTAATCAAGTAGGAGTCAAATGTCGAGTCCAGTCGAGTCTTCTGGTTAGTCTGTTACCGAGTTTATTGTCAAGTCTTCATCGAGTCAATCGAGTTAGGTGGAGTAATTCACTGCTAGTTGAATAAAATCGCATTCTGCTTGATTTAGTGTGCCAAGTCATGAATGTATGGATCATTAAGCCAAAAAAAAAAAAAGAAAGAAAAAATCATGTTTTCAAACAATCATGGAAAATACTTTGTTAATAAATTTTTGCATTAAAAAGGATCCCCAAGTGATCAAAGCAAATTTTGTGCCAAAACCAAGGAGGAGTAGAGAATTGATTAGCTTTACTTTAAGAATTTAAAGATGCTCTTGCTCAATCTTGAAAAGATAAAATTGGAACTCGAAGCTTGCTCACCATTTCCTTTTCTCAAATACCAAGTCTCAAAGATGAGCCCAACTAGTCTAAAGCCATAAACTTGGTCCTTGATGGTAGCCAGACATTTTAAATGAACTGGTTCTTCCAAGAGAAAAGAAAAAAAAAATAAGCTCGCTAGGATAAAAACCCGAAAGGGCGCCTAGGCAAAAGTTAGAGCACAAAAAAAAGAAGAAGAAAAAAAAGGAAAAGGGAGCTCGCTAGGATGAAAACCCGAAAGGGCGCCTAGGCAAAAGTTAGAGCAAATATAAGATGCGTGTTGATTTCAAAAATCCTAATCCTAGCCAGTCAAAATCATAGAGAGAATAAGAGATAGTAAGGAAGAGCAAGGAAAGGAATGAGAAAAGAAAAGGCAGAGAATAGATATGATTGAGAATTGTTGAACAGATCATTAGCACAGGAATTATCTCAAGACTTTGCGTTGTTCTAAACAAATGAAAGAAATTAGAAATGAAAAGAGAGAATTATCAGCTTCAAAATTTTCGTGAGAGGCTCAATGGCTAAGTGGGCCTAAAACAACGCAAAGGTATCTTTGAGAAAATAAGAGTGATTTGAAAGGGCAGATGTTACTTTGTAAGTATGATATGAATGAAACGTGATTAACTGGCTAGTGAAAAGGTTAAAGAATCAACCGTCGAATTAAAAAAAAAAAAAAAAAAGAATAAAGGAAAAAGTAGTTCATCATGCTACACAAGGGCTACCACAAGTGACATGCACTCCCTAGACCCAAATGGCAACATGGCTCGTAAAGCCCACCAATTCTTGAAGCCTAATTCTTTCAAGACCTCTAGAGTACTTGAACTACGCTCGACCTGATTCCCACTCGGGGATACGTAGGCAACCTATCTGGTTAGGTAACTACCATTGTCATAATATGGTGTGCTCTTTCAGGCCTTGGCCATATTACCTTGGACCTTGACAAGCGGGAGTATTTGTAAAATACAACCGCGCTAAAAGAAGAAAAAGTATAGATTTAGTTTACAATTCCTCCATTTATCTGCAATTTGAATTACAATGCTAGTTTATGCACATATTGATTAAACTATGATAAGTTGTGTGTTTTAGCTGTAATTTGTGCAGACTACAGTTGCTGTTTGAAGAATTGAAAGATAACGATGAAGGCAAATGCTGAATTCTAAAGAAGACATGTCAAAGCTGAAATATAGAGTTCGAGCGATTGAAGACCATTCGATCGATCGAAGTTTTGATCGATCGAGATAAGTGCAAGCGATCGAAGTCCCCAAGAGTTCAATCGATCGAGAATTGTTCGATTGATCGAACATGCTTTTTATCAGATTTTTACGCGCACGCAGCAGAATGCATGTTGAACCCTAGCATTGGGTTGTTACTATAAAAATTTGTATTGTGTACGTCCAGGAAGAGGCCTACTTTACATTTTATCAGTTTTTACATATAGAAAGAGTGTTTTACTTTGATTCTTGTAGGTTTTGGTGATTGAACGTTGAATTCAAGTGAAGTTTAAAGGTTATTAATAGCTCGTTCGTTCCAGGTTTTATTATATCAGTTTTGTTTACATTCTGTTAGTAGCTTAAATAGTTTAAATCTGAATAGATCATAGTTTTACTTGTTGGTAGTGGATAAACCATAGTTTTTCATAGTTTTAATGCTTAAATCTTAACCAAACACAACCATAATGAATATTTATGTTAAGAACAAATCTGTGACACTCCAGACGATGTCTGAGTAGTCCCCGGGTTGGGAGATCACGATGAAACCGTGATCTCAGGCCTCTACCATGCAGCAGATTAATTCCTGTGTTCGATCGATCGAATATGTTCGATCGATCGAAACAGAGACATTGTCGAGCGATCGAAGTTAGTTCGATCGATCGAGAGATGAAGATATTCGATCAATCGAAAGCGCGTCGATCGATCGAACATTCTAATTCTTGAGAACATTCTATGCAGTATTCTTGGACTTTCTGTTTTACTGATTCGTTATCAAACTGTCCCCAAATGCTCAGTTTGTCAAAACAGTCTTTAAACCTAAAGTCTTGAGGCATTTTTCTTCAATATATTTTGCAAACCACCCTCAATGCTAATACCATTGTAGGTGAGAGTCTAAACTATTGATTTAAACTGCTTTTATGCATTTCAAACGTAAATGTGATGATATAGTCCCGGCCATGAAAGGATTATAGATTCTTTATCTTAAGAGGAATGCGGAATACTGTATAAAGTGTGCTCCATCGAGCTTCAATGTAATTGCATGGTAGATGGCTAGGTTGCGGTGGATTCGTGTAATCCCAACATTCCTTTTAATTAAGAAACAAACACATTTTAAATTATGGCTTTAGTTAATTAGTCAGTAATTAGGTAATCTAGTTTAATTGCTTTAGTTGTAGTAGTTGTTAAATTAGTTTGCTTTCCCTTAAAATATTGAATTTTTTTTTAGAATAATCTAAGTAATTAGTTTAACACCTTCCCTGTGGGATCGACCTGGACTTATCTTGTATTACTTGCACGATCACCTACACTTGGGTGTTACACAAGAGCGCACAAATATTTAGTCGTGTCAAGTTTTTGGCGCCATTGCCGAGGAAGGCGACAAGCTAATACTTCGATTACCTCAATCTTTCCTTATCTTTTTCTGTTTTTCTTTTTCTTTTGTTCTTTAGATTAAAAATTTTTTAGGATCTTTCCATTTATGTCCGATAATTCCATCGAAGGAATTTACGGAAACCCATTCAATTTATCCAATTAATCTAGTTCGATTAACCCATAGTTACACCGATCGATTCAATGGCTGATAATCAAAGTGAAAACGGTGATAATGTGGTCGTACCAATTGACGATTCATTGCGTCCTTTGTGCGACCTCATGACACCCGAACACGCGCCTACGCCATCTTGCATTCTCATTCCACCTCATGCAGGCGAATTCCAATTTCGCAATGGAATGATTCAACTCCTTCCTACCTTTCATGGAATGGAGAGCGAGAAGGCGTATCTACATGTCAAGGACTTTGAGGACGTTTGTAAAACTTTCTCACAGAATTATCCTGTAGATGTAACACGTCTGATGCTATTTGCTTTCACTCTGAAAGATAAAGCAAAAGCGTGGTTAGTCACCTTGAAGCCAAACTCTATCTATACCTGGCATGCGATGAACACTGCTTTCCTGAAGAGATTCTTCCTGCCTCGCATGACCACCGAGCTTAAACGGCAAATAAATTCCTATAAACAAAAGAGCAATGAAACATTCACACAAACTTGGGAACGTTTCAAGGATTTGCTGCTCTCATGCCCACATCACAGGTACGAGAAATTGCGAACAATCAGCTACTTTTACGAAGGATTAAACGGTGAAACTAAGAAATTGGTCGAGACCATGAGTTCAGGGCCATGTCTTCGCAAAAATACAGAGGAAGCTGAAGCCCATTTTGAGTGGCTAGCTGAACACGCCCATGAATGGTCAAATTCAGATGATGTCCTACGCTCACAGATCTCCTGTGTAGAAGAGAAAAGTTTATATCAACTAAAAAGTGAGGATCATCTTATGAACAAGTATGAAGAACTAGCAAAGAAAGTTGAAGAATTGGGGATGAGAGGAGAGAGCTCTAGGCAGTTTTTGCCTGAAGAACCGTGTGGCACATGCAACATGCTGGGACACACTACTCAATACTGTCCCAATGTGCCATATTTTCATGAACAACCTCCCATGGAAATGAATGCCATGCAAGGGTATAGGGGGGTGGGGAATTCCTACAACAACTATAATTCACAAAATAATAACAATAGATGGAATCACCCCGGGTTCGACTGGAAAAACAATGCTGGGACCCAAAACCAATTTCAACAACAACAGCCCTACAATAACAATAATCAATATCAAGGGAAATACAACAGGCAGTCCCAGCCATTCAATCAGAATAGAATAAACAACTACAACAACGCTCAACCCTCACATAATCAACAAGCAAATGTCTATGTGCCACCTCACAAGAAGGTGCAAGAGGAAGATCCACTCTCCAATGCAAATTTAACGCAACAATTAATTCAAATGATGAGCAAAATGTCCGCAACATTAGAGAGGATGGATGCATGTCAAGAGAGTTCGAGTGGCACATTTCCCGCTCAACCACTTCCAAACCCCAAGGGATACAACAATGGTCCCCCTAACCATGAACAAGCTAAAGCCGTGACTACACTAAGAAGCGGCAAAGTCATAGGGCAAAACAGGCCTCATTCTATTCCCGAGGAGTATGAAGAGGAGGAAGTGGTAACTAAGGGCAAACCATCTACTCTAGTAGAGGAGTCGTCTACTAATGACAAACCATTAGAACCAAATGAGGACGCTCCTAAAGAAGTACAAGAAGTTGAGAGAAGGCTTGGAAAGGAGCCTGTCATTGACGAATTACCTAAATGCCCTTTCCCTGCACCGTACCCTCAAAGGCTCAAGAAACACCAAAACGAGGCAAAGAATCAGGAGTTCTTCGAGTTGTTCAAACAAGTTAAAATCAATCTCCCACTCCTTGATGCCATCAAACAAGTGCCAGCCTATGCTAAGTATCTAAAGGACTTATGCACGGTCAAGAGGAGGCAAAGTGTAAAGAAACACGCTCATGTCACTTGCCAAGCAAGTGCAATCATTCAAAATGAGTTACCTCCAAAGCTTAAGGATCCTGGCACCCCAATTGTCTCGTGCAGAATTGGGAATCAAAAGATAGACAACGCACTCCTTGATTTAGGAGCAAGTGTAAACCTGTTGCCATACTCAGTCTATAAACAATTAGGGTTGGGTGAACTCAAACCCATCCGAGTTGCATTGCAGTTGGCAGACAGGTCAGTCAAATATCCTAGAGGAATATTGGAGGACACTTTTATCTTCCCAGTAGATTTTGTGATTCTGGACACAGAACCTGTGTCTAACCCATGTGCACAAATCCCGGTAATTTTTGGATGTCCATTCCTCAACACCATAGATGCCATAATCAAAATAAGAAGTGGTATCATGATTATCGTATTCGGGAACATGACTTTAAATGTCAAGACATTCTCAAATCCCCGACCTGAAGAATACGAGGATGACGAAGAAGTAAACTGCATCGAAACGGTCATTCAAGATGAGGCTGATCTTGTAGAGTACAAAGATCCCTTGGAGGTAGTTGTGTCACAATTCGACATTACCTATCAACCTAATGATTCTACCCCATTGGATGCTGCCCTAAATCATGTCTGCCTCATGATGGAAATAAAGGAGGAAGATAGAGATGAGTGCATGTGGGTCACACCATATGAACCCTTACCTCCAAAAACCAAGTTAACTATGCCTTCGAATTTTCAGTTTCCTGATTTGGAATTAAAAGAGCTTCCAAAAGAGCTCAAATATGCTTTTCTAGGAACTGAAAAGACTTATCCTATTATAATCTCATCTACGTTAAATCCAGAACAAGAGGATAAGTTGATTCAAATGCTCAAACTGTATAAGGGAGCATTGGGATGGACTATTGCCGACCTAAAAGGCATAAGCCCATCTATAAGATATATCTGGAGGACGACGCTAAACCTTCGCGACAAATGTAGAGGCGTCTGAATCCAAATATGCAAGAAGTAGTGAAGAAAGAAGTCTTAAAACTTCTAGACATTGGGATAATATACCCTATCTCTGACAGACCTTGGGTTAGTCGAACCCAAGTGGTGCCCAAAAAGGCCGGTATAACAGTAATCCAAAATAATGACGGTGAGTTAGTACCAACACGCGTCCCCACTGGATGGCGGATGTGTATTGACTATCGAAAGTTGAATATTGTGACCCGGAAAGATCACTTCCCACTGCCATTCATGGATCAGATGCTAGAACGAGTGGCGGGTCATAAGTATTATTGTTTCTTGGATGGATATAGTGGGTACAACCAAATTGAAATTGCTCCTGAAGATCAGGAGAAAACAACATTCACATGTCCGTTCGGTACGTTCGCTTACCACCGCATGCCTTTTGGATTATGCAATGCACCTGCTACTTTTCAGCGGTGTATGTTAAGCATTTTCAGCGATATGGTTGAACAGACACTAGAGGTTTTCATGGACGACTTCTCGGTGTTTGGCCATAGATTCGATAACTGCCTAGAAAACCTTGAAAAAGTGTTAGCGAGATGCGAGGACAAACACCTAGTACTAAACTGGGAAAAATGCCACTTCATGGTGACCAAAGGAATTGTCCTCGGCCACATTATCTCTGACAAAGGTATCCAAGTTGATAAAGCAAAAATTGATATAATTTTGAATTTGCCTGTCCCTCGAATAGTCCGAGACATCCGTTCTTTTTTGGGGCATGATGGATTTTATCGACGCTTTATCCAAAACTTTAGTGCGATCTCTAGACCACTGTGCCAACTCCTAGTCAAAGATACACCTTTTGTGTGGTCAGATAACTATCAAACATCTTTTGACGCGCTAAAGGAACACCTTACCTCCGCACCGATAATACAGGCACCCAACTAGGGTTTGCCATTCGAACTAATGTGCGATGCTAGTGACTATGCCATTGGTGCAGTCCTAGGACAGAGGAAGGACGACAAGCCTTATGTTATATACTATGCCAGCCGAACACTCAACGAAGCCCAAATGAACTATACAACTACTGAAAAAGAGTTACTGGCAATAGTCTTCGCGTTGGACAAATGTAGGTCTTATCTGATAGGGTCCCCAATAGTCTATTTTATAGAACACTCGGCCCTCAAGTACCTGTTATCTAAAAAAGACGCAAAATAGAGGCTTATCCATTGGATACTTCTACTGCAGGAATTTGATATCACTATGAAGGATAAAGGGAGTAGAGAATGTGGTTGCTGACCACTTATCTCGGTTAACATTCACGGACAATACTGAGCCCATACCAATCAAAGATGAATTCCCAGACAAGCAAATTATGGCAGTCTCGGGTTTACCCTGGTATGCAGACATAGTAAACTACCTAGCCGCAAGTGAAACTCCTACACACTGGGCGAATCAAGACAGGAAGCGGTTCCTCTCATTTGCATGCCATTTCATTTTCGATGACCCTTATTTATTCAAGTATTGTGTTGATCAGGTCATTAAGCGTTGCGTCCCTAATGAGGATATAACCGTAATTCTAGCCTCATGCCACTCTGAAGCGTGTGGTGGCCATTTTTCTTCCCAAAAGACCTCACAAAAAGTCCTATACAGCGGATTTTATTGGCCTACCATATTTAAGGACGCTTATTCTTTCTGCAAATCGTGCCAACTCTGTCAAAAGCTAGGTACTATTTCAAAAAGAAATTCTATGCCCTTAACCCCTATTATCACAATTGAAATATTTTATTGTTGGGGCATAGACTTTATGGGCCCGTTCCCTAAATCAAACAACTGCAAATACATACTCCTAGTTGTGGAGTACGTATCAAAATGGGTAGAAGCAATACCGACGAGACGCAATGACCACAAAATAGTCATGTCTTTTCTTAATGAAAACATTTTATCGCATTTCGGAAACCCAAAAGCATTATTAATTGACCAAGGCAAGCATTTCTGCAACAGGCCTTTGGAAGCACTACTCAAGAAATATGGGGTACACCATAAAATCGCTCTAGCATACCACCCACAAACAAACGGGCAGGCGGAGTTGGCTAACCGTGAAATCAAACATATACTTGAAAAAACGATTAGTCTCAATAGAAAAGATTGGGCTTACAAACTGACTTATGCTTTATGGGCATACCGCACGGCCTTTAAGACAAATCTGGGAATGTCTCCATATAGGCTAGTGTATGGTAAGGCGTGTCACCTTCCTGTCGAAATAGAACACAAAGCTTATTGGGCAACACACTCATTAAATTTTGACATTAAAAAGGGAGGACATCTCCGAAAACTACAATTGGCAAAACTGGAGGAAATCCGACGAGATGCATATGACAATGCCAAACTCCACAAGGAACGATTGAAGGCGCGCCACGATCGAACGCTCATTCATAAATCTTTCGAGCCGGGGCAGAGAGTTTTATTATATAATTCACTCCTTCATCTCTTCCCAGGCAAACTCCGATCACGGTGGACAGGTCCTTTCATAGTCAAATCTGTTTTTTCACACGGGGCAGTTGAGCTATTTAATCCTAAGAACGACGAAAGTTTCAAGGTCAATGGCCAAAGGTTGAAACTGTTCTTAGAAGATTTCCAACCCGAGGTCGAGCACATCCAACTGGATGAGCCCGACTATACTTCAAACTAAAATGCCTAAGTGCGTTCTCCCAATGTTGTTGTATTTTTTTTTCCTGCATTTTGTTTTTGTTTTATCTTTTGTCTGTCTTTTTGAATGTGACTTCGATTCTTAATCTGCTATTCCGTGCTATCTTTCCCTTGTAGGTTATCAAAATGAGGGACGACGATGTTCATTCTATAGGGTCTTGGGCTGCTTCAGAATATCAGAACCCACCTTGGACTGTCGACGAGATAGCATTCTGCTTGTCTCCCTGTCAAGGACCAGGGGTGGATGATGTAGTAGACCTGACCTATGGGTACATCCCTTATGATCCTGCTCTCCTCCAAATCAACCCATTCGAGCATATGGACCTTACTGGAGAGGAAGGAGAACCTGAAGGGTATGCTGTTGAAGAAGTGGATGATGCATTGTTGGAACAATGGGAAAATGACTCATTGTGGGAGCCATGGGAAGAAGAGGACTTACAAGATGTGGTGCCCGAACGCCACAATGTTGTTTTCACATATGTTGACGACTTCATGATCTTCCATGTGGTTCCCTACATCTATGAGTATGTCAGTTACTTGCTATTCAGGATCTGGGGATATCTGGCCAATAGTGAGGTTAATTTTGGGGTCACATTCCTTTCATTTTCTTTTCGTTTTGCTTTATTTATCTCTTCCTTTTTGTTTTTTTATTGATCTTGTTAACTTATTTTCTCCGTTTCATTTTTTTTTGTTTCCCTTTGTCAGGAATATCACTATGAATCTACCATTCCCACCGCTATACCTTCCACATCAACTCTTTCATGGGTTTGGGCCATACATATGGTCCCCGAATACTCCGCCGCAAGAGGAAAATCTATTGCGTAATCATACTCCTTTATCCTTGTCTCCATGCGGGTCACCTCTTGCCTGTGATATCAAGTCCTTACAGAGTTCAGACTTGCTTGATGATGTCCTCGCTGCTTTCCGACTGTTCTGGGAAAGGGAATCATCAAGTTTAGACTCTACATTTGAAGTTTTGGCGGCGAAAGAAGTTGTGGAGGAAGATATCTTTCTGCTTGAAGAATAGTGTTTCACTCCAATTATTTTATGTCATTTCATATCTTCTTTAATAAATTGGAGTGTATTCTTGGACGAAGTATTCTTAATTTCAGTTTTATTTTTAGTTTTCTTTTTTTTCAATAAGGTTTTAAATGCCATCTTTGGGGGCACTAATATTGCACATGGATGCTATTTTAAGGACTTATTTATATAAATTTGCAATGTTCTACTATGAGATTTCCATTTTTGCTTACATGTTCTGGCAATGCACTGTTTTATCCCTATTCTGTATGTCCAAATTAAAATTGGTTAGTTGGGGGTGTGGAATTTCTCAATTCAAGGATATTGTGGAATTTCTCTTCTCGATCGATCGAACGTATCTCAATCGATCGAAAGCGTCATCACCTCGAGCGATTGAGGAAAGCTCAATCGATCCAAGGTTCGATCGATCGAGCCTACTAGATCGATCAACACTTGTTTTTATACGAGGCATCTTTCAGAATTTTCATTCAGTCTCTCCATCTCTCTCCCTTACTCGATCGATCGAACACAGAGGGCGACTCCTACGATTTTGGCCTCCCCCACTTCAAACCACATCATTAAGGAGCTTCGGGTCCCCCGGATCATCAGTGGCATCGCCGGCATCCTCTACCCAGTGCGTCTCTCGAGGTGAGCCCTTGAGTCACCCCTCGTATTTCTTTCCCTTCAAATTTATATGGGGATGCCCCCCATTGATTCTTTAACTCCTTTTATTAGTTTTATACATGTATTTGTTGTTTCGGGCTATTCCCGTTCTCGAGCGTTGCTACTGCCATTTCGCTGTGCTCGATCGATCGAACTGGGTTCGATCGATCGAACATTTTCGAGCAATCGAACCAAAGATTGTCTCGATCGATCGAACGGGATTCGATCGATCAAAGTTTGGCAATTTCTTTCTCTTTATTATTTGCCCAGTATTAATGTTTTCTCTCCTTGTTTCTTCCATTTCAGGGCTTTATCATGAATTCGATCACAGGCTACCACAAATCTAAGCCATTCAACCTCACTATACCCGATCCAGTTCCAGATCACGGGTTTAGAAACGAGAAAGACCGCGTTTGGTTCACCCGTTACTTCCAGTCACGGAAGGTCATGATCGAGTGTCCCCTTGAGACTGCCTGGCTGGCTACTCCGTGGTACCTTGAAAGGATACGTGCCATGCCCTAGTGGTACACACTATTCTCCAAGCCTAAGAATGTAAATCTATCTTGGATATGGGAGGCGTGTGCGACGATGATCCGGGATCCGGTTGCTCCGTTCACCCTTCGCTCATTTTTCCGTGGACGAGAGATCATTTTCAGCCCGGCCACCGTCGCTGCTGCTCTTGGGGTACCGGAGGTACCTGATTGTGTATGTCCCCATCGTCTTGACACACCTTAGCTATCACCGACCATCATTATCCGAGAGATCACCGGGGGAGCTCTTCCGACATGGGATGGCGAGGCTCTCATTCTCGACCTCCACCTCACAGATAATTACCATATGCTCCACCTTGCCCTGAGCAATTTCCTATTAGTGACATCGTACAGGGAGAAGATCGCGGCGTGGTATGCTCGTGTCTTATACGCGATCGGGACACGGCAGCCAGTCTGTTTACCCCGCCTTTACATCAACTTCATGCGACACCCTACACGCTACATTTAGGCTAAAAAGCACCTGAAGGGTGCTTGGGCTATTCATAGGGTGATCGAGCATGCGGGTATCATTCCTTTGGCGGGGGACGTGACTGCCCAGTCTCGCAGTCGATTTGGAGAGATAGCTTCCCGCCGGTCCGATGCGCAGAAGAGGAAGCGAAAAGGTAAAGGCAAGGCGAAGATGGGAGAGAAGAGGAGACGTGGAGGCGGGACTGATACTGAGGGAGATGCTTCTGGGACGCCCACAGAGGCTG
Organism: Hydrangea macrophylla; assembly: GCA_033977485.1. NCBI lineage: Eukaryota > Viridiplantae > Streptophyta > Magnoliopsida > Cornales > Hydrangeaceae > Hydrangea > Hydrangea macrophylla. The sequence goes on from CM066992.1 coordinate 14,635,994, forward strand.
AGGAGTAGGATTCTGATGAGGAGAGTCACCCGGTGGAGGAGGTTGCTCGTTTTGAGTTGAGACAGCGGTCTCAGGCTCCCGCCGGGGAGAGTCTTCTTCCCGAGTTTCTATTAGAGGAGAGAGAGGCCCGGATTAGACTCGAGGGCAAGATAGATCACATATCCACCATGCTGACGACTCTGTTAGTCCAGCTAGGGTTCGATCCAATCGTGCCCCCATCTTCCCCTCCATCTGTACCTCCACCACCCACCACTGCCCCATCCTCCTCTGCCACTACTGGTCCTTCATCCTCCAATCCCCCGGTTGATCTTTCCGCTCCTTCTACATCTGTTGTAGCACCTACTGCACCATCATCATCAGTGAGACCACCTACTTCAAAGCTTCCATTTCCACCTCTTCCTATCGTGGCCGACACATCAATTTCTACTCCAGCTGCCACGATTGCGAGTGCTCTGGCTACCGCTACTATGGGTGTCGAGGGTGGAGTTATGGATGCTCCGGATCTATTGATTGACATTTTATCTGATGTTCCCAGTGATGGGTAGTCTGTTGGTTTTGTTTTATGTATTTTTGGTTGCTTTAGTATATTTTGGGTTGTTTGTTGGGCATTTTTGGACACTGTTGGGTTATTGTTTATGTTGTTGGTTGGTTTGGATAGTTTGGATTTTTGTTTGTATGGCATATAGAGATATATTATTATCACTGTTCTGTTCGTTCACTCTCCTATATTTTCAGTGATGTATTCTATTTTATGTTTGGATCTGATGCAATATATTTCCTATCTATCTGATCTTGGCTGCTTGGAGTATGTATGCTTTCTGTACAGGTTGTTACTGTTACGATGCTTATGATGATATTTCAGGTGCTATCTCTCTATCTATTTTGAAAATCACTTGCTGAGGTCATTGCGATTTTCAGTTGGGGGTGGGATATAGATAGATAATCACCTGTGCAAATTTTCTACGTAGCAATCTGGACCACTTTATCTATTGGCAAATATCATACAATCTCCATTATTATTAAAATTTCGATTTCAAAACAAATTTAAAATACAAAATTTCAAAATTCAAAATTTTCAAACTATTAACCAAGTCTTTGAATTAAATGGGTAGAATAATTTTGAATTTTCACTTCTATTTAGCAGTTGTCAAGCAATGACACAACCATTTTATTCTCATCCTTTTATGAATTAAGTTCATGCGTTTTTCTAAGTTCTCTAGGATGAATGCATATGTTGACCATTCATGTATCCAAATCAGTTGCACTTATTAATAGCTATGCAGAAAACTTTAAACAAGAGTTAATATGACTTTTGTGCTTTAAAGAATGAAGTAGTGAAAACTAGTTACCCTTAGTGAGCTTTTGAATCCAATCTTCAATTCTGAGGGAATTATCACATCATGTTCGAATTGTTTTCATTGAAAATGCCGATTAAAATTCGTTGACTAGTCTCTATTTCTTCATTTTGGCTGCTTATTAGAGGAGAACGTTTAGGATTTACCAATTAGACTCAATGAACATTTAAGTGTTAAAAATTAAGAAGTTCAGAAAATGATTTAAGCCATCGTTGTTTACTCCTTACCTGTCCATTTACCTATATTGACATCTCTGAATATGTGTTGTTCTTAACCCCTCGCCTAATAAATCATGCCGAAACCATATGAAATTCTAAATTCCTAACTTTATACCTTGACCTAAATACACCCCATTGCACACCCAATGTAATTAAATTGTTGAAGTATAAGGAGGGAATAGTGGTGAGAAGGACTGCATATATATATAATAAATAAAAAAAATGAATGATGATATGTATGGAGAGGATGGTTGGAGGAAAGTAAAGAAATTACTAAATGCAGTCACATGATAAAGATGTGCAAGATCTTACCCTTTCATTTCTATCCCACTAAATAAAAAATTCCGAAAAGTCAAAGCCTTAATGATTCTCTATAACTTAGTTTAAACATGAAAGTGTAAGTTGAGTTATCCACGGTATTTTGCTCCTCTAATAAGTAGTATTCCTTTCATGAGACTATACACTCTAAAATGTTCATCTTTTATAGAGTCGAGTATGAAAGCATTAGTATCCGAAAAATCACTCCTATCAAAGATTTTGTACCGTGTGCGACTATTATTCACCAAGTTTCTGTGAGATGTTCATTTGTGAGTGTAATAACTATGTGAGGATTGAGTTGAAACTACGAGTTCTGAGAGTATGATAGTTTAAACAACTCTAAATAAAGTTGATGTATAGCTGTTAATTTCCCATACACACGGATACATGGATGTGACGCGCATGTTATTTTTATCTTGGTGACATGAGGAACATGTGCATTTCTTTCATGGTTGGAATGAGGATGATGTGTTTTGTAGAGCTAAATCAATAGTTGAATAAAAGGGGAATGTTTAAAAATTATTCTATATTTTTTTTGGGAGCTTAAAATCAGAGTATTTTGTGGGTATATTCACTGCAAACCCTCACGAGACAGCACTCGTCCACTAGGGGGAACCTTTGGGTTTAACGGCTTGTTGCATTTGCTAAATGCAACCGCGATTCCTGCGAAAGTGAGTTAGATAGTTTTCTTTCTTGTTATGTTAGTTTAGTAGTCTGGTTTAGTTATTTTAGTTTTTTTTCGTTATAGTTATAGTTTAGCTTGTTTTTATTTTCGCTCTATTGCTAGGGACTAGCAACTCGCTAGTTAGGGGTTGTGACAAGCGGGAGTATTTGTAAAATACAACCGCGTTAAAAGAAGAAAAAGTATAGATTTAGTTTACAATTCCTCCATTTATCTGCAATTTGAATTACAATGCTAGTTTATGCACATATTGATTAAACTATGATAAGTTGTGTGTTTTAGCTGTAATTTGTGCAGACTGTAGTTGCTGTGTGAAGAATTGAAAGATAACGATGAAGGGAAATGCTGAATTCTAAAGAAGACATGTCAAAGCTGAAATATAGAGTTCGAGCGATTGAAGACCATTCGATCGATCGAAGTTTCGATCGATCGAGATAAGTGCAAGCGATCGAAGTCCCCAAGAGTTCAATCGATCGAGAATCGTTCGATCGATCGAAAATGCCTTTTATCAGATTTTTACCCGCACGCAGCAGAATGCATGTTGAACCCTAGCATTAGGTTGTTACTAACAAAACTCGTATTGTGTACGTCCAGGAAGAGGCCTACTTTACATTTTATCAGTTTTTACATAGAGAGAGAGTGTTCTACTTTGATTCTTGTAGGTTTTGGTGATTGAACGTTGAATTCAAGTGAAGTTTAAAGGTTATTAATAGCTCGTTCGTTCCAGGTTTTATTATATCAGTTTTGTTTACATTCTGTTAGTAGCTTACATAGTTTAAATCTGAATAGATCATAGTTTTACTTGTTGGTAGTGGATAAACCATAGTTTTTCATAGTTTTAATGCTAAAATCTCAACCAAACGCAACCTTAATGAATATTTATGTTAAGAACAAATCTGTGACACTCCAGACGATGTCTGAGTAGTCCTCGGGTTGGGAGATCACGATGAAACCGTGATCTCAGGCCTCTGCCATGTAGCAGATTAATTTCTGTGTTCAATCGATCGAATATGTTCGATCGATCGAAACAGAGACATTGTCGAGCGATCGAAGTCAGTTCGATCGATCGAGAGATGAAGATATTCGATCGATCAAAAGCGCGTTGATCAATCGAACATTCTGATTCTTGAGAACATTCTATGTAGTATTCCTGGACTTTCTGTTTTACTGATTCGTTATCAAGCTGTCCCCAAATGCTTAGTTTGTCAAAACAGTCTTTAAACCTAAAGTCTTGAGGTATTTTTCTTCAATAAATTTTGCAAACCACCCTCAATGCTTATACCATTGTAGGTGAGAGTCTAAACTATTGATTTAAACCGCTTTTATGTATTTCAAACGTAAATGTGATGATATAGTCCCGGCCCTGAAAGGATTATAGATTCTTTATCTTAAGAGGAATACGGAATACTGTAGAAAGTGTGCTCCATCGAGCTTCAATGTAATTGCATGGTAGATGGCTAGGTTTTGGTTGATTCGTGTAATCCCAACATTCCTTTTAATTAAGAAACAAACACATTTTAAATTATAGCTTTAGTTAATTAGTCAGTAATTAGGTAATCTAGTTTAATTACTTTACTTGTAGTAGTTATTAAATTAGTTTGCTTTCCCTTAAAATATTGAATGTTTTTTTTTAGAATAATTTAAGTAATTAGTTTAACACCTTCCCTGTGGGATCGACCTGGACTTATCCAGTATTACTTGCACGATCACCTACACTTGGGTGTTGCACAAGAGCGCACAACTATTTAGTCGTGTCAGACCTGATTCCTATTCAGGGATAAGTTGAAACTAGGAGCAAACTTGCATTTGCCTAGGACCACATATGTATTGCCAAACTAGGGCCAAACAAAGTTTGCCGATCAACATTGGGACATCACCCTTCAGCGCCATCACATTCATGATGATTACCTCTAGATTGGGAGTAAATGCATTGCAAGCATCCCGTACCAACATGTTCTCAAGGCCCTTGGGATGAGCCTATTTGCCCTTAAGACTAGGGGGGAACTTCATTTGCTGAAAGCCCCATTTTACCCTAGAAGTAAGCCCCAAGTCTCTTTCAAACTAGGGGCAAACTCTGTTTGCCAAAATGCAAGTTCTCAAGTCACCAAGTCTGTTTTGAAACGCTTTGAAATGGAGTGTCTTATATTCTATAAGCTAAAGCAGTAATTTAAAGCATACTCTAGATAGGTAAAGAATTCAATAAAGGGGAAGTTTTCAAAGTTTTGATTTATCAGCAAAGTACTACCACTTGTAAGATGATGAGTAAACGAAAGGTGAGATGATACATTATTCATGATAAAAGCACGTTGATTCATGAATGTAGAATTTCCGTCAGTCATCTTGAATAACTGGCTATGTCAGGTCTGTCCTCCCTTGATAAGTCAGTAATGATCTCAAATGTGTGGGTTTAAGATGATGAATAAAGATTTAAAAAGTCTCTATAAGCATCCTACGAGCAATGCAAGCAGGAGTTTAAAACACTATCACGACACAATGCTAAAAGTGGAAATATGAGAATGGTCCAAGACTAGGGACAAAGGTGACTTCCCTCTTTTAATACAACCATTACGTTTCTTCCAAATGGTCTGCAAGTGCAGAAATCATGCTTTTAAGAGACTACTAGGGCAGCACAAACCCTGTCAGCTCCGTTCAAATTCTTGGAGTCCAAGGACTCCCCATTTTTGTAAAATCAATTCTTTGAGTCTGAGGGCTTCCCATCTTTGTAAAACTAATTGTTTGAGTCTGTGTAACTCCATTTGTATAAAAGTAAAGTTTTTTGGGTCTGTATGACTCTGTTTGTGTAAAAAGTGAATTGGTTGAGTCTGTGTAACTTTGTTCGAATAAAGAAATGAAATTTCAAGTCCGCGTGACCCCGTCTTTGTGAAATACAAAATTTTGAGTCTGCGTGAAATATGAATTCTTGAATTCACTTGACTCCATTTATGTAAAATATGAACTCTTGAGTCTGCATAACTCTGTTTGCGTAAAATGTGAATTTGTTGAGTCAGTGTGATTTCGTTTGCGTAAAATGTGAATTTGTTGGGTCCGTGGGACTCCATTTATGTAAAACACTGAGTTCTTGAGTCCGCGTGACTCTGTCTCATTTTTAAAAAAATATGAATTTTGTAGTCTGTATGACTTCGTGTTTATAGAATGTGAATTTTCGAGTCCATATAAATTCGTGTTTAAGAGATGTGAAAATTTTAAGATCATATGACTCTCCTTTTGTAAAATGTGAATTATTTGAGTCAGTGCGACTCCCCTTTAGAAATAGGAACTGCTTCAAGTCGAATCGACTCTCGACTTGGAAATGGCAATTGAGTTGAGTTGAACCGACTCCAGACTCCGGATTTTGAGAATTTGAATATGTTTGGGTCTAATTAACTCCTGATTCCTGAGTTTGAAATAAATAGAGTCTGATTGACTCCTTGTGTAAGGAAATTGAATTTTTTGAACTTGTGAGTCTGCTTAACCCCGAATTTTGTTGGAATTGAATTCTTTGAGTCTAACCGACTCCAAACTTTCAAATGTTTGGGCTAAAATGGATCTAACTATCGCTAAATTTTGATGTTAAATTAAGTTGAAACTGATTGGCTCCCGATTGCGGAAATTAAAATCATTAAGTCCGTTTGACTCCTGATTCATGAAAGTCTAACTTAGCACCCGAGTTTTAGAAATTGAATTAAATTGAGTCTGATTGACTCCTAATTCTAGAAAAAATTCATTTGAGTCTGATTAACTCCAGATTTTAGATCTGAGTTTGATTGACTCTCGGTGTTGTGAAATAGAATCTGATTCGAGTCCAATTGACTCCTGTTCTAGATATTTGAAATTATTTTGAGTCTGTTTGACTCCGATTTTGAAATTAGAAATTCTTTGGAGTATGATTGACTCATAATTTGGAATTGAGAATTCTTTTGAGTCTGGTTGACTCCCAACTTTGGAAATAGACTAGACTCCGAATTTTTTAAAGTAAATGAAATGAAATTTTGTTTGACTAAGAAGGGAATTTGTTTGAGTCTAATGGACTCTCGATTTTAGAAAATCGAATTAAGTCTGAAAGACTTCGGATTTTTGGAATTGAACTAATTCGAGTCTGACTGACTCCAAAATTCTGAATTAAATTGAGTTAAGTTTGGTTGACTCCCAATTTTGAAAATTGGAAAGAATTTTAGTCTGTTCGACTCCAAGTTTTGAAAATTGAAAAGAATTTGAATTTACTGACTCCAAATTTTGAAAATCGAAAAGAATTTGAGTCTGATTAACTCCCGATTTTGAAAATTAAAATGAATTTGAGTCTGATTGACCCCGAATTCAGAGCAAACTCACTCGACACCGGGGTATAAGGCGCGAAGCGCATCTCAGTCGATCTGATGATCTTTGAATGACACTGGAGTATAAGGCGCGAAGGGCATCTCAGTCTTTCAGCGTGCTACCTGGTTAGACACCGGAGTATAAGGCGCGAAGCGCATCTCAATCGATCAGGTGATTCTTGGAAGACACTACAGTATAAGGTGTGAAGCACATCTCAGTCTTTCAGCGTACTTCCTGATTCGACACCGGAGTATAAGGTGCGAAGCGCATCTCAGTCGATCAGATGATTCTTGGAAGACACTAGAGTATAAGGCGCGAAGCGCATCTCAATCTTTCAGTGTGGTTCCTGATTCGACACCGCAGTATAAGGCGCGAAGCGCATCTCAGTCGATCAGATGATCTTTGAAAGACACTGGAGTATAAGGCGCGAAGCGCATCTCAGTCTTTCAGCGTGCTTCCTAATTCGACACCAGAGTATAAGGCGTGAAGCGCATCTCAGTCGATCAGATGATTCTTGGAAGACACTGGAGTACAAGGCGCGAAGCGCATCTCAGTCTTTCAGCGTGCTTCCTGATTCGACACCAGAGTATATGGTGCGAAGCGCATCTCAGTCGATCAAATGATTCTTGGAAGACACTAGAGTATAAGGCGCGAAGCGCATCTCAGTCTTTCAGCGTGCTCCCTGATTCGACACCGGAGTATAAGGTGCGAAGCGCATCTCAGTCGATCAGATGATCTTTAAAAGACACTGGAGTATAAGGCGCGAAGTGCATCTCAGTCTTTCAGCGTGCTTCCTGATTCGACACCGAAGTATAAGGCGCGAAGCGCATCTCGGTCGATCAGATGATTCTTGGAAGACACGGGAGTATAAGGCGCGAAGTGCATGTCAGTCGATCATATGATTCTTGGAAGACACGGGAGTATAAGGCGCTAAGCGCATCTTAGTCTTTTGAAAAAGCATGGTTCCTGATTCGAGACCAAGGTATAAGGCACGAAGCCCATCTAGTCGATTAGATGACTCTTGAAGAATGTCAGGGAATTAAGCATAGGAAGCGCATCTATGACGGTTGTGACTTTCCCAGAATGGAATGACATCATAAGTAGAATGGCATAGGGTGCATTTTGGATATTAAGAAAGAACAATATGTTGCTGAGACATTATATGGAGAAAAGAGATTGCTTGAGCACGTGCAACACTATAAGATAGGTGCATTCATCCATATGACTATTTGTGCCTGTGTGTGTTTGACCCTTGCCCGACCTACGTCTTGGTCTGATTCCTGAATGGATACATACACAGCTCATCATCGAGCACGACCAGCGTGAACCCTTGTCGCACGCATGTTCTCTTTTTGCAACACATTTTGTTTTTTACCTAAATTCGACAGTTTGGTCAAAGGCTTGTCTTCACACAAACTTCGATATTCACTTGTGAAACACATTGCTCCACAAGCTCTGTCGAAGAGGGGCAAACTGTAAACACCCCAATTTTGACCAAACGTCGAATTTAGGAGAGTGTCACCTCCATGTCCGATGATGATAATGACCGAAAGATTCGAAGTGTTCCAAGCTCTTTAGAAAGTTCTCCAAACGCAGTAAAATTTTCACATAAAGAAGAAAATACCAGGTATTTAGGAGAATTCAGGTATAAAACATCATTTTTGGAAAAGATCTTCGAAAATAAGTATCTTTAAGAAAAAGGAGGAAAGAAAAGACCTAAAAAGGGGAAGTTCAACAAAAACCGGCACACGGAAGTATTTTACGGCACTTAGTGAGTGCCGAACGGCATTCGGTGAGTGCCGAACAGCAGTCACGGAATGCCGGCCCGGCATTTACTGAGTGCAGCCGACATTTTCTGACTGTCGTTTGCTTTTAAAGTCCGTTTTTTGTGGTACAATACGTACATGTATGCGGATAAAAACAAAAACTGATAAAGTAAGGTTGACAAAAATGCGGCAATCAATAATTTGGCGCGACACTTGCTGAGAGCCGCGCGGTAGTCATTGAATGCCACAGCGACTTTCACGGAGTGCCGCAGCGGCATCCACTGACTGCCGCAAGAGATTTTTGAATGCTGCCCTGTGCAGCAGTCTGTCTATTTTCAGGAAGTACGTATTGTACCACTAAATGAGGCCTTTACACCTGTTTTTTACTCCGAATTAACTGAAATTACCTAGGTGTTTTTGTCTATATAAGAAGAGGTATCTTCATAGAGGGAGGGGACCAAGACAAAAAAAGAATATTGGGGGGAATTTGAGAGAAATTTAGGAGAACTTTTGAGAGAAGAACATTTGGGTAGAAGAGAGAACATTGGGAGAAGAATTTGAAAGAAGAGCTTGGAAGATCTTCAAAATATAGAAGTTTGAGGATAGTTGGAGGTGATACTCTACTCTTAATTTTCTTTCATGGATTTAGAGCACTTTCTCTCTTAGTTTTCTTGATTTCATTTCTTCTTTTTGTTTGTACTTTTCTCTTGAGATTCTTGGAGATCTTCAATATCTCTCTTGAAAGCTCTTGAGTTTGATCTTTTGAATCTCATGTAAGCTTATGCTTCACATGGGAGTCAAAGTTTGATCATTACTTCACTTTGTAAACAAATAGATGGATCCAAGTCCATATTCATGACTTGGATTCTCTAACTTGGAATTTCATGGGATCTTCTTTATATCCTCTTGAAGTTCATGAGCTAGTTCTTTGATTCTTCTTCTCTTTTTCTTATTTATGCTCTTCCCTTGAGACACTTGGGGATCTTCCATATCTCACTTGAATCTCATGAGTTTGATCTTTTTGTCTCATGTAAGCTTATGATTCACATGAGATTTAAAGTTGATCATCATTTTATTAAGAACAAGTAGATGAATCCAAACCCCTACCATGGTTTGGGTCCTCTAAGCTTGAGTTTTCATGGAGTTTCCTTATATTCTTTGAAAACTCATGAGTTTTAGTCATGTCTTGATCTCCAATGACGATCAAGTGGTAGGAGAAGTGGTTTGGTTTTAACCCAACTTCATGGTTTAATAGTTGGGGTTAACAAATAAAAGTTGAACTTGACAATGAAACAGTGGATTCATAAACTGTTTTTGATCAAGGATTTTTATTTGAAAATCTAACCGTTGGAACTGAATGAAACCAATGGGAAAATGTCTATAACTCAAAGTTCTACCACTGTAAGTTTTGTTTTAAGGAGATTTCATGTTTAAAGTGGTTTGGTCATGAGTTTTGTGAAGACACTACAATCTGCCCAGAGTTTCAGAACAACAACACCCTTTTGAAATAAGCAAATCAGAACCTTAGTCAAGTATTTGTAACCCAAAATACTTTTTCTAAGTAGATTAATGTGTTAGGAAGCTACCCTAAAAAGAACAAAGCATTTCAGATCTTTTTGCTATTTTTAAAAAATCAAACAAAATCTCTGGACAGAGAGTTGTACATCTCTGAGTGATATTTGGTGTTTGTCCTTTTTCCAGAGATCTAACAGTTGAAACTTTGATTTTCTTTTTGATTTGGAAACTAGACACACAGAGGCATCTTGTGTCCAAAAATCATCAAGATCAAACCACGGGAAGCATGCTTTTTATTTTCTTAAATATCTGGTCTGCTCTCTGCAATTTTCAGAATTTTATGACAGATTTGACCAACTTTGTAAATAATGGTCCAAATGACTTTTCTATGACCTAGAGCTCAAACCATGTTTCAATAATGATTATTTAAGCTTGAATTCAAAGTTTAAGTGATCTAAATCATTGAGTACTCCAATAATTTATTCTTTTCATGTACATATTCATATGGCTTGACACTTATAATTAGGACTTGGTTGCTTTAGATATAATTACATTTGATAGATTTAAGCTAGAAGTCTAGGATTGTTATTTAAGATCCAACTTTATATATTGTATATCATGTGGACTAACCCTTTATTTTGTAGCGCTATTAAGGTATGATTTCTTGAACTCCTCTTTAGTTTATCTTTATTTTATCGATTTTTCAACTTAACGCGCGACACCTTAGAATTAGGTCTTGCTTTACTTGTATATATGGATCAGAGACTCTTTTCCTAGTTTTTATTTAAATCGCATGCATTGCACGTTTAATATCCACGGCTGGATCCCGAGTAAGTTCTCTTGTTCTTTATTGTATATCATATTGCTTGCTACTTGAATTACGTGGCTTTTGAATGATATTTTATAAATTGGTAATTTTACACCAATTTGACATGTTTGTGTAATGTATACATATACATATGTATTAGTTGAAGGCACATTTAAATTATTAATTCGATTAAAAGGATGTTGAGTAGAGGCCTATCGCAAGATAGGATGAGAGAGGGTGTTTTAGTCCGACGGGCTCCTTTCTCTCTCATTCCATAATCCCCGGACCTAGTTAATCTCTTGTTTTTTAAAAAGATCAGTTTGCTTTAAAAATGGTTTCTTAATTTTTTCCTTTTAAAAATTAAGTGGCGACTCATTTGTTTTGAATTTGAAATTTAAAAGAACTTTAAAAGAAAAAGCTGTGGGTAAAAAAAATTGCGATATCCATAGTAGGCGGTAGGTTCCAACAACTACCACTTCTTCTTTGAGACGGTTCCCTATATAGACTAATCGTTTACTGTCCTTCGGCATCCGGGTGGTAAGGAATGTTGGAATTATGCCCTCAAACCATTACTTTATGTACGAGACATTGACATTTTATACATAGATATTAGTTTACATTTCATTATGTATGTTTCTTTCATGAGATAATTGTTAATCCTTAAGTATAATAGTATGTAATTCATGTGTGTATGAGATACATACAAGTGAGATACAAATTACTATTTTTTGATACTTAGAACATGTCACAGTGGATGATGAGATTCGATATCTCATCAGTTTTACGCTGTAGCCTGATTAACTACCATTGGATGAAGTGATGAATCTCAATCACTAGAGTATGACTCTTAGTTAATATGCTAGTGCTTATAGTGCATTGACGGACCTGAGTTTTCCTATCGACATTTAAGACTGTCAACAGTTGATAAGAACTCATAACTTGTATAAGGTATGTGTTCTTAATCTTGAGAGGACTATGGATACAGATTGTAGATATGACTGCTTTGACATACCAATCAATGAAATCTTAAAGATCAACATCTAGTATCTTGGGTCTGTCATGGTCATAGGGTTGTCAAAATATATTGTCAAGATAGAATTTACCCTCTCATAAAGAGTAAGCATTTTTTTAGAATGTCACCAAGTTGATTATTGAGAACTACAGTCTTGTTGATAAGAGTTATCAACATGTTTGGTAATCATTTAGGGTGAATGCGACTCAAGGAATAAAAGATTTAATCACTATTCAGCCTGACAGTAATAGTTTATTTGAGTACCTAAGCATGATTACGAATGATGGTGGTAGAGGAGTCATTAGTATACCATACAAGTCTAGTTATCGCTTCAGATATGTTCTTTTGCATTGGAGTTCAGTTATCATTTTATAGTGGAGTAAACGTTAACTGATCAGTTGGTTAGTTTGCTGATCAAAGAGATTCATCATGGAAATTAACAACTAGTCTGAGCCAATAATTAAGAACCTAGGAGGTCCCACTCTTAGCTCCACTAGGATGCTTGGAAGGTACAAGAGGATGTTGTCAAGATAAGTTCGATCGATCAAAAAACTTGAATCGAGTGACGGTTCGATCGATCGAAGGTACTTTGATCGATTGAAAGTAAAGTCGATTTGGGGAATCTATAAATAGGGCAGCTGCATCTAGAATTTAGAGTTCATCTATTTTAACATCCCTAAGTTGCAGAAACTATTTTAGGCCTTCCAAATCTTCTCTGTCCTCCCTATTAGAGCTCCCACCAACTTTATCCTCTGTGGAAGTATTCACAGTAGACATAGGAGTGAAGATCGCCTAGTTGAAGTTCCTGCACAATTCAGAAGTTTGAAGATTCAGAATTGGGTTCAAGATCGTAATGTTATACACTTGTCCCTACTTGTTATACGCATCAATGGAATTGATAAGTAGTAGATCCGGGCACACCAAAAGTATTTTTGACTTTATTTTCTATTGCGCATATAATTAAGCTTTTGAAACCTATTTTTCCTTCAATTGATATTCGAGCCATGCTTATTTGGATCTATAGATTCGTTTTGGAACACTAGTTTGATTTGCATGTTAGTTTTAGTACTGTCTTTAAATTGCATCATCACAGATTTGTTTCTATAGTAGTTTCGCAGCAGAAAACAAATCTATGATAGCAGTGGATGCATGGCAGTTTCGATTGATCGAACTTATTTTGATCGATTAAAACTGTCTATGTTCGATTGATTAAAAGAGTTTCGATCGATCGAAGCAATGCGGGCATCAAGCCATCGAACTATCTTTGATCGATCGAACACTGTTTTGTTCGATCGATTGATTCAAGTTCGATCGATCAAATTTGGTTATCTATATAGGTATCTTTCATAGTTTCAAAATGTTTTAAAATTATCTACTTACTATTTTATACTGTTCTGAAAAATTTTAAATTAGTTTGTGAAATTTTGTGTTCAATCTATAGAACCTATTTCAATCAATCGAGAGTTCGATCGATTGAAACTTCTTTAATCGATCGAAGTGTGACAGAGAACCAGAAATGATGTTTTATAGATCTAACTACTTCTATAAAGTGTTTATGGTGTAGGTTAATAAATTAGTAGTTCCAATGCTTATATATTTTGTTATATATATGTGTGGTTGTGTGTACAACTAACCCTTTTGCAGCAGGATTAGTCCACAATCTCCCATGGCACCAAGTTCTATTGTTTTAAAATTTTGTATTTAGATGTTTGAGATTGGTGCATATTTTAATTTTGGTTTGGTTTTAAGGCATGTGTAAAGGTGATGCGACTTCGTTCCTGAGAGTAGGAAAGTCGCACTGGTTTTCCTAGCCATTTATTTTATTGTTGTTTTCTATTTCTAGATAAATTATGAGCTTCGAAAGAAGCAAAGGACCAATGTAATAGAATTAGAAAGTCCATGAAGATGGAAGAGCAAGCCATTGTCCATGAAAATGGAGCCGGAGGCCATTAAACCAAGAAGGAGGTTCTATGAAGATAGAGCCATGGGAGATAGAGGCGTCTTTTGGATGTTTTATTTCAATTTTAGTTTTTTTTTGTGTGCTTAGTTGTGATTGGCATATTACATATTGTTACTACTTGCATGCACGTAAAAAAATTTCTAAAATAAATGTCAAAAATTGTTTCAACGTATTAGTAAATATTGGATGTTTATGGTGTGTAGAAACAAATTTTCCAAAAGCAAAATCCTTATTTGTTAAAACTAGTGGGAGAGGGTCTAATTAATAACACTCATGATCTTCCATTGAAGATTCAGTATAAGATGAGTGGAGTATTCTGTGTCACCCAGACATTGGTGATCATTTCATATTGAGAATACAATACTCATTGGTTACTAGATGTGAACTTCCTACGGATTGGATCAATCAGACATGTTAGAGGGTGACCATCACACAGAGGCACTACTTGAGGTAGTTGTGATTGGATCCTAGTTAATGGTATATACTAACTAAGCTATGGATAAGGGATACGACACGGGGCATTATTCAGAAACTTGGAGATCAAATAGGTTCGAGAGTCATAATTTGTTTTGCAAGAGTTGCATAGCGGACAAGTCATAATTAATCAAAAGATCGAGTATTAACCGCCACATGGAGGGTTTACTCTTTCGTTTCGATATTCTGGTGACTTTGTTTTAAAATAAGGGTTCTAAGGATTCTTTTATTTGAAATTGTCAAATTATGATATCCATATTTATTTTGTCTGTTTGATTTTTTAGTAATCATATTGTCTGGATCTACATTTAGTCCACTTGCCACTATACTCACTCAGAACAAATTAACTGAAAACTACTATACTGAATGGAAGCGTAACCTTGACATCGTTTTAACTATAGAGGATCACATTTATGTCCTCACTACCCCATGTCCTGAAGAACTCGCTACAAATGCTTCGGCTGCTGCTACACGCGAGTTCAATAAATGGAAGAATTCGAATGGAATGGCCTGTTGCTACATTCTGGCCTCTATGGCTGGTGTGTTGTAACATGAAATCCAATTGAATATTCTGCTAGTGTCATTATCAAGAGCCTCAAAGAAATGTTTAGGGAATATAGCAGACCTGCTAGACAGGTTGCTATACAAAAGATAATGAGTATGAAGATGTCTAAAGGGACTCCAATCAAAGAATATATTTAACAAATAATTGGTTATTTAAATGAACTGGAGACCCTGGGTGCCAACATCGATGCACAGACCCAAGTTAAAATGATCCTCAATTCGCTGTCACCATCATTCGCTTAATTTCAACTTAAGTATAGCATGAATAAAATGAATTTCTGAATGAGCGAATTAATGAGTCCTCTACTAGCAGCGGAAGGGGTGATTAAACTCTGGGGCAACATTTTGAACATTGAGAAAAGCTCTTCCTCTTCCTGATCTGCATAGAAAGGTAAGAAAGGGAGGAAGAAGGCTAGCACTGGTGGTCCAAGTGTTGGACCGGTCCCTAAGATTGCAAAATATAAGGGAAAAGATAAGGGCAAGGGGAAAATATGTGGCCAAGGCAAAGGAATGTGTTTCCAATGTGGTGAGAAGGGCCACTAGAAGAGGAACTGTCCGGCATTCTCAACTACAAGAGTTCAAGGTATGATCAAATCACATGTAATTGAAGTAAGTTTTATAACGGATACTTCAAACACTTGGTGCATTAATTCTGGTACGACTAACCATATCTGTAATTCATTACAGGGGTCCAGATCAACAAGGAAATGCAATTATGGGAAAATCGTGCTGACTCTGGGATCTAGCGTAACCGTTTCCGAGGTTGCTATAGGAGTGGTAGTTTTAGAATTTGAGGACAATAAGACTTTTGTTTTATTAGATGTAATTTATGTCCCTTTAATGAGATGTAATTTAATTTTAGTTTCTGATTTATCAAATGAAGGTTATTCTTTTTATTTTGGAATTAAGGTGGTCATTAAAAGAAATGGTTCTTTTATAGTATCTGGTGTTAAAACTAATGGCTTGTATATAATCACTCTGAATATTTTTAATTATTCTAATATGAAACTTAATAATTCAGTGGTAACTTTACTATCTAAAGGAAAGTAACCTTTGGCACTCGAGGCTTGGCCAAATCCATCTAAATAGGATTGGCAGACTAGTCAAAGAAGTTATCTTAGGCGATTTGGTTCTCAAACAAATGAAAGTCTGTGAGTTTTGTTTAAAGGGTAAGATGACCAAAAGGCCCTTTCCTGCAAAGGGCATTAAGTGTTGGGTTTGTGCCCTCAAACCATTAATTTATGTATGAGACATTGACATTTTAATATATGGATATCAGCTTTACATTTCATTGTGTATGTTTCTTTCATGAGATGATTGTTAATCCTTAAGTATCATAGTAAGTAATTCGTGTGTGTATGAGATACATACAAGTAAGAAACGAATTACTATTCTTTGATACTTATAACTTGTCACAGTGGATGATGAGACTGGATATCTCATCAGGTAAACACTATAGCATGATTAACTACCATTAGATTGAGTGATGAATCTCAATCACTAGAGTGTGACTCTTAGTTAATATGCTAGTGCTTATAGTGCATTGATAGACCTGAGCTTTCCTATTGACATTCAAGACTGTCAAACAGCCGATAAGAACTCATAACTTGTATAAGGTACGTGTTCTCAATCTTGAGACAATTATGAGCACATATTGTGGATATGGCTGCTTTGACTTACCAATCAGTGAGATCTCTAAAAGATCAACACCTGGGCATCTTGGGTATGTCATGTTCGTAGGGTTGTGAACATATATTGTCAAGATAGAATCTACCCTCTTGATTCAGAGTAAGCATTCTCTTGAGAATGTCACCAAGTTGATTACTAAGAACTGCAGTCTTATTGATAAGTAGTTATCAACATGTTTGGTAATCATGAGAGGTGAATGGGACTCATGGAATACAAGAAGTATTCATGATTTAGGTTGACACTAATAGTTATCCGACTAGCTGAATATGATTACGAATGTTGAAGGTAGATGGACATTAGTACACCATACAAATTCGGTTACCACTTCGGATATGTTCTTTTACCTTGGAGTTCAGTTATCATTTTATAGTGGAGTAAACGTTAACTGATCAGTTGGATTGTTTGATGATCAAAGAGTTTGGTCATGGGAATTAACAATTGGTCTGAGCCAACAATAAAGTGCCTAGGAGGTCCCACTCTTAACTCCGCTAGGATGCTTGGAAAGGCACATGAGAAACTTTTCAAGGTGGGTTCGATCGATCGAAGGTGTCTCGATCGATTAAAGTCTTAGCGGGTTTGATCACTCGAGGGTGGTTCGATCGATCGAAGGTTCGATCGATTGAATCCATTTCGATCGCTTGATCATTAGGTCGGTTCTGGGAATCTAAAAATAGGACAGCTACGTCAAGAAATTAGAGTTGGTCATTTTACTATGCCTGAAACTTCATAACCTATTTTAGATCTCCCAAACCATCCTATCCTCCTTATTAGAGATCCCACTATTTCTAGTCTCTCTAGGAAGCATCCGTAGGAGTCATAAGGGTGAAGATAACCTAGTGGAGGTTGTTGCATAACCAAGGTTGATGATTTCAGAATTAGGTTCCAGACCTAAGGTATAACTCTTCTCCCTCTTGTTAGTACGTATATAGAGAATTAACGGGTAGTATATCCGGGCATGCCAATAAGTTTTTGAAAACTCAATCATTCCGCTGCATGCTTAAAATTGATTTTAAACCTATTTTTCCTTCAATTGGTATTAGAGTCACGCTTGTTTGTATCTATAGATGCGTTTTAGAACACTAGTTTTGATTTGCATGTTGATTTTAGGACTATTTTCAAAACTGGATCGTCACATATTTGTTTTTACGGTATTTTCACAGCAGAATACAAATCTGTGAATGCATGGGATTCATGAAGCGTTCGATCAATCGAAGTAGGTTCGATCGATCGAGACCCTGGTGTTCTCAAGCGATCGAACTTTGTACTGTTCGATCGATCGAGAATGTTTTTCTGTCCAGGTGTACTTTTCACAGATTCTAAAGCTTTTAAAATTGTACATTTCAAATCTTAAATTACTCTGGAATTTTCTCAAATTATTTTGTGAAACTAAAGGTTCAATCGATTGAACTATGTTTAATTGATCGAAGGTTTGATCGATCGAACATGTGTCGATCGATCGAAGTGTGATAGAAAACTGAGATGCTATTTTATTTTATAAATCAGTACGTAAAGAGTTTATGTACTGTGTAAATCAATTAAGGGTTCCTATGGATTCTATATGTGGATGTGTGAACGACTAACTTTCTTGCAGCAAGATTAGTCTGATATCTCCCATGGCACCAAGATCAAAGTTTTAATTTTGTATTAAGATGTTTTATGATTGGTGGATCATTGTAAACTGTATTTAATTTTGGTTTGGTTTTAAGGCACGTGTAAAGGGCGCTGCGACGTCAATCCTACGAAGAGGAAAGTCGCACTGGTTTCCCTACCCTTCTTTATTTTCTTGTTGTTTTTTCCTATTTCTAGATAAATTGTAAGCTTCAAAAGAAGCATAGGACTAATGTAATAGAATTAGAAAATCCATAAGGATGGAGGAGCAAGCCATTGTCCATGAAGATGGAGTTGAAGGCGATCAAACCAAGAAGGAGGTTCTATAGAGATAGAGCCATAGGAGATAGATGCATCATTTGGATGTTTTTATTTCATTTTAGTTTTTTGTTTTATGTGAATGGTTTGTGATTGGCATTTAATTATATTGTTACTACTTGCATGCACGTAAAACAAGTTTTCTAAAATAAAATTCAAAATTCATTTTCAACACATTAATAAACATTGGATGTTTATGGGTAATATGTGGAAACAATTTTTCAAAAGCAAAATTTTTATGTACCAAAACTAGTGGGAGAGGATCCTATTTATAACACCCACGATCTTCCATTAACGGTTCACTATAAGATGAGTAGTGCATTCTGTGTCGCCTCGCCAGGGGTGATCATTCCATATAGAGGGTACACTACTCATTGGCTACTAGATGTGAACTTCCTATGGATAGGATCAATCAGACGCGTTAGAGGGTGATCACCACACGGAGGCACTACTTGAGGCGGTTGTGATTAGATCCTAGTTAATGGTATACACTAGCTAAGCTATGGATAAGGGATTCCACACAGGGCATTATTCAGAAACATAGAGATCAAAAGAGTTTGGGAGTCATAACTTGTTTTGCTAGAGGGGCATAGCGGACAAGTCTTGATTAATCAAAAGATTGAGTATTGACCATCACACGGAGGCTTTACTCTTTCGTTTTGATATTCCGGCGACTTTGTTTTAAAATAAGAGTTTTAAGGATTCTTTTATTTCAAACTGTCAAATTCTGATATCCATATTTATTTTGCCTTTTTGATTTTTTTAGTAAATTATAATGTCTGGATCAACATTTAGTCCACTTGCCACCATACTCACTCAAAACAAGGTAACTGGAAATAACTACACTGAATGGGAACAAAACCTTGACATCATTTTAACTATGAAGGATCACATATATGTTCTCACCATCCCATGCCCCAAAGAACCTGCGGCAAATGCTTCGGCAGCTGCCAGACGCGAGTTCGACAAATGGAAGAAGTTGAATGGAATGGCCCGTTGCTACATTCTGGCCTCAATGGCTGGTGTGTTGCAACACCAATTCTAATCAAACAATTCTGCTAGTGAGATTATCGAATCCCTAAAAAAGATGTTTAGGGAGCATTGCAGGCCTGCTAGGCAGGTAACTATTCAGAAGATAGTGAGTGCTAAGATGTCGAAAGGGACTGCAGTCAAAGAACATGTTTTAAAAATGATTGGTTATTTAAACGAGCTGGAGATCCTAGGTGCCAACATCGTTGCACAAATCCAAGTTGATATGATCCTCAATACGCTATCGCCGTCATTCGCTCAATTTGAACTGAACTATAATATTAATAAAATGGATTTCTCAATTAGCGAATTAATGAGTTCTTTACTAGTAGCGGAAGGGGTGATCAAACCTAGGGGCAACATTTTCAATGTTGAGAAAAGCTCTACTTTCTCTCGATTTACACCGAAAAGCAAGAAAGGGAAGAAGAAGGCTAGCACCGGTGGTCCAAGTGTTGGACCGGTCTCTAAGATTGCAAAATCTATGAGAAAAGGTAAGGGCAAAGGGAAGGTGGGAGGCCAAGGCAAAGAAAAGTTTTTCCAATGCAGTGAGAAGGGCCACTGGAAGAGGAACTGTCTAGAATTTTTAGCCAGAATTCTTAGCTACAAGAGTTCAAGGTATGATTGAATCACATGTGATTAAAGTTAGTCTTATAACGGATACTTCAAACACTTGGTGCATTGATTCTGGTACGATTAACCATATCTATAATTCATTACAGGGGTTCAGATCAACCAGGAGGTGCAGTGATGGGGAGATTGTACTTACTCTAGGTTCTAGCGCAACCGTATCTGCGGTTGCTATAGGAGTCGTAGTTTTAGAATTTCTAAACAACAAAGTTTTGATTTTATTAGATGTACATTATGTCCTTCAATGAGATGTAATTTAATTTCAGTTTCTAATTTATTGAATAATGGTTATTCTTTTCAATTTGGAACTGAAGTTGTTATTAAACGAAATAGTTCTTTTATATGCTCTAGTGTTAAATCAAATGGTTTGTATGTGATTAGTCCCAATATTTCTAAAGACTCTTGTATGGAACTTAATAACTCAGTGGTAATTGTATCATCTAAAAGAAAGGAACCTTCCACTAATCCAACAAGGTTTTAACACATGAGGCTTGGCCATATCAATCTAAATAGGATTGGCAGACTAGTCAAAGAAGGGGTCTTAGGCAATTTAGTTCTCTAACCAATGAAAGTCTGTGAGTCTTGTTTAGAGGGTAAGATGACCAAAATGCCCTTTCCTGCAAAGGGCAATAGGACCAATGCATTGTTGGAATTAGTTCATACTGATGTGTGTGGACCAATAAATATTAGAGCAAGGGGTGGTTATGAGTATTTCATAACATTTACTGATGACCACTCCAGGTATGGATATGTGTACCTAATGCAGCACAAGTCTGAAGCCTTTGAAAAGCTCAAAGAGTTTAGGGTTGAAGTGGAGAAGAAATTGGGCACACATATCAAGGCCATTTGATCTTTTCCAGGTGGGAAGTACCTCTCTAATGAGTTTATTGATCACCTCGTACAGAATGGGATTCTGTCACATTTGACCGCACCTGGCATTCCTCAGCAGAATGGTGTAGCGGAGAGAAGGAACTGAATGCTTTTAGACATGACTAGGTCGATGATGAGTTATTCAGAGTTGTCATTATTCCTTTGGGGTTATGCTTTGGAAACTATTGCGTACATACTAAATCTAGTACCAAGCAAATATGTTCCCTGGACACCACAAGAGATGTGGATTGGGTGCAAGCCTTCTTTGCAACATCTCCGGATATGGGGGTGTCCGGCACATGTGCTGAAAGGAAAGATAAGCAAGTTAGATTCTAGATTGGAAGTATGTTACTTCATAGGGTATCCAAAGGGTCCTTATGAATGGTATTTTTATAATCCAAGAGAACAGAAAGTGTTTGTTAGCATGAATGTTGTTTTCTTGGAGGATGATTATATCATGAACCATAAACCTAAGGGAATGATAGATCTTAGAGAGATAGAATGAGAGCCCTTAGTCCAACCCGCAGTTGATAACGATGTAGTTCAAGAAAATACCACTTCTTCACCCATTTTTGCACCAGTACCTCATCGTAGTGCGAGGATTATCAGCCAGCCTGATAGATATATGTTCTCCATAGAATCTGAATCTAATCCTGCCACATACGAAGAGGCAATGGGTAATGTTGATTCAGCTCATTGGATTAAAGCTATGAAGGCTAAATTGGAATATATGGATTCCAATCAGGTCTGGGATCTTGTAGAACATCCAGCCAATATTAAACCCATTGGCTGTGAGTGGGTCTATAAGAGGAAAAGAGGATCTGATGGAAAGGTTAAGACCATTAAGGTTAGGCTTGTAGTGAAAGGTTATACTTAGAGGGAGGGCATTGACTATGGGGAAACCTTCTCGCCAGTAGCCATGCTCAACTCCATCAGAATACACTTATCCATTGTTGCATGCCTAGATCATGAGATCTGGTAGATGGACGTCAAGACTGCATTCTTGAATGGTAATCTTGAGGAGGATATCTATAGGTAGCAACTAGAAGGGTTCATAGCTGGTCGGAAAGGTAACTTGCTATTCAAGTTGCAAAAATCCATTTATGGGCTTAAACAGGCATCCAGGAGTTGGAACATCTGATTTGACCAAGCGATCAAATCGTTTGGTTTCATACACAATCTAGATGAACCTTGTGTATACGAGAAGTGTGAAGGGAAAGTGGTGGCTTTTCTTGTGCTTTACGTTGACGACATTCTACTCATTGGAAATGATGTACCGACATTGTCAATGTGGTCAAGGTTTGTCTAGCTTACTTTTGAAGGATCTAGGAGAGGGTTGCTATATTCTTAGAAAAAAGCTCTTTCGGGATCGTAAGCGAAAGATAATGGGATTATCTCAAGCTAGTTATATCGATAAGGTGCTAACTAGGTTTTCAATGGATAATTTGAAGAAAGGTTTGTTACCTTTCAGGCATGGTTGGCATTCTCCTAGTACTTTCGATATGAAGGATCTAGGAGAGGTGAGCTATATTCTTAGAATAAAGCTCTTACGGGATCATAAGTGAAAGATAATGGGATTATCTTAAGCTGGTTATATCGATAAGGTGCTAACTAGGTTTTCAATGGATAATTCGAAAAAAAGGTTTGTTACCTTTCAAGCATGGTTTGGTGTTCTCCTAGTACTTTCGATATGAAGGATCTAGGAGAGGTGAGCTATATTCTTGGAATAAAGCTCTTTTAGGATCATAAGCGAAAGATAATGGGATTATCTCAAGCTGGTTAAATCGATAAGGTGCTAACTAGGTTTTCAATGGATAATTCAAAAAAAGGATTGTTACCTTTCAGGCATGGTTTGGTGTTCTCCAAGGACCAGTGTCCAAAGACATAGGAGAAGAGAAATCGCATGGCAGGAGTTCCCTATGCTTCGGCAGTTGGAAGTCTCATGTATACGATGTTGTGCACTAGATCGGATATTTACTTTGCCATAGCCATGGTCAGTAGGTATTAATCGAATCCAGGTCCAGAACACTGGATAGATGTTAAGCATATTCTTAAGTACTTGAGTTAATTGCATATTCTTAAGGACTAATGATTACGTGCTTATGTACGGTGGTAGTGAGTTAATTGCAGTGGGATACACTGACTCAGACTTTATATCAGATAAAGATTCGAGAAAGTCAATATTCAGACATCTCTTTACCTTGGGAGGTGGTGTTGTTAGTTGGCGGAGCATTAAGCATAAATGTATTTTAGACTCAACTACAGATGCTGAGTATGTGACTTCTTGTGAAGCTGCAAAGGAAGCTGTTTGGCTCAAGAAGTTCTTTATGGAGCTCAAGGTAGTACCAGCGTCACTGTCACCTATTACGCTTTATTGTGATAATAGTGGGGCAGTGGCTCAGTCCAAGGAGCCAAGGAACCATGGAATGGGAAAGCACGTAGAGTGGAAATATCATCTAATCCGAGATATTGTTCAACGTGGAGATGTGATTGTCAGCAAGATTGCCACCTCTGCCAATCTTGCGGATCAGTTTACAAAGGCCTTGCCACAAAAGGTCTTTGATCGTCATTTAGATAGTCTAGGTCTCAGATGTAATCCTGTATGGTTGTGAGTGCAAGTGAGAGTTTGTTGGGTTTGTGCTCTCAAACCATTACTTTATGTATGAGACATTGACATTTTAATATATGGATATCAGATTTTTATTTCATTGTGTATGTTTCTTTCATGAGATGATTGTTAATCCTTAAGTATCATAGTAAGTAATTCATGTGTGTATAAGATACATACAAGTGAGATACGAATTACTAATCTTTGATACTTATAACTTGTCACAGTGGATTACTGAGAACTGCACAGTGGAATCCAAACAAGTTGATTGCTGTGATTTTATACTTACATAATAAACATTAAGAATTGTGTCATACACTTTCTTATTACATCATCATAGAGAAGGGGAGAGAAAAGAGAATAATATCTTGGCCAAAAGCCCTACATTATAATAACAAATAAATAGGCATCCAGTGCCTCAATAACGCTAAAAGATAAATAAGCTAATAGTCTTCAACTCCTGCCAACTAGCTCGCAAAGCAATAGCTTTCCTCGGCGAACGCCTCCTCTGAGAACTCTGCTTCTGCTAGATCTAGATGTTTGATTGTCCAGGACATAAAATTCGTCAGCTTTACTGCAAGCTGAGTGAGAAATCCTACTACACTCGAACAGGCTTCCAAAACATCGTTAATTTTTAAGAAGCAAGTCATTCTCTTTCTTTTATACCTTTGAAAACCATTAATGCTAAGTCTTACCATCCTCAATCTCGACGTATAACATATGTTAAGTAACGTTCATTGATAATACTTATACTAAGAGATACAATTGACATCGACCGATTGATCACTTTAGACTGTCCTTCCAATCCATACCGACTTGATACTGAACTTTAAACCACCGGTTCAACCACTTATGACTAGACTTACTTTAGATCACCGACTATACTCTTTGCATGAAATCTGGCACAAATGTCGTTGGGCCTAGAATATCATCGCCTTACAGCCGCTAGGTTACCCTTTTAAACTATGCCTAACTTGGACTTTTAACTATGCCTAACTTGGCCTTGGGTAACCCCATCTTATTCAATTCAGTCCTGGGAACATCGTTGCCTTGCGGCCGTTTGGTTACCTTTATTCTATGGCCAACTTGGCCTTTAGGTAACCTCATCTTGTTCTGGCAGATTTGACTGACTCACTCATATTGCCCAAATGGCCAAGTACTCTTTTCATGACAGCACTGATGAGGTACTTCTACACCACTTGCCTAACTTGGCTATTCGGTAACACTCATATAACAGCACAGTAATTGCTACTCTTTTACAGACAAAACACAAGAACCAGATAGACAGGTATGATAGTCTTGTTATTAACTTTCATTGTGTCCTCTTTATTACAATTTCGTGACCAGAGTTAACGCAGCTTATGTTATCCTTACTAACGCGTGTAGTACAAGTTATTAATGCGCATTATCGTCAGATTATCGTTAATAAGGGCACCTCGTATGATTATCAGGATTTACGTACTTTGTATGTATACACCTATTAGTTATACTCATCCTTTACTTATTATAGAAAATAGGTTCTTAAAAGAATCAATAAGCTCGAGCGCTCGCCTTTGTAAATTTCGGGATTCCTTCTTCTTTACATTATAAAAGTTGTGCATGTAAGAAGTACTACTCAATTAACATGAAGTACAACATATGTAAACATAAACATAATGAATCAGCTTAAGGTACAACGTTCTCAGCACATAACATAACCAACATCTTATAGATTAGAATAAAACTAACATGCAACAACCCATTCTTTAGAAACACTGCTAAACTCTAGTGCTCAGGCCTCTTGAGTGCTCAGACTTAGCCCGTTCATTAAGCTCAAGCGTTGGCACTATCTCGAGCGCTCAAGTTTTACAGATTCTGAACAGTGACAGTTTTAGCAGCATAGTTAAAAGCTTAATAACTTCAAAGCAAGTTACATGCATGGTCTTAGATCATCTATTAACTTATAAAAAACATTTATTAGAGTAAGTAAGTATAGTCACCAAGATCTAGATGATAATCTAGAACTAGGATGATGAAAATATGATGAAGTATGTATGTATATGCTTGATCAACTTCGAAGTAATCTAATCCAAACTTTAATATTCATGCATGATGCATGCATGGCCTAGATTGTCAACTTATAAAAACATGATTAAGAGTTAGTTGGAGTACTCACAAGCTCTAGATGATCAAAATTATGTAAAAGAGGATGATTGTGATGAAAATGTGCAATGCTCTTCATAGATTCCTCATGCAAGCTCGAATGGTGGTTTGATCAACTCAACTTCTCCTTGATTCTTCAAGACTCAATCCCAGGACATCATGGTAGTTGCAATGTAGGGGTGTGTGTTCTAATGGGAGTGTGGATCATGATTTTTAGCACATGCATGTATGAAAGTGTGTATGTTTGTATATGAACTCTCAATGACCTCTCCCTCTTAAGCTCTCTGTAAAACAAAGTTTTGAAGACGTAGGGAGGGTCTGGTATTTGTAGAGTTTCCAAGCCCAAGGGCAAAATAGTCATTACATATATTTTTAGCTCAAGCACTCGTAGTAGCTCGAGTGCTCCAGTCTCTAGCGCTTCGGCGCCTCAAGCGCTCGGGGATTCTACTACACATAACCTTCTATTGTTTTAAGAATTCAAAAGTGAAGGAAGTAAGCATGCATTAGAACTAATCATCAAAGTTGATCCATAACTAATCATATCTATCATATACAAAAATAGAAATACTGAAATATATCTATATACAGATAAATACAAGTAAATTGGCCGGTGTTACATCTCTCCAGCACCAACAAAAGATTTTTCCCTGAAATCAGAGCGAAGACTCACTAAACAACTTTGGGAACTTCCCTCTCATAGCAGACTCCATCTCCTATGACGTTTCACGTTCATCGTGGTGCTCCTATTGCACTTTCACTAGCAGAATCTCCTTATTCTTCAGTTTCTTGATATCCCTTCCCAAAATCTATATGGGTGTCTCGGTGTATGACACTCGACTATCCCCTTCAATATCTTTGAAGTCAATCTTGTGCGTCGATCTATGCACATACTTCCTCAACATGCTAACGTTAAATACAATATGAACTGCAGACATCTTCGGTGGTAGTGTTAACCTGTAGGTGACCTTACCTATGCACTCCAGAATCTCGAAAGGTCCAATGTAATGCGGTGAAAGCTTTCCTCTTTTGTATCCGAACCTCATCACTCCTCTTACTGGGGAGACTTTCAATAGTACATAATCTCCTATGTAGAATTCCAGGTCCTTCTGGCGCTTGTCTGCAAGATTCTTCTGTTTACTCTGGGCTACCTTCATCCTTTCTTTCACTATTTCAATCTTCTCGCTAGTCTCCTGAACCATATCCGGTCCCAAAAGCTTGCGTTCCCCAACTTCTGCCCAATAGAGAGGCAAATGACACGGTCATCCTTATAATACTTCAAATGCGCCATTTCGATGCTTGAATGATAACTATTATTGTAAGCGAACTCGATGAGCGACAAATACGTCTCCCAACAACTTTTGAAGTCAATTATGCATGGTCCTAGCATATCTTCCAACACTTGGTTGGTCCTTTCTATTTTTCCATCAGTCAAGGGATGGAAAGCAGAACTTAACTTTAGTGAAGTCCTCATAGCTGTTTGAAGACTCTCCTAAAATCTATCTATAAAACATGAATAACAGTCCAAAACAATCGAAACGGGCATGCCATGCAGTCAGACAATCTATTGTAAATACAGTCGACTCATGCTCTCGACTGGATATGTCATGTTGTACGTAATAAAGTGCGCGGACTTAGTGAGTTGGTCCACGACTGCCTAAATTGCATCATGGTTTTGTTGCAACATCAGTAATCCCATAACGAAATCCATAAAGATATGTTCCCACTTCCATCTTGGGACTGGTAGTGGTTGTAAAAGTCATGAGGGCTTCTAATGCTCAGCTTTAACCTGTTGGCAGGTGAAACATTTTGAAACATGCTCTATAATGTCTCTCTTTATGCCTTTCCACCAGAAACTCCTCTTCAGGTCGCTATACATATTTTTACTATCTAGATGAACTATCAATCTTGACCTATGTGCTTCATTCATCACTTCTTCTTATAACCGATCATCCTTTGGAACACACAGTTTGTATCGACATCGGAGACTTCCATCTTGTCTAATTCTCTACTCTTCTGGATCCTTAGCTACTTCGTTCTCAAACCATTGCCATAGTCCCTCATTCTTCTTCTGAGCCTCAATAATGCGGTCAATAAGAGTCAATTCTATAACAAGGCATCCTAAATTCTTTCCTTCATCTGAAATCGCGACCTGAATATCAAATTCTACCAAGGATTCTAATGCGTGCCACTCTCTAATCAATAGAGAATAGAGTTTACTATGGGGTTTTCTACTCAAAGCATCTGCGACTACATTCGCCTTACCAGGGTGGCATTGCAGAGTGAAGTCGTAGTCTTTAAGTAACTCCATCTAGCATTGCTATCTCATATTCAACTCCATCTGAGAGAATAGGTACTTGAGTCTCTTATGCTCAAAGAATAGGTCCAACTTTTCTCTAAACAAGTAATGCCTCTAGATCTTGAGGGCGAAAACAATGGCTGCCAGATCCAGATCATGCATTGGGTAATTTACCTCATTCAGCTTCAGTTGTCGCGATCCATAGGCGAGTACCTTACCTTCTTGCATGAGCACGAATCTGAGTATCGATTGTAAATCTTTCTCCACTGGTTGGTATGGTAAGCACTAGTGCTGAAGTTAACCTCTCCTTCAACTCTTTGAAGGCACGCTCATGCTTACTTAACCATTCAAACTTGGATCCCTTCTAGTTAAGCTAGTCAAGGGCGCGACTATCTTTGAAAATCCTTCTACGAATCTCCGATAGTAACCTGCTAATCCAAGGAAACTCCTTACTTCTGAGGCATTAGATGGCCTTTTCCAATTCAGGATAACGTTAGTCTTAGACGAGTCTGTAGAGATATCCCTTTTGAAGAGACGACATGACCTAAGACTTCACCTCCTCTATCCAGAACTCGCACTTGCTAAGCTTAGTGTATAACTGATGATCCTTGAGCATTTACAACGTAATCCAAACATGCCTCTCGTGGTCCTCTTTCCTCTTTGAGTAAACCAATATATCATCAATAAACATAATTACGAACTTATCCAAGTATGGTCGAAACACCCTATCCATCAAATCCATTGTAACACCCTCTAATTTTTATTTTCATTAATAAATAAATATTTCTTTTTAATTCTATTTATAAATTTTTGTTTGGGGGTCAAACTGTAATTTTTATAAATATAGAAAATACTTTCTATGGTTTTGAAACAATATCTATATTTTTATATAAACTGAAATTTATTTTCTACGTTAATGTGGTTTTCTGTATTTTTATTTCAACCCTAAAGTACCAGTTTTTGTTTTAATCTGCGTCTATACCGCGACTTGAGTGTGGGAGCACGTGAGCTCAACCACACCGTGCGATTCCCGTGGCTTTCTTGGAGCCCAAAATCTCCCAGTGTATATATATGTGTGTGTATCTCTCAATCTCATAGTCTCTCATCTCTCAACCCTCTGTAACTCTCAATCCCTCTTAACTTTCTCTCCCTCCCTCAAGAACAACACACACACACACACACATATTCAGATTATATATATAGATACACATACAAATACATACATATATATAATTCAAGAATGGAGGAGAATTTGAACGACGGAATAGACGGCGGAAATTATCGGTCTCAAATTTTCAGTCTAATCACCCTCTGTGAGTATTATAAACTCACTCTCAACGTTTATATATGTATATTTCAGTGTATATAGATGTGTATATACATATATATGTATAATCACCATTGAAGCTTGAAAATTGGAGTTTTACAAAAGTTAACCAAAATCAATTCCGTATATTGGGAATGAAGGATCTTAGTCCCAATAAGCTGCGGTTCGAATACTACGGCTTAATTCATCCGTATCGCGACGTATCGTTAATTTAAAGTTTTGTCACCTCTCGGTTTTACGTGAAATCCGAGAGCTACAATTGAAATTAGTTTAAACCTATCACGTATTCATAATCCTTGCGGAAAAATGAAGAAATCCATATATTATATGTCTTGGTTGAAGCAGAATTGAGAAATGGGTCAAAAACAGGCTTCAAACTCGTAACAGGGGAGAAACTGCTGATACCAATTGATTGGTATGATTACCAATCGATTGGAATGATTACCAATCGATTGCCAAGTGTTCCAATCAATTAGCACTTTTACCAATCGATTGGCATTTTTAAACACTGACGACTTTTACTAAAACGGTCATAACTTCCTCTAGAAAACTCAAAAATGTTCACCGTTCGAAGCGTTGGAAACTAGACTCAAAGACCTTTCATTTGATATATCATTCATCCATAAAAATTATAACTCATTTTTAAGGGCATTGCTTCAAAGTGAACCTGCTTGTGTACTAGTAGCTGTAAAAGCGTATTAATGTAGTTTTTGATGAATTTACCTCTTGTTTCATATACGACTTGATAGTTTAGATCGTGAGTGCTAACTCAATGATTCTAAGTACATTGTACCTTGTTAATAAAGAAGGATAAAAAAAAGACTTGATTTCTCGTACGTTTATTTTGGTGTTACAATTTCATGGACATTGACATGCATGATAGGGTCAAGGTGGAGTCAACATGCATGGTGTGTGAGAAAGCATGGAAAAAGAGTAGAGAGTGGCGGTCTGGTGGTCGACCTCAATATCGAGCGGATATTATTCCTGGTATTGGAGGCGGTAGTATGGTGTATGACTTAGATATCGATCGGATATTATTCCTGGTATCTGAGGTGCGCGTTTTCAGATGTTGAGCGGATATTATTCCTCATATCCGAAGCGATGGTATGTGTGTGATCGACCCAGATATCGAGCGGATATTATTCCTGGTATCTGAGGCGATTATGTATTATGTGACCCCAATATTGAGCGGATATTATTCCTGGTATTGGAGGCGACGGTGTAGTGTGCGACTTGAATATCGAGCGGATATTATTCCTGGTATTCAAGGCAATGATGTGTTGTGCGACCTAGGTACTGAGCGGATATTATTCCTGGTATCTAAGGTAATGGTTTTGGTGGAGTCGGGTTGTTGAGAGAAAAGAGTCAGAAAGATGAGATGTTACATTGTTCATGCACTGTCGCATATTTATTGCTCATTATTATCCCCCGTGACTTTTGTCGAAGTTGGAACCTTGAAAATATTGCTTTTAAAGTTGTATTGCACTGTTGTTCATAAGCTTATATATACATTGCAAGTACATGTTTATTTTGCTCACCCGCTTGCATAAGCTGACGGCGTTGATGCATCCTGGACTCTATGTCCAGATTTTCCAGGTCAAGAGTAGCCAAAGTATTTTTACTATGCTACTTAGAGTCAGGAGACTTTCCAGGAGGCTGCTTTATACTTCTTATGTCTTTTAATTTGGAGTTGTAATAGAAACTATGATAGATTTGAATAAGGCAGTTTGTGCCTATGTTTATAATTGATGTAACAGTTTAGTAAGTTTTAATTTTGGAGCTTATGTTTTATTAGTAACCTTTCTTTAGAAATGCTGTTAAGTTATTTTGTTGCAGGGACAATTTGGTCATACTCACTTGTCACGACCTACGAGTCCATAAAGGAAATTAAATGATTTCCTGTATTATGCTACGTCGGGGCGCGACATCCATGAATACTGCAAGGGCATTAATGAGTCCAAATGACATCACTAGGAACTCATAATGACCATATCTGGTTCTAAAGGCAGTGTTTGATATGTCTTCTAGTCGAATGAGTAGCTAATGGTATCCCGGTCGAAGGTCTATCTTTAAAAAAGGTTATTGCTTCCTGTAATTGATCAAACAGATCATCTATCCAATGGAGGGGATACTTATTCTTGATCGTGACCTTTGTTTAACTCTCTATAGTCAGTACAAAGTCAGAGCGACCCATCCTTCTTCTTTACAAACAACACTTGCACGCCTCATGGTGATGTGCTTGGTCGAATGAATCCCAAATCTTCCAACTCTTGAACTTGCTTGCTTAACTCTTGCATTTCTATTGGACCCATCCGATAAGGGGTCTTAGAGATTGGCAGCATCACTGGTACGAACTCTATACAAAAATTAATCTCCCTCTTAGGTGGTAGCCTAGTGATATCTCAAAACACCTTAGGGAAATCTCACAACATGGGTATATGGGTCAAAGGACTATCGATGCTAAAGCTTTCCAAAATAGCTAGACGACTAGTTAGAAACGTTTTGCTCGAGGGGTTATACTAAAAAAAGAATGGTGCGATCCTAGGTATATAGAACAATATTGACTTACTAGTACAATCTAACTTAGCATGGCACTTCATAAGGCAATCAGTTCCCAGAATCACATCGAACTCCTTCATTAGACAAATAAATCTGTTGGGAAGATGTGATCTTCTAAGGTGAGGGTGCAATCCCTACAGACCTTACTCAACTTAACTGTCACTGCTAAGGGAGAAACTACGTTAAGGGTAGCCTCAAGCACCTGAGGTTCTAATCCTAACATGTGAACAAGTCTAAAGGTGATAAACAAATTCGAAGCTCCAATATTAAATAAAATCTTAATCTGACAGCCAAGCATCATAAGCATACCTTCCATTTTCTGCTGAGCTTCCTCTTCATAGCCAGCTCCCTCCAGAATAATAGCATTGAGCCTAGCTTGTCAGGGCTTAGCTTGAGCAGTCGCTCCATAGTATCCTCCTGGAGGTGATCGACTATCTTTGGCCACGTTCCCTATCTTACCACAGTTGTAGTAGACTGTGTTGGTGCGGCTATCCTTCCTTGGATGTCGAAAATCCTTAGCTAGATGCCCTGGTATTCCATAGTTAAAACATGCTCTTGGGTCTCCTCCGATCGTAGTAGGTTATCCTTGAAATGCTCTTGGTTGATTATGGGGTAAGGTTGGCTGAGGCTTCCTTACTCCATTCCAAGTTCGCTTTATGCCTTGAACACGGGATGAGGGTCAAGGCACAAACATTCCTTTTATCAAAGGTTGGCTTGCCGGCTGCTTCGGTGTCTAGCATATATCCTTCTCTAATCTAGAATCTAGTATCACCAATGTCTCGAACATCATGTTCAATTGGGCTAGAGTCATGTGGCACAGATGGGGATTTAGTCATTGGTGATACCTTTTAATCTTCTTCTAGGGAGTGTCTATCTGGTGCTGGGAAAAACAAGATAACCTCTAAAATTAAGTGGTATACTCACGCACTAACATGTCCCCCTGAACCAAATCTAAGAATTCCCTTTTTCTCTGGTCTCTCTCTTATTTAGGAAAGTACTTTTCTAAAAACTTTTCCCTGAATGCTGTCCACGACATTCTCTCTAACGCTTATACTCCCATCATAGTTTTTCTCAGCCTTCGACCAATCGTATGCCGCACAGGTGAGCTGGAAGGTTGCTAGATGGCGCTTCTCTTCTTCATCATACCTTATCCATTCAAAAATGCAATCCATGTTCCTTATCCATTTCTCTATCTGCCAGGCTTTGCCAGTTCCATCAAAAGTATCTGGGCGGAGAGCCCTAAATCGTTCAAGCATCTTATCACATGTGAATGGCTGTGGCGGCAGCGGTACTTAATGGTTGTTACCACGGTTGTTATTATTATGATTGCAATTTCCTCGATGATTGTTGTAGATATGTTCTAGGCATTGTAGAACAGGTTCAAAAGCTCCTGTAGGATCCATGTTTTCGGGAACAAGGGCCCTTTTTTGTTCTTTCCTTGCGTTCCTTATCCTTTCATCTATGAGAACATACACAACCATCTCATCGTCACTTACTAACCCTCGAGGCAGGATACAATGCACATAATCCAAATGGGCCAACTTCTAAAGTGACAATCCCAAGCGACTAGTACGAACGGATACTCGAAGACAATAACAAGAAAAAACACACTGCTTATATATATAGTCAAAACATTTATAGCATGGTAGGGTTCGGGTATTTACACCAATACCCTCAAAATATATAAAATTTGTACACCAAAGTGGACTACATGTCCTAATCAACAAAAATAAGAGATCTAAATCCTCAAAATCCTATTCCAAAAGTCCTCCTCGGCATCTGACTCGAGCAGAAGAGGCTCATCAGCTGGAACATTAATCTCCTACAGTGGCACCCAGTCTAGCCATAAATTAAACTCGTCAACCATCTCCACGATTAAGTCATTATCTAGCTAAACGTCTAGCTCCTGCTCGTCTATGGGTAACCAACCTCCATTGACAATGTGCTACGGTGGGGTAGGTCCTATAGTTAAACCCTAAGGTACCTGAGGTACCTCGAACTCCCCATCATCACCATTGTCACCCATGGGATTAATTCTTGCATCCTCACCATCGTCCTCATTCTCATTAGGGTCCTCCACTAGCTATCCCTCCTGGTCATCGTCATGATCATCCTCATGATCCTCCTCGTCCTAGGGCTCATTATCAAGATCATCCTTATGCTCATCCTCATCTCCCTCATAATCATCTCCATGCTCGTCTCCATCATCATCCCCATCTCCCTCAACCTCCATCGGGTCATCATTGTTATCCTCCTCTGGCTCCTTGGGATCCGTATCGTCATCATCCATAGGATCTACATCCCCCTGAGCATCCTCCTTAACAGGAGTTATTGATGATACATTTAGCTCTTCGTGTTGGAAACAAGCATGTCTGGTTATATCTGAGGCTCTGACTCTACAAATGGAGTTGGTGGTGGCACTAGAACTAGAACTGGAGGCCATGGTGTAGGTGGTGCCAGTGTAGGATCTGCTAGGATATCCTGTAGCTCGGTGACATGAAAGTCCTTATCGTCAAATATCATCTAACCTATCTCTAAATAAATAAGCTCTAAGGTACGAGCTCGATGCTTAACCCTCATATGAATCCTACCTAGGTGCAATAGCCCATCTATATGCATCAAATGCCATAGATATTCCTCCAGCCACTCTCGACCCTCATTCGGATACACTTTCAATAAAACACAGGATCAGCTGCCTTAACTCTATCACAACAAATGATATATCCTCCCATCTCGTCCTCTACATACATCAGCTCCATGATTTGAAAAGAAACTAACTTAAGTCAATACTAGTCATAAAGTATCTTAAGGCTCATATGTATAGGACAATTAACGAGCACGACTAAAACTAGGGCTCGGATACCAAAAATCCTTGTCATGCCCCAAAGTAAGCCAAAAATAAGAAAACTTTAAACATTTTCTGTTTCGATTCCGTAGGTCCGTGTCAAGTTGAATATCTCATGATTGTCCACAACAAAAGAACCGATCTAATTAATATTAAAAACTTACATAATAAACATTAACAAAATTGTTATACACTTTCTAATTACATCATCAAAGGGGAGAGAAATGAGAATAAAAACTTGGGCATAAGCCCCTACATTATAATAACAGATAAACAAGCATCTAGTGCCTCAACAAATGCTAACAGATAAATAAGCTAATAGTCTTCAACTCCAGCCAACTAGCTCGCGAAGCCATAGCCTTCCTCGATGAACTCCTCTTCCGGGTACTCTGCTTTTGCAAGATCTGGACGTTTGATTGTCTAGGACATAAAAGTTGTCAGCTTTACTATAAGCTTAGTGAAAAATCCTACTATGCTCGAACAGGCTCCGAAAACATCATTAGTTCGTTGCGAAGTAAGTCATTCTCTTTTTTTATACCTTTGAAAATCATCAATGTTAAGGCTTAGCATTCTCAATCTCAACGTATAACATATGTTAAGTAACGTTCATTGATAATACAAAAACTAAGAGATACAATTGACATCGAGCGATTGATCACTTTGGACTGTCCGTCTAATCCTTACTGACTTGATACTGAACATTAACCACCGGTTCAACCACTTATGACTTGACCTACTTTAGATCACCGACTGGACTCTTTGCATGAATTCCACACACGAATGCCGTTGGGCCTGGAATATCGTCACCTTGTGGCTGTTAGGTTACCCTTTTAAACTATGCCCAACTTAGCCTTTTATATATGCCCAACTTAGCCTTTTAAGTATGCCCAACTTGGCCTTGGGTAACCCCATCTTATTCCATTCAAACCTGGGAACATCATCGTCTTACGACTATTAGGTTACCTTTTAAAACTATACCCAACTTGGCCTTTTAACTATGCCCAACTTGGCCTTTAGGTAACCCTATCTTGTTTTAACAGACTTGGCTGACTCACTCATACTGCCCAAATGGCCGAGTACTCTTTTCATTATAGCACTGACGAGGTACTTCTACACCACTTGCCCAACTTGGCCTTTCGGTAACACTCACATAATAGCATGATACTCGTTACTCTTTTACAAACAAAACACAAGAACCAGACCGACGGGCACGATCATCTTGTTATTAACTTTCATTCTGTCCTCTTTATTACAAATTTCATGGTCAAAGTTAACGCAGCTTACGTATCCAAACTAATGTGTGTAGTATAAGTCATTAATGCGCAATATCATTGGATTATCATTAATAAAGGCACCTCGTATGATTCTTGGGGTTTGCGTACTTTGCACTTATGCAACTACTAGTTAAACTTATCCTTTACTTATTATAGAAAATAGGTTCTTACAAAAATCATTTAGCTCGAGCGCTCGCCTTTGCAAATTTTAGGATTCCTTCTTCTTTACATTATAAAAGTTGTGCATATAGGAAGTACTACTCAATTATCATGAATTACAACACATGCAAACATAAACATAATGAATCAGCTCAAGGTACAACTTTCTTAGCACATAACATAACCAACAGATTATAAATTAACATAAAACTAACATGCAATAACTCATTATTTAGAAACAGTGCTAAACTCGAGCGCTCGGACTTGGCTTATTCATTAAGCTCGAGCACTCATGCTATCTCGAGCGCTCGGGTTTGACAGATTCAAAATAGTGACTGTTTTAGCAGCATAGTTATAAGCCTGATAACCTTAAAGCAAGTTATATGCATGGTCTTAGATCATCTATTAACTTTTGAAAAACATATATTAGAGTGAGCAGGTATACTCACCAAGATTTAGATGATAATCTAGAACTAGGATGATGAAAATATGATGAAGTATGTATGTATATGATTGATCAACTTCCAAGTACTCTAATCCAAGCTTTGATCTTCGTGTATGTTACATGCATGTCCTAGATTGTCAAGTTAACTTATAAAAACATGATTAAGAGTGAGTAGGAGTACTCACAAGCCTAGATGATCAAAATGATGTAAAAGAGAATGAATGTGAAGAAATTATGCAATGCTCTTCTAAAAGATCCTCATGCAATCTCCATTGGTGGTTTTATCAACTCAACTTCTCCTTGATTCTTCAAGACTCAACCACAGAACATCAGGGTAGTTGCAGTGTACATGTGTGTGTGCTGTTGATAGTGTGGATCATGAAGTGTATCACATACATGTATGAATGTGTGTATGTTTGTATATGAACTCTCAATGACCTCTCTCTCTTAAGGTCTCTATAAAATAGATTTTTGAAGATGTAATAAATGCTAGAAGGGTCTGGTATTTATAGTGTTTCCAAGCCCTGGGGCAAAATAGTCATTACACGTGTTTTTAGCTCAAGCACTCGCACTAGCTCGAGCGCTCTCGTCTCGAGCTCTCTGGCGCCTTGAGTGATTGGAGTTCCTGTTGTACATAACCTTCTATTGTTTTAAGAATTACAAAGTTAAGGAAGTAAACATCCATTAGAACTAATCATCAAAGTTAATCCATACGCAATCATATCTATCATGTACGAATGCAGAAATACAAAAATATATCTATATACAGATAAATACAAGCAAATATGCTAGTATTACAGTAATTACTATAGGGAACCTACCTAGAACGTTGAAGTTCTTAGGGTCTTTTGACTCCTCTATTGTAGGTCACCTAGGGTTTTATCCTCATTGTAGGTTCTGGGCCTAAGTATAGTTAGTGCCTCAAGTGGTGTTGAGGCCTTTTGCCATCTGTGTTACAGTGGTCTTAGACCCTAGGGGGTTGACCCCTAGGTCTTGTTGGAGCCTTGGAGTTGAACCCGTGTCTTTTTTTTTTTTGTTACCAATAGAACGCTCCATAGGGTACTATAAGAAGAAACCTTTTTTGATCATCAAAGGTACTATAAGAACAAAACTTTTTTGATCATCAAAGGTATTGTAAGGGCTCGAAAAGGGCTGCTCATAAAATTACAACTTGAAACTTGCAGAAAATGCATTTTATTTCCAACTGTTCCTAACTTGATTTATTGATAGTACTTTCGTAGGTGTTGCACATTCCAAGGGTGTGATAGGTCCTGGCCTTCCATTGTCTGCAACCATTAGGTACTTGGCCAATTGATCTGTGTAACCCTATAGGGTTCTTCTTAGTTTGGCCCTAGCTTCCCATGACTTCGGTTTTTGGTGGACCGATTCATGGCCTTGAGGACCAGGTCTCCACTTGAAAACTACAATGCTTCACCCTTTGCTGTGCATGGTATTGTGAGACTCTTTGCTAATAGGTTACTAAGTCGAGTTCTCCTCGGAAATACTTCTTCATTTCCTTGATCATTGTAGTGTGTCACCCTGTAAGGTCTTACATGTAGTAGTCCGGAGGGTAGTCCGATAAGCCCATAGTAGGCTAGAAAACTCCTCTACCCAGAGACCTTTTGCCTTTTTGAGCCTGGTCTTGATGGACTACAAGATGGTATGGTTAGTTACCTCGATCTGACCATTGGCCTATGGTTGTATAGGTACCCCAATTTTGACCGACTGTCGAATTCAGGGAATAATTACCTCTTAAAAACCAATGACGACAATGTTCAGCAAAATTTAAAGGTCTTTAAGGATAATTTAAGCTCTTCAGAAAGTCCCTCAATCTCCAAGATTGTAATATTCAGAAGGGAGGAAAAGAAATCATGTTCTAGGGGAATTTTTTGTGGAAAATACGTATAAAGAAAATCTTCATAAAAATCATTTTTGATGTGTGTGTATGAATTTTGTTTAAAAGAATTTTGGAAAAAAGAAAAGAATTTGACAAAGAATAGAAAAGAGATTTGAAAAGGGAAAAAAAAAAAAAAAGAAGAAGCGAAAAGAAATTTGAATATATATATATGAAGGGCATGAGGTGGCACGCGGTGAAGCTGATACACACTGAATTCCATGCCAACAATCAGCGAGTGTTGGACCGACATTCAGTGAGTGCCGCGGACAACTCACTGAGTGCCGCCAGCTGTAACAATCTATTTTTTTAAAATACGTATTCAACACCCAAAGATGCCCTTGCACATGGGAGATCATCTCAAATTTACTGAATTAACCCCCTTAATTGGTCTATATAAGGAGATGTTTATCTCCATTAAAGTTGTTGGAAAACTAAAGGAAGTGTGGGAAAAATTTGAGCGAATTGAGAGTAATTCAAAGAAGAAGCCATTAAAGGAGACTTGGGAGCTTGAAGAAGAACTTTATCACGCCCCGGAGTAAGCCAAAAATAGGGAAAATAAAAATTTTCCTTTACGGGTCCGTAGACACGTGACTAGTTTGTTAACCGCCTGTCCTTCTAACTCCGCACCATGTAATCAGAAGGGAAATGCTAGAGCATCAGCATGACCTAAACTTATCAGAGTATAAATACAGCAGCAGAAATTAAACAAGAGTTACAATAACTTCAATCCTAATACAAGAGGCCATACTAAACAATTTACATAAGCTTAAAAACTTGAGAAACTATCTATTAGATCTTTGGCAAGGCGTTATACTCCTTGGCTCCATGGCACTGCATCCGGAACTCTTCTACCTATCTCCAAACTTGCAACACTCTGGGCATACGAATGCCCAGGGCGTAACATGCCGTCACCTTTGGAACAAGGCTGAGTGAGAGTCTCAACCGCACAATAATTAATAAATACAAAACATCTCTCGACTCACGTCATAGTTTAGTATCTTAAGATATGGTTAATCTCTTATCAAAAGACGCATTCTCACCACGGACATAGCAGAGGTCTCAACAAAACAGGTAGACAGATAAACATATCATCAAAGAATACATTCTCCTTATTATATCCTCGTGCGTGAAAATGCATGACCGATGTGACTTACTCCCAACTCTTTTCAAAGACACTTGCTTTTCAAAATAGATACTTTTCAAAACCATTTCATTTTAAAACCAAAACTTTCCAAACCAAATTATTTCAAACAAAACCATTTTACTCATCAATTCAATGTCATCGTTCATTTTCTCTTTCTCATCCACTTGACAACACTCGTTACATCAAGGATGATATCCTGCTATAATAGCCAATTCATACTCATCCCTTGATAGGCCACCGGACGTCTTCGCGGTGCACACTATCAGTAAACAATGGAACTCGCACATGGGATGTCTTCAACCATGTGTATACGCTCACCGGTCGTCTACACGGCTGAGAAGTATATTAGAGCACTAGCCGAACGTCTTCAACGATACATGGGACGTCTTTAACCATGTATGCGTATCACCGGAAGTCTTCAATGGCGAGAGGCGCGCTAGGAACCCTATCCATTCATGTCCACCCGGCTCGTCAGCCGTTGATCCATCGGATCTAGTAATCACATCTTCTTCACATTCACTATCTCATCTCGTTCACATTCTCATCAAACACCTCTCTTTCTCATACAATGCATGCTAACACATGTCATGAAATGCAAGTGAGTCCATTACCGATATTCATATGCAAAACTACTTTCATTTCTCTCTATTATTGACATAGTATGTATTATCTAGTCTGGTTAACAACCATCGTAAAATGTGCATTTAATAGTTAGCAGCAGAAACAATACATATAAAATATGGATCACATAACATGGATTTGATACCAATAATCATAGAGATAAAACCCTTGACGTGCTCACGTATGCGATAGCACTACCATAACATGATTTGCATAGTCTTACAATTATTGGAATACAAGTGGAATCATATATCAGCATATTACTAATACAATCATCATACAGATAACTTTTAAACATCTTATATTAATCTTATTAGAATTAGAGTGAGGTTAGGAAACTCACCTCGAGTCGCTAATCCCCGAACAGCAGATAATCGTCAAGTTCTACAACAATAACCGGAATAAACAATAATAAAGAGTGAGTGCAACTCTAGGGGCAAAATGGTAATTTTATAAAATGAGGTTATAAACCTCAAGGTAGTGATCTATGTGTCATTCTAAGTCCAATGCCATTGACTAGACTCAAATCGGAGTCCGTCGCGTTTTACAAGGTAAATGGTAGGGCTTACTACACTAATACGGGCCCTAAAAGACAGACTGTATTTTTGACCGAGTCGAAAAGTCACTAAACTTTAAGGGAATGTTCTAGACATTGTTCTAAGACTCTGGAAACTGACCGCGTAATTTTCGAAGTCC
Source organism: Hydrangea macrophylla (assembly GCA_033977485.1). NCBI lineage: Eukaryota > Viridiplantae > Streptophyta > Magnoliopsida > Cornales > Hydrangeaceae > Hydrangea > Hydrangea macrophylla. Next base: position 14,677,134 of record CM066992.1, read on the forward strand.
TAGATTATTTATTATGAATTATTGAAGATAACATATACCCGAAAATATCTGAAAAGAGGTTTAAACACATAATATACCTATACTATGAAATCAGTACTTAGGAGTATTTTTATTAAATACTAGATATTAAAATACACTACTAGTATTTATCTCATAATTTTCGGAGTTTGTTTGGTATTTTTAATAATTAATATACTCATAAAATAGCTCCGTAATAATTATTAAAATACTAGACTATGATATTATAGCTTTATAATTTACATTATATAATAAAATAGTCCCAGGGTCATTACCCTAATTTTCCAAAATTTATAAACGTATATAGGTATTTAATTACAATTTAAATGCCATAGAGAGTAATATTTATTATTTATATTAACCATATAAATAATAAATATATATATCATATGTATATATACACATTATAATAATGATATACATAATATTAAGAATAATAATATTCTATATTATAAAAACATTAATGGTATAATTATAAACCATTTATAATTATTAAAATCAATTAAATATTTTTAAACTGATAATAACTATAATAGTAATAATAATAATAAGTCTCAGACCCGACGGGTCAGACCCGAACTGACCCGAGCCTTACGGGTTACCCGAATTCACACTCAACAAAACCCAAGTGGGTGACCCTCTGGGTTAGACCCCGACCTAACCATATCCTAAATGGATTACCCATTTACACATACAAGGAAACCCAAACCAAAAACCTAATCGGGTTGATCCTAACCCCAAACCCATGACCCTATTATACACACAAACTGACCTAACCCGTTAACCCTACCCATACTGAACCCAAACTCGGACCCATAACCAACCACAGACACAAACTAACCCGCCGTAGCAAACTCAACCGGGTCAAACCTAACCCAAACCCGAGACCTAACTCTTCTCACAAACTATCCCAGCCCGCTAACCTTGACCCGAGCCGACCTGACCTAAGCCCAAAACCATGAACACTCACAACATAGCTCGCCCCGACTACCCAGACTCGACCCGAACAGAACCCGGCGTCAAAACGACGTCGTCCCACTTAAAGTACCCACGGGTTTTATAAAACCCAACCCGACCCGCTACCCTACCCACAAATACACACAACTAAACCCACCCATGACCCGGCCCAAACCCGGGTCTTATAACCCGAAACCCAAATGGGTTTCTTCTTCTTCTCCGGCGATCCCGACGCCGCCGGCGACCCGCGATTCGCCAGAAAACTTCAAGGCCCATATATCTCTCTCCTCTCCATGGAAATCCTCCTAACCAACGCCAAAATGCTCATCTACTTCTCCTCTATCACATACTAGAAACCCTGATCTGGTTTATTCATTTAGACCTCCTAACAGAGGATTATCATTTTGACCAATTCAAAGGATAATGGCCTGCATGGTCTAGCAAATGTACCTCATTTTGAAAGCTGTTCATAGGGGGTCAATCTGGTGTCAAGGGGGTCACAATGGTCTAGATTTTAGGGGCTATGGTGAGGTTTCATAAATCAAGCTCCGGTGAGGAGCTTTAATGGCCGCCTAAGCTTTTCCAGAGCTTAAGGCTCTGTTTGGCTAACATGCATGTGGTCCTAAGGTCTTCTAATTGACATGCAAATGGTCAGATATGCAAATGGGGGTGTGATTTACCTCAGGGAGCTCTGTCTCCCCCTTTCTTCTCCAGCCAACTTCTCTTTCTCTCTCTTCTGCGTTCTCCTTCCTCCAGTCTTCTTCTTCTTCTAACCTCTGGTTTATGTGTGTGTGTGTATATGTGTGCTGAGAGGGGACAGAGAGAGGGTGAGTGTGTGATGTAGTTGTAGGAATGCACAATGTAGGTAGATGTTTGATGGGTTTTTCTTGCAAACTCCCTCTCTCAGGTTATCTCTGCACAATCTGTCTTAGACAGATTGCGGTGGGCTGTAAGGGTAACATGAGGGTGCAACGGTATCTATTTATAGAGGGATGGATGAGGGGTTTGGTTGTGTATAGTGGGTGCACAATGTGTACCAATATGTGTATGTCTAAGAGTAGGTTGATAGGACACAAGGTGGTGGAGTGCATGTGCATGGCTGCCACATGGCGGTTGGTGGGGCCCACTCTCAGGTTATGTACCCTAGTGTGCACAAGTGCCTAGGTTCACATGTTCAACTGTGAACCTAAATGCAAATCCTAAAACATGTGTGTACGAGGCTGTGTATGAGCCTGAATACAAGTCTGTCTTGAATTCTAAATAATTCCTAAGACATCGATGATATGACTACTGTTCTTAATCTAATAACGACGTCGTCGTTAAGACGATAACTAAAGATCCTGCCCAAGGATTCATATTTTAGGTCATCCTAATGGATCTTCTGTAACCGTCAACATGGTGATGTCATCACTTCTAATTCTACGTGGAATTTCCAAGGAAAAATTCAGGGTGCTACAAATTTCAAGATCTTTGAAGACCTTCACTAAACAAGAAGGGCGTGAGGATAGTTGGAGGTAATCCTCCAATCTTAGTTAGTTTTTTAGTCTAAATTCAATCACAATTCATAGAATTCCTTTGGATTTCTACACAATTTTCAAAATGTCTCTTCTATCCTCATTTCATCACACACCTCTTGAATTGTGATTGAATTTCTTCTTGTATTTGTTGATTTGGATCTAAATGGCTTTGGGTTTAAAATAAAACAAGATTTTCAACAAAGAACTCAATTTGGATTATCCATGAGGATTTGATTTTATCTATTGTGATTATACTCTTCTCTAGGAAATCATGAGATTTTCAATATCTCACTTGAATGTCTTGAGAATGATCCTTTGATTTTTTATAAATTCATGATTTACATGAGAATTATGGTTGATCTCATATATATTCATGTATAATTGATAGATCCAAGTCTCATAATTATGATTTGGGTCTTTCAATTTGAGGTTTCATGGGATCTTCTTCATATGCTATTAAAATCCATAGGATTTAGTATTGTTTTAGTCTCCAAGGACCATTGATTTTGGAGGAGGAATGATTAAAGTAGGTCTCAATTCCTCAAGCATCATAAATTTTGAGAGAATTGGAATTATGAGGGGTCAATTTTGTGGGTTAATAATCCATGGCCAAAAAATCTTGGCCCATCCATAGTCTGCTAATCTAATCCTAACGTCTTTGATCCTGACAAGCTTGGATAGGACTATATCTCTGTCTTCTGTTTGTTACACAACTAAAGGGACGGATCCTGTGTTCTTCTGGCTATGGTTCTTTCTATTTTTATTTCTTACTTATTTATGGTTTTGCCTTTTTCAATCTCTTCTTCAGGCTAAATACGAGCCTTGTTCAACTGTGCCCACAGACCCGTAAGCCCTTGAGGCAAGGCGAAAGGGAAGAGATGCTCTGGCTTTCTTTAGTCTTGAACTCACTCCCCGCTTGATATTGGATGTTGGAAATTCTTCAATGACATGTTCCTTTGAGTGCACGATCTCTTAGCTGTGCATGTTTGGTACTGACCTCTTTGATGGCCTTTCTTTATTCGCTCATGCTAAAAGGTAGTGAGTCAGGCACAAAGCGATCCTCAGTAGCTGATAGAAGTCTTGTTCAGTCTTGTGTTAAAGTGGTGACTCACCTGCAACATAAGTTTTGCAAACCTAGGTAAATTCCACTTTCCACTGGACGATGGTAAAAACAAAGAGATAGAATAAGATGGTCTTTCAACGTATAGAGAATAACATGATCATCTAGCTTTGGTCCTCTCATCATCTGATTGTCAAAAGGCGGAACTGAAGAACGCACTCTTTGGGTCTGGGCACGACCCCTCTTCTTTCTTTAGACTCTCATTTTTTGTTTTTCGGATGTGGATTGAGCATTTCGTTCAGTCTATCGGTCTTGAACCCAATTCAGAAATTAAAACTTGGATTCTTTCTTCATCTCTGTGAAAACAACAGCTTCCTCTCTGTGAAAACAACAGCTTCCTTCAGATGATCTTCACTCCTATGTCTCCGTTGGATGCACGCGCGAAGACTAGAAATTGTGGGAGTTCAACTAGATAGAGAAAAGGCAAAGGGAATACTATAAAACTGATTCTGGAGACCTTTTCAAAAATGATGAGTACAATAATTGTGCACATAGATCTTCTACAATCGATTGCAAAAAGTGGAAATCGATTGCCATCCCAATCGATTGCCCAAAATAGCAATCGATTGCCATCCAAATGTAGGATTTAGGTTTGCAAAAACTTTAAATCACGCAATACAGAAATATAGTTTATTAAAAACATTTGGTAGCATGAATCTACTACTTGTTAACTCTATACATGCATACTAGAGAGGGGACAAGAATTATACCTTTAAGTCTTGAACCCAATTATGAAATCTTTGACTTCCAACAACTTCCACTAGATGCTCTTTACTCTTATGACACCTATGGATGCTTCCAGAGAGACTAGGGTTGGTGGGAACCCTAATAGAGAGGATAGAGAAGTTTTGAGAAGCCCTAAATACTTTCTACAGCTTCTGGTATAATAAAAATGATGAACTCAAATTTGTGGATGCAGTTGCCTTATTTATAGATTCCTAGATGTGGACACGTGGAATTACGCTTTCCTTTCTATTTGTTTTGAAATTCTTTTGAAAGGAAAAGGTTGATTTGAAGAAAAGAAGGTCTGTTGAAAATAGATACAGAGTCGCCACTTGGTCTTTAAGGAACCAAGAAACCTAATTTTGACTCACTCAAATGGATAAAGGGCACTGGCCTTTCATAACCAAAGAACTTGGCTCGGGGTATTGCTAAGAGAGAGGAATAAGCCTTTGTCATGACTAAAATGCTCTCAACTCGCCCCGTCTCTCGACAGGCCTCAATTAGCATCCAAATAATCAACTTATACTATGTTTGGTTTGACAGTTAATATTTATGATAGGTATATTACATCATATGAGAAACTTGAAATGGAAGATCTAAAGAGAAGATATCATTCATAAGATCTAAGCCAAGTATCACACAATGCAAAGTGAAAGATCACACAAACAAACCTAGGGAAAAAAAATTTGTCTAATCACATATCAAGTAATAAAAGTTTTTCTAATCTAAGGGGACATGAATTGTTCTTGAAACAAATAAATAAAAAGAAATCAAAATATGCTTAGCAAGCTAGTATGATGCATGTTAATCTTTGAGAAAAGAAAACCTCTCAATCCCCGGAACGGATGAGAAAGGACGATTAGATCAAGGGGAAGCATGGACGTATGATCCAACTCATTCCTTATAATCTTCTTAGATTAGGGGTCACAAAAGCCCCAATTCTTTCATGGATGCAATGCATGATCCTAGAATGTGCAAAGGTTGTAGTGTGTTTGTGTACATGGACTTTCTAAAGTGACTTAGAAGTCTAGAATATGCATGAATGCATGAAGAAAATCATCATAGAATATCTACAAATGTAGTATGAATTACTTCCTAAGAGATGAACTAATTTGGAAGGCATATGAACATCAAATCAAAGGATGGAAGTAAAAGTATACTAGTTGTGAAAAGTTGACAGAATGATCTTATGGAAAATGAAAAGTAGGGTTAGGAATGTTTTCAATGCATGATTTTTTATGGAGATTATCCTTAGTGTGTCTAGAACATAAATCAAAAAGCCAATCCTCAATAACTATTACAGATTGAGAGAAATCATATTAACAATAGAGGTTATTCAGAAAAAGAGTTCGTACTGTCGACTGAAATGTTGAAAAATATTAGAAAATGAAAACAAACCATATAGAGGCCGATATTATACCGAAAGTTTCTAAAGACATTGGAATTTAAGGGAAAAATAGTTTGGGACCACTCTTTTTGGAAATTGTTTCTGGAAAATAAGTTGAAAGTCAACCAAGCTGCTGTGACAGTAAAGACAAAATGTTTGGAAGGAATGTTTGGACAAAAATGGACCCCTTTCAAGTGCTTTCAAGTCAAGCCAAAAATCATGGGTGTTCTATAATGAATTAGGAAGATTTTCCAAGTGGTCTTGCATCCATACCTTGAGTATTGAAATCATATTAAGAACCTCCAAGATTGTTGGAAACATTATTTTATTTTGGAAATAACCTCAAGAATACATGGGGATGTATTGAGGTTGTAACCATCATCTATCAAACATGTTTTTGAGGTCAAGAGCTACTATCCATAAGGATTCAATCACCTCAAACTTGATGTCCTCATCTAGATGATGATGAACTAGTAAGTAATCAAGAAAAAGAAAAAGAAATGAGATAAGAGGAGATGAACATCAAAGTAAGCAAACAAGTATATAAATAATCAATAGATGATATTCAATGATGTATTGGACTTGTAGCTTGGTGTTTCACTCATATGTGGTGACATTGGGCATGGATGTAGCTTCCTCTCTCTTAAATCCTCACTAAAATGGTGGTTGGGTGTATTGAATATGAAGTAAATGGAAGTAATGAAGTAAAAACAAAGTTTAGAACTCACTCTCTTGTTTGGAAATTAAAGAAGGAAGCTTCTTTTCTCTCTACTCTAACCTTATGTCTACAACTTTCTCTCTAAAACTTTTCAAAGCTTGCATATGACACCCCCAAAATGAGAATTTAAGGGGGGTTTATATAGGCCAATTTGGGGTGGTTTTGGGGTTTTAGAAGTACTCCCATTGGTCCCAAACATCTGTGAACATAGAACTACGTCGTTTTGGTTTCTAATTAATCCATTTGAATCCTCAAAAGAAATTACAAAAATAGACCATTCTGGGGGAGAATGTCGCGGTGGCAGTGGGCCAATGCCATGGCGGCACTACTCCTCATTCGTCCAGATAATTCTTTTTAGGCCCCCAAAGGTTTCGGTATTCGCAGAAAGGCCCTATTTCGTCCGTAATTCACAGAAAATGTATATGAACTCCAAACTGAGCTAGTGACATACCATTGGAAAGGTAATGGAGTCTATTTTCTGTAAAAACAAAAATAGTTCAGAGATAGGTCACATTGAAAAGTTTTGCAGTATTCGTGATAAAGACCCGATTCGATCGTCTTTTTCACCTTTGAAAATTGATAATAAATTCATTTTAAATCAAAAAATTATGTGCGATATACCGTTGGAAAGCTATTGACATCTAGTATCCATGAAAAATGTTTGAAATATGATACGGTGCTCTGGTTTTAAAGTCAACTTTTGGTCAAACTGGTCAAACTAGGGACCTCCAGGAAGTTCTGGGAACCTCTGGGAGCTCCCAGGAGTTGACGTTTTCGTCTGATTTTCTTTTTAAACTCATTATAATAATTTTCTCATGATCTAGAATAATTTCAAAACTTTTCGGTGAATTCGGATGATTTTGGTCAAACCCTGGTCAAACTTGGTCAAACCGATCAACGGGGACTTTCTGGGAACTTCTGGAACTTCTGGGGGTCTCTGGGAGCCGACGATTTCTTCCGATTTTGCTTGAAAACTCATTTTTAGTACTTTTTATGATGTAGCATGTTTTCAGAACCTTTGGTCCAAATCTGGGAGTGTTCGGGCCTTCAGGGGCATTTGTGTAATTTATACCACTTTCTGAGCATTTTGAGAGATAGAACTAACTTCCATGAGTCCTTTTTGAGTCTTTTTGGATCATTGTGAACCCCCAAGCTATGGGTCTCCTAAATCTGATAGCCGAAAAAATGGGGTGTCTACAGTTTGCCCCTCTTTGGCATGAATTTGCAAAGCAATGCATGTCGCAAGCGAGTGCCAAAGCTTTTAAGAGACAGGTCTTTTTGGAGGCTATAGATTTAGGATAAAAGCATTGCAAAAGATGCAAGGATGATGCTGAGGCTAGTGTTGGTCGTGCTCTTCGTGAGCTGCCTACGTATCCCAAGGGGAATCAGACCAGGACGTAGTTCAGGGCACAAAGGAACAAATCACATATGCACAACAAGATAGGCGGATGCTATGCTATGAGGATGATATGAAATGCGTAGATGTGATATGAACGGTGTATTGAGTCCTATCATGCCTAGTGTTCCAATCTTTGTGTGAGCTGGTGATGTGTCACCCCGAGTGGACTTATGCCATGCCGATGCTTATTTGTCCCTAATACTGTGGTTGATCCTGACAAAGATACCAAGGTGTTGAAGACTCGGGGTCTTGGGGCAAACATCTTGAATTTTGGGAAGTGTGCTAAACAAGCAAAAGGGATCGAATGCGGGGTTCTTTATGATGACGACCAAAGATGACCGAGAGATTTTGCAATAACTGGTAGTTGGGGGATTTTGATGATAACCGACAGGTGAGAAAGCTCATGATAATCAAAAAGACGCAGGGCCGTGAATCGATAGCGTTCGTCCCAGCAATCGGGATACGGGCGGTGTTCTAGTCAATCTTGGTGACCGATCTCGATTCTATTTTCTGCTATTATTTGCCGGGGATAGTGGGAGACCTCCGAGAATCTTTCTTGATAGGGAACCAGGACCCATCTCAGAATCTCTCGTGGTTGATCAAATCTTGCGGTGGTCAGTCCAAAAAGCTGATTCTGGTCTTCGGGAGCTGACATTTCTCTGTTTTTGTCCTCGGGGGATGGTGTAGGACTCTTGGAGAATCTCTCTTAACTGTTTCTTGATTGGGAACTAGGACCCACCTCTGAATCTCTGGCGGTTGATCAGATCTTGTGGTGCTAAATCCAAGAGAGCTGGTTAGGGCCTCCAAGAGCTGACATCTGTTTCTGTCCTTGGGGGATGGTGTAGGACTCTCAGAGAATCTCTATTAACTGTTTCTTGATCGGGAACCAGGACGCATCTTTGAATCTTTCACGGTTGATCAGATCTTTGAAATGGTCGGTCCGAAAGCCAATTCGGGCCTTCATAAGTTGATATCTTTCCGTTTCTATCCTCGGCGAATGATGTAAAACTCTCGGGAAATCTCTCTTAACTGTTTCTTGATTGGGATCCAGGACACCCATCTCTGAATCTCTCATGGTTGATCAAATCTTTGCAATGGTCGGTCCGAAAAGCTGATTCGGGCCTTCGGGAGCTAATATCTTCTTGTTTCTATCCTCGGAGGATGATGTAGAACTCTCGGTGAATCTTTCTTAACTATTTCTTGATCAGGAACTAGGACCCATCTTTGAATCTCTCACGGTTGATCAGATCTTTGCAATGGTTAGTCCGAAAAGCCGATTCGTGCCTTTGGGAGCTGTTATCTTTCTGTTTATATCCTCGAAGGATTAACTGAATCTGTTGGGGATAAAACGTCAAAAACCTTGACTAAAATGAGCCACCAGGGCTAATCGGGGTCTAAAACGGGTTGAAACGAGTCAGAACGGGTCAAAATGGGCTGAAACGGAGCGAAGCGGGGTATGCAGGGAGCAGTGCCGTGGCGGCAGGGAGCCACTGTTGCGGCGGCAGTTAGCCAGTGCCTCGGCGGCACTGGGTGGCCGGACTCCATGGATGTATATCTTAGGTTTTTGAGCATTTTGAGCTTTTTTTTTTTTACCATTTTTGAGTATTTTTGGAGCCAAAATCCATCAAAACACAGCTTGTACATGCTCAGGTGAGTAATCTTTCCCCACGATTATAATTTTGATTGGATTTTTACTTCTTACAAAATCTCAAGAACAAAGTTGAGCTCCTATTTTATTTTTTTTGCAGATCCATGGTTTCAAGCTCAAGGAGGCCGTCCAAAAAGGCCAAGGAACGGGCAAAGGCCGAGAGTCAACCTCCGGAGTTGGTTTTGCGCGACCGTCAATGTCACCATTCGGTCATGGCTCTAGCTCGTCAGGTATGTGAAACCTTCGGTAGTTCAGGACTATTCCTATGCATTGTGCTAGTTTTGGGAGCTGTAGTGTGCACCTAGAGATCATTAGAAGTTCGATTTGTGCTCAGATGTTGATTTTGTGAAGTTTTGAATTCGGGCTATGAATAGTGATTTTGTGCTTGTTGTTGCCATTTTTGATATGTTCAGGTGCCAGAAGTGACATTGAAGGGCAATGGTAGTCTTGCCCATACTTTCTTATGGTATACCAAACTGTCGCCCACCGTCAAGCAGATGGTTGATGATTTAGGTTTTGGCGTCTTTGTCCGTCTGGTTTCAAAGAGTACCAATGACCTGGCCTATTTCTATGCTCTTGATGAAAGGTGGTGGGACACGACTAATACCTTCCATCTTCCGTTCGGCAAGATGACGATGACACCTTTTGACTTCTCGATGATTACTGGCTTGAGGGTTGGCGGGAAGTGCCTAGTCTTGGATTACTTCTATGAGATTGACCCCTGAAGCTGTTGAGATGCTGATTAGGGTTGTTCCCCCTAATTTGGAGAGGCACTGGTTCCCTTGTGGTTGGCTTTATCGGGCCTACGGAAGAGGGGGGCACACTTTGAATGACCGGCAGTTGTTACTGGCCTTTCTGTTGTTTGTTCTTGGCTGTTCAATTTTTGCTACACGGAATGACCAGGTGAGCCTGCGGCTCCTTACTTGCTTGGCGACCATTAACGAGATTCCTTCCTATGATTGGGGCAATGCTGCCTTAGCACACCTTTATAAGCACATGGGTGAGGTCTCCTGTGGTGGCATAAAATCCACTGGAGGATTCTGGCAAGTTTGGGAGGTATGTCCTATGAATTTTCCTTTTTCTTTTGGCTCTTTCCTGTTTCTGCTTTTTAATTTTTACTTTCTTCCTGTACAGCTCTGGAGTTTTGAGTACTTGAAGATGCTTGCCTCTACTCCTGCTGACGAGTCAAGTGAGGATGAGGATAGCATGGCTCCTGTGCCTTTATTCCCTCGGGGCTTGAGGTGGCGGAGAGATGTTGTGGGGGCCAAGAGCGGGGCCCATCGGATTGTCCTTTTGAGGAACTTCTTTATCTGAGCTGATGGTTACCAATGTTGACTAGACGCCTTGGGAGGGTGTTTCTTATGCGGCTCCTGAGGAGATCTAGGCGGTTAGGCCTCTTTCTTCTTGTCGCCTCTTGATGGAGAGCACCGAGGGTAAGCAATGGTACCTTGGCGAGCGAGTCTCCTGGCAGGTGATCGGTAGCCCAAGGTATTTTGTTCCTTATGATCCTCCTATGATGGACGTCGGTGACCTTTCTGGTGCCACTCTACTAGCAGCCTTAGCTGGCACTAATGTTTGGGATCACATCCACTCTGAGACTGGCTATGACACATGCCATGGCCGCTTCCTGATGCCGAACTTCCCACTCCTGGATTTGAGTCTTTTTACGCTTTTGTCTCTATTCGTCACTTGAATCATGGAAAACAATCGTTGCATAAAAGGTGATTCTGGTGGAGAGAACGACAGAAGTAGTTGAGAAAACGCCATTTTTGACAATGAAGACTTCAGATTAGGAAGATTTTCCTAGAAATATGAAATGTAGAGCTTTGAGATATGGTTGCGTGGCCGTCAACGAGAGGTCAATCCGAGGTCCGATTGAAAAGTTACGGCCATTCTCCCGTCGGTGTGCAGAGCTGTCAAAATCAAAGAAGTTCAAGCGATTGAGGAGAGTTCAATCGATTGAACCTTCGATCGATCGAACGAAGCTCGATCGATTGAACTTTGTTTTCACCCAAACGTTGCGTGAACTCTGTAGGAACTCTATAAATAAGTTGTTTTGGTACCAGATGAAGGGAGGACGCTCCAGAACCCAAAAAAAAAAAAAAAAAACTGTTTTAGGGTAGGTTTAGGGTTAGTTTAGGATTAGATTAGTTTAGTTTGATATTTTCTTCATCCTTTTTCATTGTAGATTCAAGATTCAAGTTTGTTTCAAGTTTATTACAAGTTATATTTAGATTTATTCCAGGTTTTTCTGTTCCTTTTCTTTATTTGATTGTTTATTAATCTAGCTGTTATGATTGCTATATTTTACTATTTCTGCATTAGTTTTATCATGTTTCCGTAGTTTAGACGTTGGGAATATGTGATGAAACATTGATTCCCAACCTCTGCCATGCAATCTTTACCAATCTTGGGCTCGATCGATCGAAATACCTTTGATCGATCGAACCAGAGCCACAGTCAAGCGATCGAAGACATTTCGATCTATTGAAGGATGATGATGTCAGATCGATCAAGAGCGCTTCAATCGATCGAACTTGTTAATTCCTGAGATGCTTCTTTTAAGTATTCCATGACTTTGTGTTTTAGAAATCTGTCATCAAATTGTCCCTATAAGCTCAGTTTGTCACAACAGTTTTTAGAACTTAAAGCCTTAAGGCTATTTTCTTCAATGACTTTTGAAAACCATTTTGAATGCTAACACCATTTAGAGTGCTAGTAATAACCATTGTTTTGAACCATCTTTCAAGCATTTTAAATCAACTGTGATGATGTAGTCCCGGTCATGAAAGGGCTATTGATTATTTATCTTTAGAAAAATATGGAATGCTAAAGAGGAATGAACTCCATAGAACGTTAATGAATGTGCATGGTAGATGGTTAGGATCAATGTGGATTCACGTATTTCTAACACCTTTAGTTTATCTGTTTAATTTGTTATGTTTTATTATGCTTTAGTTTATTATTTAGTTTAATTTAATTAATTAGGATTCGTTAGAACATCCACTCCTCCCAACATTCTTATTCGTTATGTTGTAACTTAGTACATATTCTTCCTATTTCTTCCCTGTAGGATCGACCTGGACTTCCAATACTATATTACTTGCACGATCACCTACACTTGGGTGTTGCACAAGAGCGCACAAATTATTCTCGTGTCAAGTTTTGGGCGTCGTTGCCGGGAAAGGCAACTAGGTTAGGTTTTTACTAAGTTATTTCCAATTTTTCTTACTTTTCAAAAAAATATTAAAAAAACTAAAAAAATAAAATTAATAAATAAAACTTTTGGACTTTTTCTCTCATAAGTAAAAAAATAAATAAATAAAAATTCTATTGTCTTTAATAATTTTTGGGTAAACATGTCTTATCCATATTACCCTCCATATAACACAAACATCATGAATAGGTACACGTTAGGTAATGAAAACTATCTCCCAAGTTGGCAAGTACCCACATATGACGCGCATTATCAACCTGAGTGCTACCAAACACCACAATGGGAAAATGATAGTGGTAGTCCCCCGTATTATCAAACGTATCAAGAACCTCCACATGGAGAGTTCCATCAACCGCAATGGGGATATAACCAAAATAAAAATGTAGAATATAGTAGTAGTTCCCACGATTACCAAATGCACCAAGACTTTCCTTCTACGGAGTCTTGTTCACAAACGCAATGGGAAGGGGACTATTATCAACAACAATGGGGTGAAACTTCATATAGTGATAATGAGGAGAATAACCAAGTTGAGGATAATTGTATGTTAAAATTGCTGCTTAGTGAAATGAAAAGGCTAGATAGTGCACTTGATAAATTAGAAACTAGATATCAACAAGCATATACTAGCCAACCTTTAGAAGACTATACTAGTCCTTCAACATTACAACCCAAAATTTCAGACACTAATAATGGAATGGAATTAGAGGACAATGATGGATTTATACCGAACGAGGTTAACAACTCATTCGAGAAAGTGATAACCCAACAAGAACTCCAAAACCAAACCATTGAGTATGAAGTTGTAGAACCATCTTCTCCTCAATATACAACCCCAGACATTAACTCCTTCACTGCCTGGATAAAATTGCACAATCACTTTGTCCAAAGTTCCTCAATAGGCGACATACGTAGTGAGGAGAGTTACAAGGATGAGAATAAGGTTTTTAAAGATGATGAGAGTTTAGGTGATTGCACGCAACTAGGAAAGGAGGAGTTCCCTGTTGACTCTCTCTCCCTAACTTTGATAGTGACCCTAGGGAGGACATAATTGAAAAATCTAAATCAGGTTTAGATTCATGTGATATTTATGAACCCTCACCTCTTTCAGCCAAAGAGGTGGTGTCACCAAGTTGCCTATCACCTATCCTCTCTATCAATCAATGTTCTTATCTCGAGCTTGAAAATCATCTGTACCCTAATATTGAACAAATAGAATGTGTTGTGGAAGAGGATGGTAAGGATTCTAGCACATGTACTTCACAAAATTTTATGTTTTGAAATTCTTTGAGAGAGGACTTAGAAACATTGGGCCCACATTTGATGATCTTAAACTTCAACAAGAAGCTAGTAATCTTCTAGACTGCTTGACCTTCTTGAGTATCAATGATATTGAGGCTCAAATAGATAGCTTTATCCAAGTCCAGTCTAAAACCATGTGCATAGAACAGAAATTAAATTCTTATGATCATATTTCTATAGATTCTGTTCTAGGACAAGAGGAGGGTAATGAAACTTTATTAGAACATTACTTAGACACTGCCCCTTTTATTGAACCGTGTGTAGACACCCCATTTTGTCTGCTATCAGATTTAGGAGTCCTATAGCTTGGTGGTTCACAATGATCGAAAAAGACTCAAAAGGACTCTTGGAAGTTAGTTAAATTTCTCAAAATGCTAAGAATGACCAAAATGCCCCTGAAAGCCTGAAAACTCCCAGATTTGGACCAAAAGTGTTGGAAACATGCTATGTCGTAAGAAAAGTATGAAAATGAGTTTTTAAGTCAAATTAGAAGAAATTGTCAGCTCCCAGAGACCCCCGGAAGACCCGGAAGTTCCCGGAAAGTCCCCGTTGACCAGTTTGACCAAGGTTTGACCAGGTATGACCAAGGTTTGACCAAGTTGGACCGAAATCGTCCAAATTTTCCGGGATCATTCTAGAACATGTGAAAAGTATTAAAATGAGTTTTAAAAGAAAATCGAGCGAAAACGTTAGCTCTTGGGAGCTCCCAGAATTTTCCAGAACTTCCCGGGAATCCCAGGTTTGACCAAAATTTGACTTTGAAACCGGAGCACCGTAATAATTTTCAAATATTTTTATGGATACTAGAGGTCAATAGCTTTCCAACGGTATATCACACACAATATTCGGATTTAAAACGAGTTTATTATGAATTTTCGAAGGCGAAAAAGGCGATCAAATCGGCTTTTATCGCAAACACCGCAAAACTTTTCAAAGTGACCTATCTCTGAACTATTTTTTTTAATGTAAAATAGACTCCACTACCTTTCGAACGGTATATCACAATCTTAATTTGGAGTTCGTATGCATTTTCTGTGAATTTTGGATGAAATTGGGCCTTTTCGCGAATACCGGAACCTCAAGGGCCTAAACAACATTATCTGGACGACTCTCCCCCAGAACAGTCCATTTTTGTAATTTTGATTAGGTGTCCAATTTGATTAATTCAAAACCAAAACGACGTAGTTTTGGTTCCCAACTTATTTTGGACCAATGGGAGACCTTTTTATACTTCTTAAAACCCCATTTGCCACCCCTCATTTGCCTATAAAAGAAGCAATTTACTTCCATCTAGGGGAGAGACATGGAAGCTTAGAGAGAGCTTAGGAAGAAACTCTAGAGAAATATAGAGAGAGAAAGAGAAGAAGTAGTCTTCTTCTTCTATTTTCTCCATCAAAGTGAGTTTGCTTTTTACTTGAGTTTGCTATCAAAACTTCAATCACCCAAACATTTCTTTCACCACCATTCTTGAGTATTCATGAGATAGGAAGCTACTTCCATGTCCAAATGTCACCATATATGAGTGAAACACCAAGCTACAAGTCCAATATCTCAATGATTATCAACTATTGATTGCTATTTCATTGCTTGTTTACTTTGATGTTCATCTCTCTCTTAACCTCATTTCTTTTTTATTTTTCTTTGATTATTAAGTTGTTCATCATCATCTAGATGACATGTTTGAGGAGAGTAAATCCTTATGGATAGTAGCTCTAGACCTTAAAGACATGTTTGATGGATGATGATTCTACCTTCAATACATTCATATGTATTCTTGAAGTCATATTCTTAAACAAAACTATGTTTGTGCAAGTAATATTGGGAGTTCTTTGATGATTCAAGGTTGGATGAGATTCTAAGTAGTCATATAGTCATCTCAAGTGTTTAAGTTCATGCTTCGAAAACCCCAATCAAGAACTAAAACTCTATTCCAAAACCCAAATCCATTTTCTTCAAGAATGATCCAAAACAGTGAGCTGTTCAGATTCAAAGATTTGTTTTGAATTAAATACTTGACTTATGATGATGAAACCACTTGGAAAATCTTCCTAAGACATCATAGTTTGTCTCCAATTTTTCCCATCAATTATAGATATGTGAAAGTATTATTTTCGGATTTAAGAAGTTCATATTCATAATCTACCTCTGTTCTAACAGAATGTTTACCTGACTTCTTGCACTTATTCTAGATGTTTTCGTCATTGTACATATATCTTTTCTATTTGTTTTATGAAACCTGGGTGTCTTAGGAAACCTTTGGTATATAATGGGTCATCATAAACCATTTCTTTGATTTATGACAAATCATACAAAATCAGTCTACAGTGCAACTTTTATTTCTGAGTCATGTGTACATTCTGATTTGTTTCTTTTAATCTGTGATAGCTATTGAGGTTTTGTCTTTTTCTGTGCATTCTAGACACACTATGGAGGCCTCTTATTTTTCTTACATTTTCCTAGGCATGTTTGACCTCCCATTATGATGTTATAAAGTAATGCATACAGTCTGTCCACTATTCACAGCATGTCATCTTTTAACTTTCACACTTTGATGCAACACTCTCTTGTATCTAGATGAACCCATATCCCATGAACATGTTCTTTACCACTTTTAGCATGCTCCCATAGATTCTTAAGTTTGGTTCTAAAATAAAACCATGATTTGCAAAATACTTGGGAAGTTCTTGAAATGAGTTAGGAATTGATATTCCAAGTGGTTAGAATATTCATCCACGTTCTGGAAGTATACTTTCAAAACCCTCATTTCAAAAACCCCCTCTTAAACCCCTCATTTTGATTTCAAGAAATAAACCTTGTTTTTCTCAAAACCCTCAAAACAGTGAGTCATTTAACTTTAAGGAATTATTTTGAGTTCAATACTCAATGTATAAGACCACTTGGAAAGTCTTTCTAACTCATCATAGAACATCAATGATTTTTGGCTTGACTTGGAGGCACTTGAAAAGGGTTCATTCTTGCCCAAACATTCCTTCCAAACATTCTGCCTCTGCTGTCACAGCAGCTAGGTTGACTTTCAACTTGTTTTACAGAAACGTTTTCCAAAATGAGTGGTCCCAACTTAATTTTTCCTTAAACTTCAATGTCTTAGGACACTTTCTGTATAATATGGGCCTCTAGATCTTTTGTTTTCATTTTCTAAAAGTTTCTATCATTTCAGTCGACAATACGGACTCTGTTTCTGAATAACCTCTATTGTTTATATGATTTCTCTCTATCTGTGATAGTTATTAAAGATTAGCTTCTTGGGTTATGTTCTCGACACAATAAGGAAGATCTCCATAAAAAATCATTCATTGAAAAATTTCCTAACCCCTCTTTTCCATTTTCACAAAATCATGTTATTGTTCTGTTTACTATTCACAACAAGCGTACTTTTACTTCAATCCTTTGATTTAATGCTTATATGCACTCCAAATTAGCTCATGTCTTAGGAAGTAGTTCATACTACATTTGTACATATCACTTAATGCCCTCCTTCATTCATTCATACACATTCTAGACTTCTAAGTCATTCTAGGAATCCATGAACACAAAACACACTACAACCTTGGCACATTCTAGATACATACATTGCATTCATGCAAGATTTGGGATTTTTGTAACTCCTAATCTAAGAAGATTATAAGGAATAATCGTGATCACACATTTATGCTTCCCCTCGATCTAATCATCCTTTCTCATTCATCCCGGTAATTGAGAGATCTTCTCTTCTCAAAGATTAACATGCATCATTCTAGCTTGCTAAGCATCCTTGTTTTCTTTGATTTATTTGTTTCAAGAACAATTCATGTCCCCTTAGATTAGGAAAACATGATTACTTGATATGTGATTAGACAATTTTTCCTAGGTTTGTTTTGTGTGATCTTTCACTTTGCATTGTGTGATACTTGACTTAGATCTTATGAATGATATCTTATCTATAGATCTTCCATTTTAAATTTTCTTATGTGATGTAGTATACTATCATAGTATTAATTGTCGAACCATACATAGTATAAGATGATTATTTAGATGCTAATTGAGGCCCATCGAAAGACGGGACGAGTTGAGGGTGTTTTAGTCGCGACAAAGGCTCCTTCCTCTCTCGAACGAAAACCCCGAGCCAAGTTCTTTGGTTATGAAGGGCCGGTGCCCTTTTTCTATTTGGGTGAGTCAAAATTAGGTTTTTTTGTTCCTTAAAGACCAAGTGGCGACTCTCTGTATCTGTTTTCAACGGACCTATTTTCTTTCTTTGATCCAAATCAAATTTCAAACAAAGACAAACAAGTGGTGGACAGGGGCGGAGGTACGTGGGGCCAAGAGGGGGCACGTGCCCCCCCTCATTTTTGGATAATTAAAAATTTACCCTTAGTTTTGTGTTTATTTTTTATTGTGCCCCCTAAAATATAGCTCAATACAACAATATGGGGCCTAGTTTGTAATTATAATAAATATACAGGACTAAAATTTTAGAACTAAGTCAAAAAAAAAAAGGGTTTATTATATGTTAGACCTTCTTAGAAAGCTCATTTTTATGGTCAAAACCTGAAAAAGCTTCCTGAAAAGCTTCTTATTAGATTTTATTCAAATCATGGGTTTTTTTTTCAACATTGTATTCTTAGATACGCAAATCTATCATATAAAAGTATGGGTTTACTTATTGTGATATTTGCTAAGAAATTGGCATCTTTATTGTTGAAATGGACTATTATTTCATATTTGATAGTATTATGTTATTGATGTATCTTTGAAATGCTTAACAGTAGTGAGTTCTCAGATTTAACAGGACTAAAAGATTTTTCTTTTAAGAAATAAGTATTTTAACCCAAAAAAATTCGAGTCGGGGGCGCTGCCCCCGAACCCCCGTATAAGCTTGTGCCCCCCCTAGATTAAATTTCTGGCTCCGCCCCTGGTGGTGGAATCTCGCGTGTCCACAATCTGGCGACTCCACTGGGGATAAATATTTTCAAAACAAAATAATACAGAGGTTTGACTCATAACAAGCATCCTTAAAATTATTTTTGTACTGTGTATGGTTTACCGCATTGTACTTCTGCATTTCCCCCTTCCGATTGTGTCTGAAACGCGGCGCTGACATTGTTCAGGTCTTGCTGTGCCAGGGCACAAGTCACCGTTGATACTGTACCTTCCAAGGTATATCGAAAAGAGTAACAACTTCCGTACTGTCTCTCTGACGGTATATTGGAACTCTCGTCTACGGAACCTCTTTGACTAAACCCAGCCTTTGCATATAGATTCCTATAGAACATTTCATAGGGTTGTTGATTTATCTTTTCAGATAGGACAATGTGATATAACTGCTGTATGCCCTGTCGGGATTACCTGCGCGGTGTAGACGCTTATGTGGCATGATTCAAATCCTCTTTCTTATGATTCCTAAGGCAATCACTCATATGTGATTACATTGAGTTGACCTGCCTAGGCACCATGACAAGGATGTCTACTCTATGTTCACAAAGATATACACCGTAAACCTTGTTTGTTGGTCCTAAGACATAGGAGTATGAAAACTTGCTAGACAGTATGATCACCGTCATCCAAATCTCCCAAATTTTCCAGATATAACAATTTCTCCCAGAAACTCTATCCGATTTTTCCAAATATACCAGTTTTTCCCAGAAACTTTGTCTAAATTTCCCAGAAATACCCAGAGTACCTATTTTCCCAGAAGCTCTGCCCAAATCTCCCAGATTCTTAAAAAATCTAAGCATCTCTGCCCAAATCACCTAGAAATACCCAGATATACTTATTTCTCCTAGAAACTCTATCCATATTTCTCAGAAATACCCAAAATACTCGTTTCTCCCAGAAGTTCAGTCCAATTCAACCATAAACCCTTATTTCTCCTAGAAACTCCCATAACTTCTGGAAATTCCTCCAAATCTTCCAAATCCTTGTTTTCCCAAGAAACTCTGTCCAAACTTCCCGAAATATCCCAAAAATCCCTGTTATCCCTTGGTGATTATATTGGAAAGTAAGGTTAGCACACTCTATATGGCTAGGACCTTACTTGTTTAACTGCTATCTGGTAGAAATAGGAGCATCATATAGATTAGGGCTTACATCCACGTGCTGATCTCACATGCATGCACCATTCCTATCAGTCTACACGCACTATCTCAGTCCGTCTTACACAAGTTAGTCCACGTCTGTTAACATCACTGTCATTGTCTATCTAAAGTCGTCACTATCAGAATCTGATACACCCCTCCTCTCGAATCTGTAGGTCAATATAGATTCCCGAAGTCAGCAACTGGGATCCTCGTCCTGAGTCAGAAGTTCGAACAGTCATTTGGTCAAAATTAGCCCGCTAAGTCATTCCAACATGATTCAGGAAGAATTATAAAACAAGGTCACTGAGTTGGGAGCAACCATAAGCCAGCAATCTGATCACATGGCCCAAGTTTTGAGTTTCATGGAAGAACTGAAACAGCAGCAGCCACAGTACCTACATGGGTTCCCACCACCACCACCAGTAGGGTTCATGCCACCACCACCTCCCGTCTTTGTACATAAAAATAACGGGGAGGAAGAATGGTTTCATGGGGTCCCGCCACCTGTATATGAGAAAAAGCTTCAAGAAAAGATGGATAAAGTAGAGAAGCTGGAAAGTGTACTAAGAAAGAGCAAGGTGGTTAATGACTACATGCTACATCTAGAAGGCCTGTTCAAACCCGTCAAAGTAAAACTGCTCGAGAACTTCAAGATGCCAGAGATTGATCGCTTCGATGGGACCGGGAACCCAAAAAGTCACATCAAGTTGTGCATGAATATCTTCCAACCTATAGGATGCACTCGTAACCACACAGTTATGTTGTTCCCTCAAACCCTCAAGAATGTCGCACTATCCTGGTTCCTAACTCTTGAAGCCTCCAAGACTCGAGTCTGGGAAGATGTTGATAGAACTTTTATTGATCACTACTCTTACAACTAAGAGTTTGATGTCACAATCTTGGACCTAGAGACGACCAGGCAAAACATCAATGAGTCCTTCGCTGCATTCTTGAGCAGATGGAGGAATAAAGTGGCTCAAATGATCCACAGACCTGTTGAGAAACAGCAAGTACGTATGCTGGTTAAGAACATGCAACCAGTGTACCACGACAAACTATTCTACCAGTCTATCTCAACATTTGAAGAACTATTTAAAATAGGCACCAGAATAGAGGATGCCATCAAAGAAGGAAAGTTCAAGAATGATGAACCCCATCACCAGTCCAAGAGACCCATCTATCCCCTGGCCTCCTCCGAAGTCAGTGCGCTTAGTAACTAACCAATGGACTACCCTGTCCGTCCATACCAGTCTGTTCCGCCAAATCGCCCAAAAGGCCCTCGCGAATTCTCCAAACTTGATGTTCCCCTTTCCACAGCCTTGGAATACCTACTCAGAAAGGGCCACCTACAACTCCTCCCTCACAAGCCGCTACCGGATCCCATACCGTTCCAATACAACATGAGCCTACGATGTGCTTACCACCAAAATCTAGGCCATGCCACCGATCATTGCATCCGTCTCTGCCATGACATTCAAAACCTCATAGAGGATGTATCCCATCCTAATCCTATCCACTATCTTGGCTTGCATCAACCGCTCGAGTGATCCCTTTGATGATGCCAATGAGTGTTGAAGCTATGCAGTAAAGTGATGGTGTCTGGAACTTCTATTAAAAAAATATAGAATAAGAATAATAAATGGGTCACAAAGACACTCCATTTGAGACCAAGTTGAGTCTGTTCTATATTTTGAGTCTATTTCAAGTTTGATCTTGTGGTCGAGTCTGTCTGTCATCGAGTTGTTGTGAGTTTGTATCGAGTGATGTAATCATTCTCTTGTGATGGAATGAAGTCTCATTTTGCCTAATCTGATGTGTGTAATCATAAGTGCATGAGTCGCTGAACTGAAAATGTCACTTTTCAAATTACCATGGATATTACTCTGCTAATAAATTTTTGCATAAAAAAAAAGAACCCTGAAAAGGTCAAAGTCGATTTTACCCTGGCACCGATGAAGAGCCGAGAATTGAATAGTCTCACTTTAAGAATTCAAAGATGCTTTTGCTCAAATCTTGAAAAGACATACTTGGAAATGATTTGGGGCTTGCCAAACACCCTTTTCCACCATTTTAAAGCCTTGAGCCCAGTCCAATCAAGAGCCATACAAACCTGTCAAATGCAAACTTAGTCATTGTTGGTAGCCAAACATTTCAATGAGTTTCTTCCCCCTTAAAAAAAAAAAACAAAAAAAAGCTTGCTAGGTTGAAAACCCGAAAAGGGCACCTAGGCAAAAGTTAGAGCTGAAAAGGTATTGATTTCCAAAATCTGACCTTAGCCAGTCAAAATGATGGAGAAAATGAAAGAAAGCAATTTTTGATAAAATAAATGAGAGAATTGTATGCTTCAAGGTACATCATAAGAACGTGCCTAGATCACATTTCCAAAGGCACGGAACAACCACAAATAAATTTCGAGAGCTGACATGCACATTTTGGAATTCTAAGATTGCGATTGAAAGATCTTGCAAGAATCAACTACATGAAAAGTAAAATTGATTGGCTAGGCGAAAGTGAAAAGGATCAATCCTCAGAAAGAAAAGAAAAGAAAAGAAAAGAAAAGAAAAGAAAGGGAGATCAAAACCGAATCCTTTTATTCAAGGCTACCACAAGTGAGTTAAGTTTTTTTTTTTTTTTTACGATTAGTTTGAAAAACCCTCAACCAATTTCTTTCGAGACCTTGCCTTGAACTACGCTCGACCTGATTCCCACTCGGTGATACGTAGGCAACCACATCAGTTCGGTCGACACCATCATAATCAAACCAATTTCTTTCAAAACCTTGCCTTGAACTACGCTTGACCTGATTCCCACTCGAGGATACGTAGGCAACCACATCGGTTCGGTCGACACCATCATAATCACCCCACTTTTCTTTCAAAACATTGGCCCGAACTACGTTGGACCTGATCCCCAGTCGGGGGTACGTAGGCAGACTTTCAAAAAGAAAAGAAGGATGGCTCGCTAGGTCGAAAATCTAAAAGGATGCTTAGGCAAAAATTAGAGCTAAATCCAATGTGAGCATTAACAAAAGAGAGAAAAGAGCTCGCTAGGTCACCTCACTAGTGCCTAGGCAAAAGTTATGAGCATTTGAGAGATTAAAGTCACGGTCCTTGCCTCAAGCCAGAAAATCACCTTCCACACTAGGGGCAAACTTCGGCCACCCGCCTCGTTTGCCTGAATTTTACTAT
This sequence comes from Hydrangea macrophylla, assembly GCA_033977485.1. NCBI lineage: Eukaryota > Viridiplantae > Streptophyta > Magnoliopsida > Cornales > Hydrangeaceae > Hydrangea > Hydrangea macrophylla. The sequence continues at coordinate 14,700,402 of CM066992.1, forward strand.
CTACCCTTCATACAAGGGGCAAACTTCGGTCACCTACCTCGTTTGCCCAAAACCTTCAAACAACCATCTTCCAAACTAGGGACAAACTTCGGTCACCTACCTCATTTGCCTATGAACTAGGGGCAAACTCCGTTTGCCTAACACCGTCCCTTCACACCAAAGGGTGAGTTTTCAAGTCACCAAGTTGTTTTGAAAAATTTGAAATAGAGCATCTTTTATTCTAAAAGCTAAGGCACTAATCCAAAGCACATTTTGGGAGAAGCAAAGAATTGATTAGATCAATAGGGAAGAACTTTCAAAATGAGATTTATCATCAAAATTATGCGGAGTGAACTCATAAGAGAAATGGTACATCATTTATGATAAAAGCACATCAAGTTTTAGCAAGTCAAGCTTGTTTTGGTGTCAAATGTGTCGCCCTCGTATGTCAGTATTTGTCACTTTTTGAGTCTGTCATAGTCTTTTTCAGAAAAAAGAGTTTGTCGTAGTCTCAAATGTGTAAGTCAACGGTGACGAATAATGATTTTTTTAAATCAATTAAGTTATAAAGAGCATTCGAATAACAAATACAAGCAGGAGTACCAAACATCATTATGCACCAGACAAGGCGTCAGCATGAGAAGTGCCCAAACTTAGGACAAATACAAATTTCATCCCTTTCCAAACAGCCAAAGTTAACCATCATCTTCTAGCAACATAAGTCCATGAGTGGCTGTTGCTCATCTTCGTTCATGCAGCATAAATCCATGAGTGGCTGTTGATGATCTTCCTTTCTCCTAGCAACATAAGTCCATGAGTAGCTATTGATCTTTCATTTTTCTTCATGCAACATAAGTCCATGATGACCTTCTTTCATACTAAAGAAACATAAGTCCATAAGTGGCTATTGATGATCGTCTTTCATCCTAGAAACATAAGTCCATGATGAACTTCTTTCATCCTAAAGCAACATAAGTCCATGAGTGATTGTTGATCACCCTCCTCTTTCAATATAAAAACCTTAACTGCCGCAGGCCATCTCCGTATTCCTCATCACAAATAGAATGATACCTTGACTCCCATTTAATAGGCGTATTTCCTTCTTCCTAGCAGATTGCATTACCCATTCTAATGGCCCATTTTAGTCAAGATTGACAAGGTTTTATCCCCAATAGGAAAATTAGCTCCAAAAGGCCCTAACCAGCACTTTTGGATTGAGCATTACAAGATTTGATCAACCGCGAGAGATTCAAAGATGGATCCCGGTTCTCGGTCAAAAGATTTGATCAACCACAAGAGATTCAGAAATGGATCCCGGTTCTGGGTCAGAAGATTTGATCAACCGCGAGAGATTCAGAAATGGATCCCGGTTTGGGTCAGAAGATTTGATCAACCGCGAGAGATTTAGAGATGAATCCCAGTTCTGGGTCAGAAGATTTGATCAGCTATGAGAGATTCGAATTTGAATTCTGGTTCCCGATCAAGAGAAGTAGTTGAAGAGAGATCCTAGAAAGAGTCGCTTTACCCCCAGCAGATTCAATTTATCCCCAGTAGGCTTATCGATTCATACATCGTCAGTTCAATCCATGACAGCCACAGTAGTTCACTGTCGACTCGTCATCTCGATTCGTACATCGTCAGTTCTTCTAATCAAGGTTAGTCCAACCATTGATTCAATCCATGATAGTCATAGTAGTTCACTATCGACTTATCATCTCGATTTGTACATCATCAGTTCAATCATGACAGTCACAGTAGTTCACTGTCGACTCGTCATCTCAATTTGTACATCGTTAGTTCAATCAATGACAGTCACAGTAGTCCACTGTCGACTAGTCATCTCGATTCGTACATCATCAGTTCTTCTAATCAAGGTTAGTCCAACCATTGATTCAATCCATGATAGTCATAGTAGTTCACTATCAACTCGTCATCTCAATTCGTACATCATCAGTTCAATCCTGACAGTCACAGTAGTTCACTGTCGACTCGTCATCTCGATTCGTACATCGTCAGTTCAATCCATGACAGTCACAGTAGTTCACTATCGACTCGTCATCTCGATTTGTACATTGTCAGTTCAATCCATGACAGTCACAGTAGTTCACTGTCGACTTGTCATCTCGATTCGTACATCGTCAATCCTTCTGATCATGGTTAGTCCAACTGTTGATCTAATCCATGACAGCCACATTAGTTCACTGTCGACTCATCATCATCAGTCCAATCCATGACAGTCACAGTAGTTCACTGTTGACTCGTCACCTTAATTAGTGCATGGTCAGTTCTTCTAATCACGGTTAGTCCAACCATTTGTCCAGTCCATGACAGTCACATAGTTCACTGACTACTCGTCATCTTAATTTGTGCATCGTCAGTTCTTTAATCATCATTAGTTTATCATCACTCCCATTCAAAATATGTTGTGTTCATTGTTCTCATTCAAAATCTTGGGCTTCCATGTCTATTAATGGTGCTTCCGTGTCCGTCGCTTGACATCTCTGGTTTTCATCACTTGATTTCTTAGGGTTTCTGTGTCCAGGATTTCCATGTCCATCGGTTATCTGTCAAACTTCATCTTTGATTAACGTTCTCTAGGACCCCATGTTCGATTACATTCTCTTGCGAAGCACAGTTTCCAAAATTCAGAAGTTTGCTCCAAGACCCAGGGTCTTTACACCTTGGTATCCTATCCAAGTCAATAACTGCATCACAGCCAAAAACACTAGCATAGCATAAGTCCACTCGGAGTGGCACACGCCCCACAACACCAACTCAGACTAGGATCAGAACACTAGGCATGATAGGACTCATGACACAATTCATATAACGCCCATGATTGCATATCATCCTCATAGCATAGCATTTGCCTCTCTCGTTGTGTATGTGTGATTTGCTTCATTGTGCCCTGAACTACGTCCTGGTCTGATTCCCCTTGGGATACGTAGGCAACTCACGCAGAGCACGACCTGCACTAGCCTTAGCATCATTGCATCTTTTGCAACAATTTTATCCTAAATCTATAGCCTCCAAAAAGACCTGTCTCTTCAAAACTTTGGCCCTCGCTTGCGACACGCGTTGCCTCGCAAGTTCATGCCAAAGAGGGGCAAACTGTAGACAACCCATTTTGTCGGCTATCAAATTTAGGAGACCCATAGCTTGGTGGTTCACAATGATCGAAAAAGACTCAAAAGGATTCTTGGAAGTTAGTTATATTTCTCAAAATGCTCAGAATGACCAAAATGCCCCTAAAAGCCCGAAAATTCCCAGATTTAGACCAAAAGTGCTGGAAACATGCTATGTCGTAAGAAAAGTAAGAAAATGAGTTTTAAAGTAAAATCAGATGAAATCGTCAGCTCCCAGAGACCCTCGGAAGACCCGGATGTTCCCGGAAAGTCTCCGTTGACCAAGGTTTGACCAGGTTTGACCAAGGTTTGACCAGGTTTGACCGAAATCATGCAAATTTGCCTGGATTATTCTAGATCATGTGGAAAGTATTCAAATGAGTTTTAAAAGAAAATCGAGCGAAAACGTCAACTATTGGGAGCTCCCAGAAGTTTCCAGAATTTCCCGGAAATCCCAAGTTTCACCAGTTTGACCAAAATTTGACTTTAAAACCAGAGCACCGTAAAAATTTTCAAACATTTTTCATGGATACTAGAGGTCAATAGCTTTCCAACGATATATCACACACAATTTTCGAATTTAAAATGAGTTTATTATGAATTTTCGACGGCGAAAAAGGCGATCAAATCGGCTTTTATCGTAAATACCGCAAAAATTTTCAAAGTGACCTATCTCTGAACTTTTTTTTTAATGTAAAATAGACTCTACTACCTTTCCAACAGTATATCACAACCTCAATTTGGAGTTTGTATGCATTTTCTGTGAATTTCGGACGAAATAGGGCCTTTTCGCAAATACTGGAACCTCTGGGGGCCTAAACAGCATTATCTGGACAAAGGAGGAGCAGTGCCGCCGCGGCACTGGCCCACTACCTCCGCAGCACAGGCCCATTGCTGTCTCGCCACTCTCCCCCGGAATTGTCCATTTTTGTAATTTTGATTGGGGGTCCAATTTGATTAATTAAAAACCAAAACGACATAGTTTTGGTTCCCAACTTATTTTGGACCAATGGGAGACCTTTTTATACTTTTTAAAACCCCATTTACCACCCCTCATTTGCCTATAAAAGAAGCAATTTACTTCCATTTAGGGGAGAGACATGGATGCTTAGAGAGAGCTTAGGAAGAAACTCTAGAGAAATATAGAGAGAGAAAGAGAAGAAGTAGTCTTCTTCTTCTATTTTCTCCATCAAAGCGAGTTTTCTTTTTACTTCAATTTGCTATCAAAACTTCAATCATCCAAACATTTCTTTCACCACCATTCTTGAGTATTTATGAGATAGGAAGCTACTTTTTTGTCCAAATGTCACCATATATGAGTGAAACACCAAGCTACAAGTCCAATATCTCAATGATTATCAACTATTGATTGCTATTTGAATGCTTGTTTACTTTGATGTTCATCTCTCTCTTAACCTCATTTCTTTACTTTTCTTTGATTAATTAGTTGTTCATCATCATCTAGATGACATGTTGTTTGAGGAGAGTGAATCCTTATGGATAGTAGCTCTAGACCTTAAAGACATGTTTGATGGATGATGATTCTACCTTCAACACATTCATATGTATTCTTGAAGTCATATTCTCAAACAAAACTATGTTTGTCGAAGTAATATTGGGAGTTCTTTGATGATTCAAGGTTGGATGAGATTCTAAGTGGTCACATATTCATCTCAAGTGTTTAAGTTCATGCTTCGAAAATCTATTTCAAAACCCCTAATCAAGAACTCAAACTCTATTCCAAAACCCAAATCCATTTTCTTCAAGAATGATCCAAAACAGATCAAAGATTTGTTTTGAATTAAATACTTGAGTTATGATGATGAAACCACTTGGAAAATCTTCCTAAGACATCATAGTTTGTCTCCAATTTTTCCCATCAATTATAGAGATGTGAAAGTATTATTTTCGGATTTAAGAAATTCATATTCATAATCTGCCTCTGTTCTCACAGAATGTTTACCTGACTTCTTGCACTTATTCTGGATGTTTTTGTCACTGTACATATATCTTTTCTATTTTTTTTTATGAAACTTGGGTGTCTTAGGAAACCTTTGGTATATAATGGGTCATCATAAACCATTTCTTTGATTTATGAAAAATCATACAAAATCAGTCAACAGTGCATCTTTTATTTCTGAGTCATGTGTACATTCTGATTTGTTTCTTTTAATCTGTGATAGCTATTGAGGTTTGGTCTTTTTTTTGTGCATTCTAGACACACTATGGAGGCTCTCTAATATTCTTCACATTTTCCTAGGAATGTTTGACCTCCCATTATGATGTTATAAAGTAATTTATACAGTCTGTCCACTATTCACAGCATGTCATTTTTTGACTTTCACACATTGATGCAACACTCTCTTGTATCTAGATGAACCCATATCCCACGAACATGTTCTTTACCACTTTTAGCATGCTATATCATATTATGTATCATCTATCCTCTCATGTATCATACTCCCATAGATTCTTGAGTTTGGTTTCCAAATAAAACCATGTTTTGCAAATACTTGGGAAGTTCTTGAAATGAGTTAGGAATTGATATTCCAACTGGTTAGAATATTCATCCAAGTTCTCGAAGTATACTTTCAAAACCCCCATTTCAAAACCCCCCTCTTAAACCCAACCCTCATTTTGATTTCAAGAAATAAACCTTATTTTTCTCAAAACCCTCAAAATACTGAGTCATTTAACTTCAAGGAATTTTTTTGAGTTCAATACTCAATCTATGAATGCAATACCACTTGGAATGTCTTTCTAACTCATTATAGAACATCCATGATTTTTGTCTTGACTTGGAAGCACTTGAAAATGGTCCATTCTTGCCCAAACATTCCTTCCAAACATTCTGCCTCTGCTGTCACAGCAGCTAAGTTGACTTTCAACTTGTTTTACAAAAAACTTTTCCAACAAGAGTGGTCCCAACTTATTTTTCCCTTGAACTTCAATGTCTTAGGGAACTTTCTGTATAATATGGGCCTATAGATCTTTTGTTTTCATTTTCTAAGATTTTCTAACATTTCAGTCGGCAGTACGGACTCTGTTTCTGAAAAACCTCTATTGTTTATATGATTTCTCTTGATCTGTGATAGTTATTAAAGATTGGCTTTTTGGGTTATGTTCTAGACACAATAAGGAAGATCGCCAAAAAAAATCATTCAATGAAACATTCCTAACCCCTCTTTTCCATTTTCACAAGATCATGTTACTATTCTGTCCACTATTCACAGCAAGCATACTTTTACTTCCATCCTTATTTAATGCTTATATGCACTCCAAATTAGATCATATCTTAGGAAGTAGTTCATACTACATTTTTACATATCCCATAATGACCTCCTTCATTCATTCATACACATTCTAGACTTCTAAGTCATTCTAGGAATCCATGAACACAAAACACACTACAACCTTGGCACATTCTAGATACATACATTGCATTCATGCAAGATTTGGAATTTTTGTAACTCCTAATCTAAGAAGATTATAAGGAATGATCATGATCACACGTTTATTCTTCCCCTTGATCTAATCATCCTTTCTCATCCGTCCCGGGGATTGAGAGATCTTCTCTTCTCAAAGATTAACATGCATCATTCTAGCTTGCGAAGCATTCTTGTTTTCTTTGATTTATTTGTTTCAAGAACAATTCATGTCCCCTTAGATTAGGAAAATTTTATTACTTGATATGTGATTAGATGATTTTTCCTAGGTTTGTTTTGTGTGATCTTTCACTTTGCATTGTGTGATACTTGGCTTAGATCTTATGAATGATATCTTATCTTTAGATCTTCCATTTAAAATTTTCTTATGTGATGTAATATACTATCATAGTATTAATTTTCGAACCATACATAGTATATGATGATTATTTGGATGCTAATTGAGGCCCGTCGAAAGACGGGGCGAGTTGAGGGTGTTTTAGTCGCGACAAAGGCTCCTTCCTCTCTCGTACCAAAAGCCCGAGCCAAGTTCTTTGGTTATGAAGGGCCGGTGCCCTTTATCCGTTTGGGTGAGTCAAAAATTAGGTTTCTTGGTTCCTTAAAGACCAAGCGGCGAATCTGTATCTGTTTTCAACGGACCTATTTTCTTTCTTTGATCCAAATCAAATTTCAAACAAAAACAAACAAGTAGTGGAATCCCGCGTGTCCACACCGTGGCCACCTCCTTATATTAAAATAGAGGCCGTTATAGCAAATACCAACACCAAAGATCGTTTCTTGCATCTAATTCCTAAAAAGTGTGGTATATCTCTTATAACTGTCCAACAAAAACTTGGAGGCCATAAGTTTTGCATCATATCCTCTGACCTTGAGCCTGACATTAGTTGGGGGCAGTTGCAATTTTATGAGAATCCCAAAATTCTTCTCACTGTTAAATTATTTCACTGGGAAGATCCTCAAAAATTTCGGTAACTACTCTATGATAAACATCTTGATTAATTGAATTTATTTACTGAGTAGTTGTATTATACTCTCTATTTTTCCTTGTTGCTACTAATGATTTTGCAGGTAACTAAAAAATAAATAAAAATACACATTGGATATTAATGCCTCGAGGTAACATCCTTCATTCTCTCGCTTTACTTTACATGTCCATTTACTTAGTTTAGAACATTGAGGACAATGTTTGGTTTTAGTTGGGGGGAATGAGTCATTGCATGCCTCAAATCTTTTTGTTTATGCTTTAATGTCAATATAGCTGCTTAGCAACATGTAACTCAGTAAATTAAAAATTGCAAAAAATTTTCAAATTTTTTATTTTTTTTAAATATAACAAAATGGTTCTTGTATTTCTCTCTTAATTAATGTAGTTAGTGATGATGCATTGATGCTATTTTTTGTATGTTATTAGTCTGTGATACGCAATGATAGTTTCTTTACTATCTTAATTATAGTATATTTTGTGCTTTTTAATCTTCAAACAACTTTGAGCACGTTATGACAACATTGTACTTAGCTAAAAGGGATTATTAAGCATGGCTTAGTGTCTTAAGAGACTGTAGTGGAGACTAATAACCCAAGTGAGCTTTTGAGCCATTCTTTTTTTCTTAAGGGTTTTATAAAATTACTCTTAATTTTTAAAAAGCGTTGTGATTCGTTGAAAGTCTCATTTTTCTTCTCCATTTTGACTGATCGCTAGAAGAGAATGTTAAGGATTTACCAATCTTAGAGCTCTTGAATTTACAAAAATGAATTATCCTATTAACTTAGAAGATGATTTAGACCATCTTTTGACCATACACGCATAATAAAACATTGGCCTACCTCTATGCTATTCCTTTACTTCACCTCTTGAGCATTATCATAATTATCTTGTCTTTACAATCCTAAAGTCTATACCTAACTACAAATTAGGAGTTCAAGCCTCAGTTCTTTATTTGGGTGTCATTGGAATGTGTTGCATTGGCAATAAGTTTGGTTAGTGCGAATAAGGGAAAGCTGGCAAAGAAAAAAGAAAGAGAAGACAAAAAAAAAAAAGAAAGAAAGAAAGAAAAGCATGAAAAGAAAAAGAAAAAGAAAAAGAAAAAAATCATAATAAAAAGAAGAGTATGGGAAAGAAAATAAAAAAATATTTAAAAAAAAAAGAGAAAAGAAGAGAGATTGGAGATGTGGGAAGTTTGAAAAGTTGTATTAGAAATTTCAATTACATCCTTTGACCCAATTGAACATCACGAGCCTCTTTCATCTTAACCAAACACCTCTTTTTCAAAGTCTAGAAGAATTTAAGTGATTAGATTTGAAGTTAAGGTAATGAGAGAGTTCTCCACGGTATCTCGCTCTTCTAGTGAAAAGTATCCTTTCATGAGACTTTGTGCACTAAAATTTTATTTTTTCTATTTAGATATGAGAAGCATTAGATTCCATTTACATTTACTCTTTGTAGCTTCCATATCATGAGTGACAATTATTACACCTAATTTCGAGTGATTTCATCTTGATAGTGTAATCCTGGTGAGAGTTGAGTCAAAATGAACGTCTTGATAGTATCTTAGGTTATGCAATCTTTGAAATTAAAGTTTTGTATTTTGGTTGTCCATTCACACACATACTTGAAGATTGATAGGTATGGCATATTTTGATGACTTCGATAGTAGATTAACTGTAATGTGTGTCTTGTATGGCTATGGCATACTAGAGAGTTTTATGAGATTGTTGAGCTTAACTATATTTCTAAATGAGAGGAAAAAATTTCTTGAAAACATTTAAATGAGTACCATAAACATGAATTTTGTGGGTAAATTCACTGCAAACCCTCACGATACAATACTCGTCCTCTAGGGGGAACCTAGGGGTTTAAAGGCTTGTTGCATATGCTAAATGCAATCACGATTCCTACGAAAGTGAGTTAGGATTTTTACTTTCTTTTGTTTTCAATTCTTAGAGCTTAAATAAACATTGTTGTAGTTCGCTTCATTGCTAGGGACTAGCAACGAGCTAGTTGGGGGATGTGATTTGAGGTGAAAAGTGCATATTCATAGCGTATTTAATGGTCTTTTATGCATATTTTTATCCCCAAGTCCCTAGATTTAGATGCATATCAATGATTAAGTATTTTCTATGATGTTGAGACTCAAGCATGTGTTTTTACACTATTTTATAGCTCATGGAAAGCAATTGTTGCATAAAAGGTGATTCTGGTAGAGAGAACGACAGAAGTAGCTGAGAAAACGGCATTTTTGACAATGAAGACTTCATAATTGGAAGATTTTCCTAGAAATATGAAATGTAGATCTTTGAGTTACGGTCACATGGTCGCAATAGGGAAGTCAATCCGAGTTCTGAGTAAAATGTTATGGTCGTTCTCCCATCGGTGTGCCGAGCTGTCAAAATTAGAGAAGTTCAAGCGATTGAAGAGAGTTCAATCGATTGAACCTTCGATCGATCGAACTAAGTTCCATTGATTTTATTTTCACCCAAAAGTTGCGTAAAATCTACAGGAACCCTGTAAATAGGTCGTTTTGGTACCAGACGAAGGTTGGACGCTCCAGAACGCAAAAAACAGCAATTTTAGGGTTGTTTTAGGGTTAGTTTAGGAGTAGATTAGTTTAGTTTGATGTTTTCTTCCTCCTTTTTCATTGTAGAATCAAGATTCAAGTTTGTTTCAAGTTTATTACAAGTTATATTCAGATTTACTCCAGGTTTTTCTGTTCCTTTTCTTTATTTGATTGTTTGTTAATCTAGCTGTTATGATTGTTATGTTTTACTATTTCTGCATTAGTTTTATCATGTTTTTGTAGTTTAGGCGTTGGGAATATGTGATGAAACATTGATTCCCAACCTCTTCCATGCAATCTTTAGAAACCTTGGGCTCGATCGATCGAAGGTATTTCGATCGATCGAACCAGAACCACAATCAAGCGATCGAAGACATATCGATCGATTGAAGGATGATTATGTCCCATCGATCGAGAGAGCTTCGATCAATCGAACATGTTAATTCTTCAGATGATTCTTTTATGTATTACATGACTTTATGTTTTAGAAATCTGTCATCAAATTGTCCCAATAAGTTCAGTTTATCACAACAGTTTTTAGAACTTAAAGCCTTAAGGCTATTTTCTTCAATGACTTTTGAAAACCACTTTGAGTGCTAACACCATTTAGAGTGCAAGTAATAACCATTATTTTGAACCGTCTTTCAAGTATTTTAAATTAACTATGATGATGTTGTCCCGGTCATGAAAGGGCTATTGATTCTTTATCTTTAGAAAAATACGGAATGCTGAAGAGGAATGAACTCCATATAACATTAATGAATGTGCATGGTAGATGGTTAGGATCAATGTGGATTCACGCATTTCCAACACCTTTAGTTTATCAGTTTAATTAGTTATGTTTCTTTATGTTTTAGTTTATTATTTAGTTTAATTTAATTAATTAGAATTCGTTAGAACATCCACTCCCAACATTCTTATTTTCTTTTCCTTTTCGTTAGGTTGTAACTTAGTGTATATTCTTCCTATTGCTTCCCTCTGGGATCGACCTGGACTTCCAGTACTATATTACTTGCACGATCACCTACACTTGGGTATTGCACAAGAGCGCACAAATTATTCTCGTGTCAGTCACTTATGTTTGTGACTCATCTCTTTCTTAACTTGTTTTGTGCCTACAGCTTCATGAGATGTACAGGAGACAGGCTCCTCCGACTTTCGACCATATCCCTCCTTAGGATTGGACTGTCAATTTTCTAGGTGCTGATAGTTCGCCCCAGGTTATGGAGGTACCACGAGTCACATGTGGGTATCCTACTCAGACAGCGGGCATCCTCAATGTTCCTTAGAGTTACGTTAAGGAGGGTCACGCCTTAGCAGCTAGCTTACGGTCCTGGGTCCTTACGTGAGACCACCGGGTATATCTCTAATGTTGCGCTCCTTAAGGTTATGAGGTTCTAACCCTAGATTTTACCCTTCGGCAGATGGATGGCATTCGGTAGTTTGCCACTAACCAGATGGCGTCCTTGGTAAGCTTCTGTCTCAACTCTGTTTTGTACTTTCGTTGTTTCACGGCTGACCATTTTTATTTGTGTGTGCAGTGTCGTGGCAGTGGTGCTGGTTTGTCTAGAACCAGGCCTCGGTACAGGGGTAGCAGGAGGAGGCCATCACTGACGTATACTCCGGGTTGTCCTTCAGAGGATGAAGAAGAGGAGGACTGAGGCCTCCTAAGCGGGGATTTTTTTTGTCTCCATTTCATATCTTCAATTGGGTTGTACTAGTGAATTATGGACAATGTGTAGGATGATGTGTCAACTTCGATAGAGTTTTACGATGTTTTTGCCTTTTGAGTCGGATAGTTTCCGGTGTGAAGGCGCGATTATGTGCTTGTCTTAGTTGGTGATCGTGTGACGATATATGGGCACTGTGATTCTGTGATTGTTGATGTTACTGTGATGAGCAGCTTTGTGATAGTGAGTGTGTTTTCCTTGCAGGTGGGATAGTCTGTGAAATGGGCAGAAGCTGCCAAAATTTTGAATTTTGCTAGAGCCGCGACAGAAAATATGGCATTGTATGATCCTGCTCAACTCATGGCTTGGCTAAACATCACGGATGGTGTGGAACGGATCAACCTTTTTAGCTAAAGCTTGACCGAGCTATTCTTTCTTCGTCACATGGCTTTGAACACTGAGTTCTTGTGTGCTGCTATTGCCCACTGGGACCCGGTAAACCACATTTTTTCAGTTTCAACAGCTTGGAGATGTGTCCAATGTTAGAGGAATTCTGCGCTATCCTCGGTTTTGATCCGGATTTGGACTTGATCCTTCCTCTTGCTGATACTCCTAGTCTCATGCACGGCTTTGCTGAATTCCTACACTGTTCAAACACCGTCTCTCGCCGAATGATTCAAGGTGAAGTTCTCAACATTGCTTCTGTTATTGCCTATTATGCTGATCCTAGAGATCCCAGTGTCTACAATACATGGGGCCGCTCTGATTTTGTGCATGACTTCGCACTTCTTGTTTTCGAGTACTTCTGGCGACTTGGTGCATGTGTGTCTCGGACTGAAGGGGGGTAAGAACCCCATGGCTATGGTTCTAGCTGAAACTCTGAATGGTTTGGATCGTGCTTTCAACTAAGGAACTTTTCTTTTTTCTGGGGTGCCTTTGGTGTTACAGGCTTGGCTCTATGAGCGCCTTCAGTTATGGACTAGTAGTGTGCCACCAGTTACTTCCATAGGGCTATGCTTCATTCTCATTACACTTCTATCGATTGGGTTAGTATGATGGGTTCTTTATCAGAGGCCGACATTTGCTGAATTGTAGGCGTTGGGGCCTTCATGCTGTGACCACTAGCCTCGGGGATTACCAAAGAGTGTGGCTAATGGGTCTGAGAGAGACTTCTTTCTATCATCCTCGTCAATTGGCCAGACAGTATGGGCTGGTTCAGGAGGTTTCCCAGAGGTTTACTGAGAGGTTCTTTACTTCCAGAGTCAGAGCTGTTACTATTGCTGCTTTCATCAGTGGTTGGGCCTGCCGAGTAAAAGCATACTTCTAAAAATCTTTGAAGAAATAAAAGACACAAAATAAAACTAGACTTGATTGAATATGCTTCTTTCTTCCAAGTGTCTTTGATATTTGTGACTGCTTTCTGAAAGAACTTCTTATGTTTTCATTTATCCATGCTTATGTAATATTCGAAGTTTGTTTATTGGTGAACCATGGTTACTTGGAGAACCTTATTTTATGCATTTGGCTTTCTGAAAACATTTATAGTGTAATTTTGATCAAATGTTTGCTTTTGGTACTTGTTTGGGTATGCTAGGACGATTAGAGGCAAACGAGGCGGGTGGCCGTAGTTTGCCCCTTGTTTGGGATATGGTTGGTTGCGTGGCAAACGAGGTAGGTGATCGAAGTTTGCCCCTAGTGTGAAGAGATTTAGGCAAACGAGGCGGGTGGCCGAAGTTTGCCCCTAGTGTGAAGGGCGATTTCTGGGTTATGGTAAGGACCATGACTTTAATCTCTCTCATGCTCATAATTTTTGCCTAGGCACTAGTGGAGTGACCTAGCGAGCTCTTTTCTCTCTTTTATTATTGCTTACTTTGGATTTAGCTCTAATTTTTGCCTAGGTGTCCTTTTGGATTTTTGACCTAGCGAGCCACCCTTCTTTTCTTTTTGAAAGTGTGCCTATGTACCCCCAAAAGGGGATCATGTCCAATGTAGTTCGGGCCAAGGTAGTAAAGAAGAGCTTTGTTTTTTGGTGGGTGGGACGACCGAACCGATGTGGTTGCCTACGTATCCCCGAGTGGGAATCAGGTCGAGCGTAGTTCAGGGCAAGGCTTTGAAAGAAGTTTGGGGAATGGTCAAGCATAGTACTTTTTTAGGCGATCCATGATGATTGGTTCTTTGAATTCGACACCATCGAGGTCCATGAGGTAGGTCGCTCCTCCGGAAAGGATGGCCTTGACGATTTAAGGGCCGACCCATTTGGGTTTGAACTTTCCGCGGTGATCAAAGATCGGGGCTTGCAGTTCCTTAAGAACAATGTCACCCTTGACAATTTTCCTCGAATGAACTCTTTTGTTGAAAGCACGGGCTATCCTATTTTGATAGATTCGGACATGGTCGATCGCGGCTACGTGCTTTTCATCTATGAGAGCCAACTCTTCGTATCTTTCTCTTAACTAATCAGATTCTAAAATTTCACATTCCGCCATCACTCGTAGGGAAGGTAATTCTATTTCGACCAGAAGTACTGCTTCCATCCGATATACCAGTGAGTAAGGAGTCGTTCCTATAAATGTTCTTATTGATGTTCAATATCCCCAAAGTGTGAACGGTAGCTTTTTGTGCCAAACGTTGTAGGTATCGGCCAATTTCTACAGTATGGCCTTGACATTCTTGTTTGCGTCTTTGACTGCCCCATTGGTTTGAGGTCTGTATGGTGATGACTTGTGATAGGTGATTTTGTATTCCTCAAATAGAACCCTGACTTCTACTTTGAAATGACTTCCGTTGTCTGAAATGTTCTCACGGGGGACTCCATAACGGCAGATAAGATTTCTCTTGATGAATTTGGCCACTTCCTTGGCCCCCAACTTGCTGTAGGATACGGCTTCTACCCATTTTGTGAACTAGTTAATGGCCACCAAAATGTATCGGTTCCCGTTTGAGGCCTTCGGAACAATTTTGCCAATGATATCGATTCCCCAAGTCGAGAATGGCCACGGGGAGGTCATACTATAGACCAGAGATGGCGGTACATGCATCATGCTTGCATGGATCTAGCACTTATGACACCTTCTCACGTATTTGCAACAATCTTTTTCCAACGTTGTCCAGTAGTACCCTTGTCTTACGGTCTTTTTGGTTAGCATGTGACCATTCATGTGTGGATCGCACACCCCTTTGTGTATTTCTTCCATCATTCTTCCGCCGCACCTTCCGAACAAGCAAGTTAGATTGTGATCATTGTAACCTTTCTTCAACAATTTTCCCCTACAAATGATGAACTGTGCTGCGAACCTTCGAATTGCTCTTTTGTCTTTCTCGGAAGATTCTAGGGGATACACTCCCTTTTCTATGAAGTCCCAAACATCTTGGTACCATGGTGTTTCGTTCTCTTCTTCTTCGATTGCGGCAACCATGCTGAATGAAGGCTCGTATCTTTGCTTAGTTACCAATGGCATCATCTTGACTCCCACGGGAATTTTGATCATGGAGGCGAAGGTAGCCAATGAATCTGCTAACTGATTCTCTTCCCTGGGGTAGGTAAAAGAATGTTATGCTCTTGAAATGTTTCTTGAGTCCATTGAGATGGTCATGGTAGGGATTCAACCTCTCTTCTTTCACCTTCCATTCCCCTCTGGCTTGTGACACAATGAGATTTGAATCTCTGAAGACATCCAACTTTTGAACTCTCAATTCTATGGCCGCTTCCATCCCCAGAATGCATGCCTCGTATTCAGCGATGTTGTTGGTGGCGTTATAGTTGAACTCGACTGCCAGTGGGGTGTAGTCCCCATTTGGTGACACCAGGATAACACCTACCCCTTATCCTTTCATGTTGGCTGCTCCATCAAAGTCCAACTTCCACTGTTCTTCTCTGATTTCCATGATATTCTCGTGCGGGAACGGAAAATCTCCATTTTCTTCAAAATCAATGGCGTGTTTAGCAAGATATTCAGCTATGGTTCTCCCTTTTACCGATTTGATTATAACGTACTTGATATCGAATTCGGCGGGTTTTTTAAGGAGGTACTTTAGAGGATCCATGTGGGATATGAGCACAACTGGGAAGGCTAGCATGTAGTGCCTCAGTCGGCGAGTGCATGAAACCAAAGCCCAACATGTGTTTTCGAGGGTAGAGTAGTTGAGCTCATACCCTGTCATTCTCTTGCTAAGGTAATACATAGCTTTTTCAGAGTGGCTTTCTTCTCCTTCTTGGGATAGCATGCATCCCATGGCATTCTCGGTGATAGATATGTAAAGAAGCAAAGGCTTATGAGCAGTAGGCGGTGAAAGGACGGGTGGTTTTCGGAGGTAGGTTTTTATTTTGTTGAAGGCGACTTGGCATTGGTCATCCCATTGGAACTTCTCTCCTTTCTTTAGCAGTCGGAACAAGGGATCACATGTGGTTGTGAGCTTGGAGATGAAACGGCTGATGAATTGGATTCTCTCGAGGAACCCCTGTACTTCTTTCTCATTTTGCGGCGGTGCCATTTCTAAAATTGCTTTGATTTTGGAAGGGTCCTCTTCTATCCCCCTTTGTGTGATGAGGAAACCCATGAACTTTCCAGAGGTCACACCGAAAGTGCATTTCTTGGGATTTAGCCTCATCTTGTATTTGCACAATCTTTCGAAGGACTTCTCCAAGGTCTCCAAGTGTCCCTTACTATCTCTGGATTTCACGATCATATCATCTACATATACTTTTACCTCCTTGTGAATCATGTCATGCAGCAGAGTGGTGTCAGTTCTTTGGTAGGTTGCTCTAGCGTTCTTGAGTCCGCAAGGCATCACCCTATAACAGTAGGTCCCCAATGGTGTGGTGAATGTCGTCATTTCTTGATCTTCCAGAGCCATTAGAATCTTGTTGTATCCCAAGAAACCATCCATGAATGACAATAGCTCGTGTCCGGCGATGTTATCTACCAAAACATCAATGTGGGGGCAGTGGGAAGTCATCCTTTGGACTTGCCTTGTTTAGATCACGAAAGTCGACGCATACGCGAACTTTTCTATCCTTCTTGGGGTCTGGCACGATGCTAGCGATCCATTCCGGATACTTGGTAACAATGATGAACCCTGCCTTTAACTGCTTTTCTACATCTTCTTTGACCTTGAGTGCCCATTCTGGTCTCATGTGCCTAAGTTTTTGCTTGACAGGTTTAGAATCAGGGAGGAGGGGATTATTATGTTAGACGATGTTAGGGTCGACCCCAGGCATGTCCTCGTAAGACTAACCAAAAACATCTTTGAATTCTTTTAGCAAAAGAGTCAGTTTTTCTTTTTCTTCTTTATTAAGTGTTGAGCTGATTTACATAATTTGTGGATTATCTTTTTCATCTAGGTTAATTGATAAAGTATCTTCGATTATTTCATAAGCAGGTGGTTTCTCAATTAGTTGCTAAAGTTCAATTGGGAGATCCTCGGAGGGATCTGTGCATTCACAAGTATTAGACACAGAGGACTAAGTAGAATCGTCTTTCATTTTATTCGTGACAGGTGGAGTGATTACATTAGACAGTGGTGGGCTTACAGCAGCCGACTTTGGTACATACTCGATAATTCGAAGTACAGACTCCGGGGGAATAGGGGATAGGGAGACACAGATAGATGACTCTACAGCCTGGTTGCTCAGACCCTCCTCAACTGGCATGATCTGATCATCTTGGCTCTTAGCCCTCTTTCATTCCTTTTCCTCAACAAATTCTTCCCACATTTTCTCGATAGCTTCGTTGTCCAGGTATTTCAACCAATCTTCCTCTGGGGTTTTCACAACTTGTTCATGATAGAACGGTTCTTGATAGGGGGGCCTTTCGCAGTCAGCGAAGATTTCAAGCCCAGGGTGCCTTTTTCCAATGGTCTGATGGATCCATGGTTCAGGGAACCCAAAATAGGGGAAGTCATCCACTTCTTTGACAAATTACCCGTTCAAGGTCTTACGGTGGGGTGGGAGACTCCTCACTCTCTTTTTCCATGGCTTTTGTAGCTCGATGTCCTCTTCGGTGGGCCTGTACCCCAATCCGAAAGTGCCTTTTTGTCCTTTGATCTGAGGGAGCTCAAGAATCCCTTGTTGGCATCGGCCCAATCCCATTCTGGGGAAGTAGTTCATCTTGCGGACGATGTTGACGACTGCAGATTGGATTTCAGGAAACCGGTCTTCATCACTAATCATGTGGACTTCTTCCATGAAGAATCCTCCAATTTCCCCTTCTTCTAGCTTAGGTATTTGGATTTCAAAGATGGAAGTGTCGCTTGGAAAGGATTTATTACCCCAACTGTTGCCGAGGATGATTTTCACCTCCTTTTCATGAATGTACTTAATCATTTGGTGCACAGTGGATGATACAGCTTTATTGACATATAGCCAAGGCCTTCTAATCAGCAAATTGAATGAGGCATGTATATCCATGACTTGAAAGATTTGAGTGCAAACCAAAGACCCTATGCGAATCTGGAGAGAAACGGTCCCCATCACATTTCTCTTGGTATTATCATAAGCCCTCACGGATTGCACAGAAGGAGTGATGTCCTGGATGTTAACTCCCAAGGCGGTGGTAGTCCTTAGAGCACAAACATTTAGGGCGGAGCCTGTATCGACCAAACAGAATGGCACTTGCTGTCCCTTGCATTCAACAGTGATGTACAAAGCTTTGTTATGTACAAACCCTTCCGGCGGCATGTCTTCATCAGAAAAGGTAACAATTGGGTCAGGGGTGAGTGCGCCCAAGAAAGCCACCATGTCTTCCGGTGCGACATCGATGGGGACCTCAATTCCAGCCAAGGCATTCAACACGGCTTGCCTATGCTTGTAAGATGTTACCATAATGTCCCACATTGAGAGATGTGCTTGGGTTTTCTTCAACTACTTTATCAAATCATTGTCTACTTCGATGAACTCATCCATTTTTTCCTTTCCCCTTGTCCTTGACCGGACTGTTCTCGATCGCTTTAGTGGTAAGCTGCAGAGGCTGATAATGATGGCCTGACCTAGTTAGATGACCAATCTCGATAGGAGTAGGCCTTTTTACAGTCCCATCTACTTTGAACCAGTCACAATCTGTTCCTACAAATGGTTTCTCTGGCTCATTCTAGATAGAAGCATCACTTTCATTATTGGGATCATACCATTTTAGGTCCACTGCTCCTAGATTGTGTTCTTCCAAGAAGAATAGATCATGTTCATCAGCCAGCTGTTGCTGCCACTCATTATCCCCTCCTTCGATCAGATGAATTCCCATAGAATCCGGGATGTCAATACGGGCTAAGGGAAGTCCTATGGGGATTATGAGGATAGAAGGATCAAAAGTAGTAGGGTCATATTCAATGAGGCTGATATTTTGGTGGTTCGATAGGGGATTTTGGGTGACATAAGGCTGCTTGGGAGGGGGCTCAATGATATTCTGGTCAATGAGTGTGGACACGTGGAATCCGTCGTCCACTCCCGGTTTCTGTTTCCGGGGTTTTGGAATTGATATTCCTTTGTTTTGAAATTGATTTGAAAGAGAAAAACAGGTTTGTTTTTTAAGAAAAGAAGGTCTTTTGAAAACAGATACAGAGTCGCCACTTGGTCTTTAGGGAACCAAGAAACCCAATTTGACTCACCCAAACGGATAAAGGGCACCAGCCCTTCATAACCAAAGAACTTGGCTCGGGGTTTTGGTACGAGAGAGGAAGGAGCCTTTGTCGCTACTAAATCACCCTCAACTCGCCCCGTCTTTCAACGGGCCTCAATTAGCATCCAAATAATCATCTTATACTATGTATGGTTCGACAATTAATACTATGATAGTATATTACATCACATAAGAAAATTTGAAATGGAAGATCTAAAGGTAAAATATCATTCATAAGATCTAAGTCAAATATCATACAATGTAAAGTGAAAGATCACCCAAATAAACCTAGGAAAAATCGTCTAATCATGTATCAAATAATCAAGACTTCCTAATCTAAAGGGGGACATGAATTGTTATTGAAACAAATAATCAAAGAAATCAAAACATGCTTAGCAAACTAGAATGATGCATGCTAATCTTTGAGAAAAGAAGATCTCTCAATCCCCGGGAGGGATGAGAAAGGATGATTCGATCGAGGGGAAATATGAACGTATGATCAAGTTCATTCCTTCTAATCTTCTTAGATTTGGACTCACAAAAGCCCCAAATCTTTGCATGGATGCAATATATGGTATCTAGAATGTGCCAAGGTTGTAGTGTGCTTTGTGTTCATGGATTCCTAGAATGACTTAGAAGTCTAGAATGTGTATGAATGAATGAATGAAATCATCATGGGATATGTACAAATGTAATATGAACTACTTCCTAAGACATGAACTAATTTGGAGTGCATGTAAGCATCAAATCAAAGGGGGGAAAGTAAAAGTGTGCTTGCTGTGAATAGTGGACAGAACAGTAAGATAATCTTTTGAAAATTGAAAAGAGGGGTTAGGGATATTTTCAATGCATGATTGTTTATGGAGATCTTCCTTATTGTATCTAGAACACAACCCAAAAAGCCAATCTTTTATAACTATCACAGATTGAGAGAAATCATATAAACAATAGAGGTCACTCAGAAACAGAGTCCGTACTGTCGACTGAAATGTTGAAACATCTTAGAATATGAAAATAAAAACTCTAAAGGCCCATTTTATACAGAAAGTTCCCTAAGACATTGAAGTTCAAGGGAAAAATAATTTGAGACCACACGTTTTGGAAAAGTTGTCTGTAAAACAAGTTGAAAGTAGACCAAGCTTCTGTGACAGCAAAAAATAGAATATCTGAAGGGAATGTTTGGGTCCAAATGGACCATTTTCAAGTATTTTCAAGTCAAATTAAAAATCATGGGTGTTCTCTAATGAGTTAGGAAGACTTTCCAAATGGTCTTGCATCCATACATTGAGTATTGAGTTCTATAGAAATCTTTGAACTCCGATCACTCACTGTTTCGACTCAGTGTTTTGAAGATTTTGGGGAAAACTAGAGTTTTCTTTCTTGAGATCAAAATGAGGGGTTTCAAGAGGGGTTTTGAAATAGAGGTTTTGAAAGTATATTTTCAACATCAAATAGAGATTATGACCTCTTGGAATATCAACATCAAACTCATCATCAAGAACCCCCAATGTTATTGGAGAGATTCCTTTTTTATTTGAACATAACCTCAAGGATACCTTGAAGTTATAATCATCATCTATCAAACATGTTTTTGAGGTCAAGAGCTACTATCCATAAGGATTTACTCACCTCAAACTTCATGTCATCATCTAGATGATGATGAACTAGTAAGTAAATAAAGAAAGTAAAAAAGAAATGATGTAAGAAGAGATGAACATTGTATATAAGCAAGCAAATGAACAAATCAATAGATGATAATCAATGTGATATTGGACTTGTAGCTTGGTGTTTCACTCATAGATATAGACATTTGGACATGCAAGTAGCTGATGAGAATCAAGGAAGCACTTAATGATCTGAATTGGGCCGTTTCCAAAATGGATAATCTAATAATATCAAGGAGGCATTTTTGGACTGATTTCAAGATTCCTAAGTGTGGCCTAATGGGAAATAAAATTTTTGTCAACTTATTTCATGCATGTGGAGATATAGGATGAATATAACTTCCAAGTGCTGAATATAACTTCTAAGATATAGCTATTTATGTTTTATAGTTGGTAGTTGGGAGTTTATTCATGTTTCTAAGTTGTATTAATGAGTTAAACTAATTTTTTGTATTAGTCTATGTTAAAAAACGTGGTAACTTTATTTCTTATGGTTGGAGGGTTGTTCCAACAACTTGCATTTATCCCTATGGTTGGAGGGTTGTTCCAATCCTATATATACTCTTTTGTATGGGCAGATTTATATAAAAGCCTACCTTAAAAATCCGCCCGTCCTTTTACCACCCACTCCTCATAAGCCCTTATTCCTTTACCTATTTGTCTCTGAAAATACCATGGGTTGCATGCTAGCCCAAGAAGGAGAAGAAAGCGACTCCGAAAAACCCTATATATTACCTTAGCAAGAGGATGATTGGGTATGAGCTCAACTACTCTACCCTAGAAAAAACATGTTGGGCCTTGGTATGGTGCACTCGCCGACTGAGGCACTACATGCTGGCCTTCCCAGTTGTGCTCATATCCCACATGGATCCTCTAAAATACCTCCTCAAAAAATCTGCCCTGACTGGTCGTATATCCCGTTGCTTTCTTTTAGTGTCCAAATTCAATATCAAGTATGTGACACGCGAATCGGTAAAAGGGAGAACTATAGCTGAACATCTTGCTGAACACGCCATTGATTCTGAAGTAAGTGGAGATTTTCCGTTCCCAGACGAGAATTTTATGGAAATCAAGGAAGAACAGTGGAAGTTGTACTTTGATGGAGCAGCCAACATGAAAGGCTACGGAACGGAGTAGGAATGATTCTAGTGTCACCAAATGGGGACCACACCCCACTGGCAGTCAAGCTCAATTATAACTCCACCAACAACACTACTGAATATGAGGCATGCATTCTAGGGATGGAAGCAGCCATAGAACTGAAAGTTCAGAAGTTGGATGTCTTCAGAGATTCAAGCCTCATTATATCACAAGCAAGAGGAGAATGGAAAGTGAAAGAAGAAAGGTTGAAGCCCTATCATGATCATCTCGATGGACTCAAGATACAGTTCAGGAACATCACATTCTTCTACTTGCCAAGGGAAGAAAACCAGCTAGTAGATTCGTTGGCTACCTTAGCCTCCATGATCAAAATTCCCGTGGGAGTCAAGATGATGCCTCTGGTAATTGGGCAAAGATACGAGCCTTCATTCAACATGGCCGCCGCGATCGGAGAAGAAGAAGACGAAACTCCATGGTACCAAGATGTTTGGGACTTCATAGAAAAGGGAACGTACCCCTAAAGTCTACCGAGAAAGGCAAAAGGGCAATTCAAAGATTCGTAGCGCAATTCATCATTTGCGGGGGAAAATTGTTGAAGAAAGGGTACAATGGTCACAACCTGACTTGCTTGTTTGGAAAAATCTCCAGAAGAATGATGGAAGAAATGCATGAGGGGGTATGCGGTCTACACATGAACGGTCACATGCTGGCCAAGAAGATTGTAAGACAAGGGTACTACTGGACAACATTGGAGAAAGATTGTTGCGAATACATAAGAAGGTGTCGCAAGTGCTAGATCCATGCGAACATGATGCATGTACCGCCATCCCTTCTATATAGCATGACCTCTCCTTGGCCATTCTCAACCTGGGGAATGATATCATCGGTGAAATCGTTCCAAAAGCCTCGAATAGAATTTGATACATTTTGGTGGCCATTGACTACTTCACAAAATGGGTAGAAGCCGCATCCTACAGCAAGTTGGGGGCCAAGGAAGTGGCCAAGTTTGTCAAGAAGAACCTCATATGTCGTTATGGAGTCCCCCATGAGATCATTTCAGATAATGGTAGTCATTTCAAAGCTGAAGTCAGGGATCTGTTTGAGGAATACAAAATCACTTATCATAAGTCATCGCCATACAGGTTGCAAACTAATGGGGCAGCCAAAGCTGCAAACAAGAATGCCAAGGCCATACTGCAAAAATCAGTCGATACCTACAAAGACTGGCACGAAAAGCTACCGTTTGCACTTTGGGGGTACAGAACATCAATAAGGACGTCCAAAGGAGCAACTCGTTACTCACTAGTATATTGAATGGAAGCAGTACTTCCAGTTGAGATAAAACTACCGTCCCTGCGCATGATGGCCGAATGTGAAATTTGAGAATCGGATTGGTTAAGGGAAAGGTACGAAGAATTAGCTCTCATAGATGAAAAGCGCCTAGCAGCAGTCGACCATGTCTAAATCTATCAAAAGAGGATAGCCTATGCTTTCAACAAAAGGGTTAGTCTGAGGAAAATTGTCAAGGGTGACCTTGTCCTTAAGGAATTGCGAGCCCCGATCCTTGATCCACGCGAAAAGTTCAAACACAAATGGGTCGGCCCCTATATCGTCAAAACTATTCTTTTTGGAGCAGAAACCTACCTTATGGACCTCGATGGCGTTGAATTCAAAGAAGCAATCAACATGAATCGCCTCAAAAAGTACTATGCTTGACCATTCCCCGAAACCAATTTTTTTTCAAGTTTCGCCTTGAACTATGCTCGACCTGATTTCCACTCAGGGATACATAGGCAACCGCATTGGTTCGGTCAACACCATCACAATCAGCCCCTTTTCTTTCAAGACTTTGGCCCAAACTACGTTGGACCTGATCCCCGTTTGGGGGTACGTAGGCAGACTTTCAAAAAAGAAAAGAAGGATGGCTCGCTAGGCTGAAAATCCGAAAGGATGCCTAGGAAAAAGTTAGAGTTAAATCCAAAGTGAACAATAACAAAAGAGAGAAAAGAGCTCGCTAGGTCACCTAACTGGTGCCTAGGCAAAATTATGAGTGTGTGAGAAAAATAAAGTTGCGGTCCTTACCATAACCCAGAAATCACCCTCCATACTAGGGGCAAACTTCGGCCACCCACCTCGTTTGCCTGAACCTCTTCAAAAGCTAGGGGAAAATGTCGGTCATCTATCTCGTTTGCCTCACCACCATACATATCCTAAACTAGGGGCAAACTCCGGCCACCCACCTCATTTGCCTCTAATCGTCCTAGCATGGCCAAACAAGTAACAAAAGCAAACTTTTGATCAAGATCATACTACGAATGTTTTCAGAAAGCCAAATGCATAAAATAAGGTTCTCCAAGTAACCAAGGTTCGCCGATAAACAAACTTTGAATATTACATAAGCAGGGATAAATGAAAACATAAAAAGTTCTTTCAGAAAGCAATCCTAAATATCAAAGACACTTGGAGGAAAGAAGTAGAATCAGTTAAGTCTAGCTTTATTTTGTGTCTTTTATTTCTCCAAAGGTCTTTAGAGGTAGGCTTTTACTCGACCGGCCCAGCCCCTGATGAAAGCAGCAATAGTAGTGGCTCTGACTCTGGAAGCAAAGACCCTCTCAGTAAACCCCAGGGGGACCTCTTGAACTCGCTCGTACTATCTAGCTAATCGGCGAGGATAGAATGAGGTCTCTCTCAGACCCATCAGCCACACTCTCTAGTAATCCCCGAGACTAGTGATAACAACATGAAGGCTCCAACGCCTCATGATCCAGAAAATGTCAGCCTCAGATAAAGCACCCATCATGCTAACCAATCGGCAGAAGTGTACTTGATACGAACCCCGCCAACAATGTGACGAAACCCGTAACACGATTAATGCCTCAGACCATTCTACTGTCAGATTCAAATGGAAACTGCGACCCAACACCTATAACAGATGCGAACCTTGGTATAAAGGATGAAGACACCATAATCAAGGATGGGAAAACTCGATTGATAAGTCAAGGTATGAACGTCACAGAGTAAATTTGATAAGTTTGAATAGTTCTTCAAAGAACCAAAGAGAAAACTCTCACAATATTATTAATGATCAAAACTGAATATTACAAACCCTAAACTGTTTAAATAGCTGAGGCTTACGGTTGGGCCCTATAAGCCTACGAAATATTATGGCCCAATATATTTCACCCCAAAACTGAAATAAAAACAAACTAACAAATCTGAAAAGTTCCTAAGTTGGCATGCAAGCCTATAATTTATTCTAGAGCTTGAATCATGGACACCCAGCCTTGTGGATCACTAGTATCCTCCTTTGGGCCACAAGATTAGTCTCAACCCAAATTTGTTGAACTAACCCATTGAGATTGTCCTTGAACCATTTTGCTCACGCCCTAGTAACTGGACCAATTGGCACGTGGTTCGGGTCCGAATTCCACCTTGTGCTAGCCGCCATGTTCTCATCATTCCCCTCCTCTTGAAAAGGATTTATCCTTAAATCGTCACTTACATCAAAAGGAGATAAATCAGCAACATTGAAAGTAGTACTAACATTATACTCACCAGGCAACTCTAGCTTGTAGGCATTATCATTGATGCGCTCAAGAACTTGAAAAGGACCATCACCTCGGGGAAGCAATTTAGAACGCCTTTATGCAGGAAATATTTCTTTTCGCATGTGTACCCAAACCCAATCTCCGGGTTCAAATATGATATTGCGTCAGCCTTTGTTAGCTTGCGTTGCATATTGCTCCGTTCTTCGCTCAATATTGAGCCTTGCTTTCTCATGAATCTGCTTAACAAAATCTTCTTTCTTTTTGCCATCTAAATTAACACGCTCAGTAACAGGTAAAGGAGATAAATCCAAAGGAGTTAAAGGATTAAAACCATACACAATTTCAAAGGGTGAAAATTTAGTAGCAGAATGGATGGTACGATTATAAGCAAACTCAACATGTGGTAAACATTCTTCCCATGTGATCGGGAGAGAACTAATCCTAATTATACGCTTTAACGAGCATTTGTTAGTACCTTTTTATCCTGTTTTTGTATATTTTTACTCTGTTTTCTAGTTTCTGACAGGTTTTGGAAGAAATCAACTAAACCAGGCTAAACAGGGTAAAAAAACATCAAGAAAGAAGCTGAAAAAACCAATTCGCGCGCGCGATCCGCGGGCGCGAGAATCCAGAAGTCGCGCGCGCGATCCGCTCGCGCGAGATCCCCAATAACTCGCTCGCGCGATCCGCGCGCGCGAAGGACCAAAAGTCGCGCTCGCGCGACCCGCTCGCGCGATATGCCCAAAAATCAAAGTTGCGTATTTCAGTATACTGAAGACTCCTGTGCAAACGAGACTGCTAAACGACGTCCAGACTGTAAATTACATGCGTTTCAGTCCGTTTCGAGTGGTAAAGGCTTCCAAAACATGTTGTAAATCTATATAAACTCTATTTTACTTCAATTAGGGGATTGGCAATTATTATACACATCAATATACAGCCATATACACACACTTCCAGCCCTTGAAGAGGGAGAAGCAAGGAGAAGAAGAAGAAGACCAAGGATTTCCATGGCCTCCTCCATCAACTACTTGCCGATCTCTACTCCTATGGCAGCTTAGATCATCGATCTAGGGTTTCAATGAAGCCCTAGATGAGTAATAGGGTTTTATTTATGCTTTTATTTTAGTTTTATTGTGTATGGATGACAGTCACATGTTTAGAGGATTTTATAAATAAATCGTACTTACATTGATTAAATCATTGCTTTCAGAATTTATTCTTGTCTTAGATCTATTTTGACTGTGATGTGCTCAACGATCTATTCTTGCTGTGCTTGTTTAGGTTGTTTACATGTGATGGTGCTCTATTGATTCGTGCTATCAAGTATCCGAATAGTCCATGCCTAGGTTAGACGGATTAGACCACAACCCTAGTTTAGTGTGAGATAATTCGTGCTATCCGCAGATGGATTATGTTGGTGCTTGAACCGTGATTATCTTCTTGTCGGAGGAATTGGGCTTGTAGCTACAATTCCCCATATTCATCCAACGTAATAAGCTAAAGTGATTCATAAATATTCCTATTATGAATCTAGTGGTGGATTTGTAATCCTAGGTTTCCTTTAAATATTATTTAAAAACACTTTTAATTGCTTTCATAAGTTAGATTTACTTTTATTGTTATTAGTTTAATTAAATTCCAAATCAAATCCGTTTTTCCTAATTAATTAGACTTAGGTTTTAAAATTAAGTCGTTGTAGTAATCAATCTCTGTGGGTTCGACCTTTACTTCCACACTGCAAATCCTTTGAAAAGTAAAGAATACTTTTACATCTTGATTCTGACAAGATCAATTTTTGGCGCCGTTGCCGGGGATTGTATTACTACTCTTAGTTTTATAATCGTAGTTTAGTTAATTCGTAAATATTAGATTAGTGTTTATTTTTCTTATTTTCTGTTTTTGTTTTTAGTTACTAACTTTTTCTTTTATTTTGTAGTCAACGTTTCCGAGTGGAGCAGCTAATTACATCAAAGGAGCTTACGCAAAAATAAAATAAATAAAAAATTAAATAAATTGCTTCCTTTGGAAATTCGCTTTAAACCGCTGTAAGTCAGGGCGCTGTGACGCACTATTTGCATTAGTTTAAGGTTAATTGCACTGCATTAGCTAGGAAACCCGGGGCGCTGGGCTTGACGCGGTCATTGCATTACAGGATAATTTGCATGCATCATAGTAGTTGAGTGCTTGTTATCCTAGTCGCGTGATTGCTTGCTATTTGTTTTTTTTTAGTTGCGTCAATCTTTGTTTTTAATTTCTTTTCTTTTCTTTTAGTTTATGTTAGGTACACGTTCAAACAAACCGGAATTACAACCTCTAGACTCTGAACTTGAACGTACATTAAGACTTCACAAGTCTTCAAACTTAACTTCTGGAACTAGGTTTGTAATAGACGACGATTTGACACCAAAACCAACGTCGTTATTTGAAACCGAAATACGTAATACTCTTCAAAAACTAAAGAAAACAAGCTTTAATAACATAGAACTGATTAAAATGGCAGACATTGGAAATAATAACGACAATAACCAAAATAACAACGGAGCTAATATGAATAATCCTAATATACCGCCACCACCTCCACTTAAAGATTATTTTATTCCTACGACTTACACGCCGCAAACATGTATTGAATTACCGGAGGCGACGGCATCTCACTTTGAGATAAAGTCGTCTACCATCTCGCTGCTTCCATCTTTTCATGGCCGTTTAAATGAAGACCCTTATAAACACTTAGGAGATTTTCAGGACATATGCTCTACGTTGAAAATCCAAAATCTTACTGATGATGAACTAAAAATGCGGCTCTTTCCATTCTCATTAAAGGACAAAGCTAAATATTGGCTCCAATCTTTGGAGCCAAACACAATTAGAACATGGGAAGACTTACACACCGCATTTTTACAAAAGTTTTTCCCGATTATGCGTACAAACCATATAAGAAAATCAATAACCAATTTTGTAATGCAAGATGGGGAATCACTTTACGACACGTGGGAAAAATTTAAAGAATTACTACGCTCGTGTCCACATCATCAAGTCCCTAAGTGGCAACTTGTTCAGGTCTTTTATGAGGGGCTTATTCCCTCTGTTAGGAATACCGTCGATGCCGTTTGTGCGGGAACTTTCCTGCACAAAAGCGCCGACGAGGCCTGGAAAATGTTTGAAACGTTAAGCGAGAATTCAATGCACCAAACGGTGTCTGTCCGTTCGGAAGGATATCTTAATCAACCTAAGAGGGATGTAAAATTCGAGTCAAGTCAATCAATTGAAATAAAAGAACTATCTAACAAACTTGACCGACTTCTAACGATGAACCAAACGACAGCCTCACCCGCTCGAGAAATTTGTGCATTATGTTCTGATCCTTCACATTCGATACTTGCATGTCCATCGGCAAGTCAATTTCCGGAATTCGTGGAGCAACACATTAATTCTATTCAACAATACCCACGAAATAATTATAATGCAACTACTAATAATCCGGATGCGCCATGGAGAAACCATCCTAACTTCTCGTGGAAAAATAACAATAATAATCCTAACGAGGCGACTAATTTTCCTAATGCGTATCGACCTCAGTTTCAACCTAACCAATACCAACAACCATCTCCTAATGCTAATCCTTCAAGGGGAAATATTTTTGAGGAAAAGGTGTTGGCATCCCTTAAGACTATTGAAACGCAAGTTCAAGCACAAGCACAAATAGTGCACTCTCATACGCAATCCATTGCGAAGCTTGAATCCCAAATGGGACAACTAGCTACTGTAGTAAGTCGTAGAAACGAGGGGACGTTGCCTAGTCAAACAATCCAAAATCCTAAGGGACAATATGAGGTTAAGGGGTCGAATGAACAAGTGAACGCCGTCTCAACTAGGTTGACTACCCGAGAGGAGGAGGTAATAGAAATTCCGAATGGGAATATGAAAGGTATGAATATTAACTCTAATAAAGAGACGGGTGAGGACATGAGCCAAAATAGAATTCAAAAAGATAAAGAATCGGTCCCAACGAATTATACTCCTAGAATGCCATATCCACCTAACGTTGAGGAACCGTCTAATCTTACAAATAAAAAGTCTAAGGTTGAGGATATACTCGAGGTATTTAAACAAGTCAAAATAAATATTCCTTTCCTCGATGCTATAAAACAAATTCCTGCTTATGCTAAATGTCTAAAAGACCTTTGTACACAAAAATGCAAAATACGGAGTCATACTCCTAAAAAGGTCTTCCTTACGGAAAAAGTAAGCTCTATATTCCAACACGCTCCTCCAAAATATAAAGATCCTGGTACGCCTACGATTTCATGTGTCATAGGTGACACTATCATCCATAGAGCTCTCCTTGACTTAGGAGCGAGTGTTAATCTTTTACCCTATCACGTCTATAAACAATTAGGTTTAGGTGAACTTAAGCCCACGGCCGCTACTATTCAATTAGCGGATCGTTCTGTTAAAATACCTAGAGGAATCGTCGAAGACGTACTAGTAAAAGTTGATCAATGTTTCTATCCCGTGGATTTTATGGTCCTTGACACCGAACCGGTGCTAGATGCTAGGAAGCACACTCCTGTCATTCTTGGTCGTCCATTTTTAGCCACGGCTAACGCACGTGTTAACTGTAGAACAGGGGTGATAAAAGTGTCGTTCGGGAATATACAATTAAAATTAAATGTTTTTAATGCTGTTGATCAACCTCCCAAAGACGATGATTATCTAGGTGTGGAGGGTAGTGAGGTTACACGGAATATTGAGCCTAAGAACGTAATAAATATAAGTGCGGAAAATAATGTGGACGATGATGAGTGGATGAATCCTAATCCTGTGGACCCTAATGCGGAATCTACTCGGAAGGTAAGAAATCGATTCGAACATAATGACAAACCGTTAATCGATTTAATTCAAAGCGATGTAATTTCTGCTTACCACCGAGCTCTACCTGACATCCTTAGGGGTACACAGTCCGATATACGGCCTCCATGAGTCTTATGCTAGAAAGGTCTAGTTAAAGACGTAAAAGTTAGCGCTTCTTGGGAGGCAACTCAAGCTTTATTTCATTCGTTTTTCTTGTTTTTGGTTGTTTTTGGGTCTGTTTGTGTTTGTTTTGGACATTTTGGATAGGTTTGGGGGTTGGTATTAATTTATTTTAATAGTATATACATAATTTTAAACAACAAATGGAAAACACCATTCTCGCGCGCGCGGCCCGCTCGCGCGAGACGTCGCTCGCGCGGCCCGCTGGCGCGAGATGGCCCCTTAGATGTTTTTCTTTGCTTTTCTTTTTATGGTGCCTCAGGTTCTCCTCGCGCCTCATTTCGCGGGCGCGAGGTACCTCGCTGGCGCGGCTATTAAAAAAAAATAAATAAATAAATTTTTTGGAAATTCGCGCGCGCGACGGCCGCTCGCGCGGACCGCGCGCGTGATTTCCCCATTATCTTGTTTTTCTCTTTTGTTTTTTTTGTATCCTTCCCCCATACTCGTTCTGAGAATGTTTTTGTTTTTTTTTAGCCATTATAGATCGAATTAGTTATTGTTTTCCTTATTACATTTATACTTTTTCGTTATATTTCTTTTCCATTTGATAGTTTAGTTTAATTTAGATTAGTTTTACATTTCTATTTTATATTTCTGTTTCATTTCCTTTTAAATATTATTTTGTTAGTTTCTTTTCGTTTATCTAGTAGTAACAGGTAACATTGAACTCTATTGTCATATTCCTTTGTGTTCACCTGTTCTATGCTTGTCAAGATCGAGGTACTATCGTTCCTTTCTTCTGTACTCTCCTTTCTTTCGTTTTATTGTTTCATTGGGGACAATGAAAGGTTTAGGTTTGGGGGTATGCACACACATGCACGTTATTATGCATTAAAATTTTAAAAATTTTCAATAAGTGTGTTTAAATAAACGATGTTACCTACGGTTTTTTTGCAATTTTAATCCGATACTTCTTAGTATGTAATGTGATTTCTTATAGAATGATAAACAATGAAATATGTGATTAAATATTTACTGAAGTCATGTTGAAATGTTTTAAGTTATGTATTGTTTGAATCGTAGTTTTATATCATAGATTTGCACATAAACCTATGCACTGCACGTAGTCATTTGAATACATGTGGGTTGAGAACGATAATATGATTCGGATTTCTAGATAACACATGGTGGAGACTAATCCCGGTGAGCTTTTGAGCCTATCTTTTCTGTTTTGAGGGTTATAAATACATCTTGTGTTTGTCGAATTTCATTGAAATAGCGCATCTACTTGTTGTTTAGTCTCAGTATTCTTGTTTTGGTTGATAATCAAGTTAAAATATTTGTTACCATGCTAAATAATCTTCCGTCGTAAATATTGAAGAACCGTATTACCATAGGACATGATTATAGGCCTTCTTTGTTTATTACCGACCGATAAATGAAAATTTTCCTTAGTTCGCCCTTTGAGCCATTACAATGCCTCTTTTTCTTGTTCACCATTATCCTCTTTAGAAGCTCCAACTTGATCAACTTGGAGTATACCACTGGAAGAGTGATCAACTTTTAGTAGTATTAAGGCGATGTGTTGATTGAGAAGAAGAAAATAAAATGCTATTGGGGTAGTTGCTTGGTATTCAATGAATAATCATTTGAGAAGCAAGAAAAGAAAAAGGAAAAGAAACGAAATAGAGAAGATGAAGGTTGAAAAAAAAAAATATTGAAAGAAAAGAAGAAAAATGAATGAGAAAAAGTATGAAATGATGAAGTTTGTAGAAGAAGAATGAGAGAGATCGAACATGCCTTACAATGCCATTCTAAATCTACCTATCCATTTTATCATTTTTCATTACCTGAGCCACATTACAACCTTTGAAAAGTCCTATTTGATCTTGGGAAACATGGTTCGGATACGAAAACGATGGGAGGAGGATTAAAACATGGGAATGATTAATTTTTCTTGATTATTGGCATCCTATCCATGAGACTACTGTTCTTTCGTGTCATGCGTCTTTTTCATGTCATATGTGAGCGTTTTTCGTTTTGAAAACATAATTTCTTTGCTCACATATATTAGAAAAATTACACTTGTTTCTGAGTGTTTTATTTGAGAGTGTAATTGACATTGTGAGATTCGTAGTCGAAGCATAGTTAGATGGTCATCCGAGTTATATTCCAAGTTTGTGACATGCGCGTGTTCATTTGACTACCTCATCACACACGTGCAATTTTATGAGAAACTCTATTGATTTATACGATGCATGTGCTTGAGATTGTTCTTCATGATGTATGTAGACGTTTGATTCTATTTCTTTATGGTCGTTATTCTATTTCGAATCATTGTTTTATAATAAGGAGTATTGATTGTTTTGTTTGAATAAAAGTTTTTAAATTAATAAGTTAATAAAGATGGTTGTGGGTAACTTGTTGACGAGAACCCTCACGAGACTTCACTCGTCCGACTAGGGACACCTAGGGGTTTAAAAGGCTTGTTGCATACGCTAAATGCAATCGTGATCCATACGAAAATGGAATAGATTTTTATTAGTAGTTTTTATTTTTAGTTTTGCTCGAGGACTAGCAAAATGTAGGTTTGGGGGTGTGATCGGGAGAGAACTAATCCTAATTATACGCTTTAACGAGCATTTGTTAGTACCTTTTTATCCTGTTTTTGTATATTTTTACTCTGTTTTCTAGTTTCTGACAGGTTTTGGAAGAAATCAACTAAACCAGGCTAAACAGGGTGAAAAAGCATCAAGAAAGAAGCTGAAAAAACCAATTCGCGCGCGCGATCCGCGGGCGCGAGAATCCAGAAGTCGCGCGCGCGATCCGCTCGCGCGAGATCCCCAATAACTCGCTCGCGCGATCCGCGCGCGCGAAGGACCAAAAGTCGCGCTCGCGCGACCCGCTCGCGCGATATGCCCAAAAATCAAAGTTGCGTATTTCAGTATACTGAAGACTCCTGTGCAAACGAGACTGCTAAACGACGTCCAGACTGTAAATTACATGCGTTTCAGTCCGTTTCGAGTGGTAAAGGCTTCCAAAACATGTTGTAAATCTATATAAACTCTATTTTACTTCAATTAGGGGATTGGCAATTATTATACACATCAATATACAGCCATATACACACACTTCCAGCCCTTGAAGAGGGAGAAGCAAGGAGAAGAAGAAGAAGACCAAGGATTTCCATGGCCTCCTCCATCAACTACTTGCCGATCTCTACTCCTATGGCAGCTTAGATCGTCGATCTAGGGTTTCAATGAAGCCCTAGATGAGTAATAGGGTTTTATTTATGCTTTTATTTTAGTTTTATTGTGTATGGATGACAGTCACATGTTTAGAGGATTTTATAAATAAATCGTACTTACATTGATTAAATCATTGCTTTCAGAATTTATTCTTGTCTTAGATCTATTTTGACTGTGATGTGCTCAACGATCTATTCTTGCTGTGCTTGTTTAGGTTGTTTACATGTGATGGTGCTCTATTGATTCGTGCTATCAAGTATCCGAATAGTCCATGCCTAGGTTAGACGGATTAGACCACAACCCTAGTTTAGTGTGAGATAATTCGTGCTATCCGCAGATGGATTATGTTGGTGCTTGAACCATGATTATCTTCTTGTCGGAGGAATTGGGCTTGTAGCTACAATTCCCCATATTCATCCAACGTAATAAGCTAAAGTGATTCATAAATATTCCTATTATGAATCTAGTGGTGGATTTGTAATCCTAGGTTTCCTTTAAATATTATTTAAAAACACTTTTAATTGCTTTCATAAGTTAGATTTACTTTTATTGTTATTAGTTTAATTAAATTCCAAATCAAATCCGTTTTTCCTAATTAATTAGACTTAGGTTTTAAAATTAAGTCGTTGTAGTAATCAATCTCTGTGGGTTCGACCTTTACTTCCACACTGCAAATCCTTTGAAAAGTAAAGAATACTTTTACATCTTGATTCTGACAAGATCATCATGTTTTGATGTTCTTTTTAATAATAGCCCTTAACAAAGTAGATAAAGTCCTATTTACTACTTCGGTTTGACCATCAGTTTGTGGATGACAAGTAGTAGAAAATAATAACTTAGTTCCCAACTTACACCACAAGGTCTTCCAAAAGTAACTCAAGAACTTAACATGTCTATCTGAAACAATGGTTCTAGGCATACCATGTAATCTCGCAATCTCCTTAAAGAACAAATCAGCAACATGTGAAGCATCATTAGTTTTGTGACATGGAATAAAATGTGCCATCTGTAGACACCCTAATTTTGACCGACCGTCGAATTTAGGAGAGTGTCACCTCCACGTCCGATGATGATAAAGACCGAAAGAATAGAAGTATTCCAACCTCTTCAGAAAATTCTCCAAACGCGATAAAATTTCACAGAAAGAAGAAAATACCAGGTATTTAGGAGAATTCAAGTATGAAACACCATTTTTGGAGAAAATCTTCGAAAGTATTTTTTTGGAAGAAAAAGGAGAAAAGAAAAGACCTAAAAGAGGAAGTTCAACAAATAACGGCACACGGCAGTATTCCGCGGCACTTGGTGCGTGCCGGGCGGCACTCAGTGAGTGCCGAACGACATTTAGTGAGTGTCGGGCTGACATTCACTGAGTGCCGCCGACATTTTCTGACTGCCGTTTGCTTTTAAAGTCCGTATTTTGTGGTACAATACG
This sequence comes from Hydrangea macrophylla, assembly GCA_033977485.1. Lineage (NCBI taxonomy): Eukaryota > Viridiplantae > Streptophyta > Magnoliopsida > Cornales > Hydrangeaceae > Hydrangea > Hydrangea macrophylla. Next base: position 14,735,756 of record CM066992.1, read on the forward strand.
TATGTGTATGCGGATAAAAACAAAAATCTGATAAAGTAAGGTTGACAAAAATACGGCAATCAATAATTTGCCGCGGCACTCACTGAGAGCCGAACGGCATTCAAGGAATGCCGTGACGGCAGTCGCGGAGTGTCGCGGCGGCAGCCACGGACTGCCGCGAATAACTTTTGAATGCCGCCCTAGGCAGCAGTCTGTCTAATTTCAGGAAGTACGTATTGTACCACCAAATGGCATGACTACACCTGTCTTTTACTCCAAATTCACTGAAAATACTTGGTAATTTTTGTCTATAAAAAGTGGGAGGATCTTCCTTGAGGGATACAACAAGAAGAGGGTGAGACATACAACAACAATACAACCAAGAGATCATTATCACTACAACAACACACATTAGAGAGGGATAGAGAGTTTTGGAGAGCAAAAAGAAGAGCTTGGAGGATCTTCAAAATATAGAAGTTTGAGGATAGTTGGAGGTGAAACTCTACTCTTTTCTTTTTTTTGGATTTAGAGCACTTGCTCTTAGTTTTCTTGATCTCATTTCCTCTTTTTGTTTATACTTTTCTCTTGAGATTCTTGGAGATCTTCAATATCTCTCTTGAAAGCTCTTGAGTTTGATCTTTTGAATCTCATGTAAACTTATGCTTCACATGGGAGTCAAAGTTTGATCATCACTTCACTTTGTTAACAAATAGGTGGATCCAAGTCCATATTCATGACTTGGATTCTCTAACTTGGAATTTCATGGAGTCTTCTCTATATCCTCTTGAAGTTCATGAGCTAGTTCTTTGATTCTTCTTCTCTTTTTCTTATTTATGTTCTTCTCTTGAGACTCTTGGGGATCTTCCATATCTCACTTGAATCTCATGAGTTTGATCTTTTAGCTTCATGTAAGCCTATGATTCATATGAGATTTAAAGTTGATCATCATTTTAGTATGAACAAGTAGATGAATCCAAACCCCTATCATGGTTTGGGTCCTCTAAGCTAGAGTTTTCATGGAGTCTCCTTATATTCCTTGAAAACTCATGAGTTTTAGTCATGTCTTGATCTCCAATGACCATAAAAAATGGTAGGAGAAAATGGTTAGTTTAAGTCCAACTTCATGGCTTGATAGTTGGGGTTAACAAATAAAAGTAAACTTGACAAATGAAAACAGTGAGTTCACAAACTGTTTTTGTTCAAAGATTTTTAGTTCGAAATCTAACCGTTGAAATCCAGTGAAACCAACGGGAAAGTGTCAATAACACAATATTCTACCACTGAAATTTTTGTTTTAAGGTGGTTTCATGTTTAAAGTGGTTTGGTCATGAGTTTTGTGAAGTAACAATAATCTGTCCAGAATTTCAGAACAGCAAATTCGTTTTAAAATTAATAGATTAGAACCTTAACAAAGTTTCTTGGACTTCAAATAATTTTTTCTATGAGGTCTAATGTATTAGGAAGATACCCTAAAAAGAACAAAGCATTTCTGATCTTTTTGCTATTTTTAAAAAAATCAAACAATATCTCTGGACAGAGAGTTGTACATCTCTGAGTGATGTCTGATGTTTGTCTTTTTCCCAGAGATCTAACCGTTGAAACTTTGATTTTCTTTTTGATTTGGAAACTAGACTCACAGAGGCATTTTGTGTCCAAAATTCACCGACATCAAACCCTGGGAAGCATGCTTTTTCCTTTTTTAAAGTTCTCGTCTGCTCTCTGCAATTTTCAAAATTTTATGACACATTTGGCCAACTTTGTAAATAATGGCCCAAATGATTCTCCTATGACTTAGGGCTTAAACCATATCTTAGTAACAATTATTTAGGCTTAAATCCAGAGGCTAAGTGATCCAAATTAATGAATAAATCCATGTCTTATCCTTGTTTATATTCATTCATGTACATTAACGCTTATAATTAGAACTAGTAATTGGATAAAGTTAGATTTCATGCTTGCTAGATCTAAGCTAGAGAATTAGGATTGATTGTTTGATACCATATTATTATGTGAAACATGTGGACTAATCTTTGTTTTGTAGCGCATTTGAGGTACAATTTCTCATCTCCCTTCTAGTTTATTTCATTCCTTGATTTTATTGATTTTCAACCTCATGCGCGACACCTTAGAATTAGGAGCTTGCCTTATATGTATATGTGATTAGAGACTCTTTTTAGGATTTTGTTTTGTTTGTATGCATTGCACGTTTAATATCGCTGCTGGATCCCGGGTACGTTCTCTTGTTCCCTATTGCATATCATATTGCTTGCTACTTTGAATATGTGGCTTATGAACGATATTTTGTCATTGGCAATTTTATACCCTTTTGGACATGCTTTTTGTGATGTATATGTATATATGTATTAGTTGAGGGCATGTTTAGATTAATAAATTTGATTAAAAGGATGTTGAGTAGAGGCCTATCGCAAGATAGGATGAGAGAGGGTGTTTTAGTCCGACGGGCTCCTTCCTCTCTCATTCCATAATCCCCGGACCCAATTAATCTCTGGTTTCTAAAAGATCAGTTTGCTTTTAAAATGGTTTCTTAATTTTTCCTTTTAAAATTTAAGTGGTGACTCATTTATTTTTGAAATTGATTTTGAAAAGCTGTGGGTAAAAGAAAGAAAAACTGCGATATCCACAATCTGGCGACTCTGCTGGGGATCGAACCCAGAATCTCTGGTTTCGCAGACCAGGCATTTTCTGATTTTGGGTTCACTTGAGGATTAGACTTGAAAATGTCCCTTTAATCGAATTAATTAATCTTTGTGTGCCTGTTGCATTTCACTTGCATGTCTAGCCAGTCGATTGCACGGAACTATGACCTTGGAGGCTCGGGGCAACCCGGTCGGTCAAGTCATCATGGGGCTGTGTGATCACCCTTGATCTCGTACCATGATTTGGTATATGAAGCATCCTATCGGATGTGTGTCAAGGGTCCCTTATTTGACCAAAACCCAGCATGTGCATGATAGTTTCTGTAGAACCTTTCAATCTTAGGAAATCAACTCTTGATTAGGATTATGTGCTAGGGAGTTTTGTATGCCCGGAAGGGATTACTTGAGATGATGACGATACTTGCTTGATGAAAGATGTATAATCTTTCAATCACCTTTTAGCAAATTCTCCTCATGTTCTGCGACATTTGGAGAACATGCCGAACCTTGATTATAAGATTATATTTCTTACATCATGTCTAGTTGAGCATCATTGACCTTGTATGTATCCAAATTCATGGAAAGTACGGTGATAATCCGGTCATGTGATCCCCCTACCCAAAGGTTTTTCTCAAGGTTTTTGATTACCTTTTCAAAAAAAATCTTTTCCTCTTTTCAATTAAAAATTCCCAAATTACCCTTGTTAAGGCATATTTCACTTGATCATCTTCAAAAGAAAAATTCGAAAATCCTTGAAAATTATTTTGGTAGAAGAATGTTATCAAAAAGCACTCTAAAGGATTGTTTTCAAAGGCCTTTTTTTTAACTACCTAAACAAAAAAAAATGCTTTTCAAATAGATTGTGAAAATTTCGAAATGACCATACTCTGAGAAGGTAGTGAGGATCACAATGAGAGGAGAAATCAGCGCACTTGATATGGGTGAGGATCTTATGTGCTTATGTGCTTATGTGTTAGGATTAGGATTTTCTCTTTTTTGACATATAGAGTATGCACACACACACGTGCATTTCATCTGTGTGCCATATGTGCGGTGTATGCATTCAGTTGCATCAAACCATCGAAGCATGAACATGTTTGTCACATTAACCAATATCATTGCATACAAACCCACAACATCTTTCTTCCAATTAAGATCAAAATAATTCCTCAAAATTCCTTGCCTCTTGAAAATCGATTCTGCATGCGGACCTTTCCATGTCATGAATCTGTAGAAAGAGTGGAACAACCAGATCCCCTAGTGAGGACACTTCTAACCTCTTGGGTTCGTCTTCTTGATTTTAGGAGAACATGGACCATCATCTTGAGATTGATTCGCCAATGGCCTTAAGAGATTTGGAAAAGAAAGTGAACAAGCTGCAAGCCACTATTGAGCAACAGAACTTAAGGATGAATCAATTGGAGAGGGTAACGTTTGAGCTCTATCAGTTACTCAAAAAGAAAGTGGGTTTGAATGAGGTAGTGATGAACAAATTAGAGAAGGGAATAATGGATCACCCAGCCGAGCACCAAAATCCACATCCAAGTCCAACCAATCACCAAAGCGCATGTCCAAATCCTACCTATCCCCAAAGTCCATACCCAAACTCAACCATTCACCGAAGCCTATATCTATGCCCAATCCCAACGAACCAAAGAGTTATTCCAAGCCCACATCTCAGCCCAATAGGCAACTCAAGTTCAAAGTCGAATCTGAAATTAAGCCAAGCCGGCAGGTCAAGAATATTCACCAACCTCGGCAATACATTATCCATGGCCCTTGATCACCTCATCAAGAGTGGTCACCTTAATCCCCTGGACCCAAGGCCACCATCAAAACCCTTACCTCGCAAATATAACCTATCCTCGTACTGCACCTATCACCAGACTCAAGGCCACAATACCGATTCTTGCTCGAGACTCCGCCATGAGATCCAGGATCTCATTGATCAGAAAATCATCACTCCTCTGCCAAATCCACCGAGTGACCTTTGGCATAATGATCTTGACTTGCAAGCTCTTCACTCTTCAACCTCTCAATCCCAGCCATCACTGAGAACCCTCAAAGGGCACGCTACATCCATGAGTGCTCAACAACCAACTGGCCCTGGCCCAATCAACGAATGTGGAAAAGGTATTACTTGGTATGAGTCAGATGAATACTCTCCCGCTAAAAATTGGGCCATGGACGTGGATAAAATTTCTGCACACATACTGTTGGGGGAAGACGGACCCGATGGTTCAAATGATGACAGTGAAGTGATTGTGTTTGGAACTCCTGCTGCCAAAGCAAATATGGATGCTCTTGGAAATCTAATCAATTAAAAATTGTCTGTGACACTCCAGTTGAGACCAAGTCAAGTCTAGTTTGGTAATCGAGTCATGTCAAGTAGGAGTCAAGTGTCAAGTCCAGTCGAGTCTTTGAGTCAGTCGGTTGTCGAGTTTATTCTCCAAATCTTTCTTTTTATCGAGTCAAGTGATGTAATCCTTTTCCCTACTAGTTGAATAAAATCTCATTTTGTTTGACCCAATGTGCCAAGTCGTGATTGTATGGATCATTAAGCCAAGAAAAAAAAAAGAAGAGAAAAAATGAAAATCAAACCGCTTTTTCAAATGAGCGTGAGAAATACTTTGTTAATAAATCTTTGCATTGAAAAGGATCCCCAAATGATCAAAGCAAGTTCTGTGCCAAATCCAAGGAGGACTAGAGAATCGATTAGCTTTACTTTAAGAATTTTAAGATGCTATTGCTCAATTTTAAAAAGATGAACTTAGAACTTGGAGCTTGCTCACCATCCCCTTTTCGTAAATACCAAGTCTAAAAGATGAGCCCAACCAATCCAAAGCCATAACTTGATCCTTGATGGTAGCCAAATTCTTTAAAGGAACTTCTTCTTCCAAAATAAGGAGGGAGAGAGAGAAAAGAAAGAGCTCGCTAGGATGAAAACCCGGAAGGGCGCCCAGGCAAAAGTGAGAGCACAAAAAAGGAGAAAATAAAAAAGATAGAAGAAGGATAAAATAGAGAACGAGCTCGCTAGGATGAAAACCCGAAAGGGCGCCTAGGCAAAAGTTAGAGCAAAAATAAGATGCGTGTTGATTTTAAAATCTGAATCCTAGCCAGTCAAAATCATGAAGAGAATAAGAGAGAGTGAGGTAGAGAAAAGAAAGGAAAAAGCAGAGAATAAATAAGATTGAGAATTCTCGAGCACTTCAAAGTACATCATTGGTACATGAATTATCCCAAGGCTTTGTGTTGTTCTCAACAAAGAAAAGAAATTGGAACTGAAAAGAGAGATTTGAAAGTATCAATTAAATTTTTGTGAGAGACTCAATGGATAAGTGATACGTGGGCCTAAAACAATGCAGAAATATCTTTGAGAAAGATAAAGAGTGATTTGGAGGGCTGATATTACTTTGTGAGTATAATAGAGTATGATTAAAACACGACATATGATGAGAGTTGTAAAGATTGACTAGCTAGTGATAAGGTGAAAAGAATCAACCGCCACAAAACAACAAAAAAAAAAAAAAAAAGAAGAAGGAAGAAAAGCGGAAAAGGAAAAAATGCATAAAAGGGAGAAGTAGTTCATATCCCTGTTCAAAGGCTACCACAAGCAACCCATTTCAGAAAGAGCACTCATTGGATCTAAATAGCAACATGGCTCGAAAAGCCCACCAGTTCTTGAAGCCTTATTCTTTCAAGACCTCCAGAATAGATGAACTACGTTTTGACCTGATTCCCACTTGGGGATACGTAGGCAACCAACTCGGTTCGGTCATCACCCCATCATCTCATGTTATCTTTCATTCAGGCCTTGCCCGAACTATTTTGGACCTGATGGGGATAAGTAGGCGAACCTTCCAAGGTTCTCGGTCCTGTCCATAACCATTCTTAAACCAAAAGCATCACCCTTTGCACCTTTGGTTTCCTTCTTTCAGGCCAGGGGCAAACTTGTGTTTGCCTGGAGCCATATATCTATTGCCAAACCAGGGGCAAACAAAGTTTGCCCATCAGTATTGGGTTTCCTGCTTCAGCCCACCGTATTCATGATAATTACCTCTAGGTTGGGAGTAAATGGACTACAGACATCCTGTACCATCATGTTCTCAAAACCCTTGGATGAGTCTATTTGCCCTTAAGACTAGGGGCAAACTTTGTCTGCCAAAAACCCTCTATGCCAGAGGCAAGTTCTCAAGTAATTGAGTTTGTTTTGAAAGATTGAAATAGAGTGCCTTTCATTCTATAAGCTAAAGCATGAATTCGAAGCACATTCTAGATGGGCAAAGAATTTGCTAAATCAAAAAGGGGAAGTTTTCAAAGTTTAGATTTATCAGCAAAGCACTACCATTTGTAAGATGATGAATAAATGAAAGGTGAGATGATACATCATTCACGTTGAAAGCATGTTGATTCATAATAATACAGAATCTGAGTCGGTCGCCTTGTATAATTGGCTTTGTCAAGTCTGTTCTCCTTTGATGAGTCAATAAATGGTCTCCATTGTGTGGGTTTAAGATGATGAATAAACATTTGACGAGTCTCCATGAGCATCCCAAGAGCAATACGAGCAGAGGTTTGAAACACTATCACAAGATGATGTTCAAGTAAAGATATGAGAAGAGTCCAAGACTAGGGGCAAAGGTGACATCCCTCTTTTGACAGAACCGATGTGTTTTTTTTAAAGGTCCGCAAATGCAAAAAAAAAAATCATTCTATCAGCTCCGTTCAAAATTCTTTGAGTCTAAAAACTCCCCAAAGATTTGAAAATTCAACTCTCTGAGTTTGTGGACTCCCGATATTTTGTGAAATCAATTCTTTAAGTCCCAAGTAACTCCGAATATCTAAATTTGGTTCTCTAAGCATAAGAAGACTCCAGAATAAGCATTAGTCCTTAAAGGCAGCTTCTCTTCATAAGCATTAGTCCTCAAAGGCAGCTTCTCTTCATAAGCATTAGTCCTCAAAGGCAGCTTCTCTTCATAAGCATTAGTCCTCAATGGCAGCTTCTCTTCATAAGCGCTTGTCCTTAATGGCAGCTTCTCCTTGCATTAGTCCTCTATGGCAGCATTATCGGTGTTAGTCTTCAATGACAACCTTGCATTAGGTCTCAATGGCGATCCTCATAACATATTTACATTGATCCTTCAGAATGTAACAGATATGCACCCTCGGTTCTCGCAACATATTTGTGTTAAACCTCGCTTTGAGAATATAACAAATTTATATTCTCGGTCTTCATAACAAATTTGCGTCAAACCTCATTTTGAGAATATAACAAATTTATATTCTCGGTCTTTGTAACAAATTTACGTCGATCCTCTGGTTTGGAGTGTAACGGATTTACATTCTCGATTCTCGCAACATATTTGCGCTAACCCTCGATCCTCATAACGGATTTGCGTCGATCCTTGTTTTGAGAGTGTAACGGATTTACATTCTCGGTTCTCGCAACATATTTGCGTTAAACCTCGTTGTGGAGTGTAACAAATTTACGTCGATCCTCTTAGTTGGGAGTGTAACATATTTGTATTCTCGATTTTCACAACAAATTTGCGTCAACCCTCATTTTGAGAATTTAACAAATTTATATTCTCGGTCTTCGTAACAAATTTACGTCGATCCTCTTGTTGGGAGTGTAACGGATTTACATTCTCGGTTCTCGCAACATATTTGCACTAACCCTCGATCCTCGTAATATATTTGCGTTGATCCTTTGTTTGAGAATGTAACATATTTAAACTCTCGGTTCTCGCAACATATTTGCGCTAACCATCAATCCTCGTAACATATTTGCGTTGATCCTTTGTTTGAGAATGTAACATATTTACACTCTCGGTTCTTGCAACATATTTACGTTAACCCTCATTTTGGGAATATAACGGATTTGTATTCTCGATCCTCGTAACATATTTGCGTTGTTTGAGAATGTAACATATTTGCACTCTCGGTTCTCGCAACATTTTTGCGTTAACCCTCATTTTGGGAATATAACGGATTTGTATTCCCGATCCTCGTAACATATTTGCGTTGATCCTTTGTTTGAGAATGTAACATATTTGCACTCTCGGTTCTCGTAATATATTTGCGTTAACCCTCGATCCTCGTAACATATTTGCGTTGATCCTTTCTTTGAGAATGTAACATATTTGCACTCTCGGTTCTCGCAACATATTTGCGTTAACCCTCGATCCTCATATATAACATATTTGCGTTGATCCTTTGTTTGAGAATGTAACATATTTACACTCTCGGTTCTCGCAACATATTTGCGCTAACCCTCGATCCTCGTAACATATTTGCGTTGTTTGAGAATGTAACATATTTACACTCTTGATTCTCGCAACATGTTTGCGTTAACCCTCATTTTGGGAATATAACGAATTGTATTCTCGATCCTCGTAACATATTTGCGTTGATCTTTTGTTTGAGAATGTAACATATTTACACTCTCGGTTCTCGCAACATATTTGCGTTAACCCTCATTTTGAGAATATAATGGATTTGTATTCTCAATCCTCGTAACATATTTGCGTTGATCCTTTGCTTGAGAATATAATATATTTGCACTCTCGGTTCTCGCAACATATTTGCGTCAACCCTCGTTCTTCGTAACATATCTACGTTGATCCTTCAGAATGTAACAGATTTACACTCTCGGTTCTCGCAATATATTTGCTCTAACCCTCGATCCTCATAATGGATTTGCGGCGATCCTTGTTTTGAGAGTGTAACAGATTTACATTCTCGGTTCTCACAACATATTTGCGTTAAACCTCGTTGTGGAAATATAACAGATTTATATTCTTGATCCACGTAACAGATTTGCGCCGATCCTTGTTTTGGGAGTGTAACGGATTTATATTCCCAGTTCTCGCAACAGATTTGCGTCAACCCTCGAAATCAACAGATTTTGCATCGGTCAAGAATTAGGTGATCTTCCCTGACTAACACGCCACGTAAAGTGCATCGTTCGTGGGGAAGACATGATGAGCATGGTGCTTGTATGACCAGGTCAATTCAAAAAATACCATTGCATGATACTTGCATCATGATAAGATAGGTGCATTCATCCGTATGGTTACTTGTGCTTGTGTATGTTTGGTTCCTGCCCGAACTACGCTTTGGTCTGATTCCTGATGGGATACATAGGCAGCTCACCATTGAGCCCGACCAACATGAACCGTTTGTGAAGCCGTTTTTGCAACGCGTTTTGTTTTACCTAAATTCCACAGTTTGGTCAAAGGCTTGTCTTCACACAGGCCTTGACATTCACTTATGGGACGCATTGCCCCACAAGTTCTGTCAAAGAGGGGCAAACTGTAGACACCCCAATTTTGACCGACCGTCGAATTTAGGAGAGTGTCACCTCCACGTCCGATGATGATAAAAACCGAAAGAATCGAAGCATTCCAAGCGCTTCAGAAAAATTCTCCAAACGCGATAAAATTTCACAGAAAGAAGAAAATACCAGGTATTTAGGAGAATTCAGGTATAAAATACCATTTTTGGAGAAAATCTTCGAAAATATTTTTTTGAAAGAAAAAGGAGAAAAGAAAAGACCTAAAAGAGGAAGTTCAACAAATAACGGCACACGGCAGTATTCCGCGGCACTTGGTGAGTGTCGGGCGGCACTCAGTGAGTGCCGAACGACATTTAGTGAGTGCCGGGCCGGCATTCACTGAGTGCCGCCGACATTTTCTGACTGTCGTTTGCTTTGAAAGTTTGTATTTTGTAGTACAATACGTATGTGTATGCGGATAAAAACAAAAATCTGATAAAGTAAGATTGACGAAAATACGGCAATTAATAATTTGTCGCGGCACTCACTGAGAGCCGCGCGGCATTCACGGAATGCCGCGACGGCAGTCGCGGAGTGCCGCGGCGGCAGCCACGGACTGCCGCGAATAACTTTTGAATGCCGCCCTGGGCAGCAGTCTGTCTAATTTCAGGAAATACGTATCGTACCACCAAATGGGATGATTACACCTGTCTTTTACTCCGAATTCACTGAAAATACTTGGTAATTTTTGTCTATAAAAAGAGGGAGGATCTTCCTTGAGGGATACAACGAGAAGAGGGTGAGACATACAACAACAATACAACCAAGAGATCATTATCACTACAACAACAGACATTAGAGAGGGATAGAGAGTTTTGGAGAGCAAAAAGAAGAGCTTGGAGGATCTTCAAAATATAGAAGTTTGAGGATAGTTGGAAGTGAAACTCTACTCTTTTCTTTTTTTTTTTGGATTTAGAGCACTTGCTCTTTGTTTTCTTGATCTCATTTCCTCTTTTTGTTTATACTTTTCTCTTGAGATTCTTGGAGATCTTCAATATCTCTCTTGAAACTCGTGAGTTTGATCTTTTGAATCTCATGTAAACTTATGCTTCACATGGGAGTCAAAGTTTGATCATCACTTCACTTTGTAAACAAGTAGGTGGATCCAAGTCCATATTCATGACTTGGATTCTCTAACTTGGAATTTCATGGAGTCTTCTCTATATCCTCTTGAAGTTCATGAGCTAGTTCTTTGATTCTTCTTCTCTTTTTCTTGTTTATGTTCTTCTCTTGAGACTCTTGGGGATCTTCCATATCTCACTTGAATCTCATGAGTTTGATCTTTTAGCTTCATGTAAGCCTATGATTCATATGAGATTTAAAGTTGATCATCATTTAAGTATGAACAAGTAGATGAATCCAAACCCCTATCATGGTTTGGGTCCTCTAAGCTAGAGTTTTCATGGAGTCTCCTTATATTCCTTGAAAACTCATGAGTTTTAGTCATGTCTTGATCTCCAATGACCATCAAATGGTATGAGAAAATGGTTAGTTTAAGTCCAACTTCATGGCTTGATAGTTGGGGTTAACAAATAAAAGTAAACTTGACAAATGAAAACAGTGAGTTCACAAACTGTTTTTGATCGAAGATTTTTCGTTCGAAATCTAACCGTTGAAATCGAGTGAAACCAACAGGAAAGTGTCAATAACACAATATTCTACCACTGTAATTTTTGTTTTAAGGTGGTTTCATGTTTAAAGTGGTTTGGTCATGAGTTTTGTGAAGTAACAATAATCTGTCCAGAATTTCATAACAGCAAATTCGTTTTAAAATTAATAGATTAGAACCTTAACAAAGTTTCTTGGACTTCAAATAATTTTTTCTATGAGGTCTAATGTATTAGGAAGATACCCTAAAGAGAACAAAGCATTTCTGATATTTTTGCTATTTTTAAAAAATCAAAAAATATCTCTGGACAGAGAGTTGTACATCTCTGAGTGATGTCTGGTGTTTGTCTTTTTCCTAGAGATCTAACCGTTGAAACTTTGATTTTATTTTTGATTTGGAAACTAGACTCACAGAGGCATCTTGTGTCCAAAATTCATCGACATCAAACCATGGGAAACATGCTTTTTCCGTTTATAATGTTCTGGTCTGCTCTCTGCAATTTTCAGAATTTTATGACACATTTGGCCAACTTTGTAAATAATGGCCCAAATGATTCTCCTATGACTTAGGGCTTAAACCATATCTTAATAACAATTAATTAGGCTTAAATCCAGAGGCTAAGTTATCCAAATTAATGAATAAATCCATGTCTTATTCTTGTTCATATTCATTCATGTACATTAACGCTTATAATTAGAACTAGTAACTGGATAAAGTTGGATTTCATGCTTGCTAGATCTAAGCTAGAGAATTAGGATTGATTGTTTGATACCATATTATTATGTGAAATATGTGGACTAATCTTTGTTTTGTAGCGCATTTGAGGTACAATTTCTCATCTCCCTTCTAGTTTATTTCATTCCTTGTTTTTATTGATTTTCAACCTCATGCGCGACACCTTAGAATTAGGAGCTTGCTTTACATGTATATGTGATTAGAGACTCTTTTTAGGATTTTCTTTTGTTTGTATGCATTGCACGTTTAATATCGCTGCTGGATCCTGGGTAAGTTCTCTTGTTCCCTATTGCATAACATATTGCTTGCTACTTTGAATATGTGGCTTATGAACGATATTTTGTCATTGGCAATCTTACACCCTTTTGGACATGCTTTTTGTGATGTATATGTATATATGTATTAGTTGAGGGCATGCTTAGATTAATAAATTTGATTAATAGGATGTTGAGTAGAGGCCTATCGCAAGATAGGATGAGAGAGGGTGTTTTAGTCCGATGGGCTCCTTCCTCTCTCATTCGATAATCCCCGGACCCAATTAATCTCTGGTTTCTAAAAGATCAGTTTGCTTTTAAAATGGTTTCTTAATTTTTCATTTTAAAAATTAAGTGGCGACTCATTTATTTTTGAAATTGATTTTGAAGAGCTGTGGGTAAAAGAAAGAAAAACTGCGATATCCACACCATCTTGGAAAATCTATCCACAACTACAAAAATTGAGTCTCGACCGTGTTTAGTCCTTGGTAAACCTAACACAAAATCCATTGAAATATCAATCCATGGTTCACTAGGAATTGGAAGAGGTGTGTATAAGCCATGGGGTTGTACTCTAGATTTCGCTCGCCTACATGTGACACATCTACCACAAATCCTCTCAAGATCTTGTTTCATGTGTGGCCAATAGAAGTGTTCTTGCAAAACGGCTAATGTTTTAACTACCCCAAAATGTCCCATTAACCCTCCCCCATGTGACTCTCTCACAAGCAACTCTCTCACAGAACAATTTGGAATGCACAATTTATTTTCTCGAAATAAAAAACCCTCATGCCTATAGAATTTATTATGGGCAATTTTTTCACAAGATTCAAACTCTTCACTAAAATCTAGGTCTAAAGGATACAATTCTTTAATATGCTCAAAACCAAGAATCTTAGCATCAAGAGTGGAGATTAGAATGTACCTTTGAGAAAGTGCATCGGCATTGATGTTCTCCTTACCTTGTTTATATTGTATGACGTATGGAAACGTCTCAATGAATTCAACCCATTGTGCATGTCTCTTATTCAGCTTGTGTTGGACTTTAAGGTGCTTTAAAGACTCATGATCGGTGTGAATCACGAACTCTTTTGGCCACAAGTAATGCTGCCATGTCTCCAAAGCTCGAACCAATGCGTACATCTCTTTGTCATAAGTGGGATAGTTTAATGCAGCCCCACTTAACTTCTCACTAAAATATGCAATTGGTCTTCCTTCTTGGATAAGCACGGCGCCAATACCTAATCCTGAAGCATCACATTCAATTTCCAAAGTTTTTGTAAAGTTAGGTAAAGCAAGTAAAGGTACATGAGTTAATTTTTCCTTGAGTAATTGAAATGCCTTCTCTTGCTCTTCCCCCCATTTGAACCCAACATTTTTCTTGATGACTTCGGTTATTGGTGCAGCTAAACTACTGAAGTCTTTCACGAACCTTCTGTAAAAACTTGCAAGTCCATGAAAACTTCGCACATTACTTACACTAGATGGGCTTGGCCATTCTTGGATAGCACGAATCTTTTCTTCATCAACCTGTATTCCTTGTGCACACACAACAAAACCAAGAAACACAAGCTTATCGGTGCAAAAAGTGCATTTCTTTAGGTTAGCAAACAACTCTTCCTTTCTAAGTACATCTAACACAAGTTTTAAATGCTTCAAATGCTCTTCCAAGTTTTTGCTATAAATAAGGATATCATCAAAATAAACAACCACAAATTTTCCAATGAAAACACGCAATACATGGTTCATCAATCTCATGAAAGTACTAGGAGCATTAGTTAATCCAAAAGGCATAACTAACCATTCATACAAACCATATTTGGTTTTAAATGCAGTTTTCCATTCATCACCTTCCTTCATTCTAATTTGATGATACCCACTTTTCAAATCAATCTTAGAAAATATACAAGAACCATGCAACTCATCTAACATATCATCTAAGAGAGGAATAGGGTGTCGATACTTTACCATTATGTTGTTGACGGCTCGGCAATCAATGCACATTTTCCACGTCCCATCCTTCTTAGGAACCAAAATCACCGGAACGGCGCATGGACTCATACTTTCTCTTACGACCCCTTTTCCATCAACTCACTGACCTGCTTTTGTAGCTCCTTTGTCTCCTCAGGATTGCTTCTATAGGCTGGTCGGTTTGGAATGGTAGCACCTGGCACGAAATCAATTTGATGTTCAATCCCTCGAATAGGGGGTAAACCATATGGAATCTCCTCAGGAAAGACATCACCAAACTCCTGCAAAAGATAAACAACGGAACTAGGCAAAGATGAGTCAATTGGTTTAGTGTTTAAAAATGCCTCTTTGTACAAAAGTACAATCATAGGCTGGTTTGAAAACAACGCTCGTTTGATCTCACTCGCTTTTGCATAAAAATTCTTTTGGTTTCCCTCTAATTTTCCCTCAATGGCTGCATTTTTCTTTTCTTTTTCTCTCTCAATTTTCTCACTCTTTTTCTTTTGTTCACTCTCTTTCTTTTGATCACTCTCCTTTTGCAACCTCACTTGATCTTCATAAACTTGCTTCGGTGTCAAAGGCACTAAGGTGATTGTCATTTGATTAAGCACGAATGAGTATTTATTTGTGAAACCATCATGCTTAACACGTCGATCAAATTGCCATGGCCTCCCTAGCAACAAGTGTCCCGCTTGCATCGGAACCACATTACTCAAAACTTCATCTTCATATTTCCCAATACGAAAAGGAACTAATACTTGTTTAGTCACCCTTACTTCTCCACTATCATTGAGCCATTGCAATTTATAAGGTCGTGGATGCTTGATTGTTGGCAACCCTAATTTCTCCACCAGAGTTGTGCTAGCAATGTTAGTACAACTCCCTCCATCGATGATCACACTACACACCTTATCTTTGACATGACACCTCGTATGAAAAATGTTCTCCCGTTGCGCCTCATCATCTTCTTTAACTTGCATATTTAGGTCTCTCCTTGCCACTAACAAATCCCCTTGGGCAGCGTACTCTTCATCATCGGCATCCTCCAACGGTGGCACAGATTCGTTGTCATCTTCATCTTCGATTTCAATCTCACCATTATCTCGTAACACCATAACTCTCTTGTTCGGACATTGGCTAGCTATGTGTCCCCTACCTTGGCACTTAAAACACTTAATATCACGGTTCTGAGAAGTAGGTGAATCGAATTTACCTTGATTTCCATGGCTGACCACCTCTTGTTTTTGCTCAATTTTTAGCTTCACCAAAGGCTGCTTCTCATCTCTTTTCCAATTATTTGGTTTCCAAGCAGATGTATTGGAATTTTGGCTTGGACATATGCTACTGCCCCTCCTCTTGAGTTGATTATCAATTTTAATAGCCATGTGTACCATATCCTCCAATTCAACATAGTGTTGCAATTCCACTGCATTGGCAATTTCCCGATTCAACCCAACTAAGAATCTAGCCATTGTAGCCTCTCGATCTTCCTCTACATTCACTCGAATCATAGCAACTTCCATCTCCTTATAATATTCGTCTACACTCCTATTACCTTGCCACAAACTTTGCAACCTGTTATACAACTCCCGATAGTAGTAGCTTGGAATGAACCGCTTCCTCATAACAGTTTTCATCTCCTCCCATGTCTCTATTGGATTCTCCCTATTTCTCCTCCTATTTAGGACCAATTGATCCCACCAAATAATAGCATAATCAGAAAATTCAATGGCAGCAAGTTTTACTTTCTTAATCTCGGAGTAATTGTGGCATAGCTGGTCTCATAGCTGGTCTCAGAGAGAAAGTGATTCCAAACATCAGTATCAACTAAGGCCGCTAGCAAAGCATCACCGGAAAGGTCATCAACATCCATCACAAGAGGATGATGAGGGATGCGATACCTCGGACCTGATCTTGTCAAAATCAAGATATAAAAGTATGCTTAACTTATGCTTTACTTTCAAAAGATTTGTAGTGTGGAAGTAAAGGTCGAACCCACAGAGATTGAATACTACGCACTTTTATTTTTAAAATCTAAATTTAATTAATTAAGAAAAACGAATTTTGGATTTAATTTGAATTAAACTAATAACAATAAAAGTAAATCTAAATTATGAAAGCAATTAAACATTTGTTTTTATAATAAGTTTAAGGAACCTAGGATTGCAAATCCACCACTCGCTTCATGATAAGGGTATTTACAAATTACTTTAGCTTATTATGTTGGATGATAATGGAGAATTGTAGCTACAAGCCCAATTCCTCCGTCAAGAAAATAACTATGGTTCAAGCACCAACATAATCCATATTCGGTTAGCACGAATTATCCCACACTAAACTACAGTTGTGGTATAATCCGTCTAATCTAGGCATGGACTATTCGGATACTTGATAGCACAATTCAATTTAAGCACCATTACATGTAAATAATCTAAACAAGCACAACAAGCATAGATCATTGAGCACACTACCATCAAAATAGATCTAAGACAAGAGTAAACTTTGAAAGTAACGATTTAATCAATAAAAGCACGATTTATTTATAAAAATTCTCGGAACATGTAACTGTCATCCATACATAATAAAAGTAAAATAAAAACATAAAATACACCCTATTACTTGGCTAGGGTTTCATTGAAACCCTAGATGTTGAGTTTAGTTAGCCATAGAATTGATGAACGGCAAGAGGTTGATGGAGGAGGCCACGGGAATCCTTGGTCTTCTTCTTCTTCTCCTTGCATTCCTCTCTTCAATGGCTGAAGTTTTTGTTGTATATGGATGTATCTAATGTTGTGTAATGATGTGTAACCCCAAAATTGATTTAGAATAGGATTTATATAGAGTTTGGAAGAATTTAGGAAGCTTTCATAAGTCAAATCGCACTAAAACTGTTGTTTTTACGTTTCTGGACGTATTCAGCCAATTCAGATCGCACAGGGCTCTTTAGGACCTTGAAATATGTGTTTTTGACTTTTTCAACGGGTCGCTCCAGCGACTAGGCCATTTTCCAACTTTTCTCAGATTTTCTACTCCTTTGCGCACCGATCGTAGAATTGTGATAACTTTTGACTCGGACCTCGTATTGACTCACCGTTTATGGCCACATGTCCGCAACTCGAAGATCTAAATTTTATATCTCTTGAGAAATTTATCAAATCTGAAGTACTCCTTATCAAAAATGAGATTTTTTGAGGCTGTTACTGCATTCAGCTTTCATCGGAATCACCGTTTGAGCCCAGAATGACTTCCAAAGCCACTAATCATAGGATTTTTGTGCATTTTCCAGTTAAAGCTCGAAAACCTACAAAATTTAGAATACTTATTAAAAAATAACTAATAACTACATGCAATTGGCTAACAAAGGGTATTTGTAAGACTATAAACGGCAACTATTCGTCGCCGATCACACCCCCAAACCTACTCTTTGCTAGTCCTTGAGCAAAACGAAGAGAAAAAAAAAACTACTACTACAAATACTACTCCATTTTTGCATGGATCATGATTGCATTTAGCATATGCAACAAGCCTTTTAAACCCTAGGTGTCCCTAGTTAGACGAGTGAAGTCTCGTGAGGGTTCTCATCAACAAGTCACCCACAACCATCTTTGTTAACTTATAAATTTAAAAAGTTTTATTCAAATGAAAAACAAAACAATCAATACTCCTTATCATAGAACGATAATTAGAAATAGAATAACGAAGAAGAAGAAACGGAATCAAACGTCTACCTAAGTCATGAAAAACAATCTCAAACACATGCATCGTATAAATCAATAGAGTTTCTCATAAAATTGCACGTGTGTGATATGGCAGTCAAATGAACACGCGCATGTCATGAACTTGGAATATTACTCGGATAACCATTAACTATGTCTCGACTATGAATCTCACAATGAATTACACTCTCAAATAAAACACTCATAAACATGTGTAATTTATCCAATATATGGGAGCAAAGGAAATATGTTTTCAAAACAATAAATGCTCACATATGACTCAAAAAAGACGCATGACACAAAAGAACAACAGTCTCATGGATAGGATGCCAACATTCAAGAGAAATTAATCATTGCCATGTTTTAATCCCCTTCCCATCGTTTATATACACAAACCATGTTTCTAGGATCAAATAGGACTTTTCAAAGGTTGTAATGTGGCTCAGGCAGTGAAAAATGATAGAAAGGATTAATTAGGTAGTTTTAGAATGGCATTGTAAGGCATGTTTGATTTCTTTCATTCTTCTCTTCTACCAACTTTCATCTTTTCATTCTCCTTCTTTTCATATTTCTTTTTTAATTTATTTCCTCTTCTTTTTTTTCAACCATTTGTTTTTTTAATTCTTTTCCCTTTCTTTTCGTTGCTTTCTGAATAATCAATCAATAAATAACAAGGCAACCACCCCAAACATCATCTTGTTCTCTTCTTCATCTTAATCGACACATCGCCTTAATACCATAAAAAGTTGACGAATCTCTTAGTGGTAAACTCCAAGTTGGTCAAGTTTGAGCAAAAACAAGGATAATGGTGATTAAAGAAAAAAGGTCATTTTAACGGCTCAAAGGGTGAACTAAGGAAATTTATCATTTATCGGTGAGTAGCAAACAAAGAAGGCCTAAAATCATGTCCTATGGTTATATGGTTCTTCAACATTTACGACGGAAGATTATTTAGCATGGTAACAAATATTTTAACTTGACTTATCAACAAAAACAAGAATAATGAGACTAAATAACAAGTTAATGCGCTATTCCAAATGAAATTCGATAAACACAATGTATTTATAACCCTCTAAAAAGAAAAGATAGGCTCAAAAGCTCACCGGGTTTAGTCTCCACCTTGTGTTATCTAGAAATCCGAATCATATTATAGTTCACATCAAACATCCATTCAAGTGACTACGTGCAGTGCTTAGCATTGTGTGCAAATCTATAATATAAAACTACGATTCAAACGATACATGACCTAAAACGTCATATCATGACTTCAGTAAATATTTAATCACATCTTCTCATGTTTACCACTCTATAACAATCCAAGTTACATAACAAGATGTATCGACTAGAGATTGCAAAATCGTAGGTGACATCGTTTATTTAGCACAAGAATAAAACTTTTTTTAAAATTAGTGCATAATAATGTGCATGTAAATACATACCCCAAACCTAAATCTTTCATTGTCCCCAATGAAACAATAAAACAAAAGAAAGGAGAGTACGTAAGGAAGGAACGACAATACCTCGATCTCGGCAATCACAAACAAGTGAAGTATATGAATCTGGAAGGAAAGTTCAAATGCTCCTAATGGAGCTACTAATTCACCTGTTTATACTTAACAAAATAAAATTAAAAATAATAAAAGCCAATATATAATATATATGTTTTTTTTTTATTTTGTTATTTATTTATTTTTATTTTTTTTAAACAATAGAAACTAAACTAGAATTAAAAGAACGTAAAGGAAATAAAGAAAAACAAAACTAGAACTATGGAAATAAAGAAATACTTATTCTAAAATAAACTTAAGAGAACAAAATATAAAAACAACTGACCAGGTGCGGGAGACAGAAGGTTAGAGAACAAAAGAGAAAATTCCTGAAAATCCTACCTCGTACGAGCGGACCGCGCGAGTGACCCTCGCTCACGCGAATTCCTCCGCGAGATAAACCTGAGGCCTGTTATTATTTTATTTAGAAAAGTTTCTAAGTGCCAGAATCGCGCGAACTGGCCTCGCGGGCGAACCCCTCGCACGCGCGATTCTAGGCGCGAGATGTAACAGAGAGCTCATATAATAAAAAGTTGAAAAATTTTGTCTAAGGGAGAATATCACACAGGCGGCCGCGCGAGCAGACCGCGCGCGTGAGGTGGTCTTTTTCCCTCGTTTCTTTATTTCAAGGTAATTAAGTTCAAAATAAGGTTATTCCGACCCCTAAACCTTTCCAGAATGTCCAAAACAAACTGAAAATGACTCAAAATAAGGAAAACGAACGAAATAAAACTCCCAAGAAGCGCTATCTTTTACGTCTTTAGCTAGACCATTCTAGCTCAGGACTTTTGGAGGCTAAAAATCAGACTTTGTACCCCCAAGGATATCAGGAAGAGCCCGGTGATAAGCAGAAATAACGTCGCTTTGAATTAATTCGACCGACGGTTCTCCCAAATTATGTTCAAATCGGTTTCTTACCTTTCGAGTAAATTCATCATTCGGGTTTTGGTTGTCAGGATTCATCCGCTCATTACGAATTATATTATTTTCCTCACCCATATTTAGTTCTTTGTTAGGCTCAATATTCCGTCTTACCTCACATTCCGCCTTACATAGGTAATCGTCGTCTTTAGGAGGTTGATCCATAGCATTAACGTTTAATTTTATGTTCATGTTCCCAAATGACACCTTCATTACCCTCGGCCGACAGTTAACATGAGCGTTAGCAGTTGCTAAGAATGGACAGCCTAATATGACAGGAGTGTGTTTCCTAACATCTAGCACGGGTTTAGTTTCAAGGACCATGAAGTCGACAGGATAATAGCATTTATCAACTTTAACCAAGACGTCCTCGACGATTCCTCTAGGTGTTTTAATTGAAGGATCCGCTAATTGTACGGAAGCGGCCGTAGGCTTAAGTTCACCTAGTCCTAGTTGTTTATAGACGTGATAAGATAAGAGATTAATGCTAACTCCTATGTCAAGGAGAGCCCGATGAATGATAGTGTCACCTATGACACATGAAATCGTAGGCGTACCTAGATCTTTATATTTTGGAGTAGCGTGTTGGAATATTGAGCTAACCTTTTCCGTGAGAAAGACCTTTTTCGGTATATGACTGCGTAACTTGCGGTTTTTAGTACAAAGGTCTTTTAAATATTTCACGTAAGCGGTTATTTGTTTTATAGCATCGAGGAATGGAATATTAATTTTTACTTGTTTAAATACCTCGAGTATATCTTCAGCTTTCAACGTTTTCTTTGAAAAATTTGACGGTTCTTCGACATTTGGTGAAAAAGGTAGTTTTGGAATATACGTCGTCGGGGTTGTTACATTTTCTTTCCTATTTCTACTATTTTTTCCACCCTTTTCTTTATTAGAGTTAATGTTCCCTTCCTTCTCACTTTCATATGGCACGTCAACAACTTCCTCTTCTCGAATAGTCATCCCAGTCGAGATGGCGTTTACTTGTTCATTCGAACCCCCATTCCCACATTGCCCCTTATACCCTCATTTCTACGACTCATAGCATTAGCTATTTGTCCCATTTAGGATTCCAGCTTCGCAATGGATTGTGTGTGAGAGTGCACTATTTGTGCTTGTGCTTATACTTGTGTTTCGATATTCTTAAGGGATGCCAACACTGTCTCCTCAAAAGCGTTAACCTTTGGAGGGTTAGGATTAGGAGGAAGGTGTTGGTATTGAGTTTGTTGAAATTGGGGTCGATAAGTATTAGGAAAATTAGTCGCCTCATTATTATTATGATTATTATTATTGTTCCACAAATAATTAGGATGATTTCTCCATAGCATGTCCGGATTATTATTCATAGGATTAAAATTATTTTGTGAAAATTTTTGAATAGAATTAATGTGTTGCTCCACGAATTCCGAAAATTGAGACGCTGATGGGCATGCAAGTATAGAATGTGAAGGATCGGAACATGATGCACAACTTTCATGAGCAGGTGGGGCTGACGTTCGGTTTACTGTCAAAAGTCGGTCAAGTTTTTTAGATAGTTCCTGAAATTCAATTGAATGACTTGACTCGAACTTTACCTCACGTTTAGGTTGTGAAAGATATCTCTCAGAAAGTATCGACACAGCTTGATGCATCGAGTTCTCGCTTAATGTTTTAAAAAAATTTCAGGCCTCGTCGGCGATTTTGTGTAAGAATGTACCCGCACAAACGGCGTCGATGGTATTACGAACAGAGGGAATAAGTCCCTCGTAAAAGACTTGAACTAATTTCCACTTAGGAACCTAATGATGTGGGCATGAGCGTAGTAATTCTTTAAACTTTTCCCAAGTATCATAAAGCGTTTCCCCATCTTGCATCACAAAGTTTGTTATTGATTTTCTTATTTGATTTGTTCTTGTGATTGGGAAAAACTTTTGTAAAAATGCAGTGTGTAAGGCTTCCCAGGTTTTAATTGTATTCGGCTCAAGTGATTGAAGCCAATACTTTGCTTTATCCCTTAAAGAGAATGGGAAGAAACGCAGTTTTAATTTGTCATCAGTGAAATTTTGGATTTTTAACGTACAACAAATATCTTGAAAATCTCCTAAGTGTTGATATGGATCTTCAATTAAACGACCATGGAATGAAGGAAGTAGCGAGATGGTAGACGACTTTATCTCAAAGTGAGATGCCGTTGCCTCCGGTAATTCGATACCAGCTTGAGGCGTGTAAGTCGTAGGAATAAAACAATCTTTAAGTGGAGGAGGTGGAGGTATATTAGGGTTATTTCCATTATTTTTGTTATTTCCAATGTCGGCCATTGGAATAGGTTTTATTTTAAAAATTTGAGTTTTTCTTAACCTTTTAAGTGTACTTTGAATTTCGGCCTGAAATAGAGACGATGGTTCTGGAGTCGATTCCTCATTTAGCAACTGAGCTCTAGAAGCTTGGGTTGAAGATCTATTAATTCTTAATGTACGTTCAAGTTCAGGATCAAAAGTTTGTAATTCAGGTTTACTAGAACGTGTACTAAACATAAACTAAGAAAAAATAGCGATACTAAGACAAAAACTGACTCCACAAATATAAGACGAAATCATGCAAATAAGGCAACAGGCACACAACTATTATGGTGCATGAATATTATCATTTAATGCAATGACCACGTCAAGCCCAGCTCCCTAGGTTTCCTAGCTTATGCACGTGAACAATCACTCCTAAACTAATGCAGATAGTGCGTTTCAGCGCCCTAACTTAAAGTGGTTGGAAGAAAATTTCAAAGGAAGAGATTTAGTTTATTTGTTATTTTTTATTTTCGTGTAAGCTCCTTTGACGTACCGTTTGCGGGCACCTATCTGTAACTCGAAGATCTACATTTTATATCTCTTGAGAAATTTCTCAAATCTGAAGTATTCCTTGTCAAAAATGAGATTTTCCGAGGCTGCTACTACATTCAGCTTTCACCGGAATCACCGTTTGAGCCCTGAATGACTTCCAAAGCCACTAATCATTGGATTTTTGTGCATTTTCCAGTTAAAGCTCCAAAACCTCCATAATTTATAATACTTATTAAAAAATGACTAATAACTACATGAAATGGGCTAACAAAGTGTATTTGTAAGACTATAAACGGCAACTATTCGTCGCCGATCAGGACCGCCAACCACTTGCCGAGACACTCGCTCGCCTAGGAACCATTGCCTACTTTTGTTACTTTCCATCAGAAGTCAGCAAGAGGAAAGGGGCCTCATCGCCTGTATCTCCTCTGGAGCAGCATAGGCAACGCGCTCCCAAGGCGTCCAATCAACGCTAGCAGCTGTCAGCCCAGATAAGAAGTTTCTGAGGAGAATAATCCGATGAGCCCCGCTCTTTACCCCGACAACATCCCTCTGCCATCTCAAGCCCCGGGGGAACAAAGGCACAGGAGCCATGCTGTCCTCATCTTCACCTGATTCATCAGCAGGGGAAGGAGCCAACATCTTTAGGTACTTAAAGCTCCAAAGTTGCACAGACAAAGGGAAAATAAGAAAAGGCAAGAAGTACAGAAATCAAAAAGCCGGAAGAAAAAAAGAAGTTGCAGTACATACCTCCCAAGCTTGCCAGAATGCCCCTGTCGATTTGACTTCGCCCCGAGAAACCTCACCCATATGCTTGTAAAGGTGGGCCAAGGCAGCACCGCCCTAGTCATAAGAAGGGATCTCACCAATAGTTGCCAGGCAAGAAAGAAGCCTTAAGTTCACCTGTTCATTCCGTGTTGCGAAGATCGAGCAACCAAGGACATATAGAAGAAATACCCTCAAAAGCTGAGAATTATTCAGGTTGTGATTCCTTCTTCTATAAGCCCGATAAAGCCAGCCACAAGGGAACCAGTGCCTCTCCAGATTAGGAGGAACAGCCCCAATCACCATCTCTATAGCTTCAGCATCAATCTCATAGAAGTAATCCAAGACTAGGTGCTTCACGCCAACCCTCAAGTTGGTAATCATGGAAAAATCAAAAGGCGTCATTGTCATCTCACCGAATGGTAAATCAAAAGTATTGTTAGTGTCCCACCATCTCTCAGTAAGAGCGTAAAAATGCACTAGATCGTTGGTACTCTTTGAAACTAGGCGGATAAAGCTGCCAAACCTGGCATCGTCTACCATTCTCTTGACGACAGGCGAGAGTTGGGTGTACCATAGAAAAGCGTGATTAATGCTACCATTGCCCTTCAATATCACTTTCGACACTTGTACACATCAAAAATGACAAAAAGTTAGCACAAAATCACTATTCACGACCCAAAGTCCAACTTTACAAAATCAACATACGAGCACAAAACAAGCTTCCAACAAACTCTAGGTGCACACTACGATCCATAAAACTATCACAATGCACAAAATAGTCCTAAGTAGTCGAAAGTTTCACATAACAGGCTTGCTAGAGCCACAGCCAAAAGATGACATTGGGGGTCCAGTAAAATCAAGTCCGGGGTTTGGCTCTTGGCTTTCATCCGTTCCTTGACCTTCTTAGACGGTCTCCTTGAGCTCGAAGCCATGGATCTGCAAGAAAAATGGAAACTAAAACCAAACTTGCTTGTTGAAAAATGGAACAAACCAAAACACCAATCAAAATTCCAATCATGGGGAAAGATTACTCACCTGAGCGTGCACATGCTGCGTTTTGAAGAATTTTGGCTCCAAAAGCACCCCGAAATGGCTAAAAATGAGCTTGAAATGCCCAAAAAACTGAGATATACAAACATGAAGTCTGACCACCTAGTTTTTCCATGGCAGTGGCCCAATGCCACTACGGCACTGCTCCCCATGGGCCCCGCTTCGCTCTATTTCAGCCCGTTTTGTCCTATTCTGACTCGTTTTAGCCCGTTCGTGATCCCGATTAGCCCCGATGGCCCATTTTAGTCAAGATTTATGAGGTTTTATCCTCAACAGTCCATTTTAATGCTAGAAAATTTAGTTAATCCCCCGAGGATAGAAATAAAGATATCATCTCCCGAAGGCCCAAATTGGCTTTTCAGATTGACCATTGCAAAGATCTGATCAACCGTGAGAGATTTAGAGATGTGTCCTGGTTCTCAATCAAGAAACAGTTAAGAGAGATTCTCTGAGAATCGTACATCATCTCTCGTGGATAGAAACAGAGGTATCAGCTCCTGAAGGCCCAAATCGACTTTTCAGACTGACCATCGCAAAGACCTGATCAACCATGAGAGATTTAGAGATGGGTCCTAGTTCCTAATCAAGAAAAAGTTAAGAGAGATTCTCTGAGAATCCTACATAATCCCCCGAGGACAGAAACAGAGGTATCAGTTCCCGAAGGCCCAAATCGGCTTTTCAGATTGACCATCGCAAAGACTTGATCAACTGTGAGAGATTCAGAGATGGGTCCTAGTTCCCGATCAAAAAGCAGTTAAGGAAGATTCTCTGAGAATCCTACATCATCCTCCGAGGATAGAAACAGAAAGATACCAGCTCCCGGAGGCCCCGATCGGCCCTCTTGGATTGAGCGCCGGAAGATTTGATCAACCGTTAGAGATTCAGAGATGGGTCTTGGTTCCCGATCAAGAAACAATTAAGAGAGATTCTCCAAGAATCTTACATCATCCCCAGAGGATGGAAACAAAAAGAAACCAGCTCCCGGAGGCCCCGACCAGCCCTCTTAGATTGAGCGTCGGAAGATTTGATCAACCGTGAGAGATTCAGAGATGGGTCCTGGTTATCGATCAAGAAATAGTTAAGAGAGATTCTCCAAGAATCCTACATCATCCCCTGAGGACAGAAATAGAAAGATATCAGCTCCCGAGGGCCCCGACCGGCCATCTTGGATTGAGCGCCGAAAGATTTGATCAACCGTGAGAGATTCAGAGATGGGTCCTGGTTCTCGATCAAGAAAAGAGAGATTCTGTGAGAGTCCTACGTCAACCCCCGAGGACAGAAATAGAAGGATACTAGTTCCCACTATCCCCAGCAGAAAGCAACAAAAACAAAACCGACTCCCAAAGATCGATCATCAGGAACAACCGAAACATTGCTCGAGTCCAGATTTCAAAGACAAGCACCGTCATTCCATGACTCCGTGTCTTCTATTTATCATGAGCTTTCACATCTGTCCATTTTCATAGCTTCATTTCCTATCGGTTATCACAGGATCCCTCGATCACCTTTAGTTGTCATCCTCTAAAACCCTGCGTCTGATCCATTTCGCTTACAAAGCACGTTTCTCAGAATTTAAGAACATCTCCCCGGGACCCAATGTCTTCCAAATCATTGTGTCTTTATGCGAGTCAGCCACTGCATCACAGTCGGAGACACTAGCACGGCATAAGTCCACTCAGAGTGGCACACACCTCATAGCACCAGCTCATACTATGATCAGAACACTAAACATGATAGGACTCGGGACGCAATTCATATCATATCCATGCATTGCATATCATCCTCATAACATAGCATTGCCTGTCTTCTTTTGCATGTGCTATTTGTTCCTTTGTGGCCTGAACTACGTCCTGGTCTGATTCCCCTTGGGATACATAGGAAGCTCATGAAGAGCACGACTAGCCCTAGCCCCAGCATCATGCTTTCTATCATTACATCTTTTACGATGTTGTTTATCCTAAATCTATAGCCTCCAAAAGGCCTGTCTCTTCAAAGCTTTGGCACTCGCTTGCGACATGCGTTGCCTCGCAAGTTCATGCCAAAGAGGGGCAAACTGTAGACACCCCATTTTGTCGGCTATCAGATTTAGGAGACCCATAGCTTGGTGGATCACAATAATAGAAAAGACTCAAAAAGGAATCCTGGAAGTTAGTTCTATCTCTCAGAATGCTCAAAATGACCAAAATACCCCTGAAAGCCCAAACGCTCCTGGATTCGGACCAAATGTTCTGGAAACATGATACATCATAAGAAAAACAAATAAAATGAGTTCTAAAGCAAGATCGGATGAAATCGTCGGCTCCTAGAGACCCCCGGAGGTCCCAGAAGTTCCCAGAAAGTCCCCGTTGACCGGTTTGACCAAGTTTGACCAAGTTTAACCAAAATCGTCCAAATTCTCCAAAACGTTCTGGGATCATTCTAGATCATGTGGGAAATACTAAAATGAGTTTTAAAAGAAAATCGAAAGAAAACGTCAGCTCTTGGAAGCTCCCAGAGGTTTCCAAAACTTCTCGGGAATCCCAAGTTTAACCAGTTTGACCAGAAGTTGACTTTGAAACTGGACCACCATATCATTTTTTAAACATTTTTCATGGATACTAGAGGTCAATACCTTTCCAACGGTATATCGCACATAATTTTTGGATTTAAAACGAATTTATTATGAATCTCCGAAGGCGAAAAAGGCGATCAAATCGTCTTTTATCGTGAACACCGCAAAACTTTTCAAAGTGACCTTATCTCTGAACTATTATTTATGTAAAATAGACTCCATTACCTTTCTATTGGTATATCACAACCTCAATTTGCAGTTCGTATGCATTTTCGGTGAATTTCGGACGAAATAGGTCCTTTTCGCGAATACTGGAACCTCTGGGGGCCTAAAAAGAATTATCTGGACGAATGAGGAGCAGTGCTGCCGCTAGCCCACTACTGATGCAGCACAGATCCAGTGCCACCGCGGCACTCTCCCCCAGAATGGTATTTTTTTTGTAATTTCTTTTGGGGGTTCATTTTGATTAATTAAAACCAAAACGACGTAGTTCTATGTTCACAGATGTTTGGGACCAATGGGAGTACTTCTAAAACCCCAAAACCACCCCAAATTGGCCTATATAAACCCCCCTTGACTTCTCATTTTGGGGCTGTCAAATGGAATCTTTGAGAAGTTTTAGAGAGAAAGTTGTAGAGATAAGGTTAGAATAGATAGAAAAGAAACTTCCTTCTTTGATTTCTAAACAAAAGAGTGAGTTCTAAACATTGTTTTTTACTTCATTACTTCCATTTACTTCATATTCAATACACCTAACCACCATTTTAGTGAGCATTTAAGAGAGAGGAAGTTACTTCCATGTACAAAGTCACCACATATGAGTGAAACACCAAGCTATAAGTCCAGTACATCATTGAATATCATCTATTGATTGTTTATATACTTGTTTTCTTACTTTATTTGTTCATCTCCTCTTACCTCATTTCTTTTTGTTTTCTTTATTTACTTCCTAGTCTATCATCATCTAGATGATGACATGAAGTTTGAGGTGAGTGAATCCTTATGGATAGTAGCTCTTGACCTCAAAAACATGTTTGATAGATGATGATTTCAACTTCAATATATTCCTACGTATTCTTGAAGCTGTCTTTAAAATGGAAACAATACTTTCCAGTAATCTTGGAGGTTCTTGATGTGAGTCAAATGATGACATTTTAAGTGGTTATAATCTTCTTTAAGTATTGAAAATATGTTTTCAAAACCCCGCTTTTCAAAACCCCCTTCTTAATCCACTCATTTTGATTTCAAGAAATAAACCTTGTTTTCTCAAAACCTTCAAAACAGTGAATCATTTAACTTCAAATAATTATTTTGAGTTCAATACTCAATATATGAATTCAAGACCACTTGGAAAGTCTTCCTAACTCATTATAGAACACCCATGATTTTTGGCTTGACTTGAAAACACTTGAAAGGGGTCAATTTTTGTCCAAACATTCCCTCCAAACATTCTGCCTCTGCTGTGATAGCAGCTAGGTTGACTTTCAACTTGTTTTATAGAAAACTTTTCCAAAAAGAGTGGTCCCAACTAATTTTTCCCTTGAACTTCAATGTCTTAGAGAACGTTCTGTATATAATGGGCCTCTAGATCTTTTGTTTTCATTTTCTAAGCTTTTCTAACATTTCAGTCGACAGTACAGACTCTGTTTCTAAATAACCTCTATTATTTATATGATTTCTCTCAAACTGAGATAGTTATTTAAGTTTGAATTTTTGGGTTGTGTTCCAGACACAATAAGGAAGATCCCCATAAAAAATCATGCATTGAAAAAATTCCTAACCCCCCTTTTCAATTTCCAAAAGATCATGCTACTGTTCTGTCCACTATTCACAGCAAGCATACTTTTACTTCCATATTTTGATTTGATGCTTATGTGTACTCCAAATTTGTTCATGTATTAGGAAGTGGTCCATACCATATTAGTACATATCCCATGATGATTTCCTTCATTCATTCATACACTTTCTAGACTTCTAAGTCATTCTAGGAATCCATGAACACAAAATACACTACAACCTTGGCACATTCTAGATGCAGACATTGCATCCATGCAAAGATTTGGGGCTTTTGTGACTCCTAATCTAAGAAGATTATACAGAATGAATTTGATAACACGGTTATGCTTCCCCCTCGATCTAATCTTCCTTTCTCATCCGTCTCGGGGATTGAGAGGTCTTCTTTTCTCAAAGATTGACATGCATCATACTAGCTTGCTAAGCATATTTTGATTTCTTTATTTATTTGTTTCAAGAATAATTTATGTCCCCTCTAGATTAGGGAAACTTAATTACTTGATTTGTGATTAGATGATTTTTCCTAGGTTTTGTTCGTGTGATCTTTCACTTTGAATTGTGTGATACTTGGCTTAGATCTTATGAATGATATTTTATCTTTAGGTCTTCCATTTCAAGTTTCTTATATGATGTAATATACCTATCATAAATATTAACTGTTGAATGAAACATAGTATAAGATAGTTATTTGGATGCTAATTGAGGCCCGTCGAAAGACGGGGTGAGTTGAGGGTGTTTTAGTCATGAAAAAGGCTCCTAAACCAAAACCCCGAGCCAAGTTCTTTGGTTATGAAAGGCCGGTGCCCTTTATCCATTTGGGTGAGTCAAATTAGGTTTCTTGGTTCATTAAAGACCAAGTGGTGACTCTGTATCTATTTTCAACAGGCCTTCCTTTTCTTTCTTTGATCCAAATCAATTTCAAACAAAAACAAAAAGAGGTGGGATTCCCCGTGTCCACAGAGGATTGCGAGAGTAGTTGGGCCTTTTTGACTGACTCGGAGGCTCTTATTTTTTTGATCTTTCCCTCCCTTATGGCGTCTTCAATTCGAGTTCCAACTTCAAACAATTCCTCAAAGGTAGAGATGGACTGGTAAAACAACTTCTCATGGTAGAGTGGTTGTAGATTCCGGATTAGCATCCTTACCTGTTCCTTTACTATCGGCCGGTGGGTCATTTGGGCTACTTTATTCCTCCATCTACTCAGAAATGCAGCAAAGGATTCATTATTGTTCTGCCGAGTTGTTTCTGAATCCCCGATAGTAACATCAAGTTCTCGGTTATAGGAATAGTGGTCCACGATCACCCGAACAATATCTTCCCATGCCCGAGTTTTAGAAGCTTCCAAGGTAAGGATCCATGACAATTGAGACTTCATGAGAGTTTATGGAAACAGCATTGCAATGTGCTCATGAGTTCAGCCCATTGATTGAAAAATGTTCATACACAACTTTACGCGGCTTTTTGGATTCCCGGTTCCATCAAAACAATCAATGGCAGGCATCTTGAAGTTTTTTAGCAACATCAGCTTAACAGGCTCGAAAATTCCTTCCAAGTCTAGCATGTAATCATCAATCCCTTTACTCTTCCTCAA
This sequence comes from Hydrangea macrophylla, assembly GCA_033977485.1. NCBI lineage: Eukaryota > Viridiplantae > Streptophyta > Magnoliopsida > Cornales > Hydrangeaceae > Hydrangea > Hydrangea macrophylla. The sequence continues at coordinate 14,767,051 of CM066992.1, forward strand.
TACTACGCTTTCCAACTTGTCGACTTTGTCCATTTTCTCTTGGAACTTTTTCTCATATGCCGGTGGTGGGGCCCCTTAAAACTAGTCTTCTTCTCCATTATTCTTAGGATACAGTACGAATCCAAACAGTGGTGGTGGGAACTCAGAGGGACACTGTTGTCGCTGCTGTTTTAATTCTTCCATAAACTTCAGGATCTGGGCCAGGCTGTCGGATTGCTGGCTTATGGTGGCTCCCAATTTGGTGACCTTGTTTTCTAGCTCTTCCTGATTCATGTTGAAATAATTCGGCGGGCTAATTCTGACCAAACGATTATCTGAATTTTCAGTCGAGGACGAAGATCCCAGCTGCTGACTTTGAGAATCTATAGTGACTCTACAGATTTGAGAGGATTTGTATCAAATTCTTACAGTGATGACTTTTTAGATAGACATGACAGTGATGTTAACAGACGTGGACTGGCTTGTGTAAGACTGACCAAGATAGTGCGTGCAGATCGATAAGAATGGTGCATGTATGTGAGACAAGCACGCGGATGTAAGCCATAATCTATATGATGCTCCTATTTCTAACAGATAGTAGTTAAACAAATAAGGTCCTAACCATATAAAGTGTGCTAACTTTACTTTCCAGTATGATCACCAAGGGATAACAGGGGTTTCCAGGGATTTATGAAGGCTTCTAGGAGAGACTGGGCATTTCTGGTTGGTTTGGACAGAGCTTCGGAGAGAAATTGACATATCTGGGCATTTCTGAATGGTTTGGACAGAGTTTCTGAAGAGAAACTGGCATATCTGGGCATTTCTGGTTGGTTTGGACAGAGTTTCTGGGAAAAACTGGTTACTATAATTATATTTGGGATATCTGGACAGAGTTTTTGGGAGAAGCTGGTTAATATCGTTATATCTGGGATATCTGCACAGAGTTTCTCAGAGAAACTAGTTAATATGGTTATATCTGGGATATCTAGACAGAGTTTATGGGAGAAACTGGTTAATATGGTTATATTTGGGATATCTAGACAGAGTTTCTGGGAGAAATTTATTAATATGGTTATATCTGGGATTTCTGGACAGAGTTTCTGGAAGAAACAGGCTTTTTGACAGGAGCATGTGATGATGGTGATCATACTGTCTAGCAAGTGTTCATACTCCAATGTCTTAGGACCGACAAACAAGGTTTGTGGTGTATATCTTTGTGAGCATGGAGCAGACATCCTTGTCATGGTGCCTAGGCAGATCAACTCAATGTGATCACATGTGAGTGATTGCCTTGGGAATCATAAGAAAGAGGTTCTACCTCATGCCACATAAGCGTCTACACTGCACAGGTAATCCTGTCAGGGCATACAGCAGTTTTATCACATTGTCCTATCTGAAAAGATAAATGAACAATCCTATGAAAGGTTCTACAGGAATCTATATGCGAAGGCTGGGTTTAATCAAAGAGGGTCCGTTGACGAGAGTTCCAATATACCATCAGAGAGACAGTACGGAGGTTTTTACTCTTTTTGATATACCTTGGAAGGTACAGTATCAACGGTGACTTATGCCCTGGCATAGCAAGAATTGAACAATGTCAGCATCGCGTTTCAGACATAGTCGGAGGGGGGAAATGCAAGGTTACAATGCGGTGAATCAGACACAGTAAAAAGATGATTTTAAGGATGCTTCTTATGAGTCAAACCTCTGTATTATTCTATTTTGAAAATAAATTTCCCCAGTAGAGTCGTCAGATTGTGGACACGCGGAATTCCGCTTTCCTTTCTATTTGTTTTGAAAGGAAAAGGTTGATTTGAAGAAAAGGTCTATTGAAAATAGATACAGAGTCACCACTTGGTCTTTAAGGAACCAAGAAACCTAATTTTGACTCACCCAAACGGATAAAGGGCACCGGCCTTTCGTAACCAAAGAACTTGGCTTGGGGTTTTGGTACGAGAGAGGAAGGAGCCTTTGTCATGTCTAAAATGCCCTTAACTCATCCCGTCTCTCGACGGGCCTCAATTAGCATCTAAATAATCATCTTATACTATGTTTGGTTTGACAGTTAATATTTATGATAGGTATATTACATCATATAAAAAACTTGAAATGGAAGATCTAAAGATAAGATATCATTCATAAGATCTAAGACAAGTATCACACAATGCAAAGTGAAAAAAAAATTTGTCTAATCACATATAAAGTAATAAAAGTTTTCCTAATCTAAGGGGACATGAATTGTTCTTGAAACAAATAAATTAAAAGAAATCAAAATATGCTTAGCAAGCTAGTATGATGCATGTTAATCTTTGAGAAAAGAAGACCTCTCAATCCCCGGGATGGATGAGAAATGACGATTAGATCAAGGGGATGCATGGACGTATGATCCAACTCATTCCTTATAATCTTCTTAGATTAGGGGTTAAAAAAGCCCCAAATCTTGCATTGATGCAATGTATGATCCTAGAATGTGCAAAGGTTGTAGTGTGTTTGTGTACATGGACTTTCTAAAGTGACTTAGAAGTCTAGAATATGCATGAATGCATTAAGGAAATCATCATAGAATATGTACAAATGTTGTATGAATTACTTCCTAAGAAATGAACTAATTTGGAAGGCATATGAACATCAAATAAAAGGATGGAAGTAAAAGTATACTTGCTGTGAATAGTAGATAGAACAGTGACATGATCTTGTGGAAAATGAAAATTAGGGTTAGGAATGTTTTCAATGCATGAATTTTTATGGAGATCGTCCTTAGTGTGTCTAGAACACAAATCAAAAAGCCAATCCTCAATTACTATTACAGATTGAGAGAAATCATATTAACAATAGAGGTTATTCAGAAACAGAGTCCTTACTATCGGCTGAAATGTTGAAAATTATTAGAAAATGAAAACAAAACATCTAGAGGTCCATATTATACAAAAAGTTTTTTTAGACATTGAAGTTTAAGGGAAAAATAAGTTGGGATCACTATTTTCGAAAAAGGTTTCTGGAAAACAAGTTGAAAGTCAACCAAGCTGCTGTGACAGTAAAGACAGAATGTTTGGAAGGAATGTTTGGACAAATATGGACCCCTTTCAAGTGCTCTCAAGTCAAGCCAAAAATCGTGGGTGTTCTATAATGAATTAGGAAGATTTTCCAAGTGGTCTTGCATCCATACCTTGAGTATTGAACTCAGAATAATTCTTTGAAATCAAACAACTCACTGTTTTGAAGATTTTTTGAGAGAAATAAAGTTTATTTCTTGGAATCCCAATATTGGGGTTTTAGAGGGGTTTTGAAATATATTTTCAGCACTTAAATGGAGATTACGACCACTTGAATTATCAACAATTGAACTCATATTAAGAACCTCCAAGATTGTTGGAGACATTGTTTTATTTTGGAAATAACCTCAAGAATACATGGAGATGTATTGAGGTTGTAACCATCATCTATCAAACATGTTTTTGAGGTCAAGAGCTACTATCCATAAGGATTTACTCACCTCAAACTTTATGTTCTCATCTAGATGATGATGAACTAGCAAGTAATAAAGAAAAAGAAAAAAAAATGAGATAAGAGGAGATGAACATCAAAGTAAGTAAACAAGTATATAAACAATCAATAGATGATATTTAATGATGTATTGGACTAGTAGCTTGGTGTTTCCCTCATATGTGGTGACATTGGACATGGAAGTAGCTTCCTCTCTCTTAAATCCTCACTAAAATGATGTTGGATGTATTGAGTATGAAGTAAATGGAAGTAATCAAGTAAAAATAAAGTTTAGATTTCACTTTCTTGTTTGGAAATCAAAGAAGGAAGCTTCTTTTCTCTCTACTCTAACCTTATCTCTACAACTTTCTCTCTAAAACTTTTCAAAGCTTGAATTTGACACCCCCAAAATGAGAAGTCAAGAGGGATTTATATAGGCCAATTTGGGGTGGTTTTGGGGTTTTAGAAGTACTCCTATTGGTCCCAAACATCTGTGAACATAGAACTACGTCGTTTTGGTTTCTAATTAATCCATTTAAACTCCCAAAAGAAATTACAAAAATAGACCACTCTGGGGGAGAGTACCTCGGTGGCATAGGGACTTTGTCGTGGTGGCATTAGGCCAGTTCTGCGGCAGCACTGCTCGTCGTTCATCTAAATAATTCTTTTTAGGCCCCCAGAGGTTTCGGTATTCACGAAAAGGTCCTATTTCGTCTGAAATTCACAGAAAATGTATATGAACTCCAAACTGAGCTTGTGATATACCGTTGGAAAGTTAATAGAGTCTATTTTGTGTAAAACATAGTTTAGAGATAGGTCATTTTGAAAAGTTTTGCGGTATTCGTGATAAAAGCCGATTTGATAGTCTTTTTCACCTTCGAAAATTCATAATAAATTCGTTTTAAATCCAGAAATTATGTGCGATATACCGTTAGAAAGTTTTTGACCTCTAGTATCCATGAAAAATGTTTGAAAAATAATACGGTGCTCCGGTTTTAAAGTCAACTTTTGGTCAAACTTGTCAAACCACGGATCTCCAGGAAGTTCTAGGAACCTCTAGGAGCTCACATGAGCTGACGTTTTCGTCCGATTTTTTTTTAAACTCATTTTAATACTTTTCTCATGATCTAGAATGATCCTGAAACTTTTCGGCGAATTCAGATGATTTTGGTCAAACCCTGGTCAAACTTGGTCAAACCGGTCAATGGGGACTTTTTGGAAACTTCTGGGACTTCTGGGGGTCTCTGGGAGCCGACTATTTCTTCTGATTTTGCTTGAAAACTCATTTTTAGTACTTTTTATGATGTAGCATGTTTCCAGAACCATTGGTCCAAATCTGGGAGTGTTCAGGCTTTTAGGGGGATTTTGGTCATTTGTACCACTTTTTGAGCATTTTGAGAGATAAAACTAACTTCCATGAATCCTTTTTGAGTCTTTTTCGATCATTGTGACCAACCAAGCTATGGGTCTCCTAAATCTGATAGCCAACAAAATGGGTGTCTACACCAGAACCGACCTTACTTTCAATCGTTCGAAGTGACTTTGATCGATTGAACATTCGATCGATTGAAGAGCATTCGATCGATCAAACTTGTCTTGACAGCATCCTCCTGTGCCTTTCCAAACATCCTAGTGAAGCTAAGAGTGGGACCTCCGAGGTTCTTTATTGTCAGCTCACACCACTTGTTAATCCCCATGACCAAACTCTTTGACCAACAAATCAACTAACTGATCAGTTAATGTTTACTTCACTATAAAATGATAACTGAACTCCAACAGAAAAGAACATATCTGAAGTGATAACTAGACTTGTATGGTTCACGAATGTTCCTCTACTGTCAGTATTCATAATCATATTCAAGTAGACGGATAAATGTTACTGTCAACCTGAATAATGATCACATCTTCCATTCCATGAGTCCCACCTCTCGTGATTAACAAACATGTTGATAACTACTTATCAGCAAGATTGCAGTTCTCAGTAATCAACTCAGTGACATTCTCAAGGGAATCTACTCTCTATCAGAGGGTAGATTCTATCTTAATAACATGTGTTCACAACCCTATGAACGTGACATACCCAAGATACCCAAGTGTTGATCTTTTATAGAACTCACTGAATTGTAAGTCAAAACAGTCATATCCATAGTGTGTGTTCACAATCGTCTCAAGATTGAGAAAACGTACCTTACATAAGTTATTAGTTCCTATCTACTATTGATAGTCTTAAGTGTCAAAAGGAAAACTCATATCCGTCAATATACTATAAGCAGTAGCATATTAACTAACAGTTATACTCTACTGATTGAGATTAATCACTCCAACAATAATAGTCAATCATGCTACAGTGTACACCTGATGAGATTTCCAGTCTCATCATCCACTATGACAAATTCTAAGTACAATGAATAATACTTCGTATCTCCCTTGTATGCATCTCATACATACACGTATTACTTACTATCATAATTAAGGATTAATGGTCATCTCATGAAAGAAACATACATAATAAAATGTAAAGTCGATATCCATATATTAAAATGTCAATATCTCATACAAAAAGTAATGGTTTGAGGGCACAAATCCAACAAACTCCCACTTACACTCGTAACCATTCAGGATTACATCTGAGACCTAGACTATCTAGAAGACGATTAAAGACCTTTTGTGGAAAGGCCTTTGTAAATAGATCTGCCACATTGCCAGAGGTGGCAATCTTGCTGACAGTCACATATCTATGTTAAACTATAACTCAGATTAGATGATATTTCCGCTCTATGTGGTTTCCCTTTTCGTGGTTCCTTGGCTCCTTGGACTGAGCCACTGCCCCACTATTATCACAGTATAGCGTAATAGGTGACAGCGACGCTGGTACCACTTTGAGTTCCATAAGGAACTTCTTGAGCCAAACAGTTTCCTTTACGGCTTCACAAGCAGCAACATACTCAGCCTATGTAGTTGAGTCTGCAATGCATTTCTACTTACTGCTCCTTCAACTAACTGCACCACCTCCCAAGGTAAAGAGATGTTCAGATGTCGAGTTCCTCGAATCTTTATCTGACATAAAGTCTGAGTCAGTGTATCCTACATGAATTAACTCATCACCGTTGTATATAAGCATGTAATCTTTAGTCCTTCTCAATTACTTAAGAATGGGCTTAACGGGCTGTCCAGTGTTCTGGACTTGGATTCGACTGATACCTATTAACCATGCTAATGGCAAAGCAAAATATCTGGTCTAGTTCATAACAACGCATACATAAGACTTCTCACTGCCGAACCATAGGGAATTCCTGTAATACAATTCCTGTCCTCCTATGTCTTTGGTTACTGGTCCTTGGAGAACGCTAAACCATGCTTGAAAGGTAATATACCTTTCTTTGAATTGTCCACGGAAAACCTAGTTAGCAGCTTATCAATATAACCAGCTTGAGATCATCCCATTATCTTTTGCTTACGATCTCAAAAGTGCTTTAACGATAGGATATAGCTCGCCTCTCCTAGATCCTGCATATCGAAAGTACTAGCCAGCTATACCTTAACCGTTGAGAACACAGCTACATCATTCCCGATGAGTAGAATTTTGTCAACATAAAGCACAAGAAAAGCCACCACTTTACCTTCACACTTCTTGTATGCACAAGGTTCATCCAAATTCTGTATGAAACCAAACAATTTGACTGCTTGGTCAAAACGAATGTTCCATCTTCTAGATGCCTGCTTAAGCCCACAAATGAACTTTTGCAACTTGTATACCAAGTTAACTTTCCCACCAACTATGAACCCTTTTGGTTGCTACATATATATGTCCTCCTCAAGATTGCCATGAAGAAATCAGTTTTGACTTCCATCTCCAAGATCTCATAATTTAGGCTTACATCAATGAATAAGAGTATTCTGATGGACTTTAGCATGACAATTGGTGAAAAGGTTTCCTCTGGTACAAGCCTAGCATTGAAGGTCTCAACCTTCCTATTAGATCCTCTTTTTTCTCTTGTAGACCCACTTATAGCCAATGAGTTTAATATTGGCTAGAAGTTCTACAAGATCCCAGACCTGATTGGAATCCATAGACTCCAATTGAGCCTTCATAGCTTTAACCCAATGAGCTGAATCAAAATCAACCATTGCCTCTTCATACGTAGTAGGATCAGATTCAGATTCTATGACGACAGCATCAAAAATTTCTACTATGAATATGTATCGATCAAGCTGGATAATAATCCTTCCACTATGATGAAGTACTGGTGCGGAAATGGGTGCAAAAGTGGTATTTTCTTGTCTTACATCGCTTTCAACTATTGGAGGAATAAAGGGCTCTCCATCTATTTCTCTCAGATCTATCCTTCCCTTAGGTTTATGTTTCATGATATAATCATTATGCAAGAAAACAATATTTGTACTAACAAACACTTTCTATTCTCTTGGATCATAAAAATACCATCCATAAGTACCCTTTGGATATTCTAAAAAATAGCATACTTTCGATCTAGAATCCAATTTGCTCATCTTTTCTTTTAGCACATATGCCAGACACCACCATATCCGGAGATGTTGCAAAGAAGGCTTGCGCCCAAATCCACATCTCCCGTGGTGTCCTGGGAAAAGATTTTCTTGGTACTAGATTTAGTATGTATGCAGCGATTTTCAAAGCATGACCACAAAGGAATAATGGCAACTTGGAATAACTCATCATCGAACTAGTCATGTTTGAAAGAGTCTGATTCTTTCTCTCCGCTACACCATTCTACTAAGGCATACCAGGGGCAGTCAATTGTGACAGAATCCCATTCTGTACGAGGTGATCAATGAACTCATTAGAGAGGTTCTCAACACTTTGATCTGATTGAATGACCTTGATATGTATGCCCAATTGCTTCTTTACTTCCGCCCTAAACTCTTTGAACTTTTCAAAGGCTTCAGACTTGTGCTCTATTAGTTACACATATCCATACCTAGAATGGTCATCAGTAAAAGTTATGAAGTACTCATAACCACCTCGTGCTCTAATATTTATTAGTCCACACACATTAGTATGAACTAATTCCAACAATGCATTGGTCTATTGCCCTTTGTAGGAAAGGGCCTTTTGGTCATCTTACCCTCTAGACAAGACTCGTAGACTTCCATTGGCTCGAGAACCAAATCACCTAAGACCATTCTTTGACTAGTCTGCCAATTCTATTTAGATTGATATAGCCAAACGTCATGTGCCAAAGCCTTGTTGGATTAGTGGAAGGTTCCTTTCTTCTAGATGGTATAATTACCACTGAGTTATTAAGTTCTATATTAGAATCATTAGAAACATTAGGAGTAATCACATACAAGCCATTAGTATTAACACTAGAACATATAAAAGGGCCATTTCTTTTAATGAAAACTTCTGTTCCAAAAACTGTAAAACTACTACTACTATAGCAAATGCGAGAACAATTGCGCTAGAACCCAGAGTCAGCATGATCTCCCCATCACTACATTTCGTGGTTGATCTGAACCCCTGAAACGAATTACATATATGGTTAGTTGGACCAGAATCAATGCACCCAAGTGTTTGAAGTATCTATTATAAAGCTTACTACAATCACATGTGATTCAATCATAGCTTGAACTCTTGTAGCTTAGAATTCTAGACAGTTCTTCTTCCAGTGTCCCTTCTCATCGCATTAGAAACACTTTCATCTGCCTTAGCCACCCACCTTCCCATTGCACTTACCATTTCCCCTTAGATTTTGCATTCTTCAGGATCGGTCTGACACTTGGACCACTAGTGCTAGCCTTCTTCTTCTCTTTCTTACCTTTCACTACAGATTGGGAAGAGGAAGAGCTTTTCTCAACATTCAAAAAGTTTCCCCCAGGTTTGATCACCCCTTCCACTACGAAAAAGGAACTCATTAATTCACTCATTGAGAAATTCATTTGATTCATATTATAGTTAAGTTTAAATTGAGTGAATGAAGGCGACAGTGAATTGAGGATCATATCAACTTGAGTCTGTGCGTCGATGTTTGCACCCAAGGCCTCCAATTCATTCCAATAACCAATCATTTTTAAAAGATGTTCTTTGACTGGAGTCCCTTTTGACATCTTTGCACTCATTATCTTCTGCATGGCAACCTGTCTGGTAGGCCTATCATGCTCCCCAAACATTTCTTTTAGGCATTTGATAATGGCACTGGCAAAATCATTCAATCAATCGAAGTGACATCTATCGATCGATCGATTGAAGTGACATCATTCGATCGAACCTTCGCTCGATTGAAGAGCTTCTGATCGATTGAACCTGTCTTAACTTTAATCAATCAAACCTCTTTCGATCGATCAAACTTGTCTTAATAGCATCTTGATGTGCCATTCTAAACGTCCTAGCGGAGCTAAGAGTGGGACCTCCTAGGTTCTTTATTGTTGGCTCATACTAGTTGTTAATTCCTATGACCAAACTCTTTGATCAGCAAATCAATTAACTAATCAGTTAACGTTTACTTCACTATAAAACGATTATTGAACTCCAACACAAAAGAACATATCTAAAGCGATAAGTAGATTTGTATGGTGAACTAATGTCCCACTACTGTCAACATTGATAATCATATTCAGGTAATCAGATAACTGTTACTATCAACTTGAATAATGATTACATCTTCCATTCCATGAGTCCCATTCACGTCTCATGATTAACAAACATGTTGATAACTACTTATCAACAAGACTACAGTTCTCAGTAATCAACTTGGTGACATTCTGAAGGGAATGCCTACTCTTTATCAAAGGATAGATTCTATCTTGACAATACATATTCACAACCCTATGAATGTGACGTACCCAAGATACCCAGGTGTTGATCATTTATAGACTTCACTAATTGGTAAGTCAAAGCAGTCGTATCCATAGTGTGTGCTCATAATTGTCTCAAGAATGAGAACACATACCTTATACAAGTTATGAGCTCATATCGACTATTTACAGTCTTAAGTGTTAATAGAAAAACTCAAGTCCGTCAATGCATTATATTCAATAGCATATTAACTAAGAGTTATACTCTAGTGATTGAGATTAATCACTCCATCCAATGGTAGTCAATCATGCTATAGTGTACACCAAATGAGATATCCAATCTCATCATCCACTATGCCAAATTTAAAGTATCAATGAATAATAATTCGTATCGCACTTGTATGCATCTCATACATGCCTGTATGGCTTACCATGATACTTAAGGATTAACAATCTTCTCATAAAAGAAACATATATAATAAAATGCAATGCTGATATTTATATATTAAAATGTCATTGTCTCACACATAAAGTAATGGTTCAATAGCAAATCGATTGGATTGCTTCCAATCGATTGGTCTCCTTCTTTCTTGTCTTCTTACATCCTTTGGCGCTAAGAGTGGGACCTCCTAGGTTTAATTATAGTTAGCTCAGATTATTTATCAATTCCTATGACAAAACTCTTTGATCAACAAATTAACTAACTAATCGATTAATGTTTACTCCACTATAAAACGATAACTGAACTCCAAAGCAAAAGAACAAATCTAAAGCAATAACTAGACTTGTATGGTGTACTAATGTTCCTCTACCGTTAGCATTCGAAATCATATTTAGATAGTTAGACAAACTATTACCATCAACCTGAATAATGATTACTTCTTGTATTCCTTGAGTCAACCTCTCATGATTACCAAACATGTTAATAAATACTTATCAACAAGACTACAGTTCTCAGTAATCAACTTGGTGACATTCTCAAGGGAATGCTTACTTTTTATCAGAGACTAGATTCTATCTTGAAAATATTTGTTCACAACCCTATGAACATGACATATCCAAGATACCCAGGTGTTGATCTTTTATAGACCTCACTGATTGTTAAGCCAAAGCAGTCATATCCATAGTCTGTGTTCATAATCGTCTCAAGATTTAGAGCACGTACCTTTTATAAGTTATGATTTCCTATCGACTGTTGATAGTCTCAAGTGTCAATAGGAAAACTCAGGTCCATTAATGCACTATAAGTACTAGCATATTAGTCAAGAGTTATACTCTAGTGATTGAGATTCATCACTCCATCCAATAGTAGTTAATCATGCTATAGTATAAACCTAATGAGATATTCAGTCTCATCATCCATTATGACAAATTCTAAGTATTAAAGAATAGTAATTTGTATCTCACCTGTATGTATCTCATACACACATGAATTACTTACTATGATACTTAAGGATTAGCGATCATCTTATGACAGAAACATATACAATGAAATGTAACACTGATGGCCATATATTAAAATGCCAATATCTCATACATAATGTAATGGTTTGAGGGAACAATCCCAACAAACTCCTACTCATACTCATCACCATTCAAGACTACATCTAAGACCTAGACTATCTGGATGACGATCAAAGACCTTCTGGGGCAAGGCCTTTGTAAACAGATCTGCAAGATTGTCAGCGGTGGCAATCTTGGTGACAGTCACATCTCTACGTTGAACAATATCTCGAATTAGATGACATTTTTGCTCTACATGCTTTCCCTTTTCATGGTCCCTTGGCTCCTTGGATTGAGTCACTACCCTATGATTATTGCAATATAGTGTATTAGGCAACAGTGACGCTGGTACTACCTCGAGCTCCGTAAGGATCTTCTTAAGCCAAACAGCTTCCTTTGTGGTTTCACAAGCAGCCACATACTCAGCTTCTATAGTTCAGTCTGTAGTGCATTTCTTCTTAATGCTCCTCCAACTAATGGCACGACCTTCCAAGGTAAAGAAATATCTGGATGTCGACTTCCTCAAATCTTTATCTGACATAAAGTCCAATTCAGTGTATCCCACTAGAATCAACTCATCCCCACCATATAAGCATGTAATCTTTAGTATTTTTCAAGTACTTAAGAATGTGCTAACGTCTATCTAGTGCTCTGAACTAGGATTTGACTGATATGTACTAACGATGCCAATGGTAAAGCTGATATCTAGTCTAGTGTATAAATCGCATACATGGGACTTCCCACTACCGAAGTTGAGGATTATATCAACCTGGATCTGTGCGTCGATGTTGGAACCCAAGGTCTCCAGTTTGTTTAAATAACCAATCATTTTTAAAATATGTTCTTTGACTTGGAGTCCCTTCTGACATCTTCGCACTCATTATCTTTTGCATAGAAACCTGTTTAGCAGGTCTGTAATGTTCCCTAAACATTTGTTTGAGGCTCTTGATAATGGTACTAGCGGAATCATTCAATTAGAATTGGTGTTACAACACACCAGCCATAGAGGCTAGAATATAGCAACATGCCATTCCATTCGATTTCTTCCATTTATCGAACTCGCGTCTAGCTTTTGTAGATGCATTTGCAGTAAGTTTGGCAGGGCATGGGATAGTGAGGATATGTATGTCATCCTCCATAGTTTAAATGATGTCTAGGTTATGTTTCCATTCTATGTAGTTATTTATATAGTTAACTTGGTCTGAGTAAGCATAGTGACAAGTGGACTAAATCCTGATCCAGACATTATGATTGCTGAAAAATCAAACAGATAAAATAAGTATAGATATTAGAATTTGACAGTTTGGAATAGAAGAATCTTTAAACTCTTATTTTAAAACACAACCGCCGGAATATCAAAATGAAAGTGCAAAGCCTCCGTGTGGCGGTCAATACTCGATCTTTCGATTATTCATTACTTGGTCACTGTGCAACTCTTGCAAAATAAGTTATGACTCCCGAACCTATTTGATCTCCAAGTTTATGAATAATGCCCTACGTGGGATCCCATATCCATAGCTTAACTAGTGTGCACCATTAACTAGGATCCAATCACAACCACCTCAAGTAATGCCTCTGTGTAGTGGTCACCCTCTAATACGTCTGATTAATCCTATCTGTACGAAGTTCACATCTAGTAACCAATAAGTATTGTATCCTCCGTATGGAATGATCACCAATGGTTGGGTGACACATAATACTCCACTCATCTTACAGTGAACCATTCAAGGAAGATCGTGGGTGTTATTAATAAGACCCTCTCCCACTAGTTTTAGTAAATAAGGATTTTGCTTTTGGGAAATTGTTTCTACACATTACCCATAAACATCCAATGTTTACTAATGCATTGAACTGGTTTTTGATTTTTATTTTAGAAAACTTGTTTTACGTCTATGCAAGTAGTAGCAATTTGTAATATGCCAATCACAACTAAGCATATAAAACAAAAAAAAACTAAAATTGAAATTAAAAAGCATCCAAACGATGCCTCTTTCTCCCATGGCTCTATCTTCATAGAACCTCCATATTGGTTTGATCGCCTTCAGCTCCATCTTCTTGGACAACGGCTTGCTCTTCCAACTTCATAGACTTTCTCCAACAATATGAACTGGAAGTCCTAGATAACATGCATATATCATAAACCTAATTCATGAACATTTTTGTCTCATAAAACAGTAAACCATATACTCTGTTGGACCCAATCGATTGCCCAAAGGGGCAATTGATTTCCATCCTAATCGATTGGTTATGACACCAATCGATTGGAAGAAAATAGAAAAGAAAATTTAAACTTTTGAAAAACTGTCTACAATTTTATTTAACAGATCTTTAATATTTTTAGAGAATAATTTCCTGAAGAACTAATGGATATTGATTGGATCTTTACACCAATCGATTGCATCCCCTGATCAATGCCAATCAATTGCATCAAACAGAAATTGGTTGCCATATCAGTGGCAATTGATTGGGCAAAGTACCAAAACGATCATAAAAACACGTTTTTGCAATTACAGTTTTATAAAATAACTAAAACTGCGCATGCTATCACATCTAGACTTCCAAAACATGTTACTAGATTCGTTTGAGCGAGGCATTGATACCAATTGAAGGATTTAGATTACAAAAATTGGATTTGCACAGCAGAAAAGTAAGTTTCAAAACTTTGATGAATAGAATCTACTACTCATGTGAATCTAGGATCATGTAGAGAAGAATGATACCTATCGATCTTGAACTCAATTCAAAAATCGGTAAAACTTGGATTCGTTCTTTCTCTCTAAGAAAACAATAGCTTTGTGGATATCGCAGGTTTTTCTTTACCCACAGCTTTTCAAAATCAATTTCTAAAAACAAATGAGTCGCCACTTAAGTTTTTAAAAGGGAAATTAAGAAACCATTTTAAAGCAAACTGATCTTTTGCGAAACCAAAGATAAACTGGGTCCGGGGATTATGGAATGAAAGGGGAAGGAGCCCGACGGACTAAAACACCCCCTTTCATCCTATCTCGCGATAGGCCTCTACTCAACATCCTTTTTAATCAAATTAATAATCTAAGCATGCCCTCAACTAATACATATATACATATACATTACACAAGCATGTTAGAAATGGTGTAAAATTGCTAACGACAAAATATCATTCATAAGCCACGTAATACAAGTAGCAAACAACATGATATGCAATAGAGAACTAGAAAACATACCCGGGATCCGGCCGCGAAATGGGAAACGTGCAATGCATGCAAGAACAAAATAAACCTAAGAAAGGTCTCTAACTCATATATACACATAAGGCAAAACCTAGGCTAAGGTGTCGCACATGGAGTTGAAAATCAATATAAATCAAAGAATGGAATAAACTAGAGAAGGGATGAGAAGGTATACCTTAAATGCGCTACAAAACAAAGGTTAGTACACATGCCTTAGACAAGATATAATATCAAAGAGTAGTCAATCCTAAGACAATGTTCAATTAGATTCAACTAAGTCCAACTTTTCAACTAGGTTCAACTTTATCCAAGAACTAGTTCTAATTGTAAGCATCAATGTATATGAATGAATGGATGATTATGAACAAGAATGAGATATGAATTTATTCATTTATTTGGATCACTTAGCCTCTGGATTTAAACTAAATTATCTTTATTCAAAACATGGTTTGGGTCCCAAGACATTAGGGAACCATTTGAGTTGAAATAAATACGATTAGACAAAACAGTAGCAGTTTTTTTATGAATTACAGAGAGCAGACTAGATCTTAAAAAATGGAAATAAAATACTTCCAACGGTTGGATCTTAATGATTGTTGGATATGTTATGCCTCTGTGAGTCTAGCTTCGAACCCAAAACGAAAATCGAGGTTTCAACGGTTAGATCTCCGGGAATACGGAAAATACTAGACTTCACTCAGGATTTTACAACTCTCAGTCCAGAGATCTTGTATGATTTTTTTAAAAATAGCAACCAAACCCGAATTGCTTCATTCTTTTTAGGAAACCTTCCTAACACATTAAGGTTCTTAGAAAAAATTATTTGGAGTCACAAACACCTTATTAAAGCTCTGATTTACTAATTTCTAAAACGTTTTACTGTTCTGAAACTATTCTGAAACTCTGGACAGATTATGGTTGTCTCACAAAATTCATGACCAAACCATTTTAAACATGAAACTACCTTAAAACAAAAATTACAGCGGTAGAACATTGTGTTATTAACACTTTCCCGTTTGTTTCACTTGATTTCAACGGTTAGATTTCGAACTAAAAATCTTTGATCGAAAACAGTTTGTGAACCCACTGTTTTCATTTTGCTAGTTCAACTTTGTTGGTTGACCTCAACTATTAAATCATAATGTTTGGTTTAAATCAAATCACTTCTTGTACCATTTAATGGTCATTGAAGACTAAGGACATCTTTAGACTTATGGACTTTTGATGAAGTATGAAATGAATCTCACAAAATCCCAAACAATGAACTCAAATTCATGAATCAAAACTTGAGTTCAAATCATTACTCCTACCACTTGATGGTCATGGGAGGCTAAAGACACACATACGTGTAAGTTTTGGATGAAGTATGAAGAACTTCTCAAAACCCAAGAAAGAGATTAGTCTAAGCCATAGAGATAGACTCAAACTAAAATATTTCTCCTACCATTTGATGGTCATTGGAGACTAAATGAAGTTTAAATCTACTCAAATCTCATTGGAATATAGTAAGAATTCCATAAGATTCTTATTGAGGAGTTCCAAGTCATGGGTTAAGACTTGAATCTCACCAATTATATGTAGATTATGGTCATGATCAACCTTAAACTCCATATGAATCACAAGGTTATAGGAGAATAAGGAATCAAATTCAAAGAGCTTCAATGAGATATGGAAGATCTCATGAACCTTATGAATGAAATAGAAATAAAGGAAATCAAAGTTTTATTTAGGAACACAAATTTCTTCAAAACTAATTTATCTCAAACCCAAGGCATTAATTAGATCCAAATTAATGAGATGTCATGAGATTCAATCACAAGTTCTTGGTGGTGTGTGATGAAATGGGATAAGAAGAGAGGTTTTGAAAATGTGAAAAGTTCCTAGATCTAAGAACTTGTGATTGAATTATCCTAATTCTACCAAGGATTAAGAGGTTACCTCTATGACCTCAAAGGATTCTTCAATTTCTTGTGAAGTTCTTCCAAGATCCTCAAATTCTTCTTCAAATTCTTCAAGAAATTCTTCTCTTCTTCTCAATTCTCAAGTATATCTCTTGTATATGTTTGTATATATTGATTCAAAAGCTCAAGTCCCCTCAAAATGAAGATGAAGATTTGTTTATATAGGCCATTATCTCAAGGATAAATGGGTAAATTCGGGTGGAGACCCATGTGCAAAGATTTCTTCTAGAACATGTGAGAAAAGCAGTCTGTTACAGCCAGCGGCACTCGACGGCTCCCGGCGGCATTCGCTGAGTGCCGGGCGGGTCTCGCTGAGTGCCGGGCGGCATTCGCTGAACGCCAGGCGGCATTCGCTGAGTGCCGCCAGGTTTTCCGGGTGCCGGGGCTAACTGAATTTTGCTCTACTTTTAAATTTTCAACATATATATTAACATAAGCTTAATTATTGACGAATTATGTTAAAATAGTTGTATTTGTAATATATTCCATTAAGAATACATCCATAATATATGTTCTAAATGTATTATTCCTCCTCTCTTTTTCCTTTTCTTTTCTTCCTTTTCTTTTCAAAAATTCCTCTTTATTTTAAAATTCCTTTTTCATCATTTTTATTTTATATTTCTTTTCAAAACTCTTCTTTTATATATATATTGAGCAAATTCTCAGACTGATTTTCTCATGTGTTCTTCAATGTTCGGGGCTCTCCCGAATACCCAAATTATCTCTCTTCTTTCTCCTTTTTATATTTTCTTTTTTTAATTTTGATATTTGTCTTGAAGAATCAATTGAAGATTTTGAATTTCCTGGAAAATCTTCGAATGTCACCAGCCATTTTCATCATCGGTCTTTTGAGAGGTAACCAATCCCTAGATTTGACGTTTTGTCAAAATTGGGGTGTCTACAATTTGCCCCTCTTTGACAGAGTTCGTGAAGCAACGCGTATTACAAATGAATGTCAAAGCCTGTGTGAAAGACAAGCCTTTGACCAAACGGTCGAATCTAGGTAAAAACAAAATGCGTTGCAAAATCGGGTGCGCAGATGGCTAAATGCTGGTCGTGCTCAAGGGTGAGCTGCCTACGTATCCCATCGGGAATCAGACCAAGACGTAGTTCGAGCAAGGGACAACAAAACACAAACGCAGGTAGTCACACAGATGAATGCACCTATCCTATCGTGATGCACGTGCTCATGCGATGGTATTTTATATATATATATTTTTTTTGAAAGAAAACTCGTCCGAGCAAGTGTCATGCTTACCCTATATCATGCCTTCTCTATATGTAACGCAAATCTCATGATGCGTTAGCCAGAAAAGATTACCAAACGTTGGCTGATGCAAAGATTCGTTGCACGGGTCGAGAGAAAGAAAAAAAACATTTCTAATTTCGCGAACCGAAGGTTAACGCAAATCCGTTGCTAGTACTGAGGATGTAAATCTGTTACACTCTCACAAGCGGGATCAACGTAAATCTGTTACGAGGATCGAGAACATAAATCCGTTATATTCCCAGAACGAGGATCAACTCAAATCCGTTGCGAGGACTGAGGATGTAAATCTGTTACACTCTCACAAGCGAGATCAACGTAAATATGTTACGAGGATCGAGAATATAAATCCGTTATATTCTCAGAACGAGGGTCAACGCAAATCCGTTGCGAGGACCGAGGATGTAAATCTGTTACATTCTCACAAGCGGGATCAACGTAAATCTGTTACGAGGATCGAGAATATAAATCCGTTATATTCTCAGAACGAGGGTCAACGCAAATCCGTTGCGAGGACCGAGGATGTAAATCTATTACACTCTCACAAGCGGGATGAACGTAAATCTGTTACGAGGATCGAGAATATTAATCCGTTATATTCTCAGAACGAGGGTCAACGCAAATCCGTTGCGAGGACCGAGGATGTAAATCTGTTACACTCTCACAAGCGGGATCAACGTAAATCTGTTACGAGGATTGAGAATATAAATCCGTTATATTCTCAGAACGAGGGTCAACGCAAATCCGTTGCGAGGACCGAGGATGTAAATCTGTTACACTCTCACAAGCGGGATGAACGTAAATCTGTTACGAGGATCGAGAATATAAATCCGTTATATTCTCAGAATGAGGGTCAACGCAAATCCGTTGCGAGGATCGAGGATGTAAATCTGTTACACTCTCACCAGCAGGATCAACGTAAATCTGTTACGAGGATCGAGAATATAAATCCGTTATATTCTCAGAATGAGGGTCAACGCAAATCCGTTGCGAGGACCGAGGATGTAAATCTGTTACACTCTCACAAGCGGGATCAACGTAAATCTGTTACGAGGATCGAGAATATAATTCTGTTATATTCTCAGAACGACGGTCAACGCAAATCCGTTGCGAGGACTGAGGATGTAAATCTGTTACACTCTCACAAGCCAAATTCACTTCAATTTTCAAAAACCTGGGGTCAATCGGACCCAAATTCACTTCAATTTTCCAAAATTAGGAGTCAATCTGACTTGAATCAATTCATCTCTTAAAAATTGGGAGTCAATCAAGGTCAAATCAAATCGTGTTTTCCAAAATCGGAGTCAATCAAACTCAAGTCAATTCATCTTACTAAAACCAGGAGTCAAACAGACTCAAATCAGCTTAGATAAACTCAAATCAATTCATTTTTCTAAAATCAGGAGTGACTCAGACTAAAGTCAATTCATATTTTCCAAAATCGCAGTCATTCGGACTCGAGTCAATTCATTCTTCTAAAATCAGGAGTCAATCAGACTCAAATCAATTCAGATTCTTAAAATCAAACAAATTCAAATCAATTCATTTTTCTAAAATCAGGAGTCACTCAGACTCAAGTCAATTCATATTTTCCAAAATCGGAGTCATTCAGGCTTATTTTTTTCAAATTTCGATCAGGAGTCAGCCAGACTCAAATAAACTCAATTTCACCAAGTCCGGAGTCAATTTGACTCAATTCAAATTCAATTTCAAATTCAAATCCTAAATCATGAGTCAATCAGATTTGATTCAATTTCTTATTTCGCAAAATCGGACAAAACTAGGAGTCAATCGGACTCGAAGAAATTTAAATTTATAAAATTGGGCTTAAAGAATTTCTATTTCACAAAAGAATTTTTACAAAATTGGGAGTCAATCGAACGCAAAGAATTTCTATTTCACAAGATTCGGAGTCAACCAAACTCAAAAGAATTTCTAATTTCCAAAAACATGAGCCATTCAGACTCAAAAGAATTTCTAATTTCAAAAAACATGAGCCAATCAGACTTAAAAGAATTTCTAATTTCCAAAAACATGAGCCAATCAGACTCAAAAGAAATTCTAATTCCAAATCATGAGTCAATCATACTCAAAAGAATTTTTAATTTCAAAAGATTGAGAGTCAACCAGACTCAAAAGAGTTTCTAATTTCCAAAAACATGAATTATGAGTCAATCATACTCAAAAGAATTTCTAATTTCCAAAAACATGAGCCAATCAGACTCAAAAGAAATTTCAAATTATGAGTCAATTGCACTCAAATCGGATTCTATTTCACAACACTGAGGGTCAATCAGACTCAAATCTAAAATTGGGAGTCAATCAGACTCAAAGAATTTCAAATTAAAAAAAACAGACTCAATTCGATTCAAAAACTCTAAAATCTGGAGTCAAATCAGACTCAATTGAATTTTTTTAGAATTAGGAGTCAATCATACTCAATTTAATTCAATTTCTAAGCTCGGGTGCTAAGTTAGACCTTCATGAATCGGGAATCGGACGGACTTAATGGTTTTAATTTCCGCAATCGGGAGCTAATCAGATTCAACTTAATTTAACATTAAAATCTGGAGATAGTTATATCCATTTTAGCCCAAACTTTCAAAAGTTCGGAGTCGGTTAGACTCAAAGAATTCAATTCCAATAAAATTCATAGTTAAGCAGACTCACAAATTCAAAGGGAGTCACGTGGATCCAAAAATTCAATTTTCTTACACAAGGAGTCAATAAATTCACATTTTAAAACAAAAGAGTCATTCGGATCCATGGACCCGCATTTCCATAACAACGGAGTCACTAGGACTCGAAAACTCGCATTTTAAAACCACGGAGTCATTTGGACTCAAAATTTGGATTTTACAACAACAGAGTCACTCGGACTCAATGAAATTCACAGAGTCACACGAACTCAACAAAAATTCACTTCTTATACAAATGGAATCACACAGACTCAATCAAACTCACATTTCATACAAATGGAGTCATACAGACTTAACAAATGTATATATATATTTATACGAATGGAGTCACATGGACTCAACGAATTCACTTTTTATACAAATGGAGTCACACGGACTCAAAGAATTTCCTCTTTCAAAATCGAGGGTTAATTTCTAACATTTCAAATTTTCTTAATCAGAGTCAATTTTGACTCAACAAAAAATTCCAATTTTCAAAATTAGGAGTTGAATTAGACTCAATTTATTTCAATTCCCAAAATCGGGAGTCAATTAGACTCAATTTAATTCAATTCAGTTCATCAGAGTCAGTCAAACTCAGTTTTATTCAAATTCTAAAATCAGAAGTTAGTCAGATTCAATTCAATTCAATTCAACTTTCAGAATCGGGAGTCAATTAGGCTCAATTTAATTCAATTTTTCAAAATCTGGAGTCAATCAGACTCATTTCAGTTCCATTTTCTAAAATTGGAATTCAATTAGACTTAAATAATTTCTATTTCACCAATTCAAAAGTCAATTAGACTCAAAGAATTTCTGTTTCACAAAATTGGAGTCAATCAGACTCAAAGAATTTTAGTTTCACAAAATTAGGAGTTGAGAAAACTCAAAGAATTTTTGCTTCACAAAATTGGGAGTCAATCAGACTCTATTTAGTTCAAACTCATGAATCAGGAGTCAATTAGACTCAAACAAATTCAAATTTTCAAAATCCAGAGTTCGGAGTCGATTCAACTTGAAACAATTCCTATTTCCAAAGGGGAGTCGCACTGGTTCACATTTTACAGAGGAAAGCCATATGATCTTGAAAATTTTCACATTTCTCAAACACGGATTCATTCGGACTCAAAAATTCACATTCTATAAACACGAAGTCATACAGACTAAATATATATATATTTGTTTTAAAAGACGGAGTCACGTGGACTCAAGAACTCAGTATTTTACATAAATGGAGACCCACGGACCCAACAAATTCACATTTTTCACAAACGGAGTCACACGGACTCAACAAATTCACATTTTACGCAAACGGAGTCATGCGGACTCAAGAGTTCATATTTTACATATACGGAGTCACGCAGACTCGAAAATTCATATTTTACACAGACAGAGTCACGCAGACTCGAAAATTCATATTTTACATAGACGGAGTCACGCGGACTCAAAAATTCTTATTTTACATAAACGGAGTCATGCGGACTCAAAATTTCATATTTCACAAAGCCGGAGTCACGCGGACTCAAAATTTCATTTTGTTATTCAAACGAAGTCACACGGACTCAAAAATTCATATTTTACACAAACGGAGTCACGTGGACTCGAAAATTCATATTTTACATAAACGGAGTCATGCAGACTCAAAATTTCATATATTCACAAAGACGGAGTCATGCGGACTCGAAATTTCATTTCTTTATTCAAACGAAGTCACACGGACTCAAAAATTCACTTTTTTACACAAACGGAGTCATACAAACCCAACAAACTTTTACTTTTATACAAATGGAGTCACACAGACTCAAAGAGTTAGTTTTTTTTTTAAATGGGTAGTCCTCGGACTCAAAGAAATGGTTTTACAAAAATGGGTAGTCCTCAGACTCAAAGAAATGATTTTACAAAAATGGGTAGCCCTCGGACTCAAAGAATTGATTTTACAAAAAGGGAGTCCACGGACTCAAAGACTTGATTTTAAAAAAACGGGGAGTCCTCGGTGCTCAAAGAATTTTAACGGAGCTGACGGGGTCTGTGCTGCCCTAATAGTCTCTAGAAAGCATGATTTTTTGCACTTGCAGACCATTTGGAAGAAATGTAATGATTGTGTCAAAAGAGGAAAGTCACCTTTGGCCCTAGTCTTGGACCATTCTCATATTTCCACTTTTAGCATTGTGTTGTGATAGTGTTTAAAACTCCTGCTTGCATTGCTCGTGAGATGCTTATGGAGACTTTTCAAATCTTGATTCATCATCTTAAACCCACACATTTGAGACTATTATTGACTCATCAAAGGAGGACAGACCTGACAAAGCCAGTTACTCAAGATGACTAACGAAAATTCTACATTCATTATGAATAAATGTGCTTTCATCCTGAATAATGTATCATCTCACCTTTCGTTTATTCATTATCTGACAAATGGTAGTACTTTGCCGACAAATCTAAACTTTGAAGATTCTCCTCTTTCGAGTTAGCTGGTTCTTTGCCTATCTAGAGTGTGCTTCAAATTAGTGCTTTAGCTTAGAGAATAAAAGACATTTTATTTCAATCCATTCAAAACAAACTCGATTACTTGAGAACTTTTCTCTGACATAGAGGGATTTTTATTTTTTTTGACAAACGAAGTTTGCCCCTAGTTTGAATAGGGCACGAGGGCCTTGCTTCTGGGATTAAATAAGGTGTTCAGCAAACGAAGTTTGCCCCTAGTCTTAAGGGCAAATAGGCTTATCCAAGGGTTTTGAGAACATGATGGTGCAGGCTGCCTGCAGTGCATTTACTCCCAACCTAGAGGTAATCATCATGAATGCGGTGGGTTGAAGTGGGACATCCTAATGCTGATGGGCAAACTTTGTTTGCCCCTAGTTTGGCAATATATATGTGGCTTCAGGCAAACTTATGCAAGTTTGCCCCTAGTCTAAAGGAAGGAAACCAAAAGCACAAAGGGTGATGCTTATGGTTTAGGGATGGTTATGGACCGAGAACCTTGGGAGGTTCGCCTACTTATCCCCGAACGGGAATCAGGCCCAAAGTAGTTCGACTAAGGCCTGAAAGAAAGTGCCAGATCATAGCAAGGGTGGTGACCGAACCGAGTAGGCTGCCTACGTATCCCCGAGTAGGAATCAGGTCAAAAACGTAGTTCATCAACTCTGGAGGTCTTGAAAGAATAAGGCTTCAAGAATTTGTGGGCTTTTCGAGCCATGTTTTCACTTGGGCCCAACGAGCGCTCTTTCTAAGATGGGTTGCTTGTGGTAGCCTTTGAACAGGATGATGAGAATCTGAACTACTCCTCCCTCTTTTCTTTTCTTCTTTTTTTTTTTCTTTTTCTTTTTTTTTTCGTGGCGGTTGATTCTTTTCACACTTTCACTAGCCAGTCAACATTTACAATCCTCATAACACATCATACTCTATCAAACTCACAAAGCAATATCAGCCCTCCAGATCACTCTTTATTTTCCTCAAAGATCTATTTGCATTGTTTTAGACCCACTTAGCCATTGAGCCTCTCACAAAAAATTTGAGACTGATTAATACTTTCAAATCTCTCTTTTCATTTCTAATTTCTTTTCTTTGTTTAGAATAACACAAAGCCTTGAGACAATTCATGCGCTAGTGATCTACTTTGAGGTTCTCAAGAATTCCCAATCTTATTTATTCTTTTCTCTTTCATTTCTTTTCTTCTACCTCACTATCTCTTATTCTCTTCATAATTTCGACTGGCTAGGACTCGAATTTTGAAATCAACACGGTTTTTTTATTTTATTTTTATTTATTTATTTTTTTTGCTCTAACTTTTGCCTAGGCGCCCTTTCGGGTTTTCATCCTAGCGAGCTCTTTTTTTTTTTTTTTTTTTTTTTAATTTTTTTTTTTCTGTGCTCTAACTTTTGCCTAGGCGCCCTTTCAGGTTATCATCCTAGCGAGCTCTTTCTTTTCTTTTTTTTTTTTTGGAAGAAGAAGTTCATTAAAAAAATTTGGCTACCATCAAGGACCAAGTTATGGCTTTGAACTGGTTGGGCTCATCTTTTAGGCTTGGTATTTGAGAGAAGGGGATGGTGAGTAAGCTTCAAGTTTCGAGTTCATCTTTTAAAGATTGAGCAAGAGTATCTTTAAATTCTTAAAGTAAAGCTAACCAATTCTCTACTCCTCCTTGGTTTTGGCACAAAATTTGCTTTGATCACTTGGGGATCCTTTTCAAGGCAAAGATTTATTAACAAAGTACTTTCCATGATCATTTGAAAAAGTGAATTTTTTTCCTCTTTTTTTTTTCTTTTCTTTTTTTCTTGGCTTAATGATCCATACATTCACAAATGGGCACATTGAATCAAACACAATGAGATTTTATTCCAACTAGCAGCGGATTACACCACCTAACTCGATTGACTCGATAAAGACTTAAAAATAAACTTGATAACAAACTAATTCAAAGACTCGACTGGACTTGATACATGACTCGATCACCGGAGACTTGACTCGGTCTCAATTGGAGTGTCACGGATGATTTTCAATTTATTAGGTCCCCAAGAGCATCCACATTCGCTTTATCAATAGTGTTCCCAAACACTATCACCTCACTAACATCATTTGAACCTTCGGGTTCGCCACCCATGTTTGCGATAATATTATTTCATCCCTATGGCCAATTTCTCAGTTAAGTGGCCCTTCTTCGAATCATTAGGCTCCACCATAATCCTTTTCATTATCTTCTCTCTTCTCATGCTTGAATTGCCAACCCAAACTGTTCTGGGTTTGATGCTATCTCGCCTATAGTCATGTTTCATTTTTAATCAATTTTGATTGATTTCAAAAGAATTTTCATTTTGTTATTATTTTTCACATTTTCTTTTGCAAATTCATATGTCACATGGATGCAATGCATGTGTGTGTGTGTGTGCCTATTCTATATGCCAAAGAAAAGAAAATCCTAATCCTAACACATAAACACATAAGCACATAAAATCCTCATCCATGTCAAATGCGCCAATTTCACCTCTCATTGTGATCCTTTCTATCCTTTCAAAGGTCGGGTATTCAAAATTTTTGAAATTCATTTGAAAGGCATTTCTTAAGATGATGAGATCTTTCAAAAACAATTCTCAAGAATTTTGAATCTTTCATTCGAAAATGAGGATGTGAAAACATGTCTCAACAAAAGATGATTGGGTTGAATTTTCGCTTTGAAATTCATTTGAAAATCATTTCTTTAGTTGGTGAAACTTTTCAAAAAACAAACACCCAAACATTTTTGGTTTTTCCTTCGAAGATAAGAATGTGAAAATATACCTAAAAACTGAACTCCAAAGATTTTTGAAAGAGCGATTGAAAACTTTGAAAAAGGATGGCAAAAATATGTTTTGCTTTCAAAGATGGATTTAAAATTTCTTGGGTAGAAAGATCACATGATCGGATTATTGCCGTACTTTTCATGAATTTGGATACATACAAGGTCAATGATGTTTAGCTAAACATGATATAAGAAATGTAATCTTATAATCAAGATTCGGCATGTTCTCAAATGTCATGGGACATGAGGAGAAATTGCTAAAAGGTGATTAAAAGATTATACATCTTTCATCAAGCAAGTATCGTCATCATCTCAAGTAATCCCTTCCGGGCATACAAAACTTCCTAGCACATAATCCTAATCAAGAATTGATTTCCTAAGATTGAAAGGTTCTATAAAAGCTATCATGTAGAGGTCGGGTTTTGGTCAAATAAGGGACCCTTGACACACACCCGATAGGATGCTTCATATACCAAACCATGGTATGAGATCGAGAGTGATCACACGGTCCCATGATGACTTGACCGACCGGGTTGCCCCGAGCCTCCAAGGTCATAGTTCCATGCAATCGACTGGCGAAACATGCAAGTGTAATGCAACGGGCACACAAAAAATTGATTAATTCGATTAAAAGGATGCTTTCAAGTCTAATCCTCGAGTGATCCCAAAATCAAATTTCTGGTCTGCGAAACCAGAGATTCTGGGTTAGATCCCCAGCAGAGTCGCCAGATTGTGGATATTGCAGGTTTTTCTTTACCCACAGGTTTTCAAAATCAATTTCTAAAAACAAATGAGTCGCCACTTAATTTTTTAGAAGGAAAATTAAGAAACCATTTTAAAGCAAACTGATCTTTTGCCAAACCAAAGATAAACTGGGTCCGGGGATTATGGAATGAAAGGGGAAGGAGCCCGACGGACCAAAACACCCCCTTTCATCCTATCTCGCGATAGGCCTCTACTCAACATCCTTTTTAATCAAATTAATAATCTAAGCATGCCCTCAACTAATACATATATACATATACATTACACAAGCATGTTGGAAATGGTTTAAAATTGCTAACGACAAAATATCATTCATAAGCCACGTAATACAAGTAGCAAACAACATGATATGCAATAGAGAACTAGAAAACATACCCGGGATCCGGACGCGAAATGGGAAACGTGCAATGCATGCAAGAACAAAATAAACCTAAGAAAGGTCTCTAACTCATATATACACATAAGGCAAAACCTAGGCTAAGGTGTCGCACATGGAGTCGAAAATCAATATAAATCAAAGAATGGAATAAACTAGAGAAGGGATGAGAAGGTGTACCCTAAATGCGCTACAAAACAAAGGTTAGTACACATGCCTTAGACAAGATATAATATCAAAGAGTAGTCAATCCTAAGACAATGTTCAATTAGATTCAACTAAGTCCAACTTTTCAACTAGGTCCAACTTTATCCAAGAACTAGTTCTAATTGTAAGCATCAATGTATATGAATGAATGGATGATTATAAACTAAATTATCTTTATTCAAAACATGGTTTGGGTCCCAAGACATTAGGGAACCATTTGAGTTGAAATAAATAAGATTAGACAAAACAATAGCAGTTTTTTTATGAATTACAGAGAGCAGACCAGATCTTAACAAATGGAAATAAAATACTTCCAACGGTTGGATCTTAATGATGTTTGGATATGTTATGCCTCTGTGAGTCTAGTTTCGAACTCAAAACAAAAATCGAGGTTTCAACGGTTAGATCTCCGGGAATACGGAAAATACTAGACCTCACTCAGGATTTTACAACTCTCTGTCCAGAGATCTTGTATGATTTTTTTAAAAATAGCAAACAAACCTGAATTGCTTCATTCTTTTTAGGAAACCTTCTTAACACATTAAGGTTCTTAGAAAAAATTATTTGGAGTCACAAACACCTTATTAAAGCTCTGATTTACTAATTTCTAAAACGTTTTACTGTTCTGAAACTATTCTGAAACTCTGGACAGATTATGGTTGTCTCACAAAATTCATGACCAAACCATTTTAAACATGAAACTACCTTAAAACAAAAATTATAGCGGTAGAACAATGTGTTATTAACACTTTCCCGTTGGTTTCACTTGATTTCAACGGTTAGATTTCGGACTAAAAATCATTGATCGAAAACAGTTTGTGAACCCACTGTTTTCATTTTGCTAGTTCAACTTTGTTGGTTGACCTCAACTATTAAATCATAATGTTGGGCTTAAATCAAATCACTTCTTGTACCATTTAATGGTCATTGAAGACTAAGGACATCTTTAGACTTATGGACTTTTGATGAAGTATGAAATGAATCTCACCAAATCCCAAACAATGAACTCAAATTCATGAATCAAAACTTGAGTTCAAATCATTACTCCTACCACTTGATGGTCATGGGAGGCTAAAGACACACATACGTGTAAGTTTTGGATGAAGGATGAAGAACTTCTGAAAACCCAAGGAAGAGATTAGTCTAAGCCATAGAGATAGACTCAAACTAAAGTATTTCTCCTACCATTTGATGGTCATTGGAGACTAAATGAAGTTTAAATCTACTCAAATATCATTGGAATATAGTAAGAATTCCATAAGATTCTTAATGAGGAGGTCCAAGTCATGGGTTAAGACTTGAATCTCACCAATTATATGTAGATTATGGTCATGATCAACCTTAAACTCCATATGAATCACAAGGTTATAGGAGAATAAGGAATCAAATTCAAAGAGCTTCAATGAGATTTAGAAGATCTCATGAACCTTATGAATGAAATAGAAATAAAGGAAATCAAAGTTTTATTTAGGAACACAAATTTCTTCAAAACTAATTTATCTCAAACCCAAGGCATTAATTAGATCCAAATTAATGAGATGTCATGAGATTCAATCACAAGTTCTTGATGGTATGTGATGAAATGGGATAAGAAGAGAGATTTTGAAAATGTGAAAAATTCCTAGATCTAAGAACTTGTGATTGAATTATCCTAATTCTACCAAGGATTAAGAGGTTACCTCTATGACCTCAAAGGATTCTTCAATTTCTTGTGAAGTTCTTCCAAGATCCTCAAATTCTTCTTCAAATTCTTCAAGAAATTCTTCTCTTCTTCTCAAGTATATCTCTTGTATATGTTTGTATATATTGATTCAAAAGCTCAAGTCCCCTCAAAATGAAGATGAAGATTTGTTTATATAGGCCATTATCTCAAGGATAAATGGGTAAATTCGGGTGGAGACCCATGTGCAAAGATTTCTTCTAGAACATGTGAGAAAAGCAGTCTGTTACAGCCAGCGGCACTCGACGGCTCCCGGCGGCATTCGCTGAGTGCCGGGCGGCACTCGCTGAGTGCTGGGCGGCATTCGCTGAATGCCAAGCGGCACTCAGTGAGTGCCGCCTGGTTTTTCGGGGGCCGAGGCTAACTTAATTTTGCCCTACATTTTAATTTTCAACATATATATTAACATAAGCTTAATTATTGACGAATTATGTTAAAATACTTGTATTTGTAATATATTCCATTAAGAATACATCCATAATATATGCTCTAATTGTATTATTCCTCCTCTCTTTTTCCTTTTCTTTTCTTCCTTTTCTTTTCAAAAATTCCTCTTTATTTTTAAATTCCTTTTTCATCATTTTTATTTTATATTTCTTTTCAAAACTCTTCTTTTATATATATATTGAGCAAATTCTCAGACTGATTTTCTCATGTGTTCTTTAATGTTTGGGGCTCTCCCGAATACCCAAATCCTCTCTCTTCTTTCTCCTTTTTATATTTTCTATTTTTAATTTTGAAATTTGTCTTGAAGAATCAATTGAAGATTTTGAATTTCGTGGAAAATCTTCGAATGTCACCGGCCATTGTCATCATCGGTCTTTTGAGAGGTAACCAATCCCTAGATTTGACGTTTGGTCAAAATTGGGGTGTCTACAAGCTTCCTTTAGATGATCTTCACTCCTATGTCTCCATTGGATGCACGTGCGAAGACTAGAACTTATGGGAGTTCAACTAGAGAGAGAAAAGGCAAAGGGGTTACTATAAAACTAATTCTGGAGACCTAGGGCTTCAAAAATGACGAGTAAAATAATTCTGCACATAGATCTCCTATTTATAGTAATTCCACTGACCTTAGGTCAAATTGATTACACAAAGTGGCAATCGATTGCGCAAAATAGCAATCGATTAGATTGCTTCCAATTAATTGGTCTCCACATCTCTTGTCTTCTTACATCCTTTGGAGCTAACAATGGGACCTACTAGGTTCTTTATTATTGGCTCAAATTAGTTATCAATTCCCATGACCAAAGTCATTGATCATGAAATTAACAAACTAATCAGTTAAACGTTTACTCCACTATAAAACGATAACTGAACTACAACGCAAAAGAACAAATCCGAAGCGATAACTAGACTTCTATGGTGTACTAATGTTCCTCTACCATCAACATTCGTAATCATATTCTGGTAGTCGGATAAACTCTTAATATCAACCTGAATGATGATTACTTCTTGTATTCCTTGAGTCTCATTCACTTCTCATGATTACCAAACATGTTGATAACTACTTATCAGCAAGACTATAGTTCTCAGTAATCAACTTGGTGACATTCTCAAGGGAATGCTTACTCTTTATCAGAGGGTAGATTCTATCTTGACAATATATGTTGACAACCATATGAAGATGATATACCCAAGATACCAGGTGTTGATCTTTTATAGTCCTCACTGATTGGTAAGTCAAAGCACATATATGCACAGTCTGTGTTCACAATCATCTTAAGATTGAGAATACATACCTTATACAAGTTATGAGTTCCTATTGACTGTTGGTAGTCTTAAGTGTTAATAGGAGAATTCAGGTCTGTCAATGTACTATCAGCACTGGTATATTAAACAAGAGTTATACTCTAGTGGTTGAGATTCATCACCCAATCCATTGGTATTTAGTCATGCTACAGTGTAAACCTGATGATATATCTAGTTTCATCATCCACTTTGGCAAAATTCATCAAAGAATAGTAATTCGTATCTCACTTGTATGTATATCATGCACACAAGAATTACTGACTATGATACTTAAGGATTAACAATCATCTCATAAAAGAAACATACACAATGAAATGTAAAGCTGATATCCGTATATTAAAATGTCAATGTCTCATACATAAAGTAATGGTTTGAGGGCACAATCCCAACAGATGTCTCATTGAGGTTAAATCAAGGACCGACCTCTTTTTGTAAGTTTGAATAATATGGTAATGGATATAACTCTAATTTGGTCCAATTTTTCTCTAGAATTTCGGATCAAATTTGGGTTTAAAAGTAGATAACCATTCAACATGGGTGTAGTGAATTCAGTAACCAACAGTGATCAAAGATATTTAATTAAATCATGATCTATTGAATTTGAATAAGACAAATTGGAATGTGTTCATAACACTTAATCCTACTAGTGTTATTTTTGTTTTCACTTGATTTCATGGTTAGCATGGTTTAATCATGAGTTTAACAAAGTAACCACTCTCTATCCAAGGTTTTAATATAGTGAATCCGTTTTAAATTGTTTGGATCAGAGCCTTAGTGAAATGTTTTAAGCTTAAAATAATTGTTTCCATGAAGTACAATGAGTTAGTAAGATCCTCTCAAAACTTTGGGAGGATTCAGAGTTATTTACTATTTTTAATAAATCATACAAAATTTCTATGCAAAAAGTTGATAAATTCTAAGTGATGTCTGGTTTTGGCCCAATTCCCAGAGATTAGGCCATTGGATCATTGATTTTGATTTTGGGTTGAAAACTAGGCTCATAGAGGCATGTCAGATCTAAAAATCATTAAGATCAAACCATGGGAACCATAGTTTTTCTATTTCTAGATATCTTGTTTCTTCTCTATAAATCTTGAATCCTGAAAAATATTTTGATGTACCTCACTCATGATGATTCCAATGACATCCTAAGGCCTTAGGACATAAACTATGTTTTTGAATAAGTTTAACTAAGATTAAATCCATAGTTTCAAAGATCCAAATCAAATGATAATTCATGTCTTGTTCATGTTCATATATTCATGATCATCATGTTTAGGTAGTGATACTTGAATCATATGACAAGCTTGTGGATTATTCGTATAAATGATGATAGGTTGAATTTAATCATGGATTCCTTCTGAAGATGTGGAGATCATACCATTTCTACATGGAAATTACATTGGTTCCTTGCTAAGACTTGTATATCTATAGTGGTGTTGTTGATTTCAATAATTGGAAAGAATTTATGATCTCGTCAACTTTCCCTTTCTTGATAGATTAGGTTAAATTCGATAAAATACTATGTTCAAGCATGTGGACTAACTCTTATTTTGTAATGCTATTAAGGTATAGACTCTTATTTTTGCTTTATTTGATTTTATTGATCTTCAACTTCATGCACGACACCTTAGATTAGGATTTGCCTTATGTGTATATATGTGTTAGAGACCTTTTTTTTACGTTTTCTAATTATTGTATGTATTGCACGTTTCCTTTCATAGGTGGATCCCACATAAGTTCCTTCATTCTCTATTGCTTATCATTATGCTTACCTTTTGAATTATGTGCCTTTCTATGTCATATTAATGTTAGCAATCTTGAACCCCTTTCAATGTGCTTTTGGAATGTATATTCATATTTATGTATTAGTTGAGGGCATGCTTAGATTATTAATTCAACTAAACAGATGTTGAGTAGAGACCTATCACGAGATAGGATGAGAGGGGCTGCTTTAGTCCGCTGGTCTCCTTCCCCTCTCATTCCATAATCCCTAGACCTAGATATCTTTGGTTTACAAAAGATCAGTTTGCTTTTAAAATAGTTTCTTAATTTTCCTCAAAATTAAGTGGCAACTCTTTTTGTTTTATTTTCTATTTTAGAATGAAAAGTAAAAAGAAGAACATTTCAGGGTCTTGTATCCTCAATCTGGAGACTCTGCTGGGGATTGAACCCAGAATCTCTGGTTTCGTAGACTAGAATTCTGATTTTGAGTTCACTCAAGGATTAAACTTAAAGGCATCCTTTTAATCAAATTAATTAAATTTTGTGTGCCCGTTGCATTTCACTTGCATGCCTCGCCTGCTAATTGCATGGAACTATGACCTTGGAGGCTCGGGGCAACCCGGTCGCTTAAGTTACCATTGGGCCATGTGATCATCCTTGATCTCGTACCATGTGTTGGTATATAAAAGTATCCACGTACCATCCAACCTTGTCATGAGGGGTATATCGGATTTCCATCAAGGGTCCCTTATATTTTACCAAAACCCGGCCTTTGCATGGTAGCTTCTATAGAACCTTTCAATCTTAGAAAATTAGTTCTTGATTAGGGTTGTGTGCTAGGGAGTTTTGTATGCCCGGAAGGGATTATGTGAGATGATGACGATGCTCGCTTGATATAAGACGTGTAACCTCTTAATCACCTTTTAGCAATTCCTCCTCATGTCCCATGACATTTGTGAACATGCCAAATCTTGATTGTAAGATTACATTTCTTATATCGTATTAGCTAAGCATCATTGACCTTCTATATATCCATATTCATGAAAAGTACAATAATTATCCAATCATGTGATCTTTCTACCCAAGAGTTTTAGATCCACCTTTGTAAGCAAATAGATTTTTGATCATTTACTATCTTTATCCCAAAGTGTTTCAGAAAAACACTCTTTCGATGAAAAAAATATTTGAAATTCACTTTCTACTGATCAAATAAAGTTTCAAACTGATCATTGTAAGGTATATTTTCACATTCTCATATTCGAAGGAAGAATCCAAAAATTTTGGAGATTGTTGTCAAAAGATTTTATTTTCCAAAGTATTCTTTCAAAATGAATTTTAAAATACCCAACTTTTAAAGGGGTAACAAGGATCATAATGAAAGGAGAAATTGGCACACTTGACTTGGAAGAGGATTTTATATGCTTATGTGTTTTATATGCTAGGGTTAGGGTTTTATTTTGTTTTGGCATATAGAATAGGCACATACACACACGCGCGCGCACACACACACACACACACACACATACATGTGCATTTCATCCATGTAGTATGTGTGCGGTGCATGCATTTAGCATATACATTCTTGCACTCTCATCCCATGAATCAAAAGCATCGCATACAAATTCACAACATGTTCTTTCCAATCAAGATCAAAGTAATCCAATAGTCCCTTAAAAATCCTTATCGTTTGAATATCCTAAAAAATCAATTCTGCATGCGGACCTTTTACCTATATATGTTGTTAGATTTGTAGAAAGAGTGGAACAACCAGGTCCCCTAGTGAGGACACTTCTAACCCTCTTGGGTTTGTCTTTCTTGATTAGAGGAGAACATAAACCATCATTTTGTGATTGATCCACCATTAGACTTGAAAGCTTTGGAGGAAAGAGAGAACAAGCTGTAAGATGTTGTTGAACAAAAACATTCGAGGGTGAAGTAATTGGAAAGGATAATGCTTGAGTTCATTGAATTATTGAAAGATCAAATGGGCTATAATGAGCCAAAGATGGATCAATTGGAAAAAAGAATAATGGATCTCCTAGAAAAGCACGAATGCCCATATTCGAACCCACCCATGCACCAAAGCCCATGTCCAAATCCAACATGCACCTAAGCCCAATCACTTACTCGAACTCATAGCTAGTTAATCACCAAATCCCGCAGTTATACTGACCAACCTGTAAAAGCCCATATCCAACCTCAAACCATATCCAAGCCTCTTACCAACTAACCAAAAAGCTATTCCAAGCCAACATCCCAACTCAATAAATCCTAGCCTAACCTCATATCCAAACCTTAAAGCCGGCTCAAGCTTAAAGTCGAATCCAAAATTAAGCCAAGTCCACAAGTTGATAATCTTCGCTAGTCTTGGCATGCCATTATCCATAGCCCTTGATCACCTCATCAAAAAAATGATCACCTCAATCCCCTGGACCCAAGGCCACCACCAAATCCCTTAACCCGTAAAACCTATCCTTGTACTGCACCTTCCACCAAACCCCTGGCCATAAGACCAATTCTTGTATGAGGCTATGCCATGACATTGAAGATCTCATCGCTCCTTGGATGAATACTCCAAACGAACTTTTGCCAAGACCTCATTGAATCATCACAGTAGATCTTATATGAAGACACAATGGTGGTTTGAGTCTGATTCAAATGACAAATCTAAAGGAAAAAAGGAGTGCATGGAGATTGACCCAAGTGTAGAGCCAATTGATTTAAAGAAGGGCCATTTAACTTAAAATTGGGCCATAAGGGTAGATGATTATACTACAAACATGCTGAAGGGGAATGACTAACCTGATGAAGATGAAAAGATGCTAGTAAGGTGATAGTGTTTGGGACTACTACTACTGAATCAAATGTAGGTGCTTTTGGAAATCCAATAAATTAAAAATCGTCTATGGCCCTCTAATTGAGACCAAAGTCGAGTCTAGTCTAGTCTGTAATCGAGTCATGTCAGAGTTGGAGTCAAATATCAAGTGTCCAAGTTGTGTTTACATTTTTAGTCTTTTATCGAGTCAAATAATATAATCCACAGCTGGTTGAATAAAATGTCATTTTGATTACATAAATGTGCCTAGTTATGAATAAATGGATCGTTAAACCAAGAAAGGAAGAAAACATAAATAAGTCACTTTTTCAAACGATCATGGAAAATACTTCGCTAATAAATCTTTGCATTGAAAAGAATCCCCAAGTGTAGACACCATATTTTTGTTCGTCTGTTCGACAGACGGAATTCTGCCTAAAAAACAACCTGATGACTGGAATTAGGATTTGTGGGGTGTCAATTTTATATAGCAGAACTCGGTGAAACACCGTGGTCTCTGAGATATGTTAGAATAACCTTTAGGAAAACTTAGGTACGTTAGAAATTTAATTTAAAGACAAAAGCCCAATTTTGGGGAGCTCGGGATGGGATCCTGAGAACACCCTTCACAAAATTGTCCTAAATTAGGCTAAATTGGTGACCTAAGCCTTCAAATTAGCCAAAAACCCTTTAGGATAATTTTCACCCTTTTTTGCACCTCACATGTTTGATCCTTCTTGGAGTCAGCCTCACACATTTGACCATAACTCAAAATCTACACACTCTTTTTGAATAAAACCAAAAACATCTTAAACTACACTTTCATACCTTTCCAATGGTATATCACAAGCCCAAAAAAGATAACCAAGGTGAGAGAATGAAGTCCAAGAAGTCTAGAGTGAAACCAAAAATTTTAGGCTGAGAGCCATGTAGGCTCTCAGGCTGAGTGCCGCTTGGCATTCTCAGACTGTCATATGGTAGATTTGAGTACCACTATGGCTCTCAAATACTTCAAATGTATTCTGGTCCCTTGATTTGACCCCAATCCGCGTGAAAATGCCCAAAAATGTGAAAATTTGTGTTTCTTTTGTCCCACATCGCTTAACTACAAGCTTTTTCACCCAAAACTCAAACTATAAAAGGGAATCCTCCCCTCCCCATCCAACACACCTAAAAATCCAAAGAACTAGAAAGCTCAAGGAAACACCCTTGGAGGATTCCAAAGCACTCAAAGTTCTCTAGAAAATTTAATCTTTTAGTGTTTAGGGTTCTTGGAGTCCATGGTGCTGGTGAAGCCCTGCAGAAGTATTCTGAGGGAAGTTCTTGATGAAATTTCCTTCTTCTTTGTTTTTTTTCTTCTTATTTTCCTATTTTGATCTTTATTTTATTAGATGTAGGTTGAATTTTTATTGCTTTCTTCTTCTTTGTTGTATATCCTTGTTTGTAGTATTCATTAAAGTGAAGTTATCCCAGGCAGAGCTACCCCCAAATGTTATAGTAGCTGAAGCTATGGGGTTGGTATTCAATCCATGGATATCCAACCCCAGAGATAACAAAACCTTAATTGGATCTACGAGTCTAGAACTAGGGCACTCATATAGGAGTCATGTAGCAATTCTTACTAGTTGGGATAGTAGGCTATCCATGCTATCCATGTTTAAATTCATGCATAGTAGTTTAATCCATGAATTAGATTATTCATAGTAGTTAATTCCTAATTAGTTTAATTTATGAACTAATTCATATCCATGTATCAATGCAGATGCATACACTTGCACACTATCCTTACTTAGAATAGTAGGTTATCCATACTAGGGATAACATCTTAATTAGGCTTACACATGTACACTACCCCACATAGTAGTCAGGTTTGGACGTGCATACATGGTATTGATGCTTAGATAAGTAGAGCATTCTTAGATTATCTTCTATATATTATATTGCATTGTCCTAGCCATGGTTAATTAGGATGATTTGTTATGCTATCCTGGGTAAGTTCTCCACATTCTCTCTTATTCACTGCTTTCTTAGGATTTCGTAGAATCATGATTAGGGGGATAAAAAAATAGATTTTAGTTCCTTACATGATTACTTGTGCATAGAATTCATGTTTTTCTAGGGTTTTGTGTGTGATTTTCATGTTTAATTTAATTTTATTCCCTTTTGCATGCATAGGGGAGCGTAGCAGTATGTTTAGTCCTTGATTTACTACTTTAGCATGTGCATTGTGTGGTAAATGCTTAGTCTTTTGTACTATTTTATTTCTTTAGCTATTTATAACTTGAATTAGGATGCATTAGTGTCATTGAAACGATCTTCATAATCTTTAGTCAAACACCTTGAAAGCTAAGCAGAGGCCCATCTCACGAAGGGGTGAGAGGGTGTGTTTTAGTACGATCTAGCTCCTTCCTTTCTCGTACCTTAACCCCCGAACTGAGTTCTTTGCTCTTTATCCATTAGACTTGATTGATTTAGTTTTCTGGGTTTCCTTTATCAAACTATGTGGCAACTCTGTTAGTGAGGATCTCTCTAGATTTAGCCTCGTGGGATTTATATGTATTACTCACTCGTGTACCCTCGGTTATGGATCATGGGCATCAATAGTTGCCTCGGGTAGGATAAAAAGCCCCATGGAATCCAAAATATGAGTAATCCTAATCAGTCGGATCGGATAAAGGCTAATGAAGTGTGGTGAACCTCACTCGTGGCTATTGGCATGAGATTTGAAATGGGACAATCAAGCATGCTTAATCCTTCTAGGCCCCAAGCTTGGTTCGGGTATCCACAATTGGCAACTTTGCTGGAGAACTGAACTAAGAGAGTTAGACTCCAAAACATTCAAGGTTATTTAACTTTATATTATGAGGATCATATGTGCATTAGTTTTAGGCTTTGGAGGACCAAAGCCGGGGACCTACAGCCTATTATATCCCCTCCGCAGAGGACTTCCCCGTCCTATCACATACCTAACGGTATAAAAAGTAGTCCACGTACCATATTGTAATGGGGGTATGTAGGACTCTCGCTGGGGGAACCCATTTGACATTATCCACTCTAATGCATATAGTAGCCATAGAGCCAATCCTTTAGGGCTTGACCCGCTATGATAATGAGCGCACACACGCTTTACTTGCCCTTTAGGATTATTCGACATGATAAGGAAGCCTACACAGCACGTGACACATAACCCTATCTAATGCCCAAGGCATTCTCTCCATATGAAATGCTCGCCACATGACATGAGGATGGTTTGCTTATACGTTATACTGGGAATATGTGACACAAGTCTGTACGACTACGAATCATAACCTTATCTGCATCCTATTTCTTAGATTAAGCCCCAGTTAGACCTAGGTTATCATAAACCCTAGCATGCATGAATTTCTAGACATGGAATGGCTAGCGTGACATTGATCATGGTGGCTAATGGAATGAGAAGGAATATTCGATGATGCGACTAGGACTTATATGGCCATCTATTAATAAAATGGTTACCGGATCTGTTCTCTTCGCATAATCATACATATATAGCATTGAGATAACCTAAAATGAAATAAAAGTAATGGTTTCATAAATCAGGTACGTGTGGGTATGTAGATTGTCTATGATAACTTCAAGGAACATCGTGAGCACTCCTTCTTGGGACATCCCCTAGTTTAAGAAGATTAGTCTGAGCAACTAGTGTTAGGATACATATGGCTGATGAACAAGAGAGAATGGAACCGTTAGAGAATACCTTGGCCTGTTAGGGGCAACAATTATTGCTTTTCATAGACCATTTAGGGCAAGGTACCGTGAACCCGCAAGGCCTGCCTACTATTGATCCACTCATACCACCTCCACCTCCACCTCCTCCGCCTATTGTACCTAAGAACCCTGTACGCGGAGATTCTAAAAAGATAATAAAGGATAAGTTAGACCGTTTAGAGAGCGTGATGAGGAAATCCCGCAGTGTTGATGATTACCTATTAGATCTAGAGGGTTTCTTTGAGCCCGCAAAGATCAAATAGCCTGATAAGTTTAAGATGTCTGACCTAGAAAAGTTTGATGGGACTGGGAACCCCAATAGCCACCTAGAAATGTATGTCACCGCCTTAAGACCTATGGGATTGGTGAATGAGCACTTGGTCTAGTTATTCTCTATTTACCTGTCTGGAGGATCCTTGAAATGGTTCCTAGCTCTTGAAACCCCCAAGAACCATCAATGGGAAGATATTATGAATGAGTTTGTGAAGTAGTATGCCTATAATACTGAGCTTCATGTCACCATGTGAGACCTCGAAACCACTAGGCAAGACAACCGGGAGTCTTTTACCATATTTCTGACCTGTTAGAGGAAGAAGGTCATCGAAATGGAAAATAGGCCAACTGATAAAGAACAAGTTTACATGATCGTAAAGAACCCATAGCCCACCTATAATGAGCGCATGTGTTTCATGCCTATTACCACTTTCGAGTAGCTATTTGATGTGGGGACTAAGATGGAGAATGCCTTAAGGGATGAGAAGATTAAGACAGAAGAAAATAACCCAAGGAAGAGAAACACCAGAGGTAACTACTGAAATAACCATACCATACCTAATGTCAATGTCTTACATGATAACCCTAACCAATGTGCCAACCGATCCCACCCAAGAAACATCCTCAGCCTAACAGTCTCCTCTATATTAACACGCCTCACCCAGATAGCCTACCTCAAACCCTTGATCCCCTAACGTATGCTCGATCCTCTCCCGCCAAACCATGACACTTCCAAGTACTGTGCCTTTCACCAAGAACATGGCCATAATACCAACCATTACATGTGACTTCACCATGAGATCCAGGACCTCCTCGATAATGGGGTCATTAAACCTCTACTTTGACCAAATATTACTCGTAACCCATTACAAAATCACCATGCCGTTCCCCCACCGCAAAACATAAACCTCCTTAGCCTTTCCCCATTCTCCTGTAACCTGACCACATATATCACCCCCATAACCAAACCTAAACCTATGGTTGTCCTCCCGGAGGAGTTTGGGAATTACTTCTTGAGTAATAACGAAGAGTACTGGGTGGATAAAGTCCCTGAAATGGAAGACATGTTATACTTAAAGGACTTAGACCTTGGTTTAGGTAAAGTAAAATGGTGGGATGGGCAGCCTTCTGATGATTTCATATGGGATGGTATTGAGATCAATGAAGGAGATGTGCAAAACTTAACTAGGGTAGGTAGGCACTTCAAGCCACCACAGCTAGAGGGGGATCATCCTGGGAAAGAAGTAGAAAATGGAAAGGGAAAAGTAGTCGGTGTACCACAAGAAGAGGATGAAGTACTCAAGCAACTCAAGAAAATGCAGGCCAACATATCCATTTAGATCTTGCTTATGGCTTCCACAAACCACAAGTAGGCAATCCTTGAAGCTTTAAACTGTCATGATGTGCCTATTGATACTACTCCTAAACTATTTGTAGCCCTGATTAAGCTTATGGTAGAGACTCTCGAGGGACCTTGTCGTAATAGGCTGCTCCATATTACCATTCAGACTTTGGGAATGAGGGTCCCGGTTGTTCTAGTTGATAATAGGCACACACTCAATGTTTATCCTGTACAAACCTTACAAGCCTTTGGCATTCCAATAAACAAGCTGCGAGTCTCAGACCAGTCCATCCGTGCTTATGATAATACTCAGAGGAAGGTGGTTGGGTTACTGAATTTACAAATCACTGTTGGGTCCATGAGCAGGAATGTAGATTTTCAAGTTATTCACATAGGGGACTCCTTCATTCTACTATTTGAAAGACCGTGGTTACATGATATATAGGCTGTACCTTCGACCCTTCACCAAAAGATCAAGATGGTAGTGGAAAATCATATAGCAGTTCTATTTGGGGATTTTGGGATGCATACTACCCAAGATGGGGTCGCGTTGGAGATACAGTTGCCCGAGCATGGTCCTACTCTTGGTGGTTTCGAGCTCGATAAGATTAATGATTTGGGAATGGAAGAGCCATTAGGGAAGATTGTGCCGTACCTTGATGATTATGAAAATCCCATGATAGCTCCTATTACAAATAAGATGAAGTTCTTCCTATGCACGGGCTTAGGCTGTAGACAGCAAGGTATAGCCAATTTTCCAAATTTTGCAAGGCAAGAAAACAAGAATGGTTTGGGGTATACACAGATAAAGGGGAAAGCTAGGAAGTCCAAAGGCTTATACTACTATGGTTTCCCAAAGCCTTGGTATGACCATGATATAAAGAAGAAGATCCCCAGTTTTGAGATCTTCTTTGCCTGTGAGCCATTGGGAGAAGAGCAGTGGTACAAGGTTATAGAAGAGGGATAAGCTAAAGAGACCATTCAAGCAGATTGGGCTGAGAACATTGACCAAGGATCTATGAAGCTGTTGTTGGGGGATGGACCTAAGGATGAGAAAGACTGGGACCAAGAAGTGATGGCACTGAAAGGGCAAAAGATAGACGTCTCCAAATTCATCATGGAAGCCAAGGAAGAGCTCAAGAATTGGAAGTATGAGGAAGCACTACCCTCGAAAGGGGACTTTTCTAAAGTTTTTGAGTCTGTAATCGGATCCATACCTGTTAATGGATCGGAAGTTTTTTTCATTCCATTTTTGAGTATGTTACTAGGGGTAAGGAGTCAGATGAGTCTGATGTCAAGTTTCTTATCGAGTCTTCTAAAACATTTCCTACTATTAATAAGATGAACTCTGATTCCACTAACTTTGACGTGTCTAATTCTGAATGTATAGATCCTAATGAAAATGATGGAATATCCACAGATTTAAAAAGATTAATTGAAAAAGATGAAAATGAATCAGTTCCAAGGTAGTGGAAGATACTTTGTCAATAACCTAGGAATTGAGAAAGATCCCGAACAGGTCCAAATTGGTTCAACATGTAATCAATATGAAAGCCAAGAATTGACTGCTTTACTTAAAGAATTTAAAGAAGTTTTTGCTTGGTGCTATGAGGACATGCCTGGAATCGACCCTGAAATTATCCAACACAAAATTCTACTTTTCCTGAATTTAAAACTATAAAACAAAAACTGAGGCAAATGAGACCCGAGCTGGCATTCAAAATTAAGGAAGAGGTTGAAAAGTTGTTACAAGCCTATTTCCTAATCGTGACCAAGTATCCAGAGTGGGTGGCTAATATAGTACCT
Source organism: Hydrangea macrophylla (assembly GCA_033977485.1). NCBI lineage: Eukaryota > Viridiplantae > Streptophyta > Magnoliopsida > Cornales > Hydrangeaceae > Hydrangea > Hydrangea macrophylla. Next base: position 14,809,705 of record CM066992.1, read on the forward strand.
ATGCTTAAGAAAGATGGTAGAGTGCATGTGCGCATAGACTTTTGAGATTTGAACAAAGCTAGCCCTAAAGATGACTTCCCACTCTCGCAGATAGATGTTCTAGTTGATGATATCGCCTGGCACCGACTATTGTCACTCATGGATGTTTCAGGTTACAATCAGATACTCATGGCACCAGAGGATAGAGGAAAGACCGCCTTTATCACACATTGGGGTACATTTTGCTATAGAGTAATGCCGTTTGGGTTAAAGAATTCTGGGGCTACATACCGAAGGGCTGCTACTACACTATTGTATGATATGATATATGGAGGTAGAAGTGTATGTAGATGACATGATAGTAAAAGCAAAAGAGGGAGAAGATCACTTAAGGGTGCTGAGAAAATTCTTTGAGAGATTGAGGGAGTTTAAAATAAGGTTGAACACAAAGAAGTGTGCATTCAGAGTAACCATAGGGAAATTATTAGGGTTCTTGACCACCAAGAGATGCATAAAAATAGACCTTGCTAAGGAGTTTCCTAGGGAAAATCCAATTCATAAGCCGCTTCATTTCAAAGTTGACCACCACCTATGAGCTGCTGTTTAAACTATTAAAGAAAGAGGATAAATTTGAGTGGAGCAAACCTTACCAGAAAGCCTTTGAGAAAATCCAAACCTACCTGCAGAACCTACCTATTTTACCACCACCTGTTAAAGGCAAGACCTTACTTTTGTACCTGTTAGTAACTGAGGATGCCATGGGATGTATGCTAGCTCAAGAGGATGATGAGGGCCATGTAGAGAAAGCCATATAATACTTGAGTAAGAGGATGGTCAGCTATGAACTCAAGTACACACCGTTAGAGAAAACCTATTGGGCCTTAGTTTGGTCTTCCTGCCGAATTAGGCACTATATGTTATCTTTCCTTGTGGTACTTACAGCCCAAATGGACCTATTAAAGTTCATGTTTCAGAAGCCCACACTAATAGGAAGAATGACCCATTGGACTCTGATGCTCTCAGAATTTGATCTGAAGTATGGCATGAGAAAATCTGTCAAAGGGAGAGCGAAAGCATAATTCCTAGCTGATTATACGATAGAAGGGGATGACGCTAAAGAATTCTCATTTCCTAATGAGGACCTCATGGTCATTATTCAAGAGATGTGGAGAGTATATTTCGATGGAGCCGCTAATCAAAAGGGATATGGAGTTGGGATAGTGCTAGTATCTTCGGATGGTGCTCGCATGACATTTGCCATCAAGCTAAACTTTGCTATCACTAATAATGTCAGTGAATATGAGGCTTGCACAATCGAACTAGAAATGGCCCTAGGACTAGGGGCAAAGAAAGTCAAAGTGTTTGGGGATTCTAATGTAATAATTTCACAAGCTAGAGGAGACTGGAAGGTGAAGGAGGAGAAGTTAAAACCCTATCATGACTACTTGGAGAGTCTGCAGACAAGATTTGAGGAGATCACATTCTTTTACCTACTTCGGGATGAGAACCACTTCGCGGATGCTTTAGCCACCCTAGCCTCGATGATAGAAATATATAATAGAATAGCTGTAAGACCCTTGATCATATAAAGAAGAGAGAACCCATCCTACTATTGTATTACTAACCTAGAGGATGAGCAGGACTTACCCTAGTATAGTGACATCTGGAAATTCATAAGTGAGCAAAGATACCCTGAGGGAGCCACAGAAAAAGATAAGAGAGCAATAAGGGGGTTATCAGCCCAATTTATCATACATGGAGGGGAATTGTACTGAAGATCACACATAGGAAAGAACCTCCTGTGCTTATAGATAAACGTAAAAAGCTAAGAGGATGATGGATGAAATTCACGCAGGGGTATGTGGGCCTCATATGAATGGACACATGTAAGCAAAGAAAATAGTGAGGCAAGGGTACTACTGGTCTACCATGGCACATGTCTATTCTAAGCACATAAGGAAATGTCACCATTGTCAGAACCATGTGAATCTTATGCACACTGCACCGTCAGAACTCTATAGCCTCACTATACCTTGGCCATTCTCATTATGGGGGGTAGATATAATTAGAGAAGTGATACCGCAGTCGTCGAATGGGAACAGATGCATTGTATTAGCTATCGATAACTTCATAGTGTGGCTGGAAGTAGCATCCTATACAAAGTTAGAAGTTAAGGACGTGGCTAGATTCATCAAGCATAATATCTTCTGTCGGTATAGGGTCCCTCACGAGATCATATCCAATAGTGGGTCGTATTTCAAGGTTGAGGTACTATCACTATTGGAAGATTGTAAGATCACCCACCATAAGTCGTCAACGTATAGGCCACAGACCAACGGGATAGTAGAAGCCGCAAATAAGAATGAGAAGGCGATAGTACAAAAGATGGCAGACACATATAAAGATTGGCATGAGAAGTTACTGTTCGCCTTGTAGGGATATAGGACATCAGTGAGGACATCCAATAGAGCTATACATACTCGTAGGTGTATGGGATGGAGTCTGTATTGCCAATAGAACTAGAAATACCATCCTTGAGGGTAATGGCTGAATGTGAGGTTAAGGAATCCCAATGGTTGAGGAAAAGATATGAAGAGCTAGCACTGATAGATGAAAAAAGATTGGAAGCACTAAACGACATTCAGGAGTATCAACAAAGGATAGCTAGAGCTTAAAACAAGAAGGTTCGCCCAAGGAAGGTTGCTAATGGTGACCTAGCCTTAAAAGAATTGAGAGCGCTAGTTTTCGGTCCAAGAGGGAATTTTAACCCCAATTAGGTCGGACCCTACCTAGTTAAGACCATTTTCAAAGGGTGAGCAACCTACTTAACAGACCTAGACAGCTTGGAATTCAAAGAACCCATTAATCTTGATCACCTAAAAAAGTACTATGCTTATCCCCCCTATGCACGTCTAACACAAATTACGTAAGTAGACCTGATTCCCGCTAGGGGATACGTAGGTAGCCTAGAAACAGGTTTGGTCCAAGTCCTTAAGCTATTCCTATTCGTTTATTACACTAGGGGCAAGCCTTTCCCAATCTTGATTTCCTTTACTTGTTCCTATACTAGGGGTAACCCCTGTCTTGAAGCCTAAATCTTCGTTTAAAAGGGTTAGCCCCACCTTCAAACCAAACATTAATGTAAATTTCAAGGAAAGATTCAGGCATGCACTCAAAAGATCAAAATAAAATAGCTTGGAATTGATAAGACAAGCATGATAAGATTGGCATAACAAAGAATAAGTGAAGAACTAAAAACAGACAAAATAAGGAAAATTGTCCAGAATTGAAGATTTTATTGATTAAAGTTTCATTCCTTTACTAAATGACAAAATAAAAACTTAAAAGTAAATGAAAAAAAGGATCTATGCTATTCTAAAGACTAGTATTAAAAAAATTGGAGTCAGAGGTTTCTTTATTACCTTGGTTGTTTTCTATTTTGTCTCTTCTCTTTCTGTATGGCTTTGATTACATCTTTTGATGGGAGCAATAGAGAAGGTTTCCTTGTTATGTTTTATGGATTGGCACAGTGCCCAACACTTCTTGAATTAAGGAATGCCTGAGGCTTTATGAGTAAATTTCTTCGAAATCCCGAGAGGATAGATAGGAACTTCTTGAATGTGATTGAATTACAATTAGGCTGGGAAGATTAAAGGACCATATATGGAGACCCGGAATACTGATCCCTAAAATTGAGCCTGTAATGAAAGTAGAGTTCTTGATCTTCCACCACTCGATACTCTATTGAATATCCCCATGAGTAAAGCCATGAAACCAGATAGTTCAATCTTGTAAGGATTCATGGGGGCGAGCAATTTCTCGAGTATGATAGAGGATAGAGAAGATGGATAAATGCATGGGCGGGCCCATGAGTTTAGTTCTTTCGAGAAGCCATACTTGCAGCAAGATCATTGACCCATAGAAGTTTTCTATGGAATGCGTAGCAGCCATGTCTAAACTAGTGATAGTTTTAGCTAAGCAGGTCATCATTGGATTCTTTCCCTTGATAACCTCTAAGGCTATGTTGATAAGCTTCATGTCGACCATGGTAGTAGTATCATTGAAAAGGAAGTGGGGAAGCATGCACAAAGCAAGAACACCCCTTTTGTGTTCACGAACAATGGTAGGATCATCCGAGGAGAAGAGCTTGATGAGGGAAAATAGTAAGACAATGAGATCATCATATTCAAGAAGAGTTAGCCCACTTAAGGATTACAATAAGAAAGAATACCTAGATTGATAAGAAGGAATCACGAGTTCGGATTCATAGTCATAGCCTAGCATAATGGAGAATTCTTCAAGGGTTGGGCATAGCTCCTCATAATTGAATAAAAAAAAACATGATATTTTGGATCCCAACAAGAGATCGCAGCTTCTACTAAATTTTTTTGAGGCCTCAGGTGATGAAGAGAGAATAGACTATCCAAACCAAAAGGGCTGGAAGTAAACACGATCAAGATTGTACAATACATCCATCCATTTGAAGAGAGCATGAACCATGATAGTTGCAATTGAAAAGAGAGTTTAGGATGAATATGAGTGAAAATAGGGGAGTTTCTAGGGCTTATATAGAGTATCAAGTCGACTTTAGGAAGAATTAGGAGTCCAAAGTCATAAATAAGTCCAAAAATTGCCAAAAATTATAAAAAGTTATAAAACAGTCTGAGAGCCATGGTGGCAGTTATGTGAGTACTGCATGGAACTCATGAGTGCTACGTGGGCCCTCTGAGTGATACATGGCACCCTTGAGTGCCACAATGGTCTCTCCTCTCATCCCTCCTTGTGTAGATGCATCCTTGTGTGTTTTTGTTGGTTTTAGGCCTCCACTTTGAGTCCAAACAGACATTTTTGTTCATTTAAAGTCCTATTATATGTGTGAGAAGTCCTACTAGGTGATTCAAATCATTTATTCCTAGTCATGAAAGAGTCATAAGAGTCTTAGAATGTCCCCCAAGGGAGCATGCTACTCATACAATTTAAATAATAGTTCAAATGAAAATACAAGAAAGAAATCCATGAGTACAATCCATAAGTCAAGTACAGTCATCCATGGTAGTGCAAGGAAAGTATAGATTGAGCATTTAGCTAGTTTCGAGGGCATCTCTTGTCCGCATTTGACCTTCTCGACCTCACTCGTAGCGGTTCTTCCTCTTCCTCCTCGTCTTCTTCAATGATAACGTGACGAGAAGAGATAGAACTCTTAATCGGTTCTGGCATTGGTCTAGTAGGAGGTTGGTGTGATGAGGATTCCCTTAATCGCATCTCCAACTCTACTATACGCCTCTGCCCAGCATAGATTTCATTGTGCTGAAAAGAAAAGAAACTGTTAATCAAATCAAGAAAAGCGTAAAGTGAGCACTAGAAAACATGCATGCATTCATTGATTTCATTAGCCTAAAAGAACAACTTGCATTGGTTTATCTTTTCAACGTCAAACTGGGTGGAGTAAGACTGATACGAACCCCACCAACAATGTGACGAAACCCGTAACACTATTATCGCCTCAGACCGTTCTACTGTCAGCTTTCAAAGGGAAACCGCGACCCAACACCTATAACAGATGTGAACCTTGGTATAAAGGATGAAGACGCCACAATCAAGGATGGAAAACTCGATTGATAAGTCCAGGTATGAACGCCACAGAGTAAATCTGATAAGTTCGAATAGTTCTTCAAAGAACCAAAGAGAAAACTCTCACAATATTATTAATGATCAAAACTGAATATTACAAACCCTAAACTGTTTTAATAGCTGAGGCTTACGGGTGGGCCCTATAAGCCTACGAAATATTATGGCCCAATATAATTCACCCCAAAATTAAAATAAAAACAAACTAACAAATATGAAAAGTTTCTAAGTTGGCATGCAAGCCTATAATTTATTCTAGAGCTTGAATCATGGATACCCAGCCTTGTGGATCACTAGTATCCTCTTTTGGGCCACAAAGATTAGTCTCAACCCAAATTTGTTGAACCAGCCCATTGAGATTGTCCTTGAACCATTTTGCTCACGCCCTTGTAACTGGACCAATTGGCATATGGTTCGGGTCTGCATTCCCCCTTGTGCTAGCCGCCATGTTCTCATCAAAGACTATAGGGAACACTTAACTAATTCAAGATATTAAGAAGAAGTGAGAATACAATTAGAATGCCATTAGAAAAGAAGAGAAGAGGAGGAAAAGAAATGAGTTGAGTGATACCTCCCAAACCCTCCACAAACCTCTAACCGAGGGTGAGCACATCCAAGAGATTTCTCCCATTTGCTTATAGAGAATAGCTAAGCTCGCACCGCCCCAATTGTATGTATGGATTTGATTGATATTTGCCAAGCTCCCAAAGATTGATAGATGAATCTAGTCTGCCCTGGTACTAAAAATGGAACACCCTAGGATGTACATGATAAAGGCTCAGGTAATTTGGTCAGTGGTGAATTGGTTGTATCTTTAAAAGGTCTCGAGAACCACAGATAAGGAACCGCTCCACTCACCACTATAGGTGGGTATATTCACAGGAGATTGATCACTTTTTGCCTAGAAGTTTTAAATGTTACTAGTCCATGATAATTGGTTCTCCCCCTACTCAAAGCCCTATAATCATGGAGAAGTCATTTGGGGTCATAGTCATCTCCTCGAAAGGAAGATGGAAGGTTTTAGTAGAGTCCCACCACAAGGAGTTTCACAAACTCACCAAAGTCAGCAACTCGCACCTTGGTTTTCACAGCAATCGAGAGTTTTCCATACCATTTTTAGCCATGAGTTAGCTACCCGTGTCCTTCTAGAGTCACCTTCTTTACCTAGAATGACAAGAAAGAAGAAATTGTTGAGTCAAGCATTTCTATGAACACCTTATGCGCACAATTTGAGAATCCTTGTTTTGAAAATGGTGGCTTTTGATTCTTACTCATAGGATGGAATCAACCACAAGAAAAACATATTATAGCATGCATGAATTCTTTATTGAGCTTCAATTTGGCAATACATTGCATTTAAAAAGAAGCAATTGAGTTTTAAAAGAAAATTTTCAAAAATACCTCTCTTTCCCTACCCTTGAAGGATAAATGTTGATGTGGATCCCTTATGAGTTGTTCAGGAGGGAAGTTGTTGGAGGAAGGCTTGTAAGAACGTCTCCCTTCCAAGAGATTAAGAGGAAGAGGACCCCTACCTCAAAATTGAACTATGAACCAGAAGAGGTGGAAGAGTACATTAATGAGTTTGAGTGGTGAAATGGCGATTTTTGAATGAATAAAGCTTTGACTTTCAAGAATTTAAATGAGACTTTGATTTTGAAAAACCAAAATGTGAGGATTAAAGAACTTGGATTTAGGGGGTTGATAATGGGAGAAAATGGAGCAACTTTGAGAGAAAATGAGCAAATTTTGAAATGGGTATCAAATGAGGAATAGAGAAAATGAGTAAATTTTGAAATGGTTATCAAATGAGGAACAAAAGACCTAAATAGAGGCTGAGAGCCATGGTGGTTCTTTCAGAGTGCCGTGCGGCACTCTCTAGTGCCACCATGCCACTCAGCCTACTTTTCCTAGATTTTTGCAGTTACGCCTCCTGTAATGCCCCGTTTAGTCCCCGGATCCAATTTTAGCTCCAATTTGATTCTTTTGATGCATTTTTGATCAATTTTTTGTGATGTTGAGTGCTTCAAAACACTTGTAGAATATCATTTGCATGCACATAAATCCCCAATAGGGCATTAAGTATTGCATTACATTAAGTTGATAGAAGTCCCACATTGTTGTATTCATCTATTCAAGTAAGTTTCGAATTAAGTATGGTGAAGCTCGAAGGCTCCAGAAACGATTTCTTGAGCAGGAATAATATCGCATATATTCCCTAGCAGTACTCAACCTCATCGCAATGATCTCCTAAATTATTGCACTAATCGAGTCAAATGAACATTAAATCCCAATTGCACGGCATTGCCTTCCGTGTTGTTGTACAGGTCAAATTGAGTAAAGTTGTCACGCCTCGGAGCAGCATAAATAGAGAAAAATAAATTTCCTTTATGGGTCCATAAGGAATGACAAGTGAAAGTCACTGATAATCCACACCACACAGTACTAGTCCACAAGAACAACAGGAACAGTAAACCACTAAAATATAAACACGATTCTATCTATTACAATCATCAGAGTATGGTCCACAGGATCACAACAGGTCTGGAGACAAAATATGCCCAAGTACCCGTTAAGCTACAAAGTACAACAGTAAAAGAAAAGTAGTAATATAAACTACTATCTTTCTTCAGGTCTTCAGCTGGCGTACGGATAGGCGTCAGCATAACTGGCATCAGTGGGGCCATTCTCTACGTAACTCCCTTCAGGGTAATCGTTATCGCCATAAGTTCCGTCATCTGCATTGTAAAGGACAGGATAGTCTGGACGGGGAATGTCCAGGCAATAAAGGCCGTCAGCTTGTTGAAAGCTGAGTGAGCACTAGCTAACGCAGTCTCATAGAAATAACATATTTACAGTTATGAACAATAGATGACAGTGATACGAAATATATCTCTTCCTCTTTTATTCAGACATATCATTAATCGATTCTTATTAATTCCCACTCTAAGACTGATCTCACAATTCCCAACTGACTCTCTCTCTCGAACTGATTATATCAGCACAACATACCAGTGCTATTGTTCACCGCTTTTAAGAACTCTTACTGTTCACCGCTTTTAAGAACTCTTGCGAGCACCCATACATTGTTATCATATAATGACTGGTCCATGGATGTACCCATACTCTTGTCCACCGCTTTTAAGAACTGTTACTGTTCACCGCTTTTAAGAACGCTTGCGAGTACTGTACATACATAGCTCTGGTAATTCAAATCATGGGCGTGCCACATCTACTCTTGTTCACCGCTTTTAAGAACTCTTACTGTTCACCGCTTTTAAGAACTCTTGCGAGTACTGTGCACCCATAATTCTCACGGTCCTGATCAAATCCTTGACATACACTTATTGGATTCAACCTGAGCGAATCATCAGCTCGACTCACACAACCTTGAACCTACCAATCATCTTACTGACTTAACTCCCAGTTATCCAATACTACCCAGTGTTACCATCTCAAACTTATCTCGTTATCGCGTCGTACTATTACTAACGTTCCGAACCCGACTACGTTACTCACTATGTTATCTCAATCTCATTATCGTATCCCATTACCTCCGTAATCCATAATATCGCATAATAGGAACATGAAACAACAATTAAACAACTACGCACTATGCATTATAAACTGAAAGGAAATACATTCATGTTCTGCTAGGTTCAATCGATTGAGATCATCTCGATCGCTCGAAGAAAGTGCTGTTCGATCGATTGAAGTCTTCTCGATCGATCGAAGTGAAGGTAGTCTCGATCGATTGAAGTATTCTCGATCGATTGAGACTCAGGGATGTTCGATTGATTGAACTCAGTTCGATTGATCGAACTTCATCTTCCACAGATTCTGCCTGTGAATGTGCAGAATGTGCTAGGGGTGTTTGGGTTATAATTAATACGTCCAGAATATGTAAAACATCATAACTATGTTACCGAGTGAGTTTGGAACTCACCGAAAGTCGTTAAGGGCAAGTTTGGCTCGGTTGAAAGCTTCGAAGCTTTTCTAATGGCTTCCTCTTTCTCTCTCTCTGCCTCTGTCTCTCCCTGTCTCCTTCTCTCTTTCTCTCCTTCTTCTTGTTCTTCTTCTTCTTCTGATCTTTCTTCTTCTCTCGGTCTCTCGGATATATATGTGTATGTGTGTATATAATTGTGTATATATATATAAACACACACAAAACTCACCACTCTGTCTCTCTCAAACTCTTAAGTTCAGCAAACACACAACACCCACGAGACTAATGTATATATAGGGGGAATGGGGGTGTAGGTGGCAGCATTTGCGCAGAAACTGGAATTCTGATAATTGCACTCTCGATCGATCGAATGATTCTCGATCGATCGAACTCAGATCGGTCAGTTATATCGATTGAAAAAGGGTTTGATCGATCGAAGTGGGGACCACGTATTAAATTTATGTCGGTAGGGTTTCGATCGCTCGAAAAAAGGTTTGATCGCTTGAACTTATGGGATGCTCGATCGCTCGAAAGAGCTTCGATCGATCGAAGATGAAATTTCATGAATGGTCAAGGGAAGTATATAGAATCTCTGCGCATAAAAATTTATTGGAAATACAGGGTATTACATCATCCACCACTCAACAAAAGATTTCGTCCTCGAAATCGAAAACACACAAGGTCTAAAACAAAAATGGAAACTTCTCACGCATTTCTAACTCTAGCTCCCATGAAGCTTCTCCTTCATCATGATGCTTCCACTGGATCTTGACTAACGAAATTTCTTTGTTTCTAAGCTTCTTGATCCCACGATCTAAAATACGAACAGGTCCTTCGTTGAATGTAACGTTGTCGTTGACTTCAATATCTTCGAAGTTGATCTCGTGTGCTGGATTGTGAACACATTTCCTCAACATACTGATGTGGAAAACGTTGTGCACTCCTGACATCTTTGGCGGCAATGCAAGTCGATAAGCAACTTTCCCAACACGTTCTAGAATCTCGAATGGTCTGATGAATCGCGGCGATAACTTGCCTCCCTTCTGACCGAATCTGACGATTCCTCGAACTGGCGAAATTTTGAGTAGCACGTGATCTCCAACGGCAAACTCTAAATCTTTGCGTCGCTTGTCAGCATAACTCTTGTGTCTAGTCTGGGCTGTCTTCATCTTCTCACGTACAATCTGAATCTTCTCATTGGTTTCTCGTACCATCTCTGGCCCAAGAAGTTGAGTATCTCCGACTTCAGTCCAACATAGCGGCGATCGGTAAGGTCTTCCGTACAAAGCTTCGAACGACGCCATTCCTATGCTCGAATGATAACTGTTGTTGTAAGCGAACTCTATCAAAGGTAAGTGCGTCTCCCAAGAATTCTCAAAATCAATAACACAAGCACGTAACATATCTTCCATTACTTGGTTAACTCGTTCAGTTTGCCCATCGGTCTGTGGATGAAAAGCTGAACTCAAGTTCAATGTTGTTCCCATCGCTGTTTGGAGACTCTTCCAAAACTCTGCAGTAAAGCGTGAATCTCGATCTGACACAATAGATACAGGTACCCCATGTAACCGTATCACGTGCTGTAGATACATCCGGCTTAACAGTTCTACTGGATACGTCATACTAGAGGCAATAAAATGTGCCGTCTTCGTAAGTCGATCCACGATTACCCAAGTAGATTCGTGGTTTTGCTGTGACTTTGGCAATCCTACCACAAAATCCATGGTGATATGTTCCCATTTCCATTGAGGAATTGGTAACGACTGTAAAAGTCCAGATGGTTTCTGATGTTCTGCTTTTACTTGTTTACAAGTAAGACACTGAGAAACATACTCAGCCACTTCTCGCTTCATTCCCTCCCACCAGAAATTCCTTTTCAGATCCTTGTACATCTTTGTACCTCCAGGATGAATCGTTATTCGTGACTTATGAGCTTCATCCAATATGTCTTTCCGAAGATTTTCCTTATTAGGTACACAGAGTCTACCTTTACATTGTAAGGCTCTGTCTGTACTAACATTCCAGATTTCTGGTTCTTTAGCTGACATCTTGGCGAACCATAACTTTAATCTTCTGCTATCTGCTGAGCTGCTATGATACGGCTAATCAAAGTTGGTTGTACTATAAGACATCCAAAATGCTGTCCTTCCATTGGTTCCACTGGCTGAAGTTTGAATTCAGTTAACACCTCCAATGCTTGCCATTCTCGAATTAATAATGCAGCGATCACTAGTCGAGGTTTACGACTCAAAGCATCCACTACAACATTTGCTTTACCTGGATGGTATTGCAATGAAAAGTCATAGTCCTTGAGTAACTCCATCCATCTTCGTTGTCGCATGTTCAACTCCTTCTGAGAGAACAAATACTTCAAGCTCTTATGATCGGAAAACAGATCAAACTTTTTTCCGTACAGATAGTGTCTCCAAATCTTTAAGGCAAACACTATTGCTGCCAATTCCAAATCATGCCTAGGATAATTCTTCTCATGTACCTTCAGTTGTCTTGATCCATATGCAATCACATTCCCGTTTTGCATAAGCACACAACCAAGTCCTTGGTGCGATGCATCACTATAGATCACATACCTTTCTCCACTCTTAGGTATTGCAAGTACTGGTGTAGAAGTCAACCTCTCTTTTAACTCCTGAAATGCACCCTCATGCGTGTTCGTCCATTCATACTTCGTCTCCTTCCTTGTCAAATCTGTTAAAGGTCCTGCTATCTTGGAAAATCCTTCAACGAATCTTCTGTAGTATCCTGTTAAACCCAGAAAACTTCTAACCTCTATTGCATTGGTTGGTTGGTTCCAGTTTAAGACTGCATCAATCTTAGATGAGTCCACAGAGATACCATCCTGAGATATAACATGTCCCAAGAATTTGACCTCTTGTAGCCAAAATTCATACTTGCTGAACTTTGCATATAACTTACTATCTCAAAGTGTCTGTAAAGCAATCTATAAATGCTCCTTATGATCTTCCTCCGTCTTTGAATAAATCAAAATGTGGTCGATGAATACTATGATGAATTTATCCAGATATGGTCTGAATACTCTATTCATCAAGTCCATAAATACTGCTGGCGCATTCGTCAATCCAAAAGGGTTAACTAAAAACTCATAATGCCCGTATCTTGTCCTGAATGCTGTCTTCGAAACATCCTCCGGTTGAACTAATAACTGATGATATCCAGAACGAAGATCGATCTTTGAAAAGATCCTGGATCCTTGTAACTGATCGAATAGGTCATCTATCCAAGGAAGTGGATATCTATTCTTGATCGTAACCTTGTTCAACTCCCTGTAGTCTATACAGAGTCGAAGTGTTCCGTCTTTCTTCTTTACAAACAGAACTGGTGATCCCCAAGGTGACGTACTCGGGCGAATAAATCCTAAATCTTCAAGTTCCTGAACTTGCTTCTTGAGTTCCAACATCTCAGTTGGCGCCATCCTATATGGTGTCTTGGAAATAGGCAATGTTTCGGGTATTAATTCCACACAAAAGTCTATTTCTCTTTTCGGTGGAAGTCCTTTAATATCCAGAAATACATCCTGAAAATCTTGTACAGTAGGAATCTGATCCATCGTGAGTTCTGTATTCGTACTCCCGATTGTAGCCAAACTACTCGTAAGGAACATGTCGCTCGTTGACTGACACTGAAATCTGATCGTCGGCTTTCCTTGTATCGGAAATACAATGGTCTTAGTAGGGCAATCCAGATTGGAACTATACTTAGTCAACCAATCCATTCCTAGGATAATGTCAAACTCAGACATTGACAGAACTACCAAGTCTGCTGGAAGATTCCTATCTCCCAAAGTCAATGGGCAATCTTTACATACTTTACCCAACTTGACAGTTACTCCTAATGGTGACACAACATTAAGTGCTGGCTCAAGTGTCTGGGGTTCTAAACCCAATTGACGCACAATCTTAACAGCAATAAATGAGCGTGCTGCTCCAGTATCAAATAAAACTTTAAATGGACTATGAAAGAGTACCAGCGTACCTTCCAAATGTTGCTGCTCGTCAGCATTAAAGCCTACTTCTCCTGGGATGATAGCATGCATCCTTGTTGGATCTGGTGGTCCTTGAATTCCTTGAACTGGTGCTCCATAATAGCCTCCTTGAGGTGCACGACAATCTTTACTTAGATGTCCCGGCTTGTTGTAATTCCGACAGACAACATCCATTCTGCGGTTAGTTCTAGCGGTTGTACAAAATCTGGTGACATGCCCTGGCTTTCCGCAATTAAAACATCCTCCGCTATTGCTTGGCGGGGCTGTTAGCAGTGCCTGAGGCTGTGGTCCCTGCTGGTGATATTGCTGGGGTCGAGTATAGCCCTGTGGTGGCTTTCTGGTTCCTTCCCAGGTTCTCTTGTTCCTTTGGAAATTACTCTGTGGTCTCCAACCTTTGGTATTTCTTGGCAGCTGGTTTTGGAAATTCCTCTGTTGAAACCCTCTTGACGGCTGGGGTCGATTTACCTGTGGTTGCTGTGCTGGATAAGCATCCTTTTCCAATCCTGCAGCAAATCTGACGATCCCTTTGAATGATTGATTCAGATGACCAACCATCATATGTCTGAGATGGGGGTTCAATCCTTGGTGGAATCTCTTCACCTTCTTCTGTGGAGTGTCTATCATATGTTGAGCAAATCTGGATAGACGCTCAAACTGTGTTGTGTATTCTCGTACAGTCCATCCTCCTTGAACTAGATTGAGAAAATTCTTCTCTTGTTGATCTCTCTCAACTTTGGGAAAATACTTCTCCAAAAACCTGCCTTTGAATGTCTCCCACGACATAGCTCTAGCAGCATCGGTCCCGATAGTGGCTCGTTCAGCTTCCCACCAATCTGCGGCGGCATAAGTGAGCTGGAATGTAGCAAGACGGCGCTTCTCTTGTTCACTACATTCCAAAGCTTCAAATATTAACTCCATTTCTCTTATCCATTGTTCTGCTTTCCATGGTTCTGTTAGTCCATCGAACTTCTCTGGACGTAACCCACGAAAGTTTGCTAACAACTTATCTCCAGTCTGTCTTGGTGGCAGTGGTGCAATGGTTCTCTGGTGAGTGGAGTGATTGTACGTGTCTCCCACATGCTCCATCCTTTGCATAAAGGCTTCAAAAATTCCTGTCGGATCCATCCCTTCCGGAATAGGTGCTCCAATTCGTACTTGGTGATTTCTCAAGGGTCCTACCATGATAATAACGAGTATCGCCTACAAGAGACATATCGATTAGCTGAAAGTCTTCTCGCAGAAACGAAACCGAGATAGAACGAGAAACAACAAGAACTAACAGTTGTACAAAACAACACATCAAACAACCAACAATCAATATGAAAAGTACTGCTCGAATATATATAGATATCAAAAGATGTACCATGGAGTACACAGTAACCATACCATGTACCACGTGGGACATAAGCAAAAATAGCACTAAGGTCAACTACTAATACTACTGCTAACATCTATACAAAGCTATGGTCAAATAGCTATCTCTCAAGCTCCCAAAAATCTAGTGGACAACATGTCCTGGTAAAACTAACAAAACTAAGCCCTGCAGGTCCTGACTCAAAAGTCGTCAGCATCTGATCCTGCTGGTGGTGCCTCATCCTCTGAATCAAGATCCATCTCCTCGACTGGTGCAACAAGATCTCCAACTACTACCCCTATATCCCAATCCTCTATCATCTCTGCATCATCGTCCTCCATCACTTCTACTATCGCTTGGTTAGCGACATCGACTGCTACTGCGGCGAATCCATCGGCTATATCAAGGGCTCCTGCTATCGCGGCCTCTCCTATAACAAAACCTGCTGGCTGAGCGATCATCTCTGCTATCCATCCTACTGCCATATCGGCCATGACTGCCATATGCATAATGGGTCCGGCTAGTATCTAAAGCACAACTGGTACCTCTGGCACAACTACCTCCTCATCGGGCACATCCTCGTCTACGACCATGTCTACCTCAATAGCCTCCGGGTCCTGTACTGGATCCTCTGGCTCAAACTCTGGCTCCTTGGGGTCATCCTCTGGCTCATCATCTATAGGCTCCTCCTCTCCATCTCCGTCCATGTCCTCATCGGGATGCTCATCCTCTGGGTCTGGGTCCTCATCTCCCTGAATCGGCTCAGGCTCTGGAACTGGTACGTCGAGCACTGGTGATGGTGGTGCTGCTGGTACTGGTGCAATTACAGGCTCTGGTGGATCGGCTACAATAGCTCTCAACTCGATCTCATCCATCTCTGGCTTACTCCGAACCAACCGTAACATCTCCTGACAAATGTCTCTACCAACTCTCGCAGAATGGTAAGCATCCATACGCATCTGCGTCGGTTGAGTCCTCTCGGTCACATAAAGCGCTCTCCACATATCCTCCTCTAAATGTAGACTAGCTATCTGGCACACGCGCTCACGATAAAACTCTGGGTCAGCTGGCTCCACGGTATCCCCATGGATCACGTGTCCTCTATAAGCATCAGTAACAAGCTGATGGAACTCTGGATCCATGCTATCCTGCAAAGGAAAACTATCTATCGTCAGACAGATGAACTTATCTTAAACACATATCTCATCTTAGAAAATCTGAACATACTAGGACCAGATTGTGTGGAAACGTTAGTGAACGACAGTATCATAACCTAAAGCTCTGATACCAAAAACCTATCACGCTCCGGAGCAGCATAAATAGAGAAAAATAAATTTCTTTATGGGTCCATAAGGAATGACAAGTGAAAGTCACTGATAATCCACACCACACAGTACTAGTCCACAAGAACAACAGGAACAGTAAACCACTGAAATATAAACACGATTCTATCTATTACAATCATCAGAGTATGGTCCACAGGATCACAACAGGTCTGGAGACAAAATAGGCCCAAGTACCCGTTAAGCTACAAAGTACAACAGTAAAAGAAAAGTAGTAATATAAACTACTATCTTTCTTCAGGTCTTCAGCTGGCGTAAGGATAGGTGTCAGCATAACTGGCATCAGTGGAGCCATTCTCTACGTAACTCCCTTCAGGGTAATCGTTATCGCCATAAGTTCCGTCATCTGCATTGTAAAGGACAGGATAGTCTGGACGGGGAATGTCCAGGCAATAAAGGCCGTCAGCTTGTTGAAAGCTGAGTGAGCACTAACTAACGCAGTCTCATAGAAATAACATATTTACAGTTATGAACAATAGATGACAGTGATACGAAATATGTTTCTTCCTCTTTTATTCAGACATATCATTAATCGATTCTTATTAATTCCCACTCTAAGACTGATCTCACAATTCCCAACTGACTCTCTCTCTCGAACTGATTATATCAGCACAACATACCAGTGCTCTTGTTCACCGCTTTTAAGAACTCTTACTGTTCACCGCTTTTAAGAACTCTTGCGAGCACCCATACATTGTTCTCATATAATGACTGGTCCATGAATGTACCCATACTCTTGTTCACCGCTTGTAAGAACTCTTACTGTTCACCGCTTTTAAGAACGCTTGCGAGTACTGTACATACATAGCTCTGGTAATTCAAATCATGGGCGTGCCACATCTACTCTTGTTCACCGCTTTTAAGAACTCTTACTGTTCACCGCTTTTAAGAACTCTTGTGAGTACTGTGCACCCATAATTCTCACGGTCCTGATCAAATCCTTGACATACACTTATTGGATTCAACCTGAGCGAATCATCAGCTCGACTCACACAACCTTGAACCTACCAATCATCTTACTGACTTAACTCCCAATTATCCAATACTACCCAGTGTTACCATCTCGAACTTATCTCGTTATCGCGTCGTACTATTACTAACGTTCCGAATCCGACTACGTTACTCACTATGTTATCTCAATCTCATTATCGTATCCCATTACCTCCGTAATCCATAATACCGCATAATAGGAACATGAAACAACAATTAAACAACTACGCACTATGCATTATAAACTGAAAGGAAATACATTCATGTTCTGCTAGGTTCGATCGATTGAGATCATCTCGATCGCTCGAAGAAAGTGCTGTTCGATCGATTGAAGTCTTCTCGATCGATCGAAGTGAAGGTAGTCTCGATCGATTGAAGTATTCTCTATTGATTGAGACTCAGGGATGTTCGATCGATTGAACTCAGTTCGATCGATCGAACTTCGTCTTCCACAGATTCTGCCTGTGAACGTGCAGAATGTGCTAGGGGTGTTTGGGTTATAATTAATACGTCCAGAATATGTAAAACATCATAACTAAGTTACCGAGTGAGTTTGGAACTCACCGAAAGTCGTTAAGGGCGTGTTTGGCTCGGTTGAAAGCTTCGAAGCTTTTCTAATGGCTTCCTCTTTCTCTCTCTCTGCCTCTGT
This sequence comes from Hydrangea macrophylla, assembly GCA_033977485.1. Lineage (NCBI taxonomy): Eukaryota > Viridiplantae > Streptophyta > Magnoliopsida > Cornales > Hydrangeaceae > Hydrangea > Hydrangea macrophylla. The sequence continues at coordinate 14,827,612 of CM066992.1, forward strand.
CTCTCCCTGTCTCCTTCTCTCTTTCTCTCCTTCTTCTTGTTCTTCTTCTTCTTCTGATCTTTCTTCTTCTCTCGGTCTCCCGGATATATATGTGTATGTGTGTATATAATTGTGTATATATATAAACACACACAAAACTCACCACTCTCTCTCTCTCTCTCTCAAACTCTTAAGTTCAGCAAACATACAACACCACTACAAGAAAAATGGCTTTTTATGTCACTTTAAAACTTGTATTTATGTCACTTTTATTTTGAGTGACATAAATATTTCTAGCTGGGTCTTTTTATGTCACTTTTTTAGTATTTATGTTACTTTTTTAAAAAGTGACATAAATACTGGATTATTTATGTCATTTGTTTAAAAAAGTGACATAAATGATAACGTATTTATGTCACTTTTTTAAAAAGTGACATATATAAAAACGCGGTGGCAAACATGTAAATAATACAAATTTCTTATTAAAAAGTGACATAAATAATAATACTTTTATGTCACCTTTTAAAAAGTGACATAAATAAAAACGCGGTGGCAATTTTGTAAATATTGCAAATTTTTTTATGTCAGTTTTTCAAAAAAGTGACATAAATATACAAAAATTTTACAAAAAGTGACATAAAAGTCATCTTGCGCACGGGAAAGGGCGGGGGAATTGATAAATGTTCAGAATGAGAAAACTCAAACCATTGATCTCTCTATCTCCATTCCCAATCCCTCTCTCCATCTCCATTCCTAAATCCTCTCTCCATCTCCATTCCCAAACCCAAATATAATTAACCCAAACCCTAGCCTCTCTCCATCTCCATTCCCAAACCCAAACCCAAACCCAAACCCTATCTCCATATCCATTCCCAAACCCAAACCACTCAACCACCGTCGCCTCCATTCTACCGCCGTCGCCGCCTCCATTCTCTGCGCCGCCGCCGCCACCTCCATTCTCTGCGCCGCCGCTGCTTCTCTGCGACGCCGCTGCTCTGCCTAGCTTCCCCTTGATCTCCAGGTCTCTCTCTCTCTCTCTCTCTCTCTCTCTCTCTCTCTCACACACACACACACACACACACATTTATATATGTACGGGGCATTAACATGAGAAAAGGCTTTGTCTTTGTATGAATGAGATTTGGGACATTTGTTTTGCTTCTTGTAGATTTTGATTGGCCATTTGTTTGTCATCTCTTATTAATTTGAGTACTAATTAATGTGGATTTACACGAATATGCCTTTTTCAAGATAAATGCATCTATTTGGGGAAGAGTTTGGAAATTAAAAATTAGCTCTGAGAACCACAATTAAAATTTTCATTATGCAGAGTTTGGAAATTTTCTAATGGACACTTTGGACCTCCATTAGCCCAGAACTGCTCTGAAAACACCCCAAATGGCTCCGATAGTCCTGAAACTGATAAAGAAATAGCCCACGAAAGGTCGAAAGGTGATCAGTCTCTACAACTTAACAAAAAATTGTGTTGGTTTGTATCACTATCACATGGTGAGAGCAGAGAGCAGCATTATATATGGCTAGTTCAGGCTATGAAAATGATATATAAAAGCTAGTATATACAATATGCAAGCTCTATATACATCGGAAAAATCAGAGAATGATAGGAATCCAAGGTGACTTGCTGAGATTGACAAGAGAAACTAGTAAATTTACACATGTAAAAAGCAAACAATTAATGTGTTTTCCATTGCAAGCTATAAAAAAAATCATGTTATGAAAGCATTTTAAAATCTCCCACAGAAAGCAAAGCTTAGTCCAAGTAAAGCTAAGATTGATTTACTTCTTGGAGAATTCAAGAATAAATAAACAGTCAGAAAATTACTTGGGTCTGAGTAAAAAAAAATCCCTTGCCTGTTATTCAATATGCAATGAAGATTTGTCAAGCTAAGAAACCAATGGCTTTTTCTGCAGTTGAATACTACTTTGAGTAAACTAAAATCTTGTGAATCACTTTCTTACTCTCTTTATTTATTAAATTTTTTTTAGTTTCAATACTATTTAAGCATCAAAGAAAAACAATTTCTTTTTCCTTCCTTTTCTTCTTTGAATGCACATTATTGCAAGTGTCATCTTTATTTTATAGAAGAGAGGTCTCCCACTTATAAGGGTGCCTCTGATCATCACCGCCGTTAGATGCGACGGATACTAGATATAAGGAGAGATTCGAAATGAATAAAATACTAGTAGTACTCCTGTGCATTGTGCAGCTGAGATGGGAGATGTGAATCTATTGGCTAAGTTTCTATGTGCTTGTCCCGAGTCTTTTGAGGATTTGAATATTAGGTGTGAGTGTGCACTACATGTTTTCGTGAGAAAGGAAGAGCTGGAGCAATCAAAGTCATGCATGTGTAATTGGGGAAAGATCTTTTTTTATCTTTTTATTTATAGTGAAATATTTTGGAACTTGTTAAACTGATTGTGAAATTCAACCTATTCCTCTTAATGTGCTGAAGTAGCCGTATCCGATTTGAAGTGCACCGACAAAGCACTCGAGTTATTTCAAGCTTACAATTAATTGCATATAAAAACTCAAGCTAATGCTGATGTTTGTGTTTAGGATTTGGAAAATCCAAGGCTAAGGCACATAATTGAACCCGACATACATGCCGTTCAATGTAACATAAGTCTGATAACCCATCCTAAGCTATATATTTTGTTGCTTGTTTAGAGGTTTTGTTCTCTTTGTAGGAACGTTCTTTTGGATGTGGTAACTTTAATGTTTTGCCTTTAGGATGTAATGGTTTTGGACTTTGTCCATTTAAATAATTTTGTTCAATTTACTATATGGGTACTCCAGAAATATTTTGTCAAATTACTATATGGGTATTCCAGAATTTTTATAATAACATCTTTTACTTTCATTTACTTTTTCTTCCAACTCCCTTTGAGTTCCCAAAATATGTATATATATTTTTAAGAAAATAAACATAGAACTTATTTATTAGAAATTTTGTTGTCTAAATTTCAAAGTTACTACTCTTATCTAATGAAATTACTTTTCTTTGAAGTACATGGGGGCAAAGTGAAGCATTCTTCAATATCCATCCATGCTCAAGTTGGATCATATCTGACAAACAAATTGGATCATACAAATCCTCCCCTTTTTGTTGTCGTTGTGCATGTCTCAACTCAAGTTGAATGTTGTACTTTACAAATACTAACGAATTCAACCGTAGTTGCTCCAAACGGTTCCTTTTATTCTTAGAATGGACATGCTCAAATGTGCTAGCTCCAATTTCTTTCACAATCGGTGGCACTACAAGTAAGGCTTATCACCCGTATTGCTAGCCTTTGGAGCGCTTTGCACTCTTCCTCATAATTTTCCCACTACAAATTAAGCTACAATTAGAAAGTAGAAGAAATTATATTTTTAAAAATGTTAATTGTTGTAACTTGTAACATGTAAATTTATAAATAGAGATTACCGGGTTGTTTTTTGTCTCTTGTCACGACCGCCATGCTCATTCTGAACAAGCCATTGGTTCTTGAACTTCTCAAGTTGTGAATCAATTAGGACTCTTGTTTCCATCGGGATGCATCTCTTGTTTCCACATCTCTCAATGGTTCTAAACAACCCCATCTTTACTTCTAAATCCGCTTGAAAATTTTGATCATAATGAAACCTTAAATTCAAGTAAAGTGTAAGTTATCAAACAATTAGAAATTTATAAATAATATACAGATTCATATACTATATATATAAGTATCCTACATTAGAGCAACTTACTTTGGATTAAGATAGTATGCCACCGCATGAAGTGGTCGATGGAGTTGTAAATTCCAACGTTCGTCAATGATGCCCTAAATGCGCTTATATCTCGACTCCACATTGTTCATATTCTTCTTAATTTGTTCTTTTGTCCTATCCATAGCCTCATAAATATATCCCATTGCTGGGGTTACATCACCATCTACTAGTCTTAGAACTTTCACTAGCGGAAGCACACATTTCAAACAATACTTAATTGCTTTCTAAAATCTTTGGTCCCCTAAAACATAGTTTGATAGATTCACGGCTTCATCCTTTTTAGCATAAGAACTCTTAATTAGCCCACTCTTCCGAAGCAAACATAGACCGAAGAGGTAGTCTTGCTTCCATAATACTCTTCAAAGTACGAAAACTCGTGGCAAATCTAGTCACCACCGGTCTTATCAATTCCCTATGCTCTAGTTTTCATATTTTGTGCACATGTTTAGCACAGTGTTTTGTATACCTTCTTGTGTCCGTGCACGTGACAAATGCTTTACGGATTCACGAATCACAAAAAATACGAAAAATTGGCAATTTAGACACTTAGGCTTGAAAAAGCTTAATTATTGAGGTTTTGAGTAGTGAATCCGTAAACCGGTTAACCAAACGCCATGAAACCTTTCTCGCACCTCAAACATACCTAAATAAACTTGCGTGAACTAACGGTATGCTTTACGGATTCACGATTCACAAAAATCACGGAAAATTGACACTTTAGACACTTAGGCTTGAAAAAGCTTTGTTATTGACCTTTAGAGTAGTGAATCCGTAAACCGCTTAACCAAACGCCACGAAACCTTTCTTGCACCTCAAACATACCTAAATAAACTTGCCTGAACTAACGGAATGCTTTACAGATTCACAACTAACAAAAATCACGGAAAATTGGCACTTTAGACACTTAGGCTTGAAAAAGCTTTGTTATTGAGGTTTTGAGTAGTGAATCCGTAAACCGCTTAACCAAACGCCATGAAACCTTTCTCGCACCTCAAACATACCTAAATAAACTTGCGTGAACTAATGGAATGCTTTACGGATTCACGATCCACAAAAATCACGGAAAAGTGACACTTTAGACACTTAGGCTTGAAAAAACTTTGTTATTGTGGTTTTGAGTAGTGAATCCGTAAACCGCTTAACCAAATGCAACGAAACCTTTCTCGCACCTCAAACATACCTAAATAAACTTGCGTGAACTAATGGAATGCTTTACGGATTCACGAATCACAAAAAATACAAAAAATTGGCACTTTAGACACTTAGGCTTGAAAAAGCTTTGTTATTGACCTTTAGAGTAGTGAATCCGTAAACCGCTTAACCAAATGCCACAAAACCTTTCTCGCACCTCAAACATACCTAAATAAACTTGCGTGAACTAACGGTATTCTTTACGGATTCACGATTCACAAAAATCACGGAAAATTGACACTTTAGACACTTAGGCTTGAAAAGGCTTTGTTATTGACCTTTAGAGTACTGAATCCGTAAACCGCTTAACCAAACGCCGTGAAACCTTTCTCGCACCTCAAACATACCTAAATAAACTTGTGTGAACTAACGGTATGCTTTACAGATTCACGATTCACAAAAATCACGGAAAATTGACACTTTAGACACTTAGGCTTGAAAAAGCTTTGTTATTGAGGTTTTGAGTAGTGAATCCGTAAACCGCTAACCAAAGGCCATGAAACCTTTCTCGCACCTCAAACATACCTAAATAAACTTGCGTTAACTAATGGAATGCTTTACGGATTCACGATCCACAAAAATCACGGAAAATTGGCACTTTAGACACTTAGGCTTGAAAAAGCTTTGTTATTGAGGTTTTGAGTAGTGAATCCGTAAACCGCTTAACCAAATTCCAAGAAACCTTTCTCGCACCTCAAACATACCTAAATAAACTTGCGTGAACTAATGGAATGCTTTACGGATTCACGAATCACAAAAAATACGAAAAATTGGCACTTTAGACACTTAGGCTTGAAAAAGCTTAATTATTGAGGTTTTGAGTAGTGAATCCGTAAACCGCTTAACCAAACACCATGAAACCTTTCTCGCACCTCAAACATACCTAAATAAACTTACGTGAACTAACGGAATGCTTTAGGGATTCACGATTCACAAAAATCACGGAAAATTGACACTTAAGACACTTAGGCTTGAAAAAGCTTTGTTATTGACCTTTAGAGTACTGAATCCGTAAACCGCTTAACCAAACGCCGTGAAACCTTTCTCGCACCTCAAACATACCTAAATAAACTTGTGTGAACTAACGGTATGCTTTACAGATTCACGATTCACAAAAATCACGGAAAATTGACACTTTAGACACTTAGGCTTGAAAAAGCTTTGTTATTGAGGTTTTGAGTAGTGAATCCGTAAACCGCTAACCAAACGCCATGAAACCTTTCTCGCACCTCAAACATACCTAAATAAACTTGCGTGAACTAATGGAATGCTTTACGGATTCACGATCCACAAAAATCACGGAAAATTGGCACTTTAGACACTTAGGCTTGAAAAAGCTTTGTTATTGAGGTTTTGAGTAGTGAATCCGTAAACCGCTTAACCAAATTCCAAGAAACCTTTCTCGCACCTCAAACATACCTAAATAAACTTGCGTGAACTAATGGAATGCTTTACGGATTCACGAATCACAAAAAATACGAAAAATTGGCACTTTAGACACTTAGGCTTGAAAAAGCTTTGTTATTGAGGTTTTGAGTAGTGAATCAGTAAACCGCTTACCCAAACGCCATGAAACCTTTCTCGCACCTCAACCATAACTAAATAAACTTGCGTGAACTAACGGAATGCTTTACGGATTCACGATTCACAAAAAATACAAAAAAGTGACACTTTAGACACTTAGGCTTGAAAAAGCTTTGTTATTGAGGTTTTGAGTAGTGAATCCGTAAACCGCTTAACCAAACGCCATGAAACCTTTCTCGCACCTCAAACATACCTAAATAAACTTGCGTGAACTAACGGTATGCTTTACGGATTCACGATTCACAAAAATCACGGAAAATTGACACTTTAGACACTTAGGCTTGAAAAAGCTTTGTTATTGACCTTTAGAGTAGTGAATCCGTAAACCGCTAACCAAACGCCATGAAACCTTTCTCGCACCTCAAACATACCTAAATAAACTTGCGTGAACTAATGGAATGCTTTACGGATTCACGATCCACAAAAATCACGGAAAATTGGCACTTTAGACACTTAGGCTTGAAAAAGCTTTGTTATTGAGGTTTTGAGTAGTGAATCCGTAAACCGCTTAACCAAATTCCAAGAAACCTTTCTCGCACCTCAAACATACCTAAATAAACTTGCGTGAACTAATGGAATGCTTTACGGATTCACGAATCACAAAAAATACGAAAAATTGGCACTTTAGACACTTAGGCTTGAAAAAGCTTTGTTATTGAGGTTTTGAGTAGTGAATCAGTAAACCGCTTACCCAAACGCCATGAAACCTTTCTCGCACCTCAACCATAACTAAATAAACTTGCGTGAACTAACGGAATGCTTTACGGATTCACGATTCACAAAAAATACAAAAAAGTGACACTTTAGACACTTAGGCTTGAAAAAGCTTTGTTATATAGGTTTTGAGTAGTGAATCAGTAAACCGCTTACCCAAACGCCATGAAACCTTTCTCGCACCTCAACCATACCTAAATAAACTTGCGTGAACTAACGGAATGCTTTACGGATTCACGATTCACAAAAAATACGAAAAAGTGACACTTTAGACACTTAGGCTTGAAAAAGCTTTGTTATTGAGGTTTTGAGTAGTGAATCCGTAAACCGCTTAACCAAATGCCATGAAATCTTTCTTGCACCTCAAACATACCTAAATAAACTTACGTTAACTAACGGAATGCTTTACAGATTCACGATTCAGAAAAATCACGGAAAAGTGACACTTTAGACACTTAGGCATGAAAAAGCTTTGTTATTGTGGTTTTGAGTAGTGAATCCGTAAACCGCTTAACCAAATGCCATGAAACCTTTCTCGCACCTCAAACATACCTAAATAAACTTGCGTGAACTAACAGAATGCTTTACGGATTCACGATTCACAATAAATGCGAAAAAGTGACTCTTTAGACACTTAGGCTTGAAAAAGCTTAATTATTGAGGTTTTGAGTAGTGAATCCGTAAACCGCTTGACCAAATGCCATGAAACCTTTCTCGCACCTCAAACATACCTAAATAAACTTGCGTGAACTAATGGAATGCTTTACGGATTCACGAATCACAAAAAATACGAAAAATTGGCACTTTAGACACTTAGGCTTGAAAAAGCTTAATTATTGAGGTTTTGAGTAGTGAATCCGTAAACCGCTTAACCAAACACCATGAAACCTTTCTCGCACCTCAAACATACCTAAATAAACTTACGTGAACTAACGGAATGCTTTACGGATTCACGATTCACAAAAATCACGGAAAATTGACACTTTAGACAGTTAGGCTTGAAAAAGCTTTGTTATTGAGGTTTTGAGTAGTGAATCAGTAAACCGCTTAACCAAACGCCATGAAACCTTTCTCGCACCTCAACCATAACTAAATAAACTTGCGTGAACTAACGGAATGCTTTACGGATTCACGATTCACAAAAAATACAAAAAATTGACACTTTAGACACTTAGGCTTGAAAAAGCTTTGTTATATAGGTTTTGAGTAGTGAATCAGTAAACCGCTTACCCAAACGCCATGAAACCTTTCTCGCACCTCAACCATACCTAAATAAACTTGCGTGAACTAACGAAATGCTTTACGGATTCACGATTCACAAAAAATACGGAAAAGTGACACTTTAGACACTTAGGCTTGAAAAAGCTTTGTTATTGAGGTTTTGAGTAGTGAATCCGTAAACCGCTTAACCAAATGCCATGAAATCTTTCTTGCACCTCAAACATACCTAAATAAACTTAAGTTAACTAACGGAATTCTTTACAGATTCACGATTCACAAAAATCACGGAAAAGTGACACTTTAGACACTTAGGCTTGAAAAAGCTTTGTTATTGTGGTTTTGAGTAGTGAATCCGTAAACCGCTTAACCAAATGCCACGAAACCTTTATCGCACCTCAAACATACCTAAATAAACTTGCGTGAACTAACAGAATACTTTACGGATTCACGATTCACAATAAATGCGAAAAAGTGACTCTTTAGACACTTAGGCTTGAAAAAGCTTAATTATTGAGGTTTTGAGTAGTGAATCCGTAAACCGCTTGACCAAATGCCATGAAACCTTTCTCGCACCTCAAACATACCTAAATAAACTTACGTGAACTAATGGAATGCTTTACGGATTCACGATCCACAAAAATCACGGAAATTTGGCACTTTAGACACTTAGGCTTGAAAAAGCTTTGTTATTGAGGTTTTGAGTAGTGAATCCGTAAACCGCTTAACCAAATTCCAAGAAACCTTTCTCGCACCTCAAACATACCTATATAAACTTGCGTGAACTAATGGAATGCTTTACGGATTCATGAATCACAAAAAATACGAAAAATTGGCACTTTAGACACTTAGGCTTGAAAAAGCTTAATTATTGAGATTTTGAGTAGTGAATCCGTAAACCGCTTAACCAAACACCATGAAACCTTTCTCGCACCTCAAACATACCTAAATAAACTTACGTGAACTAACGGAATGCTTTACGGATTCACGATTCACAAAAATCACGGAAAATTGACACTTTAGACACTTAGGCTTGAAAAAGCTTTGTTATTGAGGTTTTGAGTAGTGAATCAGTAAACCGCTTACCCAAACGCCATGAAACCTTTCTCGCACCTCAACCATAACTAAATAAACTTGCGTGAACTAACGGAATGCTTTACGGATTCACGATTCACAAAAAATACAAAAAAGTGACACTTTAGACACTTAGGCTTGAAAAAGCTTTGTTATATAGGTTTTGAGTAGTGAATCAGTAAACCGCTTACCCAAATGCCATGAAACCTTTCTCGTACCTCAACCATACCTAAATAAACTTGCGTGAACTAACGGAATGCTTTACGGATTCACGATTCACAAAAAATACGGAAAAGTGACACTTTAGACACTTAGGCTTGAAAAAGCTTTGTTATTGAGGTTTTGAGTAGTGAATCCGTAAACCGCTTAACCAAATGCCATGAAATCTTTCTTGCACCTCAAACATACCTAAATAAACTTAAGTTAACTAACGGAATGCTTTACAGATTCACGATTCACAAAAATCACGGAAAAGTGACACTTTAGACACTTAGGCTTGAAAAAGCTTTGTTATTGTGGTTTTGAGTAGTGAATCCGTAAACCGCTTAACCAAATGCCACGAAACCTTTATCGCACCTCAAACATACCTAAATAAACTTGCGTGAACTAACAGAATACTTTACGGATTCACGATTCACAATAAATGCGAAAAAGTGACTCTTTAGACACTTAGGCTTGAAAAAGCTTAATTATTGAGGTTTTGAGTAGTGAATCCGTAAACCGCTTGACCAAATGCCATGAAACCTTTCTCGCACCTCAAACATACCTAAATAAACTTACGTGAACTAATGGAATGCTTTACGGATTCACGATCCACAAAAATCACGGAAATTTGGCACTTTAGACACTTAGGCTTGAAAAAGCTTTGTTATTGACCTTTAGAGTAGTGAATCCGTAAACCGCTTAACCAAATGCCACAAAACCTTTCTCGCACCTCAAACATACCTAAATAAACTTGCGTGAACTAACGGTATTCTTTACGGATTCACGATTCACAAAAATCACGGAAAATTGACACTTTAGACACTTAGGCTTGAAAAGGCTTTGTTATTGACCTTTAGAGTACTGAATCCGTAAACCGCTTAACCAAACGCCGTGAAACCTTTCTCGCACCTCAAACATACCTAAATAAACTTGTGTGAACTAACGGTATGCTTTACAGATTCACGATTCACAAAAATCACGGAAAATTGACACTTTAGACACTTAGGCTTGAAAAAGCTTTGTTATTGAGGTTTTGAGTAGTGAATCCGTAAACCGCTAACCAAACGCCATGAAACCTTTCTCGCACCTCAAACATACCTAAATAAACTTGCGTGAACTAATGGAATGCTTTACGGATTCACGATCCACAAAAATCACGGAAAATTGGCACTTTAGACACTTAGGCTTGAAAAAGCTTTGTTATTGAGGTTTTGAGTAGTGAATCCGTAAACCGCTTAACCAAATTCCAAGAAACCTTTCTCGCACCTCAAACATACCTAAATAAACTTGCGTGAACTAATGGAATGCTTTACGGATTCACGAATCACAAAAAATACGAAAAATTGGCACTTTAGACACTTAGGCTTGAAAAAGCTTAATTATTGAGGTTTTGAGTAGTGAATCCGTAAACCGCTTAACCAAACACCATGAAACCTTTCTCGCACCTCAAACATACCTAAATAAACATACGTGAACTAACGGAATGCTTTAGGGATTCACGATTCACAAAAATCACGGAAAATTGACACTTTAGACACTTAGGCTTGAAAAAGCTTTGTTATTGACCTTTAGAGTACTGAATCCGTAAACCGCTTAACCAAACGCCGTGAAACCTTTCTCGCACCTCAAACATACCTAAATAAACTTGTGTGAACTAACGGTATGCTTTACAGATTCACGATTCACAAAAATCACGAAAAATTGACACTTTAGACACTTAGGCTTGAAAAAGCTTTGTTATTGAGGTTTTGAGTAGTGAATCCGTAAACCGCTAACCAAACGCCATGAAACCTTTCTCGCACCTCAAACATACCTAAATAAACTTGCGTGAACTAATGGAATGCTTTACGGATTCACGATCCACAAAAATCACGGAAAATTGGCACTTTAGACACTTAGGCTTGAAAAAGCTTTGTTATTGAGGTTTTGAGTAGTGAATCCGTAAACCGCTTAACCAAATTCCAAGAAACCTTTCTCGCACCTCAAACATACCTAAATAAACTTGCGTGAACTAATGGAATGCTTTACGGATTCACGAATCACAAAAAATACGAAAAATTGGCACTTTAGACACTTAGGCTTGAAAAAGCTTTGTTATTGAGGTTTTGAGTAGTGAATCAGTAAACCGCTTACCCAAACGCCATGAAACCTTTCTCGCACCTCAACCATAACTAAATAAACTTGCGTGAACTAACGGAATGCTTTACGGATTCACGATTCACAAAAAATACAAAAAAGTGACACTTTAGACACTTAGGCTTGAAAAAGCTTTGTTATATAGGTTTTGAGTAGTGAATCAGTAAACCGCTTACCCAAACGCCATGAAACCTTTCTCGCACCTCAACCATACCTAAATAAACTTGCGTGAACTAACGGAATGCTTTACGGATTCACGATTCACAAAAAATACGAAAAAGTGACACTTTAGACACTTAGGCTTGAAAAAGCTTTGTTATTGAGGTTTTGAGTAGTGAATCCGTAAACCGCTTGACCAAATGCCATGAAATCTTTCTTGCACCTCAAACATACCTAAATAAACTTACGTTAACTAACGGAATGCTTTACAGATTCACGATTCAGAAAAATCACGGAAAAGTGACACTTTAGACACTTAGGCATGAAAAAGCTTTGTTATTGTGGTTTTGAGTAGTGAATCCGTAAACCGCTTAACCAAATGCCATGAAACCTTTCTCGCACCTCAAACATACCTAAATAAACTTGCGTGAACTAACAGAATGCTTTACGGATTCACGATTCACAATAAATGCGAAAAAGTGACTCTTTAGACACTTAGGCTTGAAAAAGCTTAATTATTGAGGTTTTGAGTAGTGAATCCGTAAACCGCTTGACCAAATGCCATGAAACCTTTCTCGCACCTCAAACATACCTAAATAAACTTGCGTGAACTAATGGAATGCTTTACGGATTCACGAATCACAAAAAATACGAAAAATTGGCACTTTAGACACTTAGGCTTGAAAAAGCTTAATTATTGAGGTTTTGAGTAGTGAATCCGTAAACCGCTTAACCAAACACCATGAAACCTTTCTCGCACCTCAAACATACCTAAATAAACTTACGTGAACTAACGGAATGCTTTACGGATTCACGATTCACAAAAATCACGGAAAATTGACACTTTAGACACTTAGGCTTGAAAAAGCTTTGTTATTGAGGTTTTGAGTAGTGAATCAGTAAACCGCTTAACCAAACGCCATGAAACCTTTCTCGCACCTCAACCATAACTAAATAAACTTGCGTGAACTAACGGAATGCTTTACGGATTCACGATTCACAAAAAATACAAAAAAGTGACACTTTAGACACTTAGGCTTGAAAAAGCTTTGTTATATAGGTTTTGAGTAGTGAATCAGTAAACCGCTTACCCAAATGCCATGAAACCTTTCTCGCACCTCAACCATACCTAAATAAACTTGCGTGAACTAACGAAATGCTTTACGGATTCACGATTCACAAAAAATACGGAAAAGTGACACTTTAGACACTTAGGCTTGAAAAAGCTTTGTTATTGAGGTTTTGAGTAGTGAATCCGTAAACCGCTTAACCAAATGCCATGAAATCTTTCTTGCACCTCAAACATACCTAAATAAACTTAAGTTAACTAACGGAATGCTTTACAGATTCACGATTCACAAAAATCACGGAAAAGTGACACTTTAGACACTTAGGCTTGAAAAAGCTTTGTTATTGTGGTTTTGAGTAGTGAATCCGTAAACCGCTTAACCAAATGCCACGAAACCTTTATCGCACCTCAAACATACCTAAATAAACTTGCGTGAACTAACAGAATACTTTACGGATTCACGATTCACAATAAATGCGAAAAAGTGACTCTTTAGACACTTAGGCTTGAAAAAGCTTAATTATTGAGGTTTTGAGTAGTGAATCCGTAAACCGCTTGACCAAATGCCATGAAACCTTTCTCGCACCTCAAACATACCTAAATAAACTTACGTGAACTAATGGAATGCTTTACGGATTCACGATCCACAAAAATCACGGAAATTTGGCACTTTAGACACTTAGGCTTGAAAAAGCTTTGTTATTGAGGTTTTGAGTATTGAATCCGTAAACCGCTTAACCAAATTCCAAGAAACCTTTCTCGCACCTCAAACATACCTATATAAACTTGCGTGAACTAATGGAATGCTTTACGGATTCACGAATCACAAAAAATACGAAAAATTGGCACTTTAGACACTTAGGCTTGAAAAAGCTTAATTATTGAGATTTTGAGTAGTGAATCCGTAAACCACTTAACCAAACACCATGAAACCTTTCTCGCACCTCAAACATACCTAAATAAACTTACGTGAACTAACAGAATGCTTTACGGATTCACGATTCACAAAAATCACAGAAAATTGACACTTTAGACACTTAGGCTTGAAAAAGCTTTGTTATTGAGGTTTTGAGTAGTGAATCAGTAAACCGCTTACCCAAATGCCATGAAACCTTTCTCGTACCTCAACCATACCTAAATAAACTTGCGTGAACTAACGGAATGCTTTACGGATTCACGATTCACAAAAAATACGGAAAAGTGACACTTTAGACACTTAGGCTTGAAAAAGCTTTGTTATTGAGGTTTTGAGTAGTGAATCCGTAAACCGCTTAACCAAATGCCATGAAATCTTTCTTGAACCTCAAACATACCTAAATAAACTTAAGTTAACTAACGGAATGCTTTACAGATTCACGATTCACAAAAATCACAGAAAAGTGACACTTTAGACACTTAGGCTTGAAAAAGCTTTGTTATTGTGGTTTTGAGTAGTGAATCCGTAAACCGCTTAACCAAATGCCACAAAACCTTTATCGCACCTCAAACATACCTAAATAAACTTGCGTGAACTAAAAGAATACTTTACGGATTCACGATTCACAATAAATGCGAAAAAGTGACTCTTTAGACACTTAGGCTTGAAAAAACTTAATTATTGAGGTTTTGAGTAGTGAATCCGTAAACCGCTTGACCAAATGCCATGAAACCTTTCTCGTACCTCAAACATACCTAAATAAACTTACGTGAACTAATGGAATGCTTTACGGATTCACGATCCACAAAAATCACGGAAATTTGGCACTTTAGACACTTAGGCTTGAAAAAGCTTTGTTATTGAGGTTTTGAGTAGTGAATCCGTAAACCGCTTAACCAAATTCCAAGAAACCTTTCTCGCACCTCAAACATACCTAAATAAACTTGCGTGAACTAATGGAATGCTTTACGGATTCACGAATCACAAAAAATACGAAAAATTGGCACTTTAGACACTTAGGCTTGAAAAAGCTTAATTATTGAGGTTTTGAGTAGTGAATCCGTAAACCGCTTAACCAAACACCATGAAACCTTTCTCGCACCTAAAACATACCTAAATAAACTTACGTGAACTAACGGAATGCTTTACGGATTCACGATTCACAAAAATCACGGAAAATTGACACTTTAGACACTTAGGCTTGAAAAAGCTTTGTTATTGAGGTTTTGAGTAGTGAATCAGTAAACCGCTTACCCAAACGCCATGAAACCTTTCTCGCACCTCAACCATAACTAAATAAACTTGCGTGAACTAACGGAATGCTTTACGGATTCACGATTCACAAAAAATACAAAAAAGTGACACTTTAGACACTTAGGCTTGAAAAAGCTTTGTTATATAGGTTTTGAGTAGTGAATCAGTAAACCGCTTACCCAAACGCCATGAAACCTTTCACGCACCTCAACCATACCTAAATAAACTTGCGTGAACTAACGGAATGCTTTACGGATTCACAATTCACAAAAAATACGGAAAAGTGACACTTTAGACACTTAGGCTTGAAAAAGCTTTGTTATTGAGGTTTTGAGTAGTGAATCCGTAAACCGCTTAACCAAATGCCATGAAATCTTTCTTGCACCTCAAACATACCTAAATAAACTTAAGTTAACTAACGGAATGCTTTACAGATTCACGATTCACAAAAATCACGGAAAAGTGACACTTTAGACACTTAGGCTTGAAAAAGCTTTGTTATTGTGGTTTTGAGTAGTGAATCCGTAAACCGCTTAACCAAATGCCACAAAACCTTTATCGCACCTCAAACATACCTAAATAAACTTGCGTGAACTAACAGAATACTTTACGGATTCACGATTCACAATAAATGCGAAAAAGTGACTCTTTAGACACTTAGGCTTGAAAAAGCTTAATTATTGAGGTTTTGAGTAGTGAATCCGTAAACCGCTTGACCAAATGCCATGAAACCTTTCTCGCACCTCAAACATACCTAAATAAACTTACGTGAACTAATGGAATGCTTTACGGATTCACGATCCACAAAAATCA
Source organism: Hydrangea macrophylla (assembly GCA_033977485.1). Classification (NCBI taxonomy): domain Eukaryota; kingdom Viridiplantae; phylum Streptophyta; class Magnoliopsida; order Cornales; family Hydrangeaceae; genus Hydrangea; species Hydrangea macrophylla. The sequence goes on from CM066992.1 coordinate 14,843,692, forward strand.
CGGAAATTTGGCACTTTAGACACTTAGGCTTGAAAAAGCTTTGTTATTGACCTTTAGAGTAGTGAATCCGTAAACCGCTTAACCAAATGCCACAAAACCTTTCTCGCACCTCAAACATACCTAAATAAACTTGCGTGAACTAACGGTATTCTTTACGGATTCACGATTCACAAAAATCACGGAAAATTGACACTTTAGACACTTAGGCTTGAAAAGGCTTTGTTATTGACCTTTAGAGTACTGAATCCGTAAACCGCTTAACCAAACGCCGTGAAACCTTTCTCGCACCTCAAACATACCTAAATAAACTTGTGTGAACTAACGGTATGCTTTACAGATTCACGATTCACAAAAATCACGGAAAATTGACACTTTAGACACTTAGGCTTGAAAAAGCTTTGTTATTGAGGTTTTGAGTAGTGAATCCGTAAACCGCTAACCAAACGCCATGAAACCTTTCTCGCACCTCAAACATACCTAAATAAACTTGCGTGAACTAATGGAATGCTTTACGGATTCACGATCCACAAAAATCACGGAAAATTGGCACTTTAGACACTTAGGCTTGAAAAAGCTTTGTTATTGAGGTTTTGAGTAGTGAATCCGTAAACCGCTTAACCAAATTCCAAGAAACCTTTCTCGCACCTCAAACATACCTAAATAAACTTGCGTGAACTAATGGAATGCTTTACGGATTCACGAATCACAAAAAATACGAAAAATTGGCACTTTAGACACTTAGGCTTGAAAAAGCTTAATTATTGAGGTTTTGAGTAGTGAATCCGTAAACCGCTTAACCAAACACCATGAAACCTTTCTCGCACCTCAAACATACCTAAATAAACTTACGTGAACTAACGGAATGCTTTAGGGATTCACGATTCACAAAAATCACGGAAAATTGACACTTTAGACACTTAGGCTTGAAAAAGCTTTGTTATTGACCTTTAGAGTACTGAATCCGTAAACCGCTTAACCAAACGCCGTGAAACCTTTCTCGCACCTCAAACATACCTAAATAAACTTGTGTGAACTAACGGTATGCTTTACAGATTCACGATTCACAAAAATCACGGAAAATTGACACTTTAGACACTTAGGCTTGAAAAAGCTTTGTTATTGAGGTTTTGAGTAGTGAATCCGTAAACCGCTAACCAAACGCCATGAAACCTTTCTCGCACCTCAAACATACCTAAATAAACTTGCGTGAACTAATGGAATGCTTTACGGATTCACGATCCACAAAAATCACGGAAAATTGGCACTTTAGACACTTAGGCTTGAAAAAGCTTTGTTATTGAGGTTTTGAGTAGTGAATCCGTAAACCGCTTAACCAAATTCCAAGAAACCTTTCTCGCACCTCAAACATACCTAAATAAACTTGCGTGAACTAATGGAATGCTTTACGGATTCACGAATCACAAAAAATACGAAAAATTGGCACTTTAGACACTTAGGCTTGAAAAAGCTTTGTTATTGAGGTTTTGAGTAGTGAATCAGTAAACCGCTTACCCAAACGCCATGAAACCTTTCTCGCACCTCAACCACAACTAAATAAACTTGCGTGAACTAACGGAATGCTTTACGGATTCACGATTCACAAAAAATACAAAAAAGTGACACTTTAGACACTTAGGCTTGAAAAAGCTTTGTTATATAGGTTTTGAGTAGTGAATCAGTAAACCGCTTACCCAAACGCCATGAAACCTTTCTCGCACCTCAACCATACCTAAATAAACTTGCGTGAACTAACGGAATGCTTTACGGATTCACGATTCACAAAAAATACGAAAAAGTGACACTTTAGACACTTAGGCTTGAAAAAGCTTTGTTATTGAGGTTTTGAGTAGTGAATCCGTAAACCGCTTGACCAAATGCCATGAAATCTTTCTTGCACCTCAAACATACCTAAATAAACTTACGTTAACTAACGGAATGCTTTACAGATTCACGATTCAGAAAAATCACGGAAAAGTGACACTTTAGACACTTAGGCATGAAAAAGCTTTGTTATTGTGGTTTTGAGTAGTGAATCCGTAAACCGCTTAACCAAATGCCATGAAACCTTTCTCGCACCTCAAACATACCTAAATAAACTTGCGTGAACTAACAGAATGCTTTACGGATTCACGATTCACAATAAATGCGAAAAAGTGACTCTTTAGACACTTAGGCTTGAAAAAGCTTAATTATTGAGGTTTTGAGTAGTGAATCCGTAAACCGCTTGACCAAATGCCATGAAACCTTTCTCGCACCTCAAACATACCTAAATAAACTTGCGTGAACTAATGGAATGCTTTACGGATTCACGAATCACAAAAAATACGAAAAATTGGCACTTTAGACACTTAGGCTTGAAAAAGCTTAATTATTGAGGTTTTGAGTAGTGAATCCGTAAACCGCTTAACCAAACACCATGAAACCTTTCTCGCACCTCAAACATACCTAAATAAACTTACGTGAACTAACGGAATGCTTTACGGATTCACGATTCACAAAAATCACGGAAAATTGACACTTTAGACACTTAGGCTTGAAAAAGCTTTGTTATTGAGGTTTTGAGTAGTGAATCAGTAAACCGCTTAACCAAACGCCATGAAACCTTTCTCGCACCTCAACCATAACTAAATAAACTTGCGTGAACTAACGGAATGCTTTACGGATTCACGATTCACAAAAAATACAAAAAAGTGACACTTTAGACACTTAGGCTTGAAAAAGCTTTGTTATATAGGTTTTGAGTAGTGAATCAGTAAACCGCTTACCCAAATGCCATGAAACCTTTCTCGCACCTCAACCATACCTAAATAAACTTGCGTGAACTAACGAAATGCTTTACGGATTCACGATTCACAAAAAATACGGAAAAGTGACACTTTAGACACTTAGGCTTGAAAAAGCTTTGTTATTGAGGTTTTGAGTAGTGAATCCGTAAACCGCTTAACCAAATGCCATGAAATCTTTCTTGCACCTCAAACATACCTAAATAAACTTAAGTTAACTAACGGAATGCTTTACAGATTCACGATTCACAAAAATCACGGAAAAGTGACACTTTAGACACTTAGGCTTGAAAAAGCTTTGTTATTGTGGTTTTGAGTAGTGAATCCGTAAACCGCTTAACCAAATGCCACGAAACCTTTATCGCACCTCAAACATACCTAAATAAACTTGCGTGAACTAACAGAATACTTTACGGATTCACGATTCACAATAAATGCGAAAAAGTGACTCTTTAGACACTTAGGCTTGAAAAAGCTTAATTATTGAGGTTTTGAGTAGTGAATCCGTAAACCGCTTGACCAAATGCCATGAAACCTTTCTCGCACCTCAAACATACCTAAATAAACTTACGTGAACTAATGGAATGCTTTACGGATTCACGATCCACAAAAATCACGGAAATTTGGCACTTTAGACACTTAGGCTTGAAAAAGCTTTGTTATTGAGGTTTTGAGTATTGAATCCGTAAACCGCTTAACCAAATTCCAAGAAACCTTTCTCGCACCTCAAACATACCTATATAAACTTGCGTGAACTAATGGAATGCTTTACGGATTCACGAATCACAAAAAATACGAAAAATTGGCACTTTAGACACTTAGGCTTGAAAAAGCTTAATTATTGAGATTTTGAGTAGTGAATCCGTAAACCGCTTAACCAAACACCATGAAACCTTTCTCGCACCTCAAACATACCTAAATAAACTTACGTGAACTAACGGAATGCTTTACGGATTCACGATTCACAAAAATCACAGAAAATTGACACTTTAGACACTTAGGCTTGAAAAAGCTTTGTTATTGAGGTTTTGAGTAGTGAATCAGTAAACCGCTTACCCAAATGCCATGAAACCTTTCTCGTACCTCAACCATACCTAAATAAACTTGCGTGAACTAACGGAATGCTTTACGGATTCACGATTCACAAAAAATACGGAAAAGTGACACTTTAGACACTTAGGCTTGAAAAAGCTTTGTTATTGAGGTTTTGAGTAGTGAATCCGTAAACCGCTTAACCAAATGCCATGAAATCTTTCTTGAACCTCAAACATACCTAAATAAACTTAAGTTAACTAACGGAATGCTTTACAGATTCACGATTCACAAAAATCACAGAAAAGTGACACTTTAGACACTTAGGCTTGAAAAAGCTTTGTTATTGTGGTTTTGAGTAGTGAATCCGTAAACCGCTTAACCAAATGCCACAAAACCTTTATCGCACCTCAAACATACCTAAATAAACTTGCGTGAACTAAAAGAATACTTTACGGATTCACGATTCACAATAAATGCGAAAAAGTGACTCTTTAGACACTTAGGCTTGAAAAAACTTAATTATTGAGGTTTTGAGTAGTGAATCCGTAAACCGCTTGACCAAATGCCATGAAACCTTTCTCGTACCTCAAACATACCTAAATAAACTTACGTGAACTAATGGAATGCTTTACGGATTCACGATCCACAAAAATCACGGAAATTTGGCACTTTAGACACTTAGGCTTGAAAAAGCTTTGTTATTGAGGTTTTGAGTAGTGAATCCGTAAACCGCTTAACCAAATTCCAAGAAACCTTTCTCGCACCTCAAACATACCTAAATAAACTTGCGTGAACTAATGGAATGCTTTACGGATTCACGAATCACAAAAAATACGAAAAATTGGCACTTTAGACACTTAGGCTTGAAAAAGCTTAATTATTGAGGTTTTGAGTAGTGAATCCGTAAACCGCTTAACCAAACACCATGAAACCTTTCTCGCACCTAAAACATACCTAAATAAACTTACGTGAACTAACGGAATGCTTTACGGATTCACGATTCACAAAAATCACGGAAAATTGACACTTTAGACACTTAGGCTTGAAAAAGCTTTGTTATTGAGGTTTTGAGTAGTGAATCAGTAAACCGCTTACCCAAACGCCATGAAACCTTTCTCGCACCTCAACCATAACTAAATAAACTTGCGTGAACTAACGGAATGCTTTACGGATTCACGATTCACAAAAAATACAAAAAAGTGACACTTTAGACACTTAGGCTTGAAAAAGCTTTGTTATATAGGTTTTGAGTAGTGAATCAGTAAACCGCTTACCCAAACGCCATGAAACCTTTCACGCACCTCAACCATACCTAAATAAACTTGCGTGAACTAACGGAATGCTTTACGGATTCACAATTCACAAAAAATACGGAAAAGTGACACTTTAGACACTTAGGCTTGAAAAAGCTTTGTTATTGAGGTTTTGAGTAGTGAATCCGTAAACCGCTTAACCAAATGCCATGAAATCTTTCTTGCACCTCAAACATACCTAAATAAACTTAAGTTAACTAACGGAATGCTTTACAGATTCACGATTCACAAAAATCACGGAAAAGTGACACTTTAGACACTTAGGCTTGAAAAAGCTTTGTTATTGTGGTTTTGAGTAGTGAATCCGTAAACCGCTTAACCAAATGCCACAAAACCTTTATCGCACCTCAAACATACCTAAATAAACTTGCGTGAACTAACAGAATACTTTACGGATTCACGATTCACAATAAATGCGAAAAAGTGACTCTTTAGACACTTAGGCTTGAAAAAGCTTAATTATTGAGGTTTTGAGTAGTGAATCCGTAAACCGCTTGACCAAATGCCATGAAACCTTTCTCGCACCTCAAACATACCTAAATAAACTTACGTGAACTAATGGAATGCTTTACGGATTCACGATCCACAAAAATCACGGAAATTTGGCACTTTAGACACTTAGGCTTGAAAAAGCTTTGTTATTGAGGTTTTGAGTAGTGAATCCGTAAACCGCTTAACCAAATTCCAAGAAACCTTTCTCGCACCTCAAACATACCTAAATAAACTTGCGTGAACTAATGGAATGCTTTATGGATTCACGAATCACAAAAAATACGAAAAATTGGCACTTTAGACACTTAGGCTTGAAAAAGCTTAATTATTGAGGTTTTGAGTAGTGAATCCGTAAACCGCTTAACCAAACACCATGAAACCTTTCTCGCACCTCAAACATACCTAAATAAACTTATGTGAACTAACGGAATGCTTTACGGATTCACGATTCACAAAAATCACGGAAAATTGACACTTTAGACACTTAGGCTTGAAAAAGCTTTGTTATTGAGGTTTTGAGTAGTGAATCAGTAAACCGCTTACCCAAACGCCATGAAACCTTTCTCGCACCTCAACCATAACTAAATAAACTTGCGTGAACTAACGGAATGCTTTACGGATTCACGATTCACAAAAAATACAAAAAAGTGACACTTTAGACACTTAGGCTTGAAAAAGCTTTGTTATATAGGTTTTGAGTAGTGAATCAGTAAACCGCTTACCCAAACGCCATGAAACCTTTCTCGCACCTCAACCATACCTAAATAAACTTGCGTGAACTAACGGAATGCTTTACGGATTCACGATTCACAAAAAATACGGAAAAGTGACACTTTAGACACTTAGGCTTGAAAAAGATTTGTTATTGAGGTTTTGAGTAGTGAATCCGTAAACCGCTTAACCAAATGCCATGAAATCTTTCTTGCACCTCAAACATACCTAAATAAACTTACGTTAACTAACGGAATGCTTTACAGATTCACGATTCACAAAAATCACAGAAAAGTGACACTTTAGGCACTTAGGCTTGAAAAAGCTTTGTTATTGTGGTTTTGAGTAGTGAATCCGTAAACCGCTTAACCAAATGCCACGAAACCTTTCTCGCACCTCAAACATACCTAAATAAACTTGCATGAACTAACAGAATGCTTTACGGATTCACGATTCACAATAAATGCGAAAAAGTGACTCTTTAGACACTTAGGCTTGAAAAAGCTTAATTATTGAGGTTTTGAGTAGTGAATCCGTAAACCGCTTGACCAAATGCCATGAAACCTTTCTCGCACCTCAAACATACCTAAATAAACTTGTGTGAACTAATGGAATGCTTTACGGATTCACGAATCACAAAAAATACGAAAAATTGGCACTTTAGACACTTAGGCTTGAAAAAGCTTAATTATTGAGGTTTTGAGTAGTGAATCCGTAAACCGCTTAACCAAACACCATGAAACCTTTCTCGCACCTCAAACATACCTAAATAAACTTACGTGAACTAACGGAATGCTTTACGGATTCACGATTCACAAAAATCACGGAAAATTGACACTTTAGACACTTAGGCTTGAAAAAGCTTTGTTATTGAGGTTTTGAGTAGTGAATCAGTAAACCGCTTACCCAAACGCCATGAAACCTTTCTCGCACCTCAACCATAACTAAATAAACTTGCGTGAACTAACGGAATGCTTTACGGATTCACGATTCACAAAAAATACAAAAAAGTGACACTTTAGACACTTAGGCTTGAAAAAGCTTTGTTATATAGGTTTTGAGTAGTGAATCAGTAAACCGCTTACCCAAACGCCATGAAACCTTTCTCGCACCTCAACCATACCTAAATAAACTTGCGTGAACTAACGGAATGCTTTACGGATTCACGATTCACAAAAAATACGGAAAAGTGACACTTTAGACACTTAGGCTTGAAAAAGCTTTGTTATTGAGGTTTTGAGTAGTGAATCCGTAAACCGCTTAACCAAATGCCATGAAATCTTTCTTGCACCTCAAACATACCTAAATAAACTTACGTTAACTAACGGAATGCTTTACAGATTCACGATTCACAAAAATCACGGAAAAGTGACACTTTAGACACTTAGGCTTGAAAAAGCTTTGTTATTGTGGTTTTGAGTAGTGAATCCGTAAACCGCTTAACCAAATGCCACAAAACCTTTCTCGCACCTCAAACATACCTAAATAAACTTGCGTGAACTAACAGAATGCTTTACGGATTCACGATTCACAATAAATGCGAAAAAGTGACTCTTTAGACACTTAGGCTTGAAAAAGCTTAATTATTGAGGTTTTGAGTAGTGAATCCGTAAACCGCTTGACCAAATGCCATGAAACCTTTCTCGCACCTCAAACATACCTAAATAAACTTGCGTGAACTAACAGAATGCTTTACGGATTCACGATTCACAAAAAATACGAAAAAGTGACACTTTAGACACTTAGGCTTGAAAAAGCTTTGTTATTGAGGATTTGAGTAGTGAATCGGTAAACCGCTTAACAAAACGCCACGAAACCTTTCTCGCACCTGAAACGTACCTAAATAAACTTGCGTGAACTAACGGAATGCTTTACGGATTCACGATTCACAAAAAATGCGAAAAAGTGACTCTTTGGACACTTATGTTTGAAAAAGCTTAGTTATTGAGGCTTTGAGTAGTGAATCAGTAAACCGCTTAACCGAACATAGTTTTACTGTACTCTTTTATTATTTTATATATATACAACTAATTAATGAAAACTTTATCTTTTTTGTAGGTACAAAGTTTCACAATTTGATGGAAGGTTCTAACAAACAAACCACTTTTTTGATTGGGCTAATTCTTTTTTGTTGCTTTAGTGGTTTTATTAGTACTTTTTGATGAATATGTAAATAATATGTATATGTTATTAGTTTTGCACTAGACTCGTATCGATTGTATACTTTTTGTTCATCCCAATTAATTGGTTGATATTGTGATGAATCGATGAAATTTAGTCGTTGAAATAGATTATATATTGAGTTGGATTTAATTTTGTACAGGGTGGATGTCATTCTATATATGTACAGGGTGGTATATATTGTTTGTACAGGGTGGTATTTATGTCACTTTTACTGTATTTATGTCACTTTAAGGCTTTTTATGTAATAATTTTGTTTGGTATTTATGTCACTTTTTTAACTTTTATGTCACTTTATGTTAAAAGTGACATAAATAAAATTGTATTTATGTCACTTTTTAGACTTTGATGTTATGATTTTGTTTGGTATTTATGTCACTTTTTTACTTTTATGTCACTTTATGTTAAAAGTGACATAAATAAAATGGTATTTATGTCACTTTTAAGTATTTATGTCACTTTTTAGACTTTGATGTAATAATTTTGTTTGGTATTTATGTCACCTTTCTACTTTTATGTCACTTTAGTTTAAAAGTGACATAAATAAAATGGTATTTATGTCACTTTTAAGTATTTATGTCACTTTTTATTAACAAATGTGTTGGTTTTATGAAACATTTATGTCACTTTTTCGAAAATATTTATGTCACTTTTAAAACATTTATGTCGCCTCCATTTATGTCACTTTCTACTGAAAAAAATGACATAAATACCTATTTATGTCACTTTTTAAGTGACATAAAAGGCCTTTTTCCTTGTAGTGCACCCACGAGACTAATGTATATATAGGGGGAATGGGGGTGTAGGTGGCAGCATTTGCGCAGAAACTGGAATTCTAATAATTGCACTCTCGATCGATCGAATGATTCTCGATCGATCGAACTCAGATCGGTCAATTAGATCGATTGAAAAAGGGTTTGATCGATCGAAGTGGGGACCACGTATTAAATTTATGTTGGTAGGGTTTCGATCGCTCGAAAAAAGGTTCGATCGCTTCAACTTATGGGATACTCGATTGCTCAAAAGAGCTTCGATCGATCGAAGATGAAATTTCATGAATGGTCAAGGGATGTATATAGAATCTCTGCGCATAAATATTTATTGGAAATACAGGGTATTACAAAAGTCTTGAATCATGTGTAGTGCTCCTAGTTTGCCTTAATAGGCTGCACAAAATCCTTATCCCCAGCAAAGTTACATTATAGTGCATCAAATCCCATGGTTTGCCTTAAATGGCTCCATAAACTTGAGTTCTCTAGATGAGTTGCCATCCTTGCCTTGATCACGCGAAAAGGTATGCATGGAGATGTCGCATGAATCATCCATCATAAAGATAACCCCGCAGTCACAAATGCTCGTGATGTTCACCTACAATTATGGCTCATTACTGTGTCTCCCGGGAATAGTTCACCTTAAGTGGCTCTATGGACCCTTTTTGTTTCCACCTAGCTTATGTGAAGAGCTGCATATGGACATGTCACAAAGCCCTCGATGCGACACCCCGCAGTCGTAATCACAAAAGCAATCGCAAACACTCGTGAAGCTTGCCATAACTGGCTCATTACTGTGTATTTCAGGTCTAGTTCGCCTTAAGTGGGTTGGAGACCAGTTTGTCTCCACCTAGATCACATGAAGAGCTATCCACAGAGATGTCGCAAAGCCCTCGATGAGGCAGCCTTACATCATCCGTGCTTAGGAAACCCCATTATTACATCTCTTTGTATCGTCCGTATTAAAACACCCCCGTTGCATCGTCTGCGATAGGACACCCTTGCATCAACGGTGATAGGACATCCCATTATTGCATCGTCCGCGCTAAGGACAGCGTTCATGATATCCCAAGAGTGTTGCATGTTAGCAGTAATTTGAGTCTCATATCATTTATTGTATTTGACTTAAATTATTGCTTGCATATGGTGTGTTCATTGAACTATTGTTGGTTTGATTTCCTGTAAAGGAATACGTAGATATCTATTTTAAGGATGACCACTTGATTTTTGAGATTTTCTTCGTGTAGTTGATTGCATATTTTGATTTTCTTGATTTTGCTTCTTGAGTCTTCCAGACTCATTGAAAGGCTGTTAGGCATGCTTTGACATTCCCTTATGATGTGCGTTGCTTGCAAAGCTCTGTCAAACAGGCGCAAACTATAGATACCCTATTTTGGTTCGTCTGTTCGACAGAAGGAACCACACCTTAAGAACAATCGAATGACTAGCATCAAGATTTCTAGGATGTCAATTTTATAAAGGAGAACTCTGTGAAACATCGTGGTCTCCGAGATACGTTAGAAATTTAATTTAGAGACAAAAATCCAATTTAATAGAGCTTTTTTCACATGTAATGATAAAAATTTGACTTTTACCAAGCAAAATTCGGACCTCGAGGTGGGATTCTGAGAACTCCCTTTATAAAATAGTCTTGAAATAGGCTAAATTAGTGATGCAAGCCTTCACATTGGCCAAAAACCCTTTAGGAGAATTTTTACCCCTTTTTGCACCTCACAGGTTTGCTTCTTCTTGGAGTCAGCCTCATTCTTTTGACCATAACTCAAAATCTACAAGCTATTTTTGAATAAGACAAAAAATATCTGAAGCTAGACTTCCATACCTTTTGGGCTAGGAGCCATGTTGGCTCTCAAGCTGAGTATCGTGTGGAACTCTCAAACTGCCACATGGTAGCTCTGAGTACCACTATGACTCTCAAATACTTCAGATGTATTCTGGACCCTTGATTTGACCCCAATCCAAGTGAAAACGCCCAAAAACATGAAAATTTGTGTATCTCTTGTCCCACATTGCTTAACTACAATATTTTTCACCCAAAACTCATAGTATAAAAGGGGGTCCTCCCCTCCCCATCCAACACTCCTAAAAATCCTGAGAACTAGAGAGTTCAAGGAAACCCCCTTGGAGGATTCTGAAGCACTCAAAGTTCTCTGGAAAGTTTCATCTTTTAGTTTTTAAGGTTCTTGGAGCCCAAGGTGCTGGCAAAACCCTACAGAAGTATTCAGAGGGGAGTTCTTGAGGTAAGCCCCTTCTTCTTCTTTGTTTTTCTACTTTATTTTCCTATTTTGATCTTTATTTTATTAGATCTAGGTTCAATTTCTTGTTTATTCTTCGTGTTCTTCATTTTTATTGCTTTTAATCTTTAAAGTTCTAGGATAGTTGTAATTCCTTGATTGTCATATCCATTAAAGTAAAGTTATCCTAGGCAGAGCTACCCTCAAATTTATGGTAGCCAAAGCCTTGGGGTTGGTATTCAATCAATGGTTATCCAACCCCAGAGATAACAAAGCCTTAATTGGATCTACGAGTCTAGAAATAGGGAACTCATATAGGAATCATGTAGTAATTCATACTAGTTGGGATAGTAGGCTATCCATGTTTATAATCATGCATAGTAGTTTAATCAATGAATTAGATTATTCATAGTAATTGATTCCTAATTAGTTTGATTCATGAATTAATTCATATCCATGTATCCATGCACATGCATACACTTGTACACTATCCTCACATAGAATAGTAGGTTACCCATACTAGCACTACAAGGAAAAAGGCCTTTTATGTCACTTAAAAAGTGACATAAATAGGTATTTATGTCACTTTTTTTTCAGTAGAAAGTGACATAAATGTAGGCGACATAAATGTTTTAAAAGTGACATAAATATTTTCGAAAAAGTGACATAAATGTTTCATAAAACCAACACATTTGTTAATAAAAAGTGACATAAATACTTAAAAGTGACATAAATACCATTTTATTTATGTCACTTTTAAACTAAAGTGACATAAAAGTAGAAAAGTGACATAAATACCAAACAAAATTATTACATCAAAGTCTAAAAAGTGACATAAATACTTAAAAGTGACATAAATACCATTTTATTTATGTCACTTTTAACATAAAGTGACATAAAAGTAAAAAAGTGACATAAATACCAAACAAAATCATAACATCAAAGTCTAAAAAGTGACATAAATACAATTTTATTTATGTCACTTTTAACATAAAGTGACATAAAAGTTAAAAAGTGACATAAATACCAAACAAAATTATTACATAAAAAGCCTTAAAGTGACATAAATACAGTAAAAGTGACATAAATACCACCCTGTACAAACAATATATACCACCCTGTACATATATAGAATGTCATCCACCCTGTACAAAATTAAATCCAACTCAATATATAATCTATTTCAACGACTAAATTTCATCGATTCATCACAATATCAACCAATTAATTGGGATGAACAAAAAGTATACAATCGATACGAGTCTAGTGCAAAACTAATAACATATACATATTATTTACATATTCATCAAAAAGTACTAATAAAACCACTAAAGCAACAAAAAAGAATTAGCCCAATCGAAAAAGTGGTTTGTTTGTTAGAACCTTCCATCAAATTGTGAAACTTTGTACCTACAAAAAAGATAAAGTTTTCATTAATTAGTTGTATATATATAAAATAATAAAAGAGTACAGTAAAACTATGTTCGGTTAAGCGGTTTACTGATTCACTACTCAAAGCCTCAATAACTAAGCTTTTTCAAACATAAGTGTCCAAAGAGTCACTTTTTCGCATTTTTTGTGAATCGTGAATCCGTAAATCATTCCGTTAGTTCACGCAAGTTTATTTAGGTACGTTTGAGGTGTGAGAAAGGTTTCGTGGCGTTTTGTTAAGCGGTTTACTGATTCACTACTCAAAACCTCAATAACAAAGCTTTTTCAAGCCTAAGTGTCTAAAGTGTCACTTTTTCGTATTTTTTGTGAATCGTGAATCCGTAAAGCATTCTGTTAGTTCACGCAAGTATATTTAGGTATGTTTGAGGTGCGAGAAAGGTTTCATGGCGTTTGGTCAAGCGGATTACGGATTCACTACTCAAAACCTCAATAATTAAGCTTTTTCAAGCCTAAGTGTCTAAAGAGTCACTTTTTCGCATTTTTTGTGAATCGTGAATCCGTAAATCATTCCGTTAGTTCACACAAGTTTATTTAGGTACGTTTGAGGTGTGAGAAAGGTTTCGTGGCGTTTTGTTAAGCGGTTTACCGATTCACTACTCAAAACCTCAATAACAAAGCTTTTTCAAGCCTAAGTGTCTAAAGTGTCACTTTTTCATATTTTTTGTGAATCGTGAATCCGTAAAGCATTCTGTTAGTTCACGCAAGTATATTTAGGTATGTTTGAGGTGCGAGAAAGGTTTCATGGCGTTTGGTCAAGCGGATTACGGATTCACTACTCAAAACCTCAATAATTAAGCTTTTTCAAGCCTAAGTGTCTAAAGAGTCACTTTTTCGCATTTATTGTGAATCGTGAATCCGTAAAGCATTCTGTTAGTTCACACAAGTTTATTTAGGTATGTTTGAGGTGCGAGAAAGGGTTTGTGGCATTTGGTTAAGCGGTTTACAGATTCACTACTCAAAACCACAATAACAAAGCTTTTTCAAGCCTAAGTGTCTAGAGTGTCACTTTTTCGTGATTTTTGTGGATCGTGAATCCGTAAAGCATTCCATTAGTTCACGCAAGTTTATTTAGGTATGTTTGAGGTGCGAGGAAGGTTTCATGGCGTTTGGTTAAGCGGTTTACGGATTCACTACTCTAAAGGTCAATAACAAAGCTTTTTCAAGCCTTAGTGTCTAAAGTTTCCTTTTTCTGTGATTTTTGTGAATCGTGAATCCGTAAAGCATTCCGTTAGTTCATGCAAGTTTATTTAGGTATGTTTGAGGTGCGAGAAAGGTTTCATGACGTTTGGTTAAGCGGTTTACGGATTCACTACTCTAAAGGTCAATAACAAAGCTTTTTCAAGCCTAAGTGTCTAAAGTGTCACTTTTCCGTGATTTTTGTGGATCGTGAATCCGTAAAGCTTTCCATTAGTTCACGCAAGTTTATTTAGATATGTTTGAGGTGCGAGAAAGGTTTCATGGCATTTGGTTAAGCGGTTTACGGATTCACTACTCAAAACCTCAATAATTAAGCTTTTTCAAGCCTAAGTGTCTAAAGTGCCAATTTTTCGTATTTTTTGTGATTCGTGAATCCGTTAAGCATTCCATTAGGTCACGCAAGTTTATTTAGGTATGTTTGAGGTGCGAGAAAGGTTTTGTGGCATTTGGTTAAGCGGTTTACGGATTCACTACTCAAAACCACAATGACAAAGCTTTTTCAAGCCTAAGTGTCTAAAGTGTCACTTTTCCGTGATTTTTGTGGATCGTGAATCCGTAAAGCATTCTATTAGTTCACGCAAGTTTATTTAGGTATGTTTGAGGTGCGAGAAAGGTTTCATGGCGTTTGGTTAAGCGGTTTACGGATTTACTACTCAAAACCTCAATAATTAAGCTTTTTCAAGCCTAAGTGTCTAAAGTGCCAATTTTTCGTATTTTTTGTGATTCGTGAATCCGTAAAGCATTCCATTAGTTCACGCAAGTTTATTTAGGTAAGTTTGAGGTGCGAGAAAGGTTTCGTGGCATTTGGTTAAGCGGTTTACGGATTCACTACTCAAAACCACAATAACAAAGCTTTTTCAAGCCTAAGTGTCTAAAGTGTAACTTTTCCGTGATTTTTGTGGATCGTGAATCTGTAAAGCATTCTATTAGTTCACACAAGTTTATTTAGGTATGTTTGAGGTGCGAGAAAGGTTTCATGGCATTTGGTTAAGCGGTTTACGGATTCACTACTCAAAACCTCAATAATTAAGCTTTTTCAAGCCTAAGTGTCTAAAGTGCCAATTTTTCGTATTTTTTGTTATTCGTGAATCCGTAAAGCATTCCATTAGTTCACGCAAGTTTATTTAGGTATGTTTGAGGTGCGAGAAAGGTTTCATGGCGTTTGGTTAAGCGGTTTACGGATTCACTACTCAAAACCTCAATAATTATGCTTTTTCAAGCCTAAGTGTCTAAAGTGCCAATTTTTTGTATTTTCTGTGATTCGTGAATCCGTAAAGCATTCCATTAGTTCACGCAAGTTTATTTAGGTATGTTTGTGGTGCGAGAAAGGTTTCATGGCGTTTGGTTAAGAGGTTTACGGATTCACTACTCTAAAGGTCAATAACAAAGCTTTTTCAAGCCTTAGTGTCTAAAGTGTCACTTTTCTGTGATTTTTGTGAATCGTGAATCCGTAAAGCATTCCGTTAGTTCACGCAAGTTTATTTAGGTATGTTTGAGGTGCGAGAAAGGTTTCATGACGTTTGGTTAAGCGGTTTACGGATTCACTACTCTAAAGGTCAATAACAAAGCTTTTTCAAGCCTAAGTGTCTAAAGTGTCACTTTTCCGTGATTTTTGTGGATCGTGAATCCGTAAAGCATTCCATTAGTTCACGCAAGTTTATTTAGATATGTTTGAGGTGCGAGAAAGGTTTCATGGCGTTTGGTTAAGCGGTTTACGGATTCACTACTCGAAACCTCAATAATTAAGCTTTTTCAAGCCTAAGTGTCTAAAGTGCCAATTTTTCGTATTTTTTGTGATTCGTGAATCCGTAAAGCATTCCATTAGTTCACGCAAGTTTATTTAGGTATGTTTGAGGTGCGAGAAAGTTTTCGTGGCTTTTGGTTAAGCGGTTTACGGATTCACTACTCAAAACCACAATAACAAAGCTTTTTCAAGCCTAAGTGTCTAAAGTGTCACTTTTCCGTGATTTTTGTGAATCGTGAATCCGTAAAGCATTCCGTTAGTTCAGGCAAGTTTTTTTAGGTATGTTTGAGGTACGAGAAAGGTTTCATGGCATTTGGTTAAGCGCTTTACGGATTCACTACTCTAAAGGTCAATAACAAAGCTTTTTCAAGCCTAAGTGTCTAAAGTGTCACTTTTTCGTATTTTTTGTGATTCGTGAATCCGTAAAGCATTCCGTTAGTTCATGCAAGTTTATTTAGGTATGTTTGAGGTGCGAGAAATGGTTCGTGGTGTTTGGTTAAGCTGTTTAACGATTCACAACTAAAACACTCCAAATTTGCAATAGCAAAGCTGGGTTCGAAAAAAATAAATTATAGAAAAAGCTGTTTAACGATTCACAACTAAAACACTCCAAATTTGCAATAGCAAAGCTGGGTTCGAAAAATTAAATAACAGAAAAAGCAACTTTGGACTTAAGAAGATGCATTTTTATTGTGATATAAGCAATTTACTTACCTATGCATTCATTCGGGTATATGTTCCACAACGAAATCTATGAACTCAGTCCGCATTTCATTGATATCATCAGGTGTGTAAGTTTTTTTATCACACAACCTTTTCATCTAAACAATTCAAAACAAAAGTTAATTAATGATAATCAAAAAATTTAAAGATGCGCAAAAAGTTAATTAATGATCATCAAAACTCAATAAAAAAACAAAAACCTTTTTCTCAGGGGAAAGAGAAGGATCCCCAATCAAGTCTCTCATGAACATCATCAAAAAGTATCCGCATTCAACACCCCCTTCTTGTTGTGGACACTATATTAAGACACATAGAGAAAACTTTACTAGATAATAATAAAGAACTAAACGAATCATTTTAATTCTTATTTACTTGCCTTTGGGGTTTTCCAAATAGGCTTTGGCATTCTCATTCCATCGATATGCAGTGATATGAGCGCACTTCAAGACAAAGAGCTTTGAATTAATTGCAAACATGTTATAGCCGTCAAGGGAATATTCAATAAATAAGAATTACTCACGTATTGATATGTAGCTTCATTTGTTCACTCGGTTTAGTCATACTTTTTGGATCGAACCAATAACACTCCATGGTAGAGAGATCGATGACAAGTAAGACCCAATGAAACCTGTGTACGTAATTTAACAGAAAACTTAACATTTTCATATTGAAGATTATTATGCTTTAAGAAGAAAAATGAAATAACCTACGCCGTTTGAATGTTGTATGGAATAAAGCACACTTGGTTCCTCTTTGCATTTTTCAATCTTTCCTTAACCAGTTTTCTTTTTTCTTGATGTGAGACAGTATTGAATGATTCAGAATTGAAAAATACAATAGTTCTCTGAGACTTTTCAAGTTTTACATACAAAAGCCTAAACCATAAAATAAATAATTAGTATATCAAAGACAATCAAATAAGACAGTAAAAATTAATTTCATCGCTTACCTCATGTACGCCTTAATGCACGTGACATCTAAGGGCTTCATCTCACAAAAATCGACCAAGTCTTGCTTGAGAACATAGCATTCGGTAGTATCATCTCCAAACATCTCCTTCTCTATTGGAATTCTTATTTGATTAGTCTCCGTGGCTGTTAACATTTGGCTAAATGTATGAATAACTTCACATCCACTTCCATCTTTCTTCTCACTTTCTTTCAGGACACCAGCATCATCTTTCTTCTCACTTTCTTTCAGGACACCAGCATCATCTTTCTTCTCACTTTCTTTCTGGACACCAGCATCATAAGTTTTTTCTTCCTTTTTTTCATAGTTAAGAAAAAGTTAATTTAAATAATGCATTTTAATTTACTATCTTTCTATAACACTTAATTAGTAAATATTTTACCTCAACACCAATGAGCACAAGCTCTTTAGGCCAAGCAACAATTGACCCAATAGCATCTTTAATTTGTGTCATCTCATCACCAACTGGTATAGGGAGTGCAACATTTGAGAAAATAGCTTCTGTCACTTTGCTAATAGAGACACGTACATTTTGTTCTCCCAAACTAACATTATGAATTTTCTCATGAGGCCCACTCTTCTCAAAGACCATCCCCACTGCAACAATGTTGTTTGTGGTGCCAATTGCCAACCTGCATCTCTTTTCCTATAATAAATACGACCATGCCAAATTTCAAAATCCAACAATAAAATTGCAATGACATGTATTCATTTAAAAAAATTTCAAGAATACATGCCTTTCCAGTACTTGATACGTGAGGTGATGCATGTTCATGAGCCTTTGTTGTCCCATCAATTTTTAACTATGCATAAAAGAAAAAAAAAATTAGATTCATCGCAAAAAACACCCTAAAATAAGACATGATATAAAATTGTACAATGATTTTCCATTACCCTTTTTGAACTTGAATCAGTCTTACTACCACTTGTACCCCACATTATCCTTTTCGAAGAGAACTCACAATTTCTGTTATCACTTTTTTGAGTATTGGAAGCAACCTTCTCAGATGAGTGTCCCTTAAGCAATTGGAGTTGCAATTGACTAAACTTTTGTTCTGCCTCTATTCTTCTTTGTTGTTCCTCCTTCAATTTGAACTCCAACTCATTTATATATTTTCTTGATGCACGTCTAGGCAGATTAAAGTAGTTGGAGGGGGTGACTCCAAATCCTAGACCTCTCACACGACCGGAGGGCTCGGAAGTGCCCAATGCCATACTAAGGATGTCAAAACTTCCTTCTAGTACTACACTCCCATCCTCAACTTGATTCTTCATTGTAACCTAGACGGTTGATAAGTGTCAAGTATAAATATGGACAAAGCATATTTCAATGCGAGAGAGAAAGAGAGAGAGCACAATGCCGATATTGATTGCAAAGTACTTACCACTTTGTCAACTATTTCCTTGGTGGCATCGTCTCCGAATCCGCCACCTTTTTTTTCTCGGCCTTTTGTCCATAAGAAACTTCGATCAACTTCATATTTGGGTCCCAACTCCTCTTTCTATCATCACAATAAAGTGTAAAAAAATATAATCAATACCTTTGCATTGATAGTATCATAAAAAAGATTCTTATAATTAAACCTACCAACTCTTCGGCCAAACCAGCATAACCTTTCTTGCTCATACGATGATTATATAGATTCTTTGCTCGCCTTTCACGTTGCTCCTTGCTTAGAACCTTATAATTACAAAACATAAGGATGGAAATAATATTAGTATTAACTTTATAAACCCAACTCTACTTTGCATACATTCAATAATTCTTTTGAATTATACCTTAAAATGTTCGGAGAGCCTAACTTTGTCAAATTCATCCCATGTCGGCTGATCAATATACTTTTTATACTTATGTGGCGGGTCTTTAAGAAGCTCGGGCTTGTCTTTAAACTTATTTATCCAATCTCTAGTGAGGTTTGTTTTGAATGCCCTCCACTTAGTAGCCATGGATGATAAGCTCGACTTTTTGGTGTTTGGGTCTACATCAAATTTAACCTTGAGATGTAAAAAGACAAGAATCAGTTAAACATAGAGAGATAATCCATCTTATACGAAGTACAAAGAACAAATTCTATCACCTGTAAAGCTGCCCACGAGTTCGTTTTTAAGCTATCTGGCACCTTGTGCCACGTTAAGTAATTAATTGGTACAAAAGACTTCACCAATAGACCCATGTAACCTGCTAGCTTTTTTTTATGTGAACCTATGGGCTGTCCTTTGGAATTATAAATGATTTTCAACCTTTCTTCACTGGTGGTTATTTGCATCACATCCTTTAGCTTTGCTGGTCCTCGACCTTTATTATCAAGGGACATTTGTTCTGAATCTTTGTCATTTTCCACCTCCATGATAAGATGAACACTTCACTGAGGCTGCAAAATTCAGAGATTATAACACCAACTAAATGAAACAATTGGCATACTATACAACATGAATAAACTGCAAATCCAATAATAAATGAAGAAACAAAACAATTCAAATGAAACAAATCAACTGAAGAAATGAAACAATTCAAAAGGGGCATGTTAGGCAACATTACTAAACTACAAATCCAACTGAAGAAATTGACAGAAACAAAAAATCCAATTATAGAACGGTCATAATGTAATAAGTTTTGCTGCTTTACAAGTAATCCAAAGGGTAAAAATGCAATTAAGATTTTGAATGGTCGATCCAAGTCCCCTCATCACAATCATCACGTGCATAAGTTGATGATGACTCATCAATCACATCGAAGATTTCAGCATTTGGGAGTACATTAACAGAAATTTCATCTCCGATAAAGTCATCATCATTGTCTTCATCATAATATTTTCTTTGAGGAGATGATAGAACAATTGACCATTTAGGATCCAATTGGTCAGGGGCATAAAAGACTTGTTTTGCTTGAGATGCCAAAATAAAAGAGTCAGATTTATGGCCCACTCTAGAAAGATCAACCGACGTGAAACCAAGTTCATCCACCCTGATTCCATTTTTACTATCAACCCAATCACACTTGAATACTGGAATCTTGAAAGAGATATAATCAAGCATCCATATCTCTTTAATCACGCCATAAAAAAGCATTTCTGTAGTCACAGGTCTTGTATCCTTTGCGCTAGCAACCTGCAACGTCTTTGCCACTATGCACACTCCACTATTTTGGTTGACCCGTACATCATCACGATCCTTCGTTTGATAACGAAAACCGTTAATGACATAGCCAGGGAATTTTACAACATCTGGGCGAGGTCCAAGGGCTATCCATTTTAAGGTGTCTGAGACTTGTTGCTCTGTTTCGACCTGATTTTTAAGAAGTTAATTTAGTCACAATTATCAAATAGGAGATATAATATAACTATATTATATGAATCATACCCTTGTACGTAACCAATCAATAAATGTACGGTTGTGCTCATCTTGGCAGAATTTTTTATTTTTCCCTTTACGAGGGTAAGCTTCTTTCAAGTACTCCTCATGCGCCCTATTAAGTTATTAATAATACATCATAATCCATTTTAAAAAAGTAACAGAGGAATAAACATTCATACTAAGGAAAAATTGAAAAGTCTTTACTCTATATAAGGTTGAACATCATTTGTGTTATGTAACACATAAAGATGTGCCTGGTTTAAGGACAGACGGTCAACTTCAATGACATTAGCTCCTCCGAAAGGTTTTTCTTCATTTCTAGCAAACGGAACTCCGATTGGATCTAGGTTAGTTAAGAACTCGGAACAAAAATCAATCGCCTCTTCTATGATATAACATTGGGCAATGCACCCTTCCGGTCGATTTTTGTTTCTCACATACCCCTTCAACACTCTCATGTACCTATAATATTAATCATGATAAAGTTAAAATTACCATGATGAGTACTTGCTAATGGTAGTAAATAATTAAATCAAATGTTTTAATACGCTGACCTTTCGGGTGAGTACATCCATCTAAAGAAAACCGGACCACCAAGTTCAACCTCCCTAACAAGATGCACCATCAAATGCACCATTATGTCGAAGAATGATGGTGGAAAGTATTTTTCCAACAAGCATAGTGTGACCACGAGCTCCTTTTGGATTTCTTGTAGCTTCTGCACATCCACAACTTTGGCACAAATAGCATTGAAGAAGAAGCACACTCTGATAATAGCATATCTCACATGTTTTGGCAACACACCTCGTATTGGAATAGGAATAAGTTGTTGCATTAACACATGGCAATCATGGGACTTAAGTCCATACAATTTCAAATCTTCCATTGACACACGACTTCTAAAATTTGAAGAATATCCGTCTGGAACCTTAAGCTCAAGCAACGATTTACACACCATTATTTTCTCTGCTCTAGTTAATGAATAACATGCTGGTGGTAGGTACGTCCTTGTCCCCTTAACTTGCGGTGCCAATTCTTTCCTTAAACCCATTTCTACAAGGTCCTTACGATAATTAACTCCATCTTTTGTTTTCCCTGGAATGTTGAGTAGGGTCCCAATGATATTATCACAAACATTCTTTTCAATGTGCATGACATCCAAGTTATGTCGAATAGGCAGATGTTTCCAGTACTCGAGCTCAAAAAATATAGACTTCTTCTTCCAACTTGTAACGTCAACATTGTGTGCATTTTGTTTCTTATTTCCTTTCTTCCTCTTCTTTGATGTTGATTTATTATTTTGTAAAAATTTTTTTCCCCATGAAACCTTGATCCCCCCCACCTTTAATAATATCTGTTCACCACTCAATGGTTCGGGATGTGACCCAAACTCTTGATCACCATTAAAAGCCTTCTTTTGATTTCGAAACGAATGATTTCGTGGAAGATATCTTCTATGCCCTGTATAAATACACTTGCTACAATGTGTCAGTCTATGAGAATATGTTTTCTCATTGCATATTGGACAAGCAAAATATCCTTTGACGGTACAACCAGACAAATTTCCATATGCAGGAAAATCGTTAATTGTCCACAATAATACGGCCTTTAAGGTGAAAGATTGTTTTTGATAGGCGTCGTAAGCCTCAACTCCATCCTCCCATAATGTTTTCAAATCCTCAATCAGAGGTACTAAATAAACATCTATATCATTGCCAGGTTGTTTTGGACCAGAAATCAACATTGTCAACATCGTAAACTTTCTCTTCATGCACAACCACGGTGGAAGGTTGTATGTGTTCAACATAACAGGCCAACAACTGTACCTAGTACTAAGGGTACCGTACGGATTAATTCCATCCGCTGAAAGTGACAGCCGTAGGTTTCTCGGTTCTGCTGCGAACTCGGGCCAATTTTCATCAATTATTTTCGATGTTGGCGAGTCTGCTGGGTGACGCAATTGACCATCAACTTCTCTTCCTTTCGCATGCCATGTTAAATCATTTGCCGTCTGGGCAGATTGAAACCACCTTCTAAATCTTTGAATGGGTGGAAAGTACCATAATACTTTGGCAGGTACACCCTTGTTTTGTTTATCCTTACTTTCTGTGGGCATATTTTTCTTCACCTTATACCTTGACACTCCACACTTTGGACATGTAGTTGAATCTTCATACTCATTTCTATAGAGTATGCAATCATTGGGGCATGCATGT
Source organism: Hydrangea macrophylla (assembly GCA_033977485.1). Lineage (NCBI taxonomy): Eukaryota > Viridiplantae > Streptophyta > Magnoliopsida > Cornales > Hydrangeaceae > Hydrangea > Hydrangea macrophylla. Next base: position 14,866,884 of record CM066992.1, read on the forward strand.
ATTTTTCTGTATTCCATTCCAAATGTCGACAAGATACGCTTAGCCTCAATGGTTGACAAGGGCAATTCATTATCTTCCGGAAGCATGTCGGAGAACAATGCCAGGACGTCGGAAAAACTTTTATCACTCCACCCACTCTTGGCCTTAATATTGAAGAGCTTCACTATTGCAGATAACTTAGTATGCTTCGTACACCCTTTATACAAAGGTTTCTTTGCATCTTCAAGCAATTTTTGGAATCCTTGAATATCACCTAAGGCACTTGCATTTACAGACTGAACCATTTCTATTGTTCTTGCAACATCATTAAAGGTCTCCTCTTCATCATCTTTGGAGATAGGCTCGTCTACATTGAAAGTTGGCGGTATTTCATCCTGGTCATCTTCCCCATGCCACTTCCATATGGTGTAGCTGGGATCAATACCATATCTAGTGAGATGAAATCGGATCTCTTTCAATTCTAACTTATAAAAATTCTAACATTTAGTGCACGGACAACGAATTGAGTTCAGATCCTTCGCACCATCTTCAACAACATTAAGAAAATGTTGAACCCCTTCCCTGTATTCGTTCGACAATAGTCCTTTCTTCATCCATGACCTATCCATATCCTAGAACAAATAAAAGAGCAATGAATTCAATAAAAAAGGATGGGCCTCAAACTAATTATTGCTACACCATCTATGATGGTTAGATAAATCCATCATAGAGCATAGAGTTCTACTGGGCTCATGATTTTAGAGACAGAAAAGAACAAAAATCATAGAGTATGTATAAATATATAGGGAATCGTCCAGAGCACATATGCAAGTCAGTGCACATTTGTCACGTGCACGGACACAATAAGGTATACAAAACACTGTGCTAAATATGTGCACAAAATATGAAAACTAGAGCATAGGGAATTGATAAGACCGGTGGTGACTAGATTTGCCACGAGTTTTCGTACTTTGAAGAGTATTATGGAAGCAAGACTACCTCTTCGGTCTATGTTTGCATCGGAAGAGTGGGCTAATTAAGAGTTCTTATGCTAAAAAGGATGAAGCCGTGAATCTATCACACTATGTTTTAGGGGACCAAAGATTTTAGAAAGCAATTAAATATTGTTTGAAATGTGTGCTTCCGCTAGTGAAAGTTCTAAGACTAGTAGATGGTGATGTAACCCCAGCAATGGGATATATTTATGAGGCTATGGATAGGACAAAAGAACAAATTAAGAAGAATATGAACAATGTGGAGTCGAGATATAAGCGCATTTAGGGCATCATTGACGAACGTTGGAATTTACAACTCCATCGACCACTTCATGCGGTGGCATACTATCTTAATCCAAAGTAAGTTGCTCTAATGTAGGATACTTATATATATAGTATATGAATCTGTATATTATTTATAAATTTCTAATTGTTTGATAACTTACACTTTACTTGAATTTAAGGTTTCATTATGATCAAAATTTTCAAGCGGATTTAGAAGTAAAGATGGGGTTGTTTAGAACCATTGAGAGATGTGGAAACAAGAGATGCATCCCGATGGAAACAAGAGTCCTAATTGATTCACAACTTGAGAAGTTCAAGAACCAATGGCTTGTTCAGAATGAGCATGGCGGTCGTGACAAGAGACAAAAAACAACCCGGTAATCTCTATTTATAAATTTACATGTTACAAGTTACAACAATAAACATTTTTTAAAATATAATTTCTTCTACTTTCTAATTGTAGCTTAATTTGTAGTGGGAAAATTATGAGGAAGAGTGCAAAGCGCTCCAAAGGCTAGCAATACGGGTGATAAGCCTTACTTGTAGTGCCACCGGTTGTGAAAGAAATTGGAGCTAGCACATTTGAGCATGTCCATTCTAAGAATAAAAGGAACCATTTGGAGCAACTACGGTTGAATGCGTTAGTATATGTAAAGTACAACATTCAACTTGAGTTGAGACATGCACAACGACAACAAAAAGGGGAGGATTTGTATGATCCAATTTGTTTGTCGGATATGATCCAACTTGAGCATGGATGGATATTGAAGAATGCTTCACTTTGCCCCCATGTACTTCAAAGAAAAGTAATTTCATTAGATAAGAGTAGTACCTTTGAAATTTAGACAACAAAATTTCTAATAAATAAGTTCTATGTTTATTTTCTTAAAAATATATATACATATTTTGGGAACTCAAAGGGAGTTGGAAGAAAAAGTAAATGAAAGTAAAAGATGTTATTATAAAAATTCTGGAATACCCATATAGTAATTTGACAAAATATTTCTGGAGTACCCATATAGTAAATTGAACAAAATTATTTAAATGGACAAAGTCCAAAACCATTACATCCTAAAGGCAAAACATTAAAGTTACCACATCCAAAAGAACGTTCCTACAAAGAGAACAAAACCTCTACACAAGCAACAAAATATATAGCTTAGGATGGGTTATCAGACTTATGTTACATTGAACGGCATGTATGTCGGGTTCAATTATGTGCCTTAGCCTTGGATTTTCCAAATCCTAAACACAAACATCAGCATTAGCTTGAGTTTTTATATGCAATTAATTGTAAGCTTGAAATAACTCGAGTGCTTTGTCGGTGCACTTCAAATCGGATACGGCTACTTCAGCACATTAAGAGGAATAGGTTGAATTTCACAATCAGTTTAACAAGTTCCAAACCATTTCACTATAAATAAAAAGATAAAAAAAGATCTTTCCCCAATTACACATGCATGACTTTGATTGCTCCAGCTCTTCCTTTCTCACGAAAACACGTAGTGCACACTCACACCTAATATTCAAATCCTCAAAAGACTCGGGACAAGCACATAGAAACTTAGCCAATAGATTGACATCTCCCATCTCAGCTACACAATGCACAAGAGTACTACTAGTATTTTATTCATTTCGAATCTCTCCTTATATCTAGTATTCGTCGCATCTAACGGCGGTGATGATCAGAGGCACCCTTATAAGTGGGAGACCTCTCTTCTATAAAATAAAGATGACACTTGCAATAATGTGCATTCAAAGAAGAAAAGGAAGGAAAAAGAAATTGTTTTTCTTTGATGCTTAAATAGTATTGAAACTCAAAAAAATTTAATAAATAAAGAGAGTAAGAAAGTGATTCACAAGATTTTAGTTTACTCAAAGTAGTATTCAACTGCAGAAAAAGCCATTGGTTTCTTAGCTTGACAAATCTTCATTGCATATTGAATAACAGGCAAGGGATTTTTTTTTACTCAGACCCAAGTAATTTTCTGACTGTTTATTTATTCTTGAATTCTCCAAGAAGTAAATCAATCTAAGCTTTACTTGGACTAAGATTTGCTTTCTGTGGGAGATTTTAAAATGCTTTCATAACATGATTTTTTTTATAGCTTGCAATGGAAAACACATTAATTGTTTGCTTTTTACATGTGTAAATTTACTAGTTTCTCTTGTCAATCTCAGCAAGTCACCTTGGATTCCTATCATTCTCTGATTTTCCGATGTATATAGAGCTTGCATATTGTATATACTAGCTTTTATATATCATTTTCATAGCCTGAACTAGCCATATATAATGCTGCTCTCTGCTCTCACCATGTGATAGTGATACAAACCAACACAATTTTTTGTTAAGTTGTAGAGACTGATCACCTTTCGACCTTGAAGCCCCTACGCATAATGGGGTCCATTTGGGGTGTTTTCGTGGGCTATTTCTTTATCAGTTTCAGGCCTATCGGAGCCATTTGGGGTGTTTTCAGAGCAGTTCTGGGCTAATGGAGGTCCAAAGTGTCCATTAGAAAATTTCCAAACTCGGCATAATGAAATTTTTAATTGTGGTTCTCAGAGCTAATTTTTAATTTCCAAACTCTTCCCTAAATAGATGCATTTATCTTGAAAAAGGCATATTCGTGTAAATCCACATTAATTAGTACTCAAATTAATAAGAGATGACAAACAAATGGCCAATCAAAATCTACAAGAAGCAAAACAAATGTCCCAAATCTCATTCATACAAAGACAAAGCCTTTTCTCATGTTAATGCCCCGTACATATATAAATGTGTGTGTGTGTGTGAGAGAGAGAGAGAGAGAGAGAGAGAGAGACCTGGAGATCAAGGGAAAGCTAGGCAGAGCAGCGGCGTCGCAGAGAAGCAGCGGCGGAGCAGCGGCGGCGCAGAGAATGGAGGCGGCGGCGGCGGCGCAGAGAATGGAGGCGGCGGTAGAATGGAGGCGACGGTGGTTGAGTGGTTTGGGTTTGGGAATGGATATGGAGATAGGGTTTGGGTTTGGGTTTGGGAATGGAGATGGAGAGAGACTAGGGTTTGGGTTAATTATATTTGGGTTTGGGAATGGAGATGGAGAGAGGATTTAGGAATGGAGATGGAGAGAGGGATTGGGAATGGAGATAGAGAGATCAATGGTTTGAGTTTTCTCATTCTGAACATTTATCAATTCCCCCGCCCTTTCCCGCGCGCAAGATGACTTTTATGTCACTTTTTGTAAAATTTTTGTACATTTATGTCACTTTTTTGAAAAACTGACATAAAAAAATTTGCAATATTTACAAAATTGCCACCGCGTTTTTATTTATGTCACTTTTTAAAAGGTGACATAAAAGTATTATTATTTATGTCACTTTTTCAAAAAGTGACATAAATAAGAAATTTGTATTATTTACATGTTTGCCACCGCGTTTTTATATATGTCACTTTTTAAAAAAGTGACATAAATACGTTATCATTTATGTCACTTTTTTAAACAAATGACATAAATAATCCAGTATTTATGTCACTTTTTTAAAAAGTGACATAAATACTAAAAAAGTGACATAAAAAGACCCAGCTAGAAATATTTATGTCACTCAAAATAAAAGTGACATAAATACAAGTTTTAAAGTGACATAAAAAGCCATTTTTCTTGTAGTGTAGGGATAACATCTTAATTAGGCTTACACATGCACACTACCCTACATAGTAGTCATGTTTGGGTGTGTATACATGTTATTGATGCCTAGATAGGCATGGTATTCTTGGATTATCGTCTATATATTATCGTGCATTGTCCTAACTATAGGGAATTAGGAATGATTGGGAATGCTATGCTATGCCGGGTAAGTTCTCCACATTCCCTCTTATTTACTACTTTTTTGGATCACATAAAAGCATGATTAGGGGGATACAAAAATAGATTTAAATTCCTTACATGATTACTTGTGCATAGAATTCATATTTTTCTAGGGTTTTGTGTGTAAATTTCACGTTTAATTTAATTTTATTCCCTTTTCATGCATAAGGGAGCGTAGCTATATGTTTAGTCCCCAATTTACTGCTTTAGCACTTACATTTTGTGGTAAATGCTTAGACTTTTGCACAATTTTATATCTTTAGCTATTTATAACTTGAATTAGGATTGCATTATTGTAATTGAAACGGTCTTCATAATCTCTAGTCAAACACCTTGAAAGCTAAATAGTGGCCCATCTCACGATGGGGCGAGAAGGGGTGTTTTATCACGATCTAGCTCCTTCCTCTCTCGTACCTTAACCACCAAACCGAGTTCTTTGGTGATAACGGGGCGGTAATCTCCATCCATTGGACTTGATAGATTTAGTTTTCTTAGTTTCCTTTATAAAATCAAGTGGCAACTCTATTAGTGAGGATCTGTAATGGCCCACCTCCCCATCTAGCAACAATATTGTCCTCTTTGGGCCTAAACACAAAGAACTTCCTAGGGGGTCACCCATCCCTGGTACTGCTCTATCAGCAGCACGCTTAACTATGGAGTTCTTTTGTGTTTAGCACCCTCACGGTTTTAAAAGGCCTTGTTGCATATAGAGGGGTGATTAAGTCTTATAAACTAGTCCAGGAACTTCACCTCAGGCGATGTGGGACAAGCCCCCACACCCAACCTCACCTCATCCATCTAGGCCATTCTACCTCAGGAGTATTGGCTCTTGGTCGTCACAGGATCTCTCCGGATATAGCCTCGTGGGATATACATAGATTACTCACTCGTGTAGCCTCGGATATGGATCATGGGCATCGATAGTTGCCTCGGGTTGGATAAAAAGCCCCATGGAATCCAAAATACGAGTAATCCAAATCGATCGGATCTAATAAAGGCTAATGAAGGGCGGTGAACCTCACTTATGGTTGTTGGCATGAGATTGAAATGGGACAATCATGCTGGCCTAATCCTTCTAGGCCCCAAGCATGGTTCGAGTACCCATACCAAGTGATCACAGAAAATTTTGTGCTAAATCCAAAGAGGAGTAGAGAATTTATTAGCTTTACTTTAAGAATTTAAAGATGCTCTTGCTCAATTTTGAAAATATGAACTTGGAACTTCTTAAAGTTTGCTCACCATCCCCTTTTCTCATATACCAATCTTAAGAGATGAGCCCAATCCAATTCAAAGCCATGCACTTGGTCCTAGATGGTAGCTATATATTTAAAAAAATTCTTCTTCCAAAAAAACAAAAAAAAAAAGAAAAGGAGCCCGCTAGGATGAAAAGCCGAAAGGGCGCCCAGGCAAAGTTAGAGCAAAAAAAAAAAGAGCTTGCTAGGATAAAAACCTGAAAGGGTGCCTTAGCAAAAGTTAGAAAAAATAGATGTGTGTTAATTTCGAACCCCGAATCCTAGCCAGTCAAAATCATGAAGGGAATAAGATATAGTGAGGTAGATAAAACAAATGAAAGAGAAAAGAGAAAGAAGGGAATAAATAAGATTGAGAATTCTCGAGCACTTCAATGTACATCATTAGCACATGAATTATCTCAAGGCTTTGTGTTGTTCTAAGCAAAGAAAAGAAATTGGAAATGAAAAGAGAGATTTGAAAGTATCAATTAGTCTCAAAATTTTGTGAGAGGCTCAAATGGCTAAGTGGGCCTAAACCAATGCAGAGATATCATGGGCAAAACAAAATAATAAAGAGAGGTTTACAGGGATGATATTGCTTTATGAGTATGATAGAGTATGATTAAAACACGATGCACTATGAGAGTTGTAAGGTTTAACAGGCTAGTGAAAGGTTAAAATAATCAACCGTCAAAAGAAAAAGAAAAAAAAAAGAAAGAAATGAAAAGAAGAAATTAAAAGGGAAAAGTAGTTCATGTTCTCATCATCCTGTTCAAAAGCCACCACAAGGGATCCATTTCAGAAAATTTATCCAGGGAAGGGCATTTATTTGACCAAAATGGCAACAGATCTTGAAAAGCCCACCAATTCTTGTAGCCTTTTTCTTTCAAGACCTCCAGAATACATGAACTACGTTCGACCTGATTCCCACTAGGAGATACGTATGCAACCTAACTAGTTTGGTCGCCACCCTTGCTATAATCTAGCGCTTTCTTTCAAGTCTTGGTCAAACTACTTTGGACCTGATTCCGATTCGGGGATAAGTAGGCCAACCTCACTTAGTTCTCGGTCCTTGAATGCCATCCTTTGTGCCTTTTTATTATATTCACTTAAATTAGGGGCAAACTTGCATTTACAAGGGATCATATATGTATTGCCAAACCAAGGGCAAACTTTATTTTCCTATCAGAATTGGGGTGTCCCACTTCAGCCCGCCATATTCATGATGATTACCTCTAGGTTGGGAGAAACTATACTTCAGGCATTTTTTGTATTGTCATCTTTTCAAAATCTATTAGAATAAGCCCATGTACTTTCATTTACATCTCCAAACTAGGGGCAAACTTCATTTGCTGAACACCCTATTTAATCCCAGAAGCAAAGCCCCAAGTCTTGTTCAAACTAGGGGCAAACTTCATTTGCCAAAATCCCTCTATGACTAGAGTCAAGTTCTTAAGTAATTGAGTTTGTTTTGAAAGGATTGAAATAGAGTGTCCTTTATTTTACAAACTAAAGCACTAATTTGAAGCACACTCTCGATAGGCAAAGAATCAGCTAAATCAAAACGGAAAAGTCTTCAAAGTTTAGATTTATCAGCAAAATACTACCATGAATAAATAAAAAATGAGATGACATATTATTCACGATGAAAGCACATTGGTTCATAATAATATAGAGTTTGAGTTAGTTGTCTTGTGTAATAGCTTTGTCAACTATATCCTCCTTTGATGAGACAATAATGGTCTCAAATGTGCCGGTTTAAGATGATAAATAAAGATTTGAAAAGCCTTCATGAGAATTCCAAGAGAAATACGAGCAGAGGTTTCAAACACTATCACAACATAATGCTAAAGTGGCAATCTGAGAAGAGACCAAGACTAGGGGCAAATGTGACTTCTCTCTTTTGACAGAATCGATGTGTTTCCTCTGAGGATCCACAAATGTAGAAAATCATCTTTCTGAAGACCACTTTGGTGGCAAAAATTCATTTTGTGAGCCCACTTTTATGAAAATCCATTTCATGAGTCCATGACAAATCCACATTTGTAACAAGCTCATCCAATCGAGCTCATTTTGATGTCAAAAGCACCACATCAATCCAGCACAAAGCATCTTCATCATCATCATCAATCAATTAAATACTTGAGCCTTATTTGGCATTGTTGATTCTTTGAGTCTTCATTATTCCGAATTTGCAAAATTTTGAATTCTTCGTCCTTTGAGTCCATGTGACTCCCAAATTATAAAGTTCAAATTTTGTAAGCCCAAGAGACTCTGATTCAAATTCTTTGAGTCTAAGTGACTCAAATTTAATTCTTCTAAGTCCAAGTGACTCCCATCTTATTAAGTTCAAAATTCATCAAGTCCGCGTGACTTTGTGTTTATAAAATATGAATATTTGAGTCCACGAGACTCTGTGTTTGTAAAATATAAATTTTTGAGTCTGCATAATTCCAGGTTTGTAAAATATGAATTTTTGAGTCCGTGTGACTTCGTGTTTGTAAAATATAAATTTTTGAGTCGGTAGGACTCTGTGTTTGAGAAATGTGAATTTTCAAGATCATATAACGCTCCTTTTGTAAAATGTGAATTCTTTGAGTCAGTGCGACTCCCCTTTTTGAAATAGAAATTGTTTTGAGTCTGATTGACTCCCTATTAGAAATTCTTTTGAGTCTAAGTGAATTCCAATTCTGAAATTAGAAATTCTTTTGAGTCTGATTGACTCCCAATTTTGAAAATTTGAGATCTTTTGAGGCTGATTGACTCCCAAATTTGGAAAAAGAAATTCTTTTTGAGCATGATTGACTCCGAATTTTGGATTTTGAATTCTTCTCAGTCTGATTGATTTGCAATTTTGAAATTTTGAATTCTTTGAGTCTGATTGACTCTGGATTTTGAAAATTGAATCTTTGAGTCTGAGTCACTCCGAATCTTGAAAAATTGTTTTGTGTCAAATGGACTTCCGACATTGGAATAGAAATTGGTTTGAGTCGAATCGACTCCCGACTTGGAAATGGGAATTGTTTTCAGACAAACTGACTCCCGATTTAGAAATAGAAACTATTTTGAGTCAAATTGACTGCCGAAATGGAATGGGAATTGTTTTGAGTCAAATTGATTCCTGATTTTCAAAATGGAGATTGTTCTGAGTCAATTGGACTCCCGACTTTGGAATAGAAATTGTTTTGAGTCGAATAGACTCCCGACTAGGCGATGGGAATTATTTTGAGACAAATCGACTCTCGATTTGAAATATAAACTATTTTGAGTCAAATCGACTCCTGATTTGTCAATCAAAATTATTTCGAGTCAAATCGACTCCTGACTTAAAAATGGGAATTATTTTGAGTCGAATTGACTCCCAATTTTTGAAATGGAGATTATTTTGAGTCAAATCGACTCCTGATTTTGGAAATAGCGATTGTTTTGAGTTCGATCGACTCTCGATTATGGAAATTTGAATTCTTCTGAGTCAAATTGACTCTCATTTGGTTCTGATTGACCCCGAGTTTTGGAATTTGAATCTAATTGACTCCGGTTTTGAAATTAGAAATTCTTTTGACACTAATTGACTGTCGATTAGAAAATTCTTTTGAGTCTGATTGACTCCCGAATTTTAAAAACTGAAAATTCTTTCGAGTCGAATTAGCTCCGATTTTAGAAAAACTAAAATCTTGTGAAGTCAGGTTGACTCCAAATTTTGAAATATGAATTCTTTGGGCTCACTTTGTAAGGAATTTGATTCTATCAGCCTGAATGGCTCTATCTTATAAGAAAATCCAATTCTTTGAGCCCGAATGACTCCCTTTGAAAGAAATTCATTGTTCGAGCCTGAATGGCTTCCTTTATAAGAAATCCAATCCTTTGAGCCCGAATGACTCCCTTTGCAAAAAAAATCTAATTCTTTGAGCCCGAATGGCTCCATTTTCTAAGAAATTCAAATTCTTCAATCTCATATGGCTTCGCTTTCTCAATAATTTAAAATTACTTGAGCCCAAATTGTTTTATTTTTCAAAGGGCAATAGAATTGCATTGATCAAATTATCGAAGCTTGGGGAGTGTAACAAATTTGCATTCTCGATCCTCATAACGAATTTACGTTAACCAAATCGTTAGGGCATTGGGAGTGTAATGAATTTGCATTCTCAATCCTTGTAACTAATTTGCGTTGATCAAAGTTTGGGGAGTGTAACGAATTTGCATTCTCAATCCTCATAACGAATTTGCATTGATCAAAATATTAGAATTTGGGGAGTGTAACCAATTTATATTCTCTATCGTCATAACAATTTTGCATTGATCGAAATATCAATATTTGGGGAGTGTAACGAATTTGCAATCCTGATCCTCGTAATGAATTTGCATTGATCAAAATATCAAAATTTGGGGAGTGTAACAAATTTGCATTGACAATCCTCGTAATGAATTTATGTTGATCAAATTATTAGGGCACGGGGAGTATAACAAATTTACACTCTCGATCCTCGTAACAAATTTGAGTTGATCAATGTTTAGGGAGTGTAACAAATTTGCATTCCCTATACTGGTCACAAATTTCCATTGATCAAAATATCATACTTTAGAGAGTGTAACGAATTAACAATTTCAATCCTCGTCACAAATTTGCATTGATCAAATTATCGAAGCTTGGGGAGTGTAACAAATTTGCATTCTCAATCCTCGTAACGAATTTGCATTGATCAAATTATCAAAGCTTCGGGAGTGTAACGAATTTGCATTCTCAATCCTCATAATGAATTTGCATTGATCAAATTATCAAAGCTTGGGGAGTATAACGAATTTGCATTCTAGTTCCTCGTAACAAATTTGTGTTGATCAAAGTCTGGGGAGTGTAGCGAATTTACATTCTCGATATCTATAACAAATTTGCATTGATCAAAATATCAGAATTTGGGAAGTGTAGCGAATTTGCATTCTCGATCCTCATGATGAATTTAACTTGATCAAATTATCAAAGTCCGGGGAGTGCAACGAATTTAAATTTTCGATCCTAGTAACAAATTTGCATTGATCAAATTATCAAAGCTTAGAGTGTAACGAATTTACATTCTCAATCCTCGTAACAAATTTACGTTGATCAAATTTCCCAATCAAGATTTACCCTTGCAACGGATTTGCATCGGCCAACCATTAATCATTTATCCCTGGTCATCGTATCATGCATCAAGCATCACATAATTAGAGCTCAAAATAGGGTGAGCGTAATATTTCACCATCACGTTTGCATGATCATATTCATTTTATTTTGTTAGGAAGCATTGCATGCGAATGTGCATAACGATAAGATGGATGCATTCATCTGTATGATCATTTGTGCTTGTATGCTATCCCTTGTCTGAACTACGCACTGGTCAGAATTTCATTGGGATACATAAGTAGCTACCTGCAACGACCATCTCTGTGCTCATTTTTGCAATGCATTTTGTTTTTACCTAAGTTCAATAGCTTAGTCAAAGGCTTGCCTTCTCATAGGCTTCAGCATTTACTTGAGACACGCATTACATCACAAGCTTTGTCGAAGAGGGGCAAACTGTAGGCACCCCGATTTTGGCTGACCATTGAATTCAGGAAGTGATTACCTCTAAATAACAAATATGTTCGAAAAAATTTGAAGGTCTTCACGGATAATTCAAGCTCTTCGGAAAGTCCCTCAACCTCCAAGATTGTAAAATTCAGAAGGGAGGAAAAGAAACCAAGTGCTAGGGGAAATTTGGGTGGAAATTACCTATCAAAAAATTAATAAAAATATTTTTGTATGTGTGTATGAATTTTGTTCAAAAGAATTTTGAAAAAAAGAAAAGATTTTGAGAAAGAAATGAAAAGAAATTTGAAAAGAAAAAAAAAAGAAGAAGAAAAGAAAAAGAAAAGAAAAGAAAATTGAAAAAGAAAACAAAAAAATATATGTATAAATATAAATGAAGTGCATGAGGTTGCATGTGGTGAAGGCGGCGACACTCAGTGAGTGCCGGGTTAGCACTCAGCGAGTGCCGCGCATAACTCGCCGAGTGCTAACAATCGATTTTTTTTAAATATGTATTTAACACCCAAAGATGCCATTGCACATGGGAGATCATCTTGAATTTACTTAATTAACTACCCTTAATTGGTATATATAAGGAGATGTTTATCTCCATTAATGGGGTTGGACAATTAAAGGAAGTGTGTGAGAAATTAGAGAGAATTGAGGTAATTCACGGAAGAAGCCATTGAAGGAGACTTGGCAGCTTGAAGATGAATTTGAAGATCTTTTCACTAAACAAGAAGAACCTGAGGATATTTGGAGGTAATCCTCCAATCTTAGTTTTTCAGTCTAAATTCAATTACAATTCATAGAATTCCTTATGATTTTTACACAATTTTCAAAAAGTCTCTTCTAATCTCATTTCATCACACATCCCTTGAATTATGATTGAATTCCTTCTTGTATTTGTTGATTTGGATCTAAAAATCTTTGGGTTTAATATAAAACAAGTTTTTCAAAGAAGAATTCAATTTGGATCATCCATAGGGATTGGATTTCATCTCTTTTGTTCATACTCTTCTTTAGGGAATCGTGAGATTTTTAATATCTCACTTAAATCCCTTGAGACTAATCTTTTGATTTTCTGTAAATTCATGATTTACATGAGAATCAAGGTTGATCTCAACTATATTCATATACAATTGATAGATCTAAGTCTCATAATTATGGTTTGGGTCCTTCAATTTGAGGTTTCATGGGATCTTCTTCACATCCTATTGAGATTCATAGGTTTTAGTATCGTTTTAGTCTCCAAGGACCATTGATTTGGGAGGAATGATTAAAGTAGGTCTCAATTCCTCAAGGATCATAAACTTGAGAGGAATTGGATTTATGAGGGGTTAGTTTTGTGGTTTAATAATCCATGACCAAATAATCTCATGTATTCAAGTATGAATTTGAGGTTGAGAACCTCATGTATTCAAGTATGGATTTGAGGTTGAGATCCTCATTGAAGTCTCATTGAAGTTAAATCTAGGGACCTCTTTTGGTATGTTTGATTAATATGGTAATGGATATAACTCTAATTTGGTCAAAATTCTCTCCAGAATTTGGATCAAATTTGGTTTAAGTAGATGATCAGTCAGCAATGGTGTAATGAATTCATTAACCTACTGTGATCAAAGATTTTAAATTAGACCATGATCCGTTGAATTTGAATGACACCAATTGGAATGCGTTCATAACACTTAATCCTACCACTGAAATATTTGCTTTGACAAGATTTCATGGTTAGCATGGTTTGATCATGAGTTTTGCAAAGTAACTACTCTCTGTCCAAAATTTCAGAACACTGAACCTGTTTTAAATTGTTTGGATTAGAGCCCTAATCAGATGTTTTAAGCTTCAAATATTATTTTCCATGAAGTGTAATGAGTTAGTAAAATCCTCTAAAATGTTTGGTAGGATTCAGATTTGTTACTATTTTTCATAAATCATACAAAATTCTGAATGATGTCTGGTTTTGGCCTAATTCTTAGAGATTGGACCATTGGATAATTGATTTTATTTTTGGGTTAGAAACTAGGCTCATAGAGACATGTCATATTCAAAAATCATTAAGATCAAATTATGGGAACCATAGGTTAACTATTTCTAGATATCTGGTTTATTCTCTGTAAATCTTGAATCTTGAGACAGATTTTGATGTACCTCGCTCATGATGATTCCAATGACTTCCTAAGGCTACAGGACTTAAACGATTTGAATAAGGTTAAATAAGATTAAATCTATAGTTTAAAAGATCCAAATCAAAGGATATTTTATGTCTTGTTCATGTTTATACATTCATGACCATCATGTTTAGGTAGTGATACTTGAATCATAGGACATTAGCTTGTCGATTATTGGCATAAATGATGATTGGTTAAATTTAATCGTGGATTCCTTCCGAACAAGTTGAGATCATACCATTTCTATATGGACATTATATTGGTTCCTCGTTGAGGCTTGTACATCTATAGAGGTGTTATGATTTCAACAATCCAAAAGAATATATGATCTCGCCAACTTTTCCATTCTTGATAGATTAGGTGAAATTAAATAAAATTCTATGTTCAAGCATGTGCACTAACCCATGTTTTGTAACGCTATTAAGGTATGGCCTCTTGAACCACCCTTTTTTATTTTATTTTACTTTATTTTATTGATCTTCAACTTCGTGTGCAACACCTTAGATTAGGATTTACCTTATGTGGATATATGTGTTAGAGACCTTTTTTTAAATTTTCTATTTATTGTACGTATTGCACGTTTTCTTTTGCAGCTAGATCCCAGGTAAGTTCCTTTGTCCCTATTGCATATTGATCGGGAGAGAACTAGTCCTAATTATACGCTTTAACGTGCATTTGTTAGTACCTTTTTATCCTGTTTTTGTATATTTTTACTCTGTTTTCTAGTTTCTGACAGGTTTTGGAAGAAATCAACTAAACCAGGCTAAACAGGGTGAAAAGTCAGAAAGAAAGAAGCTAAAAAATGCAAGTCGCGCGCGCGATCCGCGGGCGCGAGAATCCAGAAGTCGCGCGCGCGATCCGCTCGCGCGATATGCCCAAAAATCAAAGTTGCGTATTTCAGTGTACTGAAGACTCCTGTGCAAACGAGACTGCTAAACGACGTCCAGACTGTAAATTACATCAGTTTCAGTCCGT
This sequence comes from Hydrangea macrophylla, assembly GCA_033977485.1. Taxonomy (NCBI): domain Eukaryota; kingdom Viridiplantae; phylum Streptophyta; class Magnoliopsida; order Cornales; family Hydrangeaceae; genus Hydrangea; species Hydrangea macrophylla. Next base: position 14,881,905 of record CM066992.1, read on the forward strand.
TTCGAGTTGTAAAGGCTTCCAAAACATGTTGTAAATCTATATAAACTCTATTTTACTTCAATTAGGGGGTTGGCAATTAATATACACACATTCTACAACCATACTCCCAGCCATTGAAGGGAGGGAAGCAAGGAGAAGAAGAAGAAGACCAAGGGTTCCCATGGCCTCCTCCATCAACCTCTTGCTATCTACTACTTCTATGGCAGCTTAGATCATTGATCTAGGGTTTCAATGAAGCCCTAGATGAGTAATAGGGTTTTATTTATGCTTTTATTTTAGTTTTATTATGTACGGATGATAGTCACATGTTTAGAGGATTTTTATAAATAAATCGTACTTACATTGATTAAATCATTGCTTTCAGAATTTATTCTTGTCTTAGATCTATTTTGACTGTGATGTGCTCAACGATCTATTCTTGCTGTGCTTGTTTAGATTGTTTACATGTGATGGTGCTTTATTGATTCGTGCTATCAAGTATCCGAATAGTCCATGCCTAGGTTAGACGGATTAGATCACAACCCTAGTTTAGTGTGATATAATTCGTGCTATCCGCAGATGGATTATGTTGGTGCTTGAACCATGATGATCTTCTTGTCGGAGGAATTGGGCTTGTAGCTACAATTCCCCATATTCATCCAACGTAATAAGCTAAAGTAATTCATAAATATTCCTATTATGAAGCTAGTGGTGGATTTGTAATCCTAGGTTCCCTTAAACATTCATTAAAAACACTTTTAATTGCTTTCATAAGTTAGATTTACTTTTATTGTTATTAGTTCAATTAAATTCAAAATCAAATCCGTTTTCCATAATTAATTAGACTTAGGTTTTAAAATTAAAAGCTGTAGTAATCAATCTCTGTGGGTTCGACCTTTACTTCCACACTGCAAATCTATTGAAAAGTAAAGAATACTTTTATATCTTGATTTTGACAACATCAATTTTTGGCGCCGTTGCCGGGGATTGTATTACTACCTTTAGTTTTAGAATCGTAGTTTAGTTAATTCGTAAATATTAGATTAGTTTTTATTTTTCTTATTTTCTGTTTTTGTTTTTTTTGTTACTAACTTGTTTCTTTTATTTTGTAGTCAACGTTTCCGAGTGGAGTAGCTAATTACATCAAAGGAGCTTACGCAAATAAAATAAATAAATAAAATAAGTTGCTTCCTTTGGAATTTGCTTTAAACCGCTGTAAGTCAGGGCGCTGTGACGCACTATTTGCATTAGTTTAAGGTTAATTGCACTGCATTAGCTAGGAAACCCGGGGCGCTGGGCTTGACGCGGTCATTGCATTACAGGATAATATTCATGCATCATAGTAGTTGAGTGCTTGTTATCTTAGTTGCGTGATTGCTTGCTATTTGTTTTTTTTTTTATTATGAAACACTCAGAAACATGTGTAATTTTTCTAATATATGTGAGTAAAGGAAATATATTTTCAAAACGATAAATGCTCACATATGACATGAAAAAAGACGCATGACACGAAAGAACAGTAGTCTCATGGATAGGACGCCAATAATCAAGAGAAATTAATCATTACCATGTTTTAATCCCCCTCCCATCATTTTCATATCCGAACCATGTTTCCTAGGATCAAAATATATCCCCGGCAACGGCGCCAAAAATTGATCTTGTCAGAATCAAGATATAAAAGTATTCTTTACTTTTCAAAGGATTTGCAGTGTGGAAGTAAAGGTCGAACCCACAGAGATTGATTACTACAGCTTTTAATTTTAAAACCTAAGTCTAATTAATTATGAAAAACGGATTTGATTTGAATTTAATTAAACTAATAACAATAAAAGTAAATTTAACTTATGAAAGCAATTAAAATAGTTGTTTTAAATAATGTTTAAAGGGAACCTAGGATTGCAAATCCACCACTAGATTCATAATAGGAATATTTATGCATTCAATTAGCTTATTAAGTTCGATGAATATGGGGAATTGTAGCTACAAGCCCAATTCCTCCGACAAGAAGATAATCATGGTTCAAGCACCAACATAATCCATCTGCGGATAGCACGAATTATATCACACTAAACTAGGGTTGTGATCTAATCCGTCTAACCTAGGCATGGACTATTCGGATACTTGATAGCACGAATCAATAAAGCACCATCACATGTAAACAATCTAAACAAGCACAGCAAGAATAGATCGTTGAGCACATCACAGTCAAAATAGATCTAAGACAAGAATAAATTCTGAAAGCAATGATTTAATCAATGTAAGTACGATTTATTTATAAAATCCTCTAAACATGTGACTGTCATCCATACACAATAAAACTAAAATAAAAGCATAAATAAAACCCTATTACTCATCTAGGGCTTCATTGAAACCCTAGATCGATGATCTAAGCTGCCATAGGAGTAGAGATCGGCAAGTAGTTGATGGAGGAGGCCATGGAAATCCTTGGTCTTCTTCTTCTTCTCCTTGTTTCTCCCTCTTCAAGGGCTGAAAGTATATGTATATGGCTGTATATGAATGTGTATATTGGTTGCCAACCCCCTAATTGAAGTAAAATAGAGTTTATATAGATTTACAACATGTTTTGGAAGCCTTTACAACTCAAAACGGACTGAAACTGATGTAATTTACAGTCTGGACGTCGTTTAGCAGTCTCGTTTGCACAGGAGTCTTCAGTACACTGAAATACGCAACTTTGATTTTTGGGCATATCGCGCGAGCGCGACTTTTGGTCCTTCGCGCGCGCGGATCGCGCGAGCGAATTATTGGGGGTCTCGCGCGAGCGGATCGCGCGAGCGACTTCTGGATTCTCGCCATTTTTCTTGCCATTTGAATAATGTGCTTTTGTGTGTCATTTATCGTTAGAAATCTTACACCTTTTTAATGTACTTTTGGAATGTATATTCGTATTTATGTATTAGTTGAGGGTATGCTTAGATTATTAATTCAATTAAAAGGATGTTCAGTAGAGGCATATCATGAGATAGGATGAGAGGGGGTGGTTTAGTCCATTAGGCTCCTTCCCCTCTCATTCCATAATCCCCGGACGTAGAAATCTCTGGTTTCCAAAGGATCAGTTAGCTTTTCAAATGGTTTCTTATTTTTCCTAAAAATTAAGTGGCGACTCTTTTTGTTTTATTTGTCATTTTAAATGAAAAGTTAAAAGAAGAACATTTCAGTGCCCCGTATCCACAGGGTTCTCGGGAGAATAATAGTGATTCAAACTTCCAGAGCTAGAGTAGAAGTGCCTGAATACTGGCGTGTCGAATTGTTGTTCGTTATCGTTGACTAGTGCCCGGGGAACACCGAACCTGCTAAGCATGTTCTTTTCATAAAGCTTTCTATCTTCTTCTCGATTATTGTTGCCAAGGTCTCGACCTGTACCCATTTGGTAAAATAGTCAATCGCAATAAAAGTGAACTTGGCCTGACCCTTTGCCATGGGGAGCGGCCCAACTATGTCAATGGCCCACTGGGCAAACGACCAGGGGCTAAGGATTGCAGTTTGCTATTCTACCGGGCAGTTAATCATACTTGCATACCGTTTGTATTTGTTGCACTATTTCACACAATCCTGGGAGTCTAGGCCCATTATAGGCCAGTAGCATCCTTGTAATAGTGCTCTTAATAGTGCTCTTCGGGATAGTGCCCGACCTCCAACATGGCTCCCATAGACTCCTTCATGCATCTCGTGTAAGATCCCCTCAACTTGAGTAGGGTGGATGCATCAGAGTTAGGTAATAGAAAATCCCCTCTTATAGAGCACAACATCTACAAGGTGGCACCTTGCTACCCGGTATTTAATCCGTTGGCCTTCTGCCTACTCGGTCGGGAGGTCGCCGCTCGAGAAAAACTTAACAATGGGGTCATCCAATTGGTATCCATGTCAACTAGGTCCACCTCCGTACCTTCTGAGTCAGACACACTGGGCTTGGGTAGATATTCTACTTTGTTCCATGGAAAACTGACTCTAAAGAGGATGCTAGCCGTGTTAACCGGTCGGCCTACGTATTTTCTTCCCTTGGAATCTGCATAATGGATAAACCTTTAAGTCCACTAGTAACCTTCTTTACCAAAGTCAAGTAATCCAGCATGTTATCCTCTCTGGCTTCATATTGTTATATGATTTGATTGATAACCAGCTGAGAATTACTATGCACTCTTACCTGTTGGGCTCCCATTGAAGCATCCAACTGTAACCCGACCAGTAGGGCTTCATACTCGGCTTCATTGTTGGATGCTTGGAACCCAAATTAGAGGGAGCATTCAAATTGAATTCCCTCGGGTATGGTTAGGATAATTCCTGTCCCGCTATCCTACTTGTTGGACGATCCGTGTATATAAAGCACCCATGTTGGAATTCCAGGTTATAGCTCGGGCAGTAGGTCAGGAGGGGCAGAATCCTTAACTGGGTCTTTTGGAGAAGTAAACTCAACAATGATCTACTACTGCTCATCCTTTGATGGCTGCTTGAGGTCTGTAAATTACTTCAAACTCTTCCAACTCCAATTCCAACTTTATGAGTCTCCTGGATGTCTCAGGTTGGCACAGAATCCTGCGAAGGGGCTGATCTGTAAGGACGACTATGGTATGAGCCTGGAAATACAAGCAAAAGCCGCCAGGCTGCAGTGATGATGGAAAAGGTGAGCTTCTCTATACAAGAATACCAGCTTTCTATGCCTTGAAATGCTCAGCTGGTGTAGTATACTGGATACTATATCCCATGCTCTTCTCTGACCAACGTTGAGCTTACCATTGAGAGTGATACTACCAAGTACAAAAACAATTCTTCCTTTGGAATGGGTGTTGAGAGTTGATGTGGCAAATCCAAGTACATCTAGAGTATTTTAAGTGCTTTTTTATACTCTTTCGAGCACTTGAAGGCTTTACAGAGAATTTTAAAAAATGGCAAGCACCAGTTGGTTACCACGGACACAAAATCTATTCATTGCGGCCACCCGCCCTGCTAGACTTCAAACTTCCTTAGTTGATCTGGGTGATTGCATGCTAATAATTGCTTGAATTATCTCTGGGTTGGCTTCAATCCCTCTTCTGCTAACTAGGTGTCCAAGGAATTTTCCAGAAGAGATCCCGAATGCACACTTTGTTGGGTTCAACTTCATCTGGAACTTCCTGAGTATGCTACAAGCCCGAGCCAGGCACTCAAGATGATCGATCTTATCCTGACTCTTGACTAGGAAGTCATCAACATATACTTCCATGCATTACTCGATAGCAGTAAGTTCGTTTGTCAGCAATGAAAGAGGTCTTCCCTTTATCACCAAGATACATGCAGATTTAATTGTATCGTGAGTAGGCATCCATGAATGAAAGAAGCGAATGGCCGCCCATTACATCCACTAATAAGTCTATTCGTGGCAGTGGATCACAATCCTTGGGACATGCCTTATTCAGGTCGATGAAGTCTACACAAAGCCTCCACTTACCATTACTTTTCTTCACTAAGACACCATATTCCAACCAGTGGGGGTATAGCACTTCATGGACGGACTCACCCCGAGGAGTTTTTTGACCTCTTCTTGAACCGCTTCTTATCTTTACGAGGCCATCCCCCTCTATTTTTACTTAATTGGGTCAATGCTCAGATCGACATTGAGTCGGTAGGACATGACATGGGTGTCAATCCCTAGAATGTCTTTGTGACTCCATGTGAAGATGTCCTAATTTTGCATCTAGAACTAGACTAATTTTTCTTGGAGCTCGAGTTCCAGAAGTAATCTAACACTGATGACCCGGTCGGGATTCTTGGGATCCAGAATTACTTGAGTGAGCTCCTTGACTGAGCTTACTCTGTTATTTTCCTCCCTCGGGTCCATTTCCTATATATTTAGGGCCTCCAATACTACACCTTTGTGTAGGGAGTTGCCATAATAGCTCTGAGCAATAGCTTGATCCCCCCTCAGAGTCTCTACCCCTTATGGGTTAGAAAATTGATAACCAAGCTAGCCTTCAAAGAATGACATAATAGACAGAGGGGGCTTCCATGACCACAAAGTTGACATGCTCATAAACTTGCTATAGATGAGTCCCCATAAGCACTGGGAGCTCGATCATGCTGAGCAGATGTGTTATGAACCCATTGAATCTAACTAGAGCGGTTGCCACAGGTCGAAGTGTATCTCTGGAGATTTTAAGTTGATTTAACACCAAGGTATAAAGTATATGTTGAACTTTCGGTGTCGAGCAATAATCGTTTTATCGCATAATTAGCAATTATGAGTGTTACCACTAGGGGATCGTTATGGGGGTACTATATGCCCTGGATATCATTGGATGAGAATGTGATGGTATCGATTAGCGGATGGCTGACCGAGCATGACTCTTTCTGGGTGACTGTGGATCTTCTCCACCTGACGTTCCTCTAGAGACTACGTTGATGTTAAGAGGGGTTGTTACTGCTTATGAGGTCGGGCGTCTTGCCATGGTCTATTGTTATTCACAAACTCAACAAGATGACCATTCTCAATGAGCTTTTCAATGGCAATTTTTAGTTTAAAGTAATCCTCAGTATCATGACCATAGTCCTCATGGTATCTGTAATACTTGTACCAGTTCCATTTCATGGGTATGTTCTTTAATCTCATTAGCTTTATGAGCATGCTCTGAGCCTTAGCGACAGCCATCACTTCTTGAATAGGCCAAGAGAGCGGGGTAAAGGCTATTGGATCCTGATCCCAACTCCTCTTTGGTTGATCCAGCCTTCGCTTCTTCCCTGGGCCCTTCTCACTATTACCTAAAAGTAAGAAGTTGAGTGTTAGGTTGCGGTCAGTTGAGCATGCCTATGAATTGGCTGACAAATTGCTTTCTGAGCTCCTTGAAATTACAAACTGGCTGGGGTTTCAAGGAGTAGAACCACTGCACGGTTGGGCATTTTAGACTGCCAAAAAAGGCTTAGTAGTATAGATCATCAGCGCTGGTGGAAAGAGCCATTTGAGACTTATAAATCTGGACATGATCGACCAGGCTTCCTGCGCCATTGTAGGAGTCCAGATGAGGTTGCTTAAATTTACGAGGGATGTCAAACTTCATGCTCTGCCTAGAGAACAAAGACTCAGTTTCCTTATTGACTTGATTTGGCGTAGAGCTCTATCCTAGCTTCTTGGCCATTCTGCTAATTTGTTTCTCTAAATCCTCAATTTGGGCCCCAACACCTACCCAACCGTTGTCCGGTTGATAGGTCGGGTAGGTAGAAGAGACTTTTTGCTCATGGTGGACTATCTTCTAAGACAAGGCTTGGCTATGACTCCGGTTGATCGTATGCCTGAGATCATCTTGGTTACTGATCGAGGGATCTTGGTCCAATCCCTGACCATATGTAGCATTCAGCTATGACCCAACTTGTATAGGTTTGTTCTTTTGGGCCACAGGGCCACAATATGCTATTGGGTTTGATGTTGGCCCTCCAAAAGTTGTGTGAGAGTCGTAGTGATTTGATTTGGGGTCAGGGCGACTCCTGCCAGTCCCGGGACCAATGGATCTGCCTGGCTACTTGTTGAGCAGCCTTCTTATTGTTATGGGGAGGCATGGTGATTAGTTAAGAGATTTGTTTTAGGAAAACTGTCGTTTCCCACAAAAGGTGCCAAACTGATGATGCCTATTTTTGGTATAAGCAAGAAAAGAAAACAATAGAAGATTTGTATGTGGTTCAGACCTATTAATGAAGAGACCTACGTCCATGGGTGTATCTTAGCTCCTTTACTATACTTTAAAGTGGTCGGTGACCTTGGTGAACCAACAACGGACTAGAGATACCAGAGGTCGGTCGGGCGAATAGAACAAAGGTATTGTGCATATTCTGTAGAAGATCAATCCCCCCATATAGGGAGTGAGGGCCACTTTTATACATGCAAGAGACCTCCTAATACATGGAAACTGTATTCATAAGGTAATACAATCTGGTTGAGTTTGATTGGCACAATCTATGTAAGTTTCATAATAAGATTAGGAAACGATCTATACATTCCATTAGTCTTCTAGTTGGTGTAGGAAAATGTCTGGAAAGTTCTAGATCATGCTCATGATTTGGATGAGTTGTACCCATGGCAAGTTGTTCTTAGGTAGAATTTCCTACCCGCAGATCAGGACCTGCTGGACTAGATAGAGAGGTCGGGATCCACTGGCCTCTTCCCTGGAAATGAGATGACCGGCCCCTCGGTGGCTCGGTGCTCTTTGGCCTTAGAGCTTCGCTCCCATTGGTTGATTATTTTTGTACGTATCAAGAGGGAATAAAGAAAACATACTCAGGATAGCATACCATTTTCAATTATCCTAATTAAACATGGTTAGGATAATAATGCATAATGTAGATGATAATTTAGGTGAATACCCCACTATTCTAAGTGAGGATAGTGTGCAGGAGTATGCATGTGCCTGGATATGAATAAGAATTAACTAATTCATGGATAGGAACAAGTTCATGGATCACACTAAGTAAATTAAACTAAAATGCATGAACATGAATTAAAACATGGATAGCCTACTATCCCAATTAATATGAATGAATGCCCTAAATTGAAACATTATTCCGACGTGAATGCCCTAAATCTAGACTCGTAGATTCAAATTAAGTTTCATTACTCCCAGGGATCGGATATCCGTTGATTCGATACCAACCCCACAGGCTCCAGCTACCTCAGCATTTGGGTAGTGTTTGCCTAGGATAACTCAATTTTCATAAGGTTACTACAAGGAATTAAAATTATCCTAGAACTTTAAAGATCAAAAGCAAGAATAATGTAGAATAGTATGAATAAACAAGAAATCTAACCTAGAACTATGAATATAAAGATAAAAATAAAGCAAAAAAATAAGACAAAGAAGAACTTACCCCCCCCCTCCCTCATAATATTCCTCCGTTAGAGCTGTGCTGACACTGCGGACTCCAAGACTCGATTCCTAACTATAAAAACTCATATTGTTCCAAAGGACTTTCTATGGTTTCCTTGGTTCTCTAGTCCTTAGGACTTTTTGATGTGTTCAATGGGTAGGGGAGGACCCCATTTTATCGTTTGAGTTTTGGGTTCAAAAGTTTATAGCTAAGCGATGTGGGACAAGACAAACATAAATTTTCACATTTTCGGGCATTTTCATGCGGATAGGAGTCAAATCAAAGGTCTAGGATGCATATGGGATAGTTGAGTGCCATAGTGTCACTCAAAGTTGTAGGGCAGCACTCTGAGAATGCTGTGCAGCACTCAAGCTGAGTGCCACCATGGCATTCAGCTTAGAAGTTGCATTTTCTCTCTATTCTTCCTGGACTTTGTTCTCCCACCTCGGTTGTCCTTTTTCGGCTTATGATATATAATTAGAAAGGTATGGAATTCTAATTTAGGATCATTTTGGTCTCATTTGAAAAGAGTTTGTAGATTTTGAGTTATTGATAAAAGAGTGAGGCTGACTCCAAGAAGGAGAAAACCTGTGAGGTATAAACGGGTAAAAATTCTCTGAAGTGGTTTTTTTCCAATGTGAGGCCTTGGGTCACTATTTTAGGCTATTTTAGGACTATTTTGTAAAGGGAGTTCTCAGGATCCCACTCCTAGATCCGGATTTAGCATTTTTGTCATTTCATGTGAAAGGCTATCCTAATTTTGGGTTTTGTTTCTAAATTGAATTTCTAACCTACCATTGTCTTCCTAAAGGTTATTATAACATATCTAGGAGACCACGGTGCTTCATGGAGTTCTACTTCATAATTTATATTTATTGATTCCAGTCATCGAGTTATTCTTGAGGCAGGGTCCCTTCTGTCGAACGGACAAACCAAAATAGGGTGTCTACAGTTTGCCCCTCTTGACAGAGCTTTGCAAGAAACGCGCGGCATAAGGGAATGTGAAAGCATGCATGAAAACCCTTCAGTGGGTTTAGAAGAATTCAAGAAGGAAAATGAGAAAATCAAAACATACAAGCAAGCACACAAATAAAGTCTCAAAAATCAAGTGGTCACGCACAAAAGAGTTGCTTACGTATTCCTTTTTACAAGAAATCAGACCAACCATAGTTCAATTGAACACACCACATGCAAACAATGGTTTAATTAAAACACACCGAATGATATAAAATTTAAATCTACTACTAACATTGATGAGGGCTGATATTTGTAGAATAATTAGCCCGATAAAGAGGAAAAATTGGATAAACTTAACCCCATTTCTCTAGTTTGATCAGCACTTGTGTTTGAATTCATTTCTTTACACAATGATGTGCTTTTCGTGGTATGTTGTTGTGTTTAGCTCTTTGAATGCAGGTTCTAAAGTTAGAATGAATAACAAGTTGAAAGGAATAGATCAAGAAACAAGAAGATGAAGTTTGAGTACCAATCGATTGACATCATACCAATCGATTGTCATATTTCCATAATCAATCGATTGGTATTTTTACCAATCGATTGGAATTTTTTACCAATCAATTGATATTTTTGTCAATCGATTGGTGAAAGCTGGAATCAATCTGCGTTAATGGTGCAAGATCTCAGCAATCAGGACGACGACTAGCCGTTACAGAATGAACCTAGATGCCTTCAGCTCGTGGATATTACACAATATATAGAGGGGAGTGAAAAAAGGTGAGGGGTTGGCTCATTGAGCGTTGTTTTTGTAGGATTTTTCAATTTGTTTTTGGATTGAGACAAGATTTAAACTGGAGAAATTCCATTTCGAATTTAGTTTTAACTCGGGTTTATTCCTCTTTATTTTGCTGCTTTAGAATTGGTTTGATTGTAAACATTACTATAGCCTTAGCTTGATTTTGAAATTTCTAGTTCATAAGTTTAATTACTGTCGATGTTTGATTCAATTTTTCAAGTTACTCATATCCATGCAATCCTAAATATGCTAGCGTAGAGTTCTGGTTGGGAATAATGTGACAACCAATCGATTGCCATAGATTCCAAGCCAATTGATTGGTAATTATGCCAATCGATTGGGAGTCATTTCATGTCAATCAATTGCCATCAATAACAATTGATTGGTATGCTCATGGCTCGGGCAAAACCCTTTAAGTATTCCAATGACATTTATTTCAGAAACTAAGTCCAGATTGATCCTTTAAGTTCAAGTCTACAATTGATCTTGAAATACAAGCCATTGTAATTGATTAATTCAATGATCTCTTATGACGAACACATCGAATATCCCATATTCGATTTGTTAGTTATAGTTTATGGTTTTAATTAGTTATTATTTCTGTTCTTCATAAGTAAGAGAATTAATTGGACTACTAGTTTTGTTAAAGTAACATCCTTAGTATCTATACTTACTTCACTTAATCTGTTTGCAAAATAAGGAATACTAAAAGGATGAAACCACAGTTGTGCGTTCATGTCAAGTCATGGTATTAGTTGGTGCAATGCAGATTCACATATTCCCAACACTTTCTTTTTTATTTAAAAGATCACATTAATTTTCTTTTAATTTAACTGCTGCTTAATCAATCTTTTCATTATAACCTTGCAATCAGTAGGATCGTTAGAACCACCACTTAAAAGAAATCATCTTTTATTCTTCTCTTTAGGATTCAATCTAGGTTTCTTTCCCCCAATTCCGTCCCTTGGGAAAATGACTCGGTCTTACCGATTATTACTCGACGCGACCGTCTACGCTTGGACGTACTCTTTTGAGAACACATTTCCAGTCGTGTCAAGTTTTTGGCGCCGTTGCCGGGGATGGTAACGAAGGCCAAGGATTTTAGATTGATCCAATCTTTCTTTATCCCATTTCTATCTTTCTTTTTCTTTTCGTTCTTCAGAACACAAGCTGTATTGTTTGTGTCATTCTATGTCCTTTGATTCCACTGAAGTTTTCATCACAAATTTATTTGAAGATTCCATAGATAGTGCGGATAATCCCATTTTTACTCCATCTACTTCTAGTCCAATGTCTAACACTGAGAGTCAACAAGGAGAAAATAGGCATGACCTCATCGATGACGGCCAACGACCTCTACGAGAACTCTTGGCTCCTGATCGAACTGCCACACCTTCCTGTATCCGCATCCCTCCGCACATGGGTACATTCCATTTTTGTAATGGAATGATCCAACTATTACCCACATTTCATAGGATGGAAAAGGAGAAGGCATATTTGCATATTCGAGACTTCGAAGACGTTTGTGGCACGTTCACGGATCAAACTTGCCCAAGTGATATAATCTGACTAAAGCTTTTTCCTTTCACCTTGAAGGACAAAGCAAAGTCATGGTTATTGTCACTCAAACCAAACTCTATTTTGACTAGGCCAGCAATTCATGAAGCCTTTCTCAAGAAGCTCTTCCCTAATCGGTTAACGACTGACATCTTGAGACAAATCAAGATGTACAATCAAAAAGAGGAAGAAACATTTGCTGAAGCATGGGAGCGATACAAGGATTTGTTATTGCTATGCCCACATCATGGTTTCGAGAAGTAGCGAACAATAAGCTTCTTCTATGATGGCCTTTCTACAAAATCGAAGAAACTCGTGGAAACTACGAGTGACGGTGAGTTCATGAGCAAGAATGCAGATCAGGCCGAAGCTCATTATGAATGGTTGGCCGAACATTCGCCAGAGTGGAAAACTCAAGTGACAAGAACCCAAACTAGTTCGAGTTCAAGTCGTAAGAGTATTTATCAATTAAAAGCAGAAGATAGTTTAATGGAGAAATACGAGCAACTGGCTCGTAAATTGAAGGCATTGGAAGCAAAGAAGGACCAAATGAAATAATTCGCAAGAATCATGTTCTAGTTGTATACAAATGGGGGATACTTCTCGACATTGTCAAATATACCCTGTTTATCATGAATATAGTCCAGTAGAAGTGCACGCTATGAATGCCCCTGGTCATTTCAACCCAAATGATAGGCGGAGTCATCCTGGTTTTGACCATAGAAACATTGCTACCCTAGCAAACCACCTCAACAGTGGCAGTCGAACAAAGGAAACCAGTACCTACCTCAAAACCAAGGGTACCAACAGAGTTACCAACCTCCTCCTACCAATCAACAAAATCAAGGGTATCACCAGAATCAATATCAAAAAAATCATTTGCCTCAATCCAACTACAATCAAGGGGGCAACAACCAAACCTCATCTAACACCTATGTGACACCTCATAAGAAGGCACAAGAGGGTCCTAATACACTCATGATGTAGCAAATGATTCAGCTAATGAGTAAACTCAACACAAGTGTAGAGAGGTTACCTGCTCAGCAAGGGGATCGAGAACGAACTATGTTCCCTGCACAACCAGAGTCAAATCCTAAAGGCCAACACTCAGGTACAGGACCCTCAAGATCAGGACCAGATGAGGAGGCCAAGACTGTAACTGTGTTGAGAAGTTGAAAGGAGATTAAGAAAGTCTCTCTTCCCTCATACCCTGTAGTTGATGATGAAGAAGAAATAGAGAATGAAGAAGAATTGGTGGAAGAAGGAAGAGAGGGCAAAACAGTTGAGCCCAAAACAACAGCTCCTGAGGATACTGAAATAAAGAGAAGGCCCGAAAAAGAACCTCTCCTTGAGGAGGAACCCAAATGCCCTTTTCCGGCACCATATCCTCAGAGGTTGAAGAAACCAAAAGTCAGGAGTTTCTGGAGTTATTAAAGCAAGTGAAAATTAACCTCCCACTCCTTGACATGATTAAACAAGTACCTGCCTATGCCAAGTTCTTAAAAGACTTGTGCACTATAAAGAGGAAGCAAAGTGTGAAGAAAAGTGCTTACCTGGCTTGCCAAGCAAGTGTGATTCTGAAACATGATTTACCTCCTAAATACAAGGATTCGGGCACACCAACGGTCTCTTGCATAATCGGTCAAAGGAAAGTGAACAATACCCTGCTTAACTTAGGTTCGAGTGTTAATCTTCTACCTTACACTATTTACTAGTAGTTAGGATTGGGAGAACTTAAGCCCACTCGCATTACTCTCCAACTCGCAGATCGATCGATTAAATATCCACGAGGAGTTTTGGAGGACATTTTAGTCCAGATTGACACTTTTGTCTTTCCTGTCGACTTTGTCGTTTTAGACACCGAACCTGTATGCAATGCCAAATCGCAGATTCTGGTGATCTTTGGATGTCCTTTACTTGCAACGATCAATGCAACAATCAAGGTAAGGAGTGGAGTGATGACCGTAGTTTTTGGGAACATGACATTGAATATCAAAATCTTTTCAAATCCCAAAATTGAAGATTTTGATGATGAGGAAGAGGAAGTGAATTGGGTAGAGTCGATGATCCAAGATTACTTCAATTCAACTGCTCACTCTGATCCCTTAGAGTCCATTATGACTAACTCATGTTCTGAATTGGACAGATACACTCCACAAGATGAATAAATTTACCAAAAGTGTGCTATATTAGAAGTTGTTGAAGAGGAAGTTGCAAAAGCAATGTGGACGGCCCAATATGAACAATTGCCGCCAAAGACTAAGTTGGATGTACCGTCAAACCTACAATTTCCAGAGTTAGAGTTGAAGGAGCTCCCAAAAGAATTGAAATATGTGTTTCTGGGATAAGAGAAGACCTTTCCTGTGATAATTTCATCTGTTTTAAATCAAGAACAGAAAGGTAAACTGATCAAGTTACTCAAGCAACACATGAGTGCGTTAGGATGGACTGTTGCTGATTTGAGAAGAATTAGTCCATCCATATGCACCCACAGGATTTACCTAGAGGAAGATGCCAAACCATGGCGTCAAATGCAAAGGCGTCTAAATCCAAACATGCAAGAGGTAGTAAAGAAGGAAGTTCTGAAATTGCTGGATGTTAGGGTTATTTATCCAATTTTGGATAGTCCTTGGGTAAGTCCAACTCAAGTAGTGTCGAAGAAAGTCGGCATTACAGTGGTGCAAAATAAGGATGGTGAAACTGTACAAACCCGTGTGACCACAGGTTGGCACATGTGTATTGATTATAGGAAATTGAACGCAGTGACTCGAAAGGATCACTTCCCATTGCCTTTCATGGATCAAATGCTCGAAAGAGTAGCGGGTCACCAATTTTACTGCTTCCTGGACGGTTATAGTGGTTATAACCAAATTGAAATTGATCCTGTTGATCAAGAGAAACCACTTTTACCTATTTGTTTGGAACATTTGCATATCGCCAGATGCCTTTTAGCTTATGCAACGCACCTGCCACATTCCAGAGGTGCATGCTGAGCATTTTTAGTGACATGGTCGAAAAGATCATGAATGTTTTTATGGACGATTTCTCCGTTTTTGGAAGTAGCTTTGATGATTGCTTGGGAAATCTCCAAAAAGTGTTGAATAGATGTGAGGATAAAAACTTGGTCCTTAATTGGGAAAAATGTCACTTCATGGTGATAAAAGGAATTGTATTGGGGCATATAGTTTATGCCGAGGGAATACAGGTAGATAAGGCAAAGATTGACATAATCTCTAATCTCCCTGTTCCTACTACAGTGAAAGATATTCGATCGTTTCTAGGTCACGCTGGTTTTTACCGGAGGTTTATTATGGATTTCTGTGCTATATCTAGGCTGCTGTATTAACTCCTTGTTAAGGACCAACCATTTAAGTGGAATAGCGAGTGCCGGGAATCCTTTGATAAACTCAAACATCACCTCACAACAGCTCCGATAATGCGATCTCTGGATTAGAGTCTTCCTTTTGAGCTGATGTGTGATGTAAGTGACACAGCGATTGGAGCTGTATTAGGACAACGGAAGGACAAGAAGCCTACTGTGATCTACTAGGCTAGCAGAACTCTTGATGGAGCTCAACAAAATTACTCCACTACTGAAAAGGAGTTGTTGGCAATTATATTCGCACTGGAAAAATTCAGGCAATATCTTATTGGCTCGCAGATCATTTGCTTTACTGATCATGCCGCGTTAAAGTATTTACTATCCAAAAAAGATACCAAACAGCGATTAATACACTGGATTCTCCTGCTCCAAGTATTTGACTTGGTTATCAAAGATAAAAAGGGGGTGGAGAATGTTGTGGCCGATCACCTTTCTCGATTGACGTTTGAAGATAACTCCTCACAATCCATTCGAATCCGTGAATCTTTCCCAGATGAACAGCTTTTTGCTGCCACCAATTTGCCCTGGTATGCAGATATTGTCAATTATTTGGCAACAGGGGAGACCCCATCCCATTGGTCCACCCCTGACAGAAAAAGGTTTTTATCCATCGCAAAATGGTTCTACTTTGATGATCCGTACTTGTTTAAGTACTGTGCGGATCAAGTAATTAGGCGATGTGTCCCCGAAGAAGATATTTCTCAAATTTTAGCTTCTTGCCACTCGGAAGCTTGTGGCGGTCATTTCTCGAGCCAGAAAACTGCTCAGAAGGTGTTTAACAGTGGTTTCTACTGGCCGACAGTTTTCAAAGACTCTTATGCATTCTGTAGAGCATGTGCTAGATGCCAAATGTTAGGCAGCTTATCCAAAAGAAATGAAATGCCAATGACCCCGATCATCACTATTAAGATTTTCGATTGCTGGGGTATTGATTTCATGGCACCTTTCCCGCCATCCCCTCACTACGAATATATCCTTTTGGCAGTTGAGTATGTGCCTAAGTGGGTTGAGGCCATTCTGACAAGGAAAAATGATCACAGAACAGTGATCTCTTTCTTAAAAGAGAACATCCTTTCAAGATTCGGAACTCCAAAGGCCTTGATTAGCGATCATGGAACTCATTTTTTTAATAAGCCTTTCGAAGCATTGATGAAGAAATATGGAGTTACCACAAGATTGCTTTATCATATCACCCACAGTCGAATGGACAGGCAGAGCTAGCTAATAGGGAAATCAAACATATCCTGGAGAAGACTGTTAACATCAATAGAAAGGATTGGTCGTCACGCTTAACTGATGCGTTGTGGGCATACAACAAAACAGCATATAAGACAAACCTTGGAATGTCACCCTATCGGATGATTTATGGAAAAGCTCGCCATTTACCTATAGAACTGGAGCATAAGGCATATTGGGCTACCCGATTGCTAAATTTTGATATTCATGAAAGTGATACACTGAGAAAGCTCCAACTTAATGAACTGGAGGAAATCAGGAATGATGCATACGATCGTGCTAGAACTTACAAATCAAATTTGAAAGCAAAGCATGATAGATCAATCCTGAAAAAGAAGCTTGAACCAGGGCAGAAAGTGTTACTTTATGATTTGAAGCTTCATCTTTTTCCTGGTAAATTGAGATCGAGGTGGATTGGACCTTTTGTTGTCAAAGAAGTGTTTCCTCATTGGACAGTGGAAATTGTGAACCCCAAAAATGGGAATGCATTCAAAGTTAATGGGCAACATTTAAAGCCATTTTTGGAGAAATTTGAACTAGAATCAGAGATCATCCAATTGGATGATCCTGATTATTCTTCTTGAAAAAATTGAGAATCTTGTTTGTGGTATAATAGTTTTCTCTTTCTTTGTGTGATTCTTTGTTTCTCAATTTTTTTTCTGTCTATCTGTTTGTTATAGGATGAATTCACTGCATTTCCTACCACATTTGCTCTTCCATGGGGTTCGCTCTCCAGGAACTCCAGAACAAATGGAATAGGAAAGATCAATTCTCACTCCACTATCCAGCTCGTGCCCAAATTCCCCCAATGCTGTAATTGCGGATATGAATACCTGGGATCTACTGTGCACAGTTTGAGTGATTTTGAAAGATCTTCAGTTGAACTCGGATGGAGAGGTTTTGGAGTACTTTGTGGATTTTGCTGAAGGAGAAGACCTTTCTTTCCCAGAATCTGAGTAGAATTGATAACTCCTGTAGCAAATGAATAGGACAGCCTTTGTTCTTGTTTTCTTTCTTTTTGTTTGTTTGTCTTTCAACCAAGATCTTGTACCTTTGGATGATAATAATCTAATTTGAGCAATAAAATTGATGATTTTTGGAATAAATTCTTCCTACTTGTGTTTGGTGGGTATTTTCTCTGTTTGGGATACTTGAATTCTTGCCTTATATCTTGATAATGCATTCTTAAACAGTTGGGGGTGATCTAATGAACCTTTCTTTTGATCTTATGATATTTTGATACCAATCGATTGGAATTTATCACCAATCGACTGCTCATCCCAATCGATTGCTATTAATGGCAATCGATTGTTCATTTATCCCAATCGATTGCCAACTATGGCAATCGATTGCCATCTTTCTCAGGCGTTGATGTCTGTTCTACTCCCTCTCTCTCGTTTTGTTTCAAACCAAGAGGGAGAGAGAGAGAGAGAGACTTTGGGTGATTTTGAGAGAGAGGAAGAAATCCCACCCATTTCATCTCCATTCTCTTCAATATCACCACCATCATCCTCATTTTTCACCACCATCGTCACCCTCACCTTCTTCACCATCACCACTGCTACTGTCATCGCGTGGACAGAGAGAGAGAAAATGGGAGAGTGATTTAAGCCACCATTCTCAGCATCGTCATCATCACATCATCATCTATCTCATCCACAATCATTTATAGACGTGGATTTTGCCGCAGTTTTGATCGAGGTAATCCCCAAACTCACTTTCCATTTTCCATCCTAATCATAATCATAATGATAGAGGGGGCCCCTCATGGTCCTAAGACCACTAACATATTGAAAGGGGGATGTGAGACCTTGTTGTGGGAAGCCCCCTTCAGTTGCTGATGCCAATCGATTGATGTCTGATATCAATCGATTAACATAAGGGTTCAATCGATTGAGTTGAATCTTCAATCGATTGACAATTTATGTCAATCAATTGGTTTAAAGAGTGAGTAGATTCTCCTTTTTCCTCATCTTAACCCTCTGGCTTTCTTTATTTTTAGCTCCAATGGCTCCTAAGCCTAAAGACAGTGGACCCCATCCTGAAAAATCCACTTCGCTGGATATTCCTGATCCACCGCTGGCTCACGGGTTTAGGAATGACAAGGAGAATACCTGGTTTTTGAAATATTTCAAAACCAGGGATGTCATGGTTGAGCGGCAGTTTGAAAATCTTTGGAGCGATGACAAGCCACCATTTTATCTCACTCGGTTGCGCTCATTTCCAAGCTGGCTCCCCGTCCTTACCATTCAAAAGAAAGTTTATGCTTCATGGATTCGATCAGCCTGTGCGAGTATGGTTAAGGCCCTGAATGTTCCATACACGTATTTTTATTGTGTTCAAGGGCGTCAGATCGAGTTTAGTCGTACCACAGTGGCCAGAGCATTGGGCATTGCTGAGGTACCTGATCACTTGTATCCTATCCATGCCAACCGCCCTTTCCCTTCTTTTAATGCTGTGGCTATAGAGATCTCAGGTGGAAAAATCAAGAAGTACACAGGGATTACAGTATTTGATGATCATGATCTGACTATGGACTATCACCTTCTCCACATAGCTCTCTGTAGATGTATCCTCCCTACGACTTATAACTTAGACTTTACTGGGTGGTATGCGAGAGTTTTATATGCTATTGGGACCGGTTTGCCTATTTGCCTCACTCGGCTCTTCATCGAGTTTTTTATTGAGCCCACACATCATCCTAGCAAGGCCCAGCACCTCAAAGGTGCCTGGGTGATCCATAGAGTGTGTAAGGAGGCAGGATTGGTGATACCGGCAGGAGAGGCATTGCAGAAATTGAAAATTGGTATTTTTGGTGAGTCTGTTGCTAGACGATTAGCAGCACAATTTAAAAAATAGCAAAAGGAAATGGGAAAGTAAGAGACAGTAGTAAGAGGAAGAAGAGAAAGAGAGGAGATGAGACGTCAGAGGAAGAAGACGAGGACCCAGGGACACCGACAGAGGCTGAGGGTCAGGATACAAATGTAGTCGAGGAAGAAGAAAAGGAGGACCCAAGGACGCCGACAGAGGCTGAGGGTCAGTACGAGTTGAGAAGATGCGAACCCCCTACAGCCTCCACATCTGCTCTTGTGTCTCTCCAGACCATTTAAAATTTTCTTATTGAGGAGAGAGAAGCGAGAGTGCGGTTGCATGGGATGATTCGAGAGCTCACGTCTCAGTAGGAGTTGATGGCTGCTCAGATGGCCTCTGATCGTGATTATGTTCATTCTAGACTTGATCAGCTGGGCAGTCAGGTTGAGCAGATGCTAATGCTGTTGGGGATAGAGTAATCTTTACGTTCTGCATCCATGCTACCTCCACCAACAGTTCCATCGACCACTACAGCACCCGCTTTAGCATCTTCAACGGACATGTTTTCGGAGACACCCCCACCGTCACCACCTCCAGCTGCTGCTCCCCCGCCGGCTGAGAGTGACCCGGCGGCTATCGTCCAGATTGAGACAGCTGCTGAGGATGGCAGTGAGGGAGCAGATGATCCAGTTCATGAAGGTGCACCCACGCTATCTGGTGACCATTCTATTGAGCCGTAGGAGGGAGTTTTGGTGAGCGAGAGAGTGTTTGGTTATTTCATATCTTGTGATCTCTCATGTGTCACTTTATTTGTTTTTGTGGATACTTTGGGTTTGATTACTACTTTTAGGTCAATGATTGTGGATATTTTATAGTTTCGTTGGATATTTTGAGCTGGATGATGATTTTTGGTTTTCTATCTGTACATGGACTGTTTTGGACTTTTGATATTACTTTACAGATAGTTCTTTTTGCTCATAGATTATGTTTCTATTGTCTATGCCCTCGATTATTATCCATGTATTTTTTATCTTGGTTGTTTGTGGAGATTGGTATATTGAACCAGGTGAATTCTCAGACGTGTACTGAAATGCGTGAATCAGGTGATATCTTCTTTTGCTTAAAATACTTCTATTGTGGACAATGTCGATTTCAGTTGGGGGTAGGAAGTAGATATCCACCTGTGTATTCTTGAATTTAAAATACACACCTGTTTAATATTAGAATTTCCATGAATTTCAATGTTTGGTTTGTCTTCTTAGTTTCAAAAAAAAAAAAAAAAAAAACTGTTGTCAAGCTTCTAACTTTCAAAACCTCGTTCATCCTAGCTAATATCATTGTGCAATGATGCATTCATATCTTTGTTGTCATAGTATGGACTTTGATTACATGTTTCTTTGTCACTAATCTGGTTTTACGTCCATAGCATGAATATATCCTGAAAACATTTGCACGAGTTAACAATCACGAAAGAATCTTTGAATTGGAGTAAAATATGATTGTCATGTGATTGGATTAATAGTAAAACTTTAAACCCTAATGAGATTCGAGCCATTCTTTTATTCTGAGGGTTAATGACAAAAACTCATGTCAATTCTTGAAATGCGCTATTATCTCGTTGAGAGTCTCATTCTTGTTTAATTTGGCTAATGCTTTGGGAGAATGTTCAGGATTTACTAATTTAAAACTAGGGAAATACTCGAGATAAGTTAAAATGTTTAGAGGATGATTTAGGCCATCGACTCCTCACCTTGTCACCTGAGAGAGTCTAAACTCCCACTTACCTATCACAAATCAATGCCTCTTTCTGAAATCATATATTTATAGTTTGAGCATGTGACGGTTTGGTGTGAATGACTAAAGGGGGTAAATCAAGAAAACCCATCATGATTAAAATAAAAAGAAAAAAAGAAAAAAAAACGAAAAAAAAGAATCGGTGGAAAGAAAGAAACAAAAGAAATTGGAGAAGTAAATAAATGAAAGGTGTGAAGTGAAGTTTGATATCACCATATCACATGTTTGAACCCATTTTCACATTTCACCATCTTTAACCTTTCTTCATATTTCTGTCACAAGTCCTAAGGATTCTAGATAATTTTAATGAATCTCGAGTATGAAATGAGTTTCTCGACAGTAGATCGCTCCTGTAGTAATTGGTATTCCATTCATGAGACTCATGCACCTCAAAATAAACGTTCTTCAGTGTCTAGTATGTAAGCATTCTTGATTGTCTCTACATTTACTTATTTGAGCTTCATACTATGAGCGCATATTTTTTTTTTTACGCCAGTTTCAGAGCGATTTTATCTTGAGTGTAAATTGTGTGAGAATTGAGTTGAAACTATGAAATCTTAAGCATGTCAATCCAAATAACTCTGAGATAAAGAATTCGATCGTAGTTGTTAACTCCACACACACACACAAGGATATCTAAAAGGATGTGGATGTAGTTTTGACTTGAATAGTTACTTTGTAACATGTTGTGTATTTCCATAGCATGACAAAGGAATTTATGTCCTTGTTAAGCAGAATTTTTAGCGTAAAAGAGGAATCGAGATTCTTGGATAAGTTTAGAAAGCTTGACACTTAAATTTTGTGGGTATATTCTCTGAAAACCCTCACGAGACACAACTCGTCCACTAGGGTAAACCTAGAGGTTCAAAGGCTTGTTGTACATGCTAACTGCAACCGCGATTCCTGCGAAAGTGAGTTAGGTTTTTCTTTCTTTTGTGTTTAATAAAAACAATAATGTTGGTTGTTGTTCATCTTTGTTTGCTCTAATTCCACTTCTTTGCTAGAGAATAGCAACGCGCTAGTTGGGGGTCATGATGAGGGCTGATATTTGTAGAATAATTAGCCCGATAAAGAGGAAAAATTGGATAAACTTAACCACATTTCTCTAGTTTGATCTGCACTTGTGTTTTAATTCATTTCTTTACACAATGATGTGATTTCCGTGGTATGTTGTTGTGTTTAGCTCTTTTAATGCAGATTCTAAAGTTAGAATGAATAACAAGTTGAAAGGAATAGATCAAGAAACAAGAAGATGAAGTTTGAGTACCAATTGATTGACATCATACCAATCGATTGACATATTTCCATAATCAATCGATTGGTATTTTTACCAATCGATTGGAATTTTTTACCAATCGATTGGTGAAAGCTAGAATCAATCTGCGTTAATGGTGCAAGATCTCGGCAATCACGACGACGACCAGCCATTACAGAATGAACCTAGACGCCTTCAGCTCGTGGATATTACACTATATATTGAGGGGAGTGAAAAAGGTGAGGGGTTGGCTCATTGTGCGTTGTTTTTGAAGAATTTTTAAATTTGTTTTTAGATTGAGACAAGATTTAAACTGGAGAAATTCCATTTCGAATTCAGTTTTAACTCAGGTTTATTCCTCTTTATTTTGCTGCTTTAGAATTGGTTTGATTGAAAACATTACTATAGCCTTAGCTTGATTTTGAAAATGCTAGTTCATAGGTTTAATTAATGTCGATGTTTGATTCAATTTTTCAAGTTACTCATATCCATGCAATCCTAAATATGCTAGCGTAGAGTTCTGGTTGGGAATAATATGAAGAAACATTGTTCCCAGTCACTGCCATGATTCTGATTGAGAATCAATGGCAATCGATTGGAAACAGTCAACCAATCGATTGGGAGTCATTTCATGTCAATCGATTGCCATTAATAGCAATCGATTGGTATGCTCATGGCTCTGGCCAAACCCTTTAAGTATTCCAATGACTTCTATTTTAGAAACCAAGTCCAGATTGATCCTTTAAGTTCAAGTTTGCAATTGATCTTGAAATACAAGCCATTACAATTGATTAATTCAATGATCACGTATGACGAACACATCGAATATCCCATATTCGATTTGTTAGTTATAGTTCATGGTTTTAATTAGTTATTATTTCCGATCTTCATAAGTAAGAAAAGTAATTGGACTACTAGTTTTGTTAAAGTGACATCCTAAGTATCTATACTTACTTCACTTAATCTATTTACGAAATAAGGAATACTAAAAGGATGAAACCCCAGTTGTGCGTTCATGTCAAGTCATGGTAGTAGTTGGTGCAATGCAGATTCACATATCCCCAACACTTTCTTTCATATTTAATAGATCACATTAATTTTCTTTTAATTTAACTGCTACTTAATCATTCTTTTCATTATAACCTTGCAATCATTTGGATCGTTAGAACCTCCACTTAAAAGAAATCATCTTTCATTCTTCTCTTTAGGATTCAATCTAGGTTTCTTTCCCCCAATTCCGTCCCTTGGGAAAATGACTCGGTCTTACCGGTTATTACTCGACGCGACCGTCTACGCTTGGACGTACTCTTCTGAGAACACATGTCCAGTCGTGTCAAACATGCGGCATACTCGGGGGTTTATGGAAATGTCCTTAGCACAAATGATGTAATAATGGGTTGTCCTTTGAGCGGACGATGCAACAAAAGCGTGTCCTTATTGCGGATGATGTAATATGGGGTTGCTCAGCTAGAGGACTTCGTAACATTTCCATCCACAGCTCTTCGTGTAAGCTAGGTGGAAACAAAAAGCATAGAACCAATTAAGGCAAACATTGCCCGAATGACGTAGTGATGAGCTAGTTACGGAGAACATCATGAGCACTTACAACAGCGACTGCAGGGTACCTCAGCTACTAGGCTTTCCGACATCTCTGTGCGTAGCTCTTCGCTCGAGCTAGGTGGAGACAAAAAGGGTCCATGGAGCCACTTAAGGCGAACTATGCCCAAGAGATGCAGTGATGAGCCAGTTACGGCTAACATCACGAGCGTTTGCAACTGCAACTGTAGGGTGCCTCATCTAGAGTGCTTTGCAACATCTCTGTGCATAGCTCTTTGCACATGCTAGGTGGAGACAAAAAGGGGTCCATGGAACCACAAAAGGTGAACTATGCTCGGGAGACATCAGTTCAAAGTTTTGAATTGACCTGGAAGTTTCGAGGTCATCCTGGATCTTGTGACAAGTACTAAAACGAGTTTTAAAAGAAAATCAGACGAAAAGGTCAGCGCCTAGGAGCTCCCAAAGGTTCCCAGAACTTCCCAAGAGATCCCCAGTTTGACTTGTTGACCTAAAAGTTGTCTTGCAGACCAGAGCACCGTACTATTTTTAAAATATTTTTCATAGATACTAGAGGTCAACAACTTTCTAATGGTATATCGCACATAATTTTTGGACTTAAAATTAATTTTATTATGAATTTTTGAATGTGCAAAGGCGATCAAATCGGCTTTTATTTCGAATAATGCAAATCTTTTCAAATTGAACTTATTTTGAACTATTTTTTTATGGAATGTAGACTTCATAACCTTTCCAACGGTATATCACAAGCTCAGTTTGGAGTTTTTACGCATTTTTTGTGAATTTCGAACAAAATAGGTCCTTTTCTCAAATACCATAACTTCTAGGGTCCTAAATGTAATAATCTAGATGTCTGAGGAGCAGTGCCATGACAGCAATCCTCCCCAGAAGTTCTATTTTTGTAACTTTGTTTTGGGGGTGAATTTTGAATAATTGAAAGGCAAAATAGCATAGTAGCTTGTTTACAGAAGTTTGGGACCAGTGGGTGCACTTTTTAAATCTCAAACTCCCCCCAAATGGCCAATATAAACCACCCTGTGCTTTTCATTTGGGGGTGGGGGGGGGGGGGGGGGAGGGGGTGTGGGGTTAAATGCAAGTTCTAGAGAAAGTTGTAGAGAGAGATAAGAAGAGATAAGGTTTAGAAAGAGAGCTTCTTCCTACTATTTTTGTATAGAAAAGTGAGTTCCAAACTTGTTTTCTTTCATTGCTACTCTTTATACTTCATATTCAATACACCCAATCACCATTCTTTAGTATTTATAAGCTAGGAATCTACTTCCATGTCCAAATGTCACCACATATGCATGAAACACTAAGCTGCAAGTCTCAAATATCTCATTGATTCTCATTATTGAATACTATTGATTGCTTGTTTACATTGATGTTCATCTCTTCTTGCCTCATTTCTTTTTTATTTTTCTTTGTTACTTACTTGTTCATTATTATCTAGATGATGACATGGTGTTTGAGGAGGGTGAATCCTTGTGGATAGTAGCTCTTGACCTCAAAAACATGTTTGATACATGGTGATTCTAACTTCAATACTTTTCCAAGTATTCTTGAAGTTATGTTCAAAATGAAACAGTATTTTGCAAATGACTTTGGAAGCTCTTGAAATGGCTTTGAAGTTGGTATTCCAAGTGGTCATAATCCACTTAGTTCTGGAAATACACCCCCAAAAATCCCCTTTTCAAAACCCCTCTTAAACCCCCACCTTGATTCCAAAGACTAAGTACTAGT
The DNA here is from genome assembly GCA_033977485.1 of Hydrangea macrophylla. Taxonomy (NCBI): domain Eukaryota; kingdom Viridiplantae; phylum Streptophyta; class Magnoliopsida; order Cornales; family Hydrangeaceae; genus Hydrangea; species Hydrangea macrophylla. The sequence continues at coordinate 14,907,834 of CM066992.1, forward strand.
TTTCTCAAAAACACCCAAAACAGTGAGTTATTCAACTTGAAAATGCTATTCTGAGTTCAATACTTAATGGATGATAGTGATACCACTTGGAAAGTCTTCCTAACTCATTATGGAATATCCATGATGTTTGGTTGAATTTTAAGAGGTGTGGAAGTTTTCTTTTTGACCCAAACATTCCTTCCAAACATTCTGTTTTTTTGTCGTAGAAGTTGTAGCTGACTTTCAAATTGTTTTTCAGAAAACTCCAATAAGAGGTCCCTACTTATTTTTCCCTCAAACTTCAGTGTGTTAGGGAACTCTTCGTACATTAAGAGATATAAAATGTTTTGTTTTTATTTTCAAATATTTTTCTATATTTCAGTCGACAGTATGGATTCTGTTTCTGAGTAACCTCTCTTTTATATATGATTTCTCTTAATACATAACTTCAATCCTAGTTTAGCTTTCTCCTGTATGTTCTAGACATAGTAGGTATTATTACCATAAAATTTCATGAATTTAAAGTGCTTCTTACCTTACTTTTCCATTTTTGCAAGATAACTCAAATATTCTATCACTATTCATAGCATACTAATTTTGATTTCTACTTCTTGATTAGATGTTCACATGCATTTTAAATTAGTTCATGTCTTATGAAGTTGTTCATACTACTTTTGTACATATCCTACAACAACATTCTTCATCCACTCATTCATATTATATACTTTCAACTCACTTTAGAAAACTCATGAATACAAACACACTACTACTTTGCACAATATAGAATCATACATTGCAAGTAATGGAATTGTTCATATGTTCATGTTTGCCCTAGATCAAATCTTCCTTTCTCATCCATCCCGGGGATTGAGAGGTCTTCATTTCTCAAGAATCAACATGCATACATTCTAGTATGCTTAGCATATTTTATTTCATTTGATTATTTGTTCAAGTACAATTCATGTCCCATCGAGATTAGGAATTCTTGATTACTTGATATATGATTAGGCAATCTTTCCTAAGTTTGTCTTGCATGATTTTTCACTTTGCATTGTGTGATACTTAGTTTAGATCTTATGAATGATATGTTATCTTTTGATCATTCAATTTAAGATTCTTATGTGATGTAATACATTTACCATAGTTAATTGTAGAACCAAACATAGTATAAGTTGATTATTTGGCTGCTAATTGAGGCCCATTGAAAGACGGGGCGAGTTGAGGGTGTTTTATTCTTTATGAAGGCTCCTTTATCTCTTGTACCAAAACCCCAAGCCAAGTTCTTTGGTTATGAAGGGTCGGTGTCCTTTATCCATTTGAGTGAGTCAAATTGAGTCTCTTGGTTCCCTAAAGACCAAGTAGCGACTCTGTATTTGTTTTCATAGACAACATTCAAAGAATTTTGAAAATCAATTTCCCAAAACAAAACGACTGGACCATGAGGCCGTGTGTCCACGATTTGGCGACTCTGCTGAGGAATTTTATTTCAAAACAAAATAGCACAGAGGTCTGACTCATAAAAAGCATCCTTAAAATCATCTTTTTACTGTGTTTGGTTTTCCGTATTGCACTCCTGTATTCCTTATCCGACTGTGTCTGAAATACGGCGATGACATTGTTCAAGTCTTGCTGTGCTAGGGCATAAGTCACTGTTGATACTATACCTTCCATGGTACATCAAAAAGAGTAAAAACTCCAAACTGTCATCTTGATGGCATATTGGAACCCTCATCAACGGACCCTCTTTGACTAAGCCTAGCCTATTACATATAGACTCCCACCGAACCTTTCATAGGGATGTGGATTTATCATCTTTTCAGATAGGACAATGTGATATAACTGTTGTATGCCTTGATGGGATTACCTATGCAATACAGACGCTTATGTGGCATAGTGCAAAACCTCCTTTTTATGATTCCTATAGCAATCACTCGCATATGACTACATTGAGTCGACCTGCCTAGGCACCATGACAAGGTTGTATGCTCTGTGTTCACAAAGATATACACTGCAAACTTTGTTTGTTCGCCCGAAGATATAGGAGTGTGAAACCTACTAGACAATATGATCACCATTAACACCCGCTCTCGCCATATATCTCAGTTTTCCTAGAAACTCTGTCTAATTTACCCAAATTTCCCAAAATTATTGTTCCTCCCAGAAACTCTGCCCGATTTGCCTAGATTTCCCAAAAATCTCTGTTTCTCCCAGAAAATCTGTAAAATTTACGTAGATTTTCCAAAAATTCCTATTTTTCCCAGAAACTCTGCCCAATTTACCCAGATTTCCGAGAAATTCCTATATCTCCCACAAACTCTGCCCGATTTACCCGAATTTCCTAAAATACTCCCTGGTTCTCCTAGAAACTCTAGCTAATTTACTTAAATTTTCCAAAAATCTCTCTCTCCCAGTGCATCTAAGCAAATTTTGCAGAAATTCCTATTTCACAGATTCCCATCAAAGAGCAAATCTGTCTTCTCATCCTCCCTATGTTGGTGGTTGTTTTGAAAAGAAAAGTTAGCAGACTCTGTGTAGCAAGGACCTTACTTGCTTACTGTCATATGTTATTAGTAGGGACATTATGTAGATTAGAGCTCATCATCCACATTCTAGTCTCATTACTCTATATTGGGGGTGGCAATTTTTGACACGACAACCTGTTTTACTAAGACAACCCGAACACGGCACAACATGATCCGATTAATTTAAAATAGTTTGTATTATAGATGAATAGCACTCGAAACTAAAATTCGAAACCAAAGTACATAGCCTGATTAATGACATGATTATAACACGAGAACCTGAATTGCCACCCCTAGTCTATAGACACCATTCCTATCAATCTGCACACACATATATCTCATCAGTCCACCGCTTTTCATCATCGCATGAACATTGATCTTCATCCTCTGAGTTTAACCTTATCATTTTAGTTTGTAGGACATCACAGGTCCTAAATGTCATCCTTCTACATCTCCTTCTTGGGATTAATGGCCCTTCCAAAAACAAACCTATAGATCACAAAAACTCGGAAAGTCGATTCAATGAGTTGAGGACAACTGTGAACCAGAAGTCAGACCATTTAGCCCAAGTCTTTGAATTTCTCAAGGAAATGAGATAGCAGAACCTGCAGTTCCTACCAGCATTCCTTCCACCACCAAGATTTGTTCAACCACCACCCAAAGTTATACTACTCCAAGCTACAACCCTTTGACATGAAGGGCTCGAGATTATCTTGAGAGAGCCATGTGACTTGCAATTAACAAGAGGATCCAGATTGGTCTGGAAAGGCTTGACAAGATGGAAAGTGTTTTGAGGAAAAGCAAGGGAGGTGACGATTATATGCTAGATTTGGAGGGGCTGTTTAAACCCACCAAAGTAAAGTTGCCAAAAAATTGTAAGATGCAAAACATTGATCGTTTTGACAGTATTGGAAACCCAAAGAGCCACATTAAGCTATGCATGATCATTTTCCAATCACTGGGTTGCATTCACGAGCAAATTGCCATGTTGGTCCCCCAGATTTTCACTAAGGTTGCGTTATCTTGGTTCTTGACCTTGGAGGTCTCAAACACATGCGCTTGGGACAGACCTTGACCTATCCATTCAAATGATCCCCTTCACTATAGCCTATGAATGTTGAACCTATACAGTGAAGTGATGGTGTTTGGAAGTTTTGCTAGTGAGGATACTCTCTCAAAATTAAAGAATAAGCAAGTCACTTTAGCACTCCATTTGAGACCAGGTCAGGTAAAGTCAAGTCGAGTATGTTCTATATTTTGAGCCTATTTCAAGTTTAGTCTTGTTGTCGAGTCTGTCTATCATCGAGTTGTCATGAGTCTATATCAAGTAATGTAATCCCTTTCTTTTGCTAATGAAATGATATCCCATTTTACTTAACCTGATGTGTCTAGTCACAAATGCATGAATCACTGAAATGCCACTTTTTAATTTACTATGGATATTACTATGCTAATAATTTATTACAAAAAAAAAATGAAAGAAAGAGAAAAAGAAAAAAAAAGAATCCTACAAGAGTCATAATCGATTTTGCACCAACACCGAAGAAGAGCCGAGAATTGATTAGTCTTACTTTAAGAATTTAAAGATGCTTTTGCCCAAATCTTTAAATGACATACTTGGACTGATTTGGGGCTTGCCCAGTACTCCTTTTCACCATTTCAAAGCCTCGAGCCCAATCCAATTGAGAGCCATGTGAATTTGTTCGATTGAAAGCAATGTAGACTTAGTCCTTGATGGTAGCTAAACATTTTAGTGAGTTTCTCCTCCCCTTCAAAAATAAAAAGGATTGCTAGGTTGAAAACTCAAAAACGGCGCCTATGAAAGTTATAGCTAAAATGGTGTTGATTTCCAAAATCTGACCCTAGCTTGTCAAAATGATGGAGAAAATGAAAGAAAGAGAAAAAAAATTTTGATGAGACAAATTAGAGAATTGTACACTTCAAGGTACATCATAAGAACATGACAGATCATATTTCAAAAAGCTCAGAACAACCACAAATAAATTCTGAGAGCAGACATGTACATTGTGAAATTTCGAGATTGCGATCGAAAGATCTCATATGAATCAACTACGTGAAAAGAAAATTGAATGGCTAGGCGAAAGTGAAAAGAATCAATCATCAAAACAAAAAGAAAAGAAAAGAAAGGGAGATCGAAATTGAGTCCTCTTATTCAAGGCCACCACAAATGACCTAAGTTTGAACTTCTTTGACATTTGGTTTAGAAAATACTCATACCTTGACCTTTCCAAAAACCTTCGGTACTGAACTCTACCCGACCTGATTCCCACTCGAGAATACATTAGCAACCCCATCAGTTTAGTCGATACCATTCCAATCAACCCCTCTTCTTTCAATGCCTTGGCCTGAACTATGTTGGATCTGATTCCTGCTTGGGAGTACGAAGGTAGACTTTCAAAAAGAAAAGAAGGATGGCTCGCTAGGTTGAAAATTCAAAAGAACGCATAGGCAAAAGTTAGAGCTAAATCCAACATGAACAATAACAAAAGAGAAAAAAGAGATTGCTAGGTCACTTCACTAGTGCCTAGGAAAAAGTTATGAGCATCTGAGAGATTAAAAGTCCCTTACCTCAAGCCCAAAATCACCTTCCACACTAAGGGCAAACTTCAGCTACCCGCTTCGTTGCTTGAACTTTACCATCTACCCTTCATACAAGGGGCAAACTTTGGTCACCTACCTCGTTTGCCCAGGGCCTCCAATGAATAATCCTCCAAACTAGGGGCAAACTTCGATCACCTACCTTGTTTGCCTATAGATCCCACTTCACACCCTTCAAACTAGGGGTAAACATCGTGTACCGTACAACCCTTTACTTAAACTTTGTTTTCCGTACAATGCCTTTACACCGATAACAACTCTTCAAGTCACCAATTTTGTTTTGAATAGATGGAAATGGAGTATCTTTTATTCTATAAGCTAAGGCACTAATTTAAAACTCATTCTAGGGGAAGCAAAGAATCGATTAGATCAATAGGGAGAAATTTTCAAAAAGAAAACAAATTTATTAGCAAAGTTTTACCATGTTAAGATGAGGAGTGAACATAAAGGAGAAATGATACATCAATTATGAAAAATGTAGATCAAGTCTTGGCAAGTTGAGCTTCTTCCAATTTGGTGTCAAATGTGTCGCCCTTATTTATCGATTGTCGAGTCTATCGTAGTCTCAAAATAAGTGAGTTGACAATGACTAATAGTGAATTTTCCAAATCAAGTTGTAAAATTTTTTAAGAATAATCCATGGACAATACAAGTAGAAGTACCAAACACCATTACTGCACCAGTCCAGGTATGAGCATGGGAGGTGTACAAACATGGGGGAAAGGCGAATTTCATCCCTTTCGAAACCATCGAGAGTTGTCCGTCTTCTTTCATCTAAGCAACATAAGTCCATGAGTGGCTATTGACCATTTTCTTTTGTTCTAAACCACATAAGTCGATGAGTGGTTGTTGATCTTCTTCCACACAACATAAGACCATAATGGCAAGATTGTCCAAACCATACAATGTAATAACAATAAAACTAATAATGCTAATAATCAGAGTAATTAAAGTGCACTAGAATCACAAGCTTAAAGCATAAGTAGTACTATCCATAAGGGATGCATAAGATTATAATAACATAAGTCTATATACATAGGTACTACATGAGACTAGGGACTCAACCCCAATAATCCAAAAGATACATCATGATAAACTACTGGCCAAACAGGTGGCCAAACGTAGCATCTAGAATAAGTTGAATAAAGCAAAACATTATTTCAAGGAACCTCACGACAAGGTCCTCTAAAAACAATTCTAGTCCTGCCTCAGCTGGCGAAGGGGAACCATTCTTCTCCATATTGATCATCTCCTTGGTTGCTGGTATCGTAGTTCTCCTGGAACTGGTAGTCTAAGCATGGAATATGCCTTGGGGAGTAAACCATCAGCTATAAAGCTGAGAGAAATACAAAACCACCGATTATACCAACAAAAAATAGTCTAACATCATACAAAAAAATGCAATTCAACCATGAATAGAAGAGGTTAATTAATTTATAATTTACGCTCAACTGATTAATAACAGTCTAACATATCGCTTTTAAAATTCATATCATACCTCTCACCTCGAAGTCAGCAACCATCATGAATACTTCACAATACTTTAATGCAACACATGACACAACACAATGCCACAGATCACAAGTCCAACCGACACTAATACTGACACACTAGAAACTACATTGGTTCATTGAACACCCAAGCCCACCACATGGCCATACACCAAAATATACCATCATTTCCTTGTCCGAAAGAGCAGAACATGTGGATATGAAATACCACTACATGGCCATTAGTTACCACGGGTAACCCCTTCATCCGTTGTAATTCATGGATATTGAATGCCCACTATATGCCGTTAGTTACCATAGATAACCCCTTTATCCATTGGAATTCATGGTACATGGATATTGAATTCCCACTACATGGTCATTAGTTACCATAGGTAACCCCTTTATCCGTTACAATTCCTGGTACATGGATATCAAATGCCCACTATATACCTGTTGGATACCAAAGTATCCCCTTTATCCATTATAGCCCACTACATGGCCTGAAATGTAATCATGCTCTTTATGAATCCAAGCCCACTACATGGCCTTTCTACACTCAAGCCCACTACATGCCTTTACATACATCAGCCCACTATATGGTCGATAAACCAAACCATAACTCACACTTACTTTCGATACACCTCGTGGCCTCGATAGCATTACACGTGTAACTCCTTGCTTCCAAGTCCACGTGACTAAGATATCCCAAATGACATATAATACGATTCTTACACATATCATGAACTCAATTAGTAAGTTTGTAACGTTGTCTCTCACATCAAAGGTTCGTCTAACATTAACGAGTCGTACACATATTTTACCGAAGATGTATCAAAATTGAAATAATGTAGCATGTAAGCCAGAAATATTCATCATAGCACTTGGGAATACTGGAAGCATAATTACAGTAACTCGAATTGAATTTAAACAACTTCCAAACACAGTTTGGTAAAACTACACAGGAGGATCGATCTTGCCTCTGTTTTTCTAAAACTTGGTTTTTAATCACCTTCCCTTCTTATTTGATCAAAGGTTTCTTAATGAAAATGTTTGTTTAGACATAAGGTTTCGGAAAACATAAGTCACAAGTCCTCAAGTGCTCCAACATGGAACATGCAATAATGTAGAACACTTAAATCATAAAGTACAAGTCTCTAATCACATATATCTCAATATTACTAACATACAACACATTATATCATCATGCAGGAACGTATACAAGTAGCTACAACAAATTGTGCATATCAGAACAGCAGTAAAAATAACATTTGCTAAAACTGTGTAGAGGATTGATCCTATGGGGATCGATCTTAGGAAGGATTGATCCTCTCTTCCTCTTCTCTCTCTCTCTCTTCAAAACTTTTTCTACACTCTCTCTTTGAACTCAAATGTGTAGTAAGCCAGTAAGGGTATATGTATGTGGATTTAAATAGAGAATTTGGGAGACCACACACTCTCTCTCGGATATCTCTCTCTTTTATGCAAGGCTATGTGTGTGTAATGTATACATGTGTATATAATTTGCAGAGGTGCAAACTTTGGAGTGGTATGTTGAATGATGAAGGATTTGACAAGAGAGGATGATGGTGGCGTAAGCATGAGGTGGGTAATACATGGAATGAGTATGATGAGCTTAGGGGATGATGAGGAGTGCGCAAGGGGGTCTCTAGACATATAGATGCAAAGGTGTTGGTGATTATAGTGATACAGTTGTGATGTAGGATGTAGTTGCTATTTGGCAGAAAATGACGCACGGGATCGATCCTAGCAGGATCGATCTTTACAAGATCGATCTTATGGAAGATCGATCCTAAGCCAAATTCTATGAAATCATAGGGATGTTATGTGAGTATAAAAATGCAAACGAAATCCACAGATTCAATATAGAAAATATAATTCATCTATTACAGCACATAGTATAGTACGAATAAGGTTCTAGGGGTTACAACTCTCCACAAATAGTAAAATGATTTCGTCCCAAAATTGAGATAAACTAGTCTACAAAAAGCATAGAAAACTTCTCCCTCGTCTTTGACTTGAGCTCCCAAGAAACTTTGCCTTCATCATGATGCTCCATTGGACCTTCACTAATGGAATCTCCTTGCTTCTCAGCTTCTTGACTTCGTGATCCAAAATCACCACTGGTCCTTTATGGTAGGTTATGTTGTTGTTAACTTAAATGTCTGTGAAATTCAATTTATGAGAATCATCTTACACGTATTTCTTCAGCATACTCACATGAAACACATTATGTATTCCTGACATCCTTGACGGCAAAGTGAGTCTGTAGGCAACCTTACCAATACATTCCAAGATCTCGAATGTTCTAATATATCGAGGTGACAACCTACCTCTCTTCATTCCAAATCTCATAACTCCTCGTATAGGGGAAACCTTCAAGTGAACATGATCGCCTACTTAATAGTCTTTATCCTTGCGCTTCTTATCGGCATAGCTATTCCATCTAATCTATGTCGCACGCATCCTTTCTCTTATAATTTGGATCTTTTCTCTGGTTTCCTTAACCATGTCAGGTCCCAATAATTGACCATCACTCACTTCGGTCCAACATGATGGTGATCTACATGGTCTTCCATACAATGCCTTGAACGGTGCCATCCTAATACTCGTTTGAATACTATTTTTGTACGTGAACTCAATTAGCAACAATGACCTTCCCAAGATCCTTCAAATCAATTGCACAAGCCCTCAACATGCATTCCATTACCTAATTGGTCCATTCAATATGACTGAAGTTTGGTGGCAGTAACTTGAACTCATCTTCAATGAAGTCCCCAAGGCGACTTGTAAACTCTTCCAGAATTCAAAAGTAAAATGAGAATCTCAGTCTGATACTATCATAAAAGGTACTCCGTGCAGCCTCACAACTTGCTAAATGTACAACTTACCCATCCTTTCCATCAGATACACCATATTGTAGGTAATGAATTGTGCGTAGTTGGTGCGTCAGTCCACTATTACCCAAATTGCGTCGTGGTTTTGCTACATCCTTAGTAATCCAACCATGATGTCTATGGAAATATGTTCCCATTTCCATCCAAGAATGGGCAATAGTTGTACTAGTCCTACTGGCTTATGACAATTATCTTTGACTTGTTGGCAGGTCAAACATCTGGAAACATAATCGCTACATCCTTCTTGATACCTTCCCAACAAAAGTTCCTCTTAAGGTGTCTGTACATCTTAATTTCTCCGGGATGTATGGTTAATCTAGATTTGTGGTCTTTGCCATATATTTCTTCCTTAATCTTCCGTTATCCGGTACATATAGTCTGCCCTTGTATTGATATCCGCTATCTGTTCTAATGGTCCAAACTTTTGGCTCTTTGCTCGACCTCTTAGTAAACCGTTAATTCTCTAAGTCCTTTGTTCTCCTGTTGTGCCTCTAGAATCTTATCTATCAAAGTTGGCTACAAAGCAAAACAACCAATGAATAGTCCTTCACTTGATTCCAATACCTGAATGTTAAATTCTAACAAGGTCTCTGACGCTCTTCATTCCTTAATCACAAGAGATGCAATCAATTCGTAGGGTTTCTGACTTAGCGTATCAGCGACTACGTTCGCCCTACTAGGGTGGTACTGCAATGTGAATTCATAATATTTTATCATTTCAATCCACCTTCTTTGCCTAATGTTTAACTCCCTTTGAGAGAACAAGTACTTCAAGCTCCTGTTGGAAAATAGGTCAAACTTCTCCTCAATGAGGTAATGCCTCCAAATCTTTAGTACAAACACGATTGCTACTAACTCTAGATCATGTGTTGAGTAATTCTTCTTGTGGGGTATCAACTAACTTGGCCCATAAGTCATCACCTTACCATTTGGCATCAACACACACCCCAATCCTTAGTATGATGCGTCACTAAAACTTTTCTCCTCTCCTTGGAATAGCACGTACCAGTGCTGAGATGATTATGTTCTTCAACTTTGAGAAAGCATGTTCATACATGTCGTTCCACTCAAACTTCAAATCCTTCTTGGTCAACTGTGTCAGTGGGGATTCGATTCATGAGAATCCTTCCATAAAGCTTCTGACTTCCGAAACTATGATCAGTCTACCCTAATTCAAAATCGCATCTATCTTTGATGAGTCTACAGCTATACCATTTAGTAAAACCATGTGACCTAAGAAATTGACTTCCTTAAGCCAAATGTCACACTTACAGAACTTTGCAAACAAATGATTATCTTTGAGAGCCTGTAAAGCAATCTCCAAATGCTTCTAGGGGTCTTCTTTTGTCTTCGAGTAGACTAAGATGTCGTCAATGAACACAATGATGAATCAGTCCAAATATGGCTTGAATACTTGATTCATCAAGTCCATAAACACCACGGGGGCGTTCGTTAGTCTAAAAGACATGAATAAGAACTCGTAGTGTCCATACCTTATCCTAAAGGTAGTCTTTGGTACATCTTCTTCTCGAAACAACAATTGGTGATATCCTGATCTTAAGTCAATCTATGACAAAGTAGTTGCAACCTGTAACTGGTTAAAGAGATCTTCTATCCGGGGCAATGGGTACTTATTCTTGATTGTCACTTTGTTCAATTCTCAGTAATCTATGCAAAGCCTCATCAATCCTTCCTTCGTAACAAAGAGAACTAGTGCTCCCTAGGGTAAAGTGCTTGGTCTGATAAATCCAAGGTCCTCGGGTTCTTACACCTACTTCTTCAAATCAACCATCTCTGGTAGAGCCATCTGATAAGGTGCCTTAGATATAGGAGTCATTTATGGTAATAGCTCAATACATAAGTCAATCTCATGCTTGGGGGGTAATCCAGATATATCCTAAAATACGTCTTCCAAATCATAAAGGTCGGGATCTATGCGGGAGTAAGTTCCGTAATAAAGCTTCCAATAGCAGCTAGTCGACTTACAAGGAATGCATCGCAATAGGGGTTGTACTAAAAATCAAATGGGGGCCTCCCACGTAAAGTGAAGGTGATAGATCTATTCACACAATCCAATTTGGAAAGATACCTAGTGAGCCAATCAAAACATAAGATGATATGAAACTCCCTCACCGATAACACAATCAAATCGGCAGATAGGTTTGATTCTTAAAATTTAAAAGGCAATCCTTGCACACTTTACTCAACTTAATGGCTACTCTAAAAGGTGATGTAGTACTTAGAGCTTTATCTAATGCCTCAGGTACTAACCTAGTAGCTGCACTACTCTAATAGAATGAAAGAAATAGAAGCACCAGTATGAAATAAAACCTTAACTCTACTATTGTATAGAGTCAGTGTACCTTCCATGTTCTATTGTTCACCCTCGTCAAAATTGACCTCTTCATGAATCATATCATTCAATCCCTCCTTGCTAACCTTGGGCTACTAGCTTGTAATATCCTCCTGGTGGTGACTTACAATCTTTACTCACTTGGCCCATCTTACCACAATTATAGCAAACAACCTCCTTTTGACCAGTCCTCCTTAGGGCTTGAAAATCCTTGGTGATGTGTCCCAGAGCTCCACAGTTGTAGCATACTCCATCTCTTGCTCCCGTCCCTGGCTATCCTTGGGTAGTTGGAACTATAGGTGTGTTACGAGGAAACTTCTATTGTTGCTTCTTTTTTCCACTCCATGTTCTTTTTTGTCCATAACCAGAAGGGGGTAGTCTCTGTCTTTGAGCTCTCATGGCGGATCGATTTCCTAAAGTCCTAACATCTGCAGTTCTCCTTTTCTAAGTCCATAACCAACTCCACAAACTCGTCAAAAGGAAAACTAAGATGTCCTACCGCCAACTTCCAAATGGTCAGGTTTAATCCATTGGGAAACTTTTGGATCATCTTCTTGGGTGTATCGATCAAGTGATAAACAAAGTAGGAAAGCCTATCAAACTAAATCAGATAATCCCGAACACTCAAGTTTTCTTAAACCAATCAGTTAAATTTCTTATCCCTACATCGCTTCTTCAATTTCAAAATGTATTTCTTCAAAAATCTCTCACAAAATACAGTCCACGTCAAGCGTCTAGCTGCCTTATCTCCTACCAAGGCTCTCCCAAATTCCCACCAATCTACCACTATAAAGGTGAGTTGAAAGGTAGCAAACTTCTTCTTGTCCGTCTCTGAGCCCTTGAGAGATTCAAAGATACGATCTATGCTTTGGATCCGCTGTTCTGCTTGCCAGGCCTTGGCTATACCGTTAAAGTTGACAAGCGGGAGGATTTGTAAAATACAACTACGCTAAAAGAAGAAAAAGTATGGATTTAGTTTACAATTCCTCCATTTATCTGCAATTTGAATTACAATGCTAGTTTATGCACATATTGATTAAACTATGATAAGTGGTGTATTTTAGCTGTAATTTGTGCAGACTGTAGTTGCTGTGTGAAGAATTGAAAGATAACGATGAAGGGAAATGCTGAATTCTAAAGAAGACATGTCAAAGCTGAAATATAGAGTTCGAGCGATTGAAGACCATTCGATCGATCGAAGTTTTGATCGATCGAGATAAGTGCAAGCGATCGAAGTCCCCAAGAGTTTAATCGATCGAGAATTATTCGATCGATCGAACATGCCTTTTATCATATTTTTTATGCGCACGCAGCAGAATGCATGTTGAACCCTAGCATTAGGTTATTACTATAAAAACTCGTATTGTGTACGTCCAGAAGGAGGCCTACTTTACATTTTATCAGTTTTTACATAGAAAGAGAGTGTTCTACTTTGATTCTTGTAGGTTTTGGTGATTGAACGTTGAATTCAAGTGAAGTTTAAAGGTTATTAATAGCTCGTTCATTCCAGGTTTTATTATATCAGTTTTGTTTACATTCTGTTAGTAGCTTACATAGTTTAAATCTGAGTAGATCATAGTTTTACTTGTTGGTAGTGGATAAACCATAGTTTTTCATAGTTTTAATGCTTAAATCTCAACCAAACGCAACCTTAATGAATATTTATGTTAAGAACAAATCTGTGACACTCCAGACGATGTCTGAGTAGTCCCCGGGTTGGGAGATCACGATGAAACTGTGATCTCAGGCCTCTGCCATGCAGCAGATTAATTTCTGTGTTCGATCGATCGAATATGTTCGATCGATCGAAACAGAGACATTGTCGAGCGATCGAAGTCAGTTCGATCGATCGAGAGATGAAGATATTCGATCGATCGAAAGTGCGTCGATCGATCGAACATTCTGATTCTTGAGAACATTCTATGCAGTATTCCTGGACTTTCTGCTTTACTGATTCGTTATCAAATTGTCCCCAAATGCTCAGTTTGTCAAAACAGTCTTTAAACCTAAAGTTTTGAGGCATTTTTCTTCAATATATTTTGCAAACCACCCTCAATGCTAATACCATTCTAGGTGAGAGTCTAAACTATTGATTTAAACCGCTTTTATGTATTTCAAATGTAAATGTGATGATATAGTCCCGGCCATGAAAGGATTATAGATTCTTTATCTTAAGAGGAATACGGAATACTGTAGAAAGTGTGCTCCATCGAGCTTCAATGTAATTGCATGGTAGATGGCTAGGTTGTGGTGGATTCGTGTAATCCCAACATTTCTTTTAATTAAGAAACAAACACATTTTAAATTATAGCTTTAGTTAATTAGTCAGTAATTAGGTAATCTAGTTTAATTGCTTTACTTGTAGTAGTTGTTTAATTAGTTTGCTTTCCCTTAAAATATTGAATTTTATTTTAATTTTTTTTTAGAATAATCTAAGTAATTAGTTTAACACCTTCCCTGTGGGATCGACCTAGACTTATCCAGTATTACTAGCACGATCACCTACACTTGGGTGTTGCACAAGAGCGCACAACGATTTAGTTGTGTCAAGTTTTTGGCGCCGTTGCCGGGGAAGGCGACAAGCTGACACTTCGATTACCTCAATCTTTCCTTATCTTTTTCTGTTTTTCTTTTTCTTTTGTTCTTTAGATTAAAAATTTCTTAGGATCTTTCCCTTAATGTCCGATAATTCCATCAAAGGAATTTATGGAAACCCATTCTATTTATCCAATTCATCTAGTTCGATTAACCCCATAGTTACACCGATCGATTCAATTGCTGATAATCAAAGTGAAAACGGTGATAATGTGGTCGTACCAATTGACGATTCATTGCGTCCTTTGTGCGACCTCATGACACCCGAACACGTGCCTACGCCATCTTGCATTCTCATTCCACCTCATGTAGGCGAATTCCAATTTCGCAATGGAATGATTCAACTCCTTCCTACCTTTCATGGAATGGAGAGCGAGAAGGCGTATCTACATGTCAAGGACTTTGAGGACGTTTGTAAAACTTTCTCACAGAATTGTCCTGTAGATGTAACATGTCTGATGCTATTTCCTTTCACTCTGAAGGATAAAGCAAAAGCGTGGTTACTCACCTTGAAGCCAAACTCTATCTATACCTGGCATGCGATGAACACAGCATTCCTGAAAAAATTCTTCCAACCTCGCACGACCACCGAGCTTAAACGGAAAATAAATTCCTATAAACAAAAGAGCAATGAAACATTCACCCAAACTTGGGAATGTTTCAAGGATTTGCTGCTCTCATGCCCACATCACGGGTACGAGAAATGGCGAACAATCAGCTACTTTTATGAAGGATTAAACGGTGAAACTAAGAAATTGGTCGAGACCATGAGTTCAGGGCCATTTCTTCGCAAAAATACAGAGGAAGCTGAAGCCCATTTTGAGTGGCTAGCTGAACACACCTATGAATGGTCAAATTCAGATGATGTCCCACGCTTATGGATCTCCTGTGTAGAAGAGAAAAGTTTATGTCAACTAAAAAGTAAGGATCATCTTATGAACAAGTATGAAGAACTAGCAAAGAAAGTGGAGGAATTGGGGATGAGAGGAGAGAATTCTAGGCAGTTTTTGCCTGAAGAACCGTGTGGCACATGCAATATGCTGGGACACATTACTCAATACTGTCCCAATGTGCCATATTTTCAAGAACAACCTCCCATGGAAATGAATGCCATGCAAGGGTATAAGGGGGTGGGGAATTCCTACAACAACTATAATTCACAAAATAATAACAATAGATGGAATCACCACGGGTTCGACTGGAAAAACAATGCTGGGACCCAAAACCAATTTCAACAACAGCCCTACAATAACAATAATCAATATCAAGGGCAATACAACAGGCAGTCCCAGCCATCCAATCATAACAAACAACTACAACAACGCTCAACCCTCACATAATCAACAAGCAAATGTCTATGTGCCACCACACAAGAAGGTGCAAGAGGAAGATCCACTCTCCAACGCAAATTTAACGCAGCAATTAATTCAAATGATGAGCAAAATGTCTGCAACATTACAGAGGATGGATGCATGTCAAGAGGGTTCGAGTGGCACATTTCCCGCTCAACCACTTCCAAACCCCAAGGGATACAACAATGGTCCCCCTAACCATGAACAAGCAAAAGCCGTGACTACACTAAGAAGCGGCAAAGTCATAGCGCAAAACAGGCCTCATTCTATTCCCGAGGAGTATGAAGAGGAGGAAGTGGTAACTAAGGGCAAACCATCTACTCTAGTAGAGGAGTTGTCTACTAATGACAAACCATTAGAACCAAATGAGGACTCTCCTAAAGAAGTAGAAGAAGTTGAGAGAAGGCCTGGAAAGGAGCCTGTCATTGACGAATTACCTAAATGCCCTTTTCCTGCACCGTACCCTCAAAGGCTCAAGAAACCCCAAAACGAGGCAAAGAATCAGGAGTTCTTGGAGTTGTTCAAACAAGTTAAAATTAATCTCCCAATCCTTGATGCCATCAAACAAGTGCCAGCCTACGCTAAGTATCTAAAGGACTTATGCACGGTCAAGAGGAGGCAAAGTGTAAAGAAACACGCTTATATCACTTGCCAAGCAAGTGCAATCATTCAAAATGAGTTGCCTCCAAAGCTTAAGGATCCTGGCACCCTAACTGTCTCGTGCAGAATTGGGAATTAAAGGATTGACAACGCACTCCTTGATTTAGGAGCAAGCGTAAACCTGTTTCCATACTCAGTCTATAAACAATTAGGGTTGGGTGAACTCAAACCCACTCGAGTTGCATTGTAGTTGGCTGACAGGTCAGTCAAATATCCTAGAGGAATATTGGAGGACGTTCTGGTGCAAATAGACACTTTTATCTTCCCAGTAGATTTTGTGATTCTAGACACAGAACCTGTGTCTAACCCATGTGCACAAATCCCGGTAATTTTTGGACGTCCATTTCTCAACACCATAGATGCCACAATCAAAATAAGAAGTGGTATCATGACTATCGTATTTGGGAACATGACTTTAAATGTCAATATATTCTCAAATCCCCGACCTGAAGAATACGAGGATGACAAAGAAGTTAACTGCATCGAAATGGTCATCGAAGATGAGGCTGATCTTGTAGAGTACAAAGATCCCTTGGATGTAGTTGTGTCACAATTTGACACTACCTATCAACCTAATGATTCTACCCCATTGGATGCTGCCATAAATCATGTCTTCCTCATGATGGAAATAAAGGAGGAAGATAGAGATGAGTGCATATGGGTCACACTATATGAACCCTTACCTCCAAAATCCAAGTTAACTATGCCTTCGAATTTTCAGTTTCCTGATTTGGAATTAAAAGAGCTTCCAAAAGAGCTCAAATACGCTTTTCTGGGAGCTGAAAAGACTTACCCTGTTATAATCTCATCTACGTTAAATCCAGAACAAGAGGATAAGTTGATTCAAATGCTCAAACTGCATAAGGGAGCATTGGGATGGACTATTGCCGACCTAAAAGGTATAAGCCCATCTATTTGCACGCATAAGATATATCTGGAGGACGACGCTAAACCTTCGCGACAAATGCAGAGGCGTCTGAATCCAAATATGTAAGAAGTAGTGAAGAAAGAAGTCTTAAAACTTCTAGACATTGGGATAATATACCCTATCTCTGACAGCCCTTGGGTTAGTCCAACCCAAGTGGTGCCCAAAAAGGTCGGTATAATAGTAATCCCAAATAAAGACGGCGAGTTAGTGCCAACACGCGTCCCCACTAGATGGCAGATGTGTATTGACTATCGAAAGTTGAATACTGTGACCCGGAAAGATCACTTACCACTGCCATTCATGGATCAGATGCTAGAACGAGTGGCGGGTCATAAGTATTATTGTTTCTTGGACGGACACAGTGGGTACAACCAAATTGAAATTGCTCCTGAAGATCAGGAGAAAACAACATTCACATGTCCGTTCGGTACGTTCGCTTACCGCTGCATGCCTTTTGGATTATGCAATGCACCTGCTACTTTTCAGCGGTGTATGTTAAAGCATTTTCAGCGATATGGTTGAACAGACACTCGAGGTTTTCATGGACGACTTCTCGGTGTTTGGCCATAGTTTTGATAACTGCCTAGAAAACCTTGAAAAAGTGTTAGCGAGATGAGAGGACAAACACCTAGTACTAAACTGGGAAAAATGCCACTTCATGGTGACCAAAGGAATTATCCTTGGCCACATTATCTCTGACAAAGGTATCCAAGTTGATAAAGCAAAAATCGATATAATTTCGAATTTACCTATCCCTCGAACAGTCTGAGACATCCGTTCTTTTTTGGGGCATGCTGGATTTTATCGACGGTTTATCCAAAACTTTAGTGCGATCTCTACACCACTGTGCCAACTTCTAGTCAAAGATACACCTTTTGTGTGGTCGGATAACTGTCAAACATCTTTTGACGCACTAAAGTAACACCTTACCTCTGCACCGATAATACAGGCACCCAACTGGGGTTTGCCATTCGAACTAATGTGCGATGCTAGTGACTACGCCATTGGTGCAGTCCTAGGACAGAGGAAGGACGACAAGCCTTATGTTATATACTATGCCAGCCGAACACTCAACGAAGCCCAAATGAACTATACAACTACTGAAAAAGAGTTACTGGCAGTAGTCTTCGCGTTGGAAAAATTTAGGTCTTATCTGATAGGGTCCCTAATAGTCTGTTTTACAGACCACTCGGCCCTCAAGTACCTGTTATCTAAGAAAGACGCGAAATAGAGGCTTATCCGTTGGATACTTCTACTCTAGGAATTTGATATCACTATCAAGGATAAAAAGGGAGTAGAGAATGTGGTTGCTGACCACTTATCTCGGTTAACATTCAAGGACAATACTGAGCCCATACCAATCAAAGATGAATTCCCAGACAAGCAAATTATGGCAGTCTCAGGTTTAACTAGTATGCAGACATAGTAAACTACCTAGTCGCAGGAGAAACTCCTAGATACTGGTCAAATCAAGACAGGAAGCGGTTCCTCTCGTTTGCACGCCATTTCTTTTTCGATGACCCTTATTTATTCAAGTATTGTGCTGATCAGGTCATCAGGCGTTGCGTCCCTAATGAGGATATAACCGTAATTCTAGCCTCATGCCACTCTGAAGCGTGTGGTGGCCATTTTTCTTCCCAAAAGACCGCGCAAAAAGTTCTACACAGCGGATTTTATTGGCCCACCATATTTAAGGACGCTTATTCTTTCTACAAATCGTGCCAACACTGTCAAAAGCTAGGTACTATTTCAAAAAGAAATTCTATGCCCTTAATCCCTATTATCACAATTGAAATATTTGATTGTTGGGGCATAGACTTTATGGGCCCGTTCCCTAAATCAAACAACTGCGAATACATACTCCTAGCTGTGGAGTACGTATTAAAATGGGTGGAAGCAATACCGACGAGACGCAATGACCATAAAACAGTCATGTCTTTTCTTAAGGAAAACATTTTATCGCGTTTCGGAACCCCAAAAGCATTATTAAGTGACCAAGGCAAGCATTTCTGCAACAGGCCTTTGGAAGCACTACTCAAGAAATATAGGGTACACCACAAAATCGCTCTAGCGTACCACCCACAAACAAACGGGCAGGCGGAGTTGGCTAACCGTGAAATCAAATATATACTTGAAAAAATGGTTAGTTTCAATAGAAAAGATTGGGCTTACAAACTGACTGATGCTTTATGGACATACCGCATGGCCTTTAAGACAAATCTGGGAATGTCTCTATATAGGCTAGTGTATGGTAAGGCGTGTCACCTTCCTGTCAAAATAGAACACAAAGCTTATTGGGCAACACGCTCATTAAATTTTGACATTAAAAAGGGAGGACATCTCCGGAAACTGCAATTGGCAGAACTGGAGGAAATCCAACGAGATGCATATGACAATGCCAAACTCCACAACCAATAGTTGAAGGCGCGCCACGATCGAACGCTCATTCGTAAATCTTTCGAGCCGGGGCAGAGAGTTTTATTATATGATTCACGCCTTCATCTCTTCCCAGGCAAACTCCAATCACGGTGGACAGGTCCTTTCATAGTCAAATCTATTTTTCCATACGGGGCAGTTGAGCTATTTAATCCTAAGAACGACGGAAGTTTCAAGGTCAATGGCCAAAGGTTGAAACCGTTCTTAGAAGATTTCCAACCCGAGGTCGAGCACATCCAACTGGATGAGCCCGACTATACTTCAAACTAAAACGCCCAAGTGTGTTCTCCCAATGTTGTTGTATTGTTTCTTTTCCTGCATTTTGTTTTGTTTTATCTTTTGTCTGTCTTTTTGAATGTGACTTCGATTCTTAATCTGCTATTCCGTGCTATCTTTCCCTTGTAGGTCATCAAAACAAGGGACAACGATGTTCATTCTATAGGGTCTTGGGCTGATTCAGAATATCAGAACCCACCTTGGACTGCCGACGAGATAGTATTCTGCTTGTCTCCCTATCAAGGACCAGGGGCGAATGATGTAGTGGACCTGACCTATGGGTACATCCCTTATGATCCTGCTCTCCACCAAATCAACCCATTCGAGCATATGGACCTTTCTGGAGAGGAAGGGGAACCTGAAGGGTATGCTGTTGAAGATGTGGATGACGCACTGTTGGAACAATGGGAAAATGACTCAATGTGGGAGCCATGGGAAGAAGAGGACTTACAAGATGTGGTGACCGAACGCCACACTGCTGTTTTCACATATGTTGACGACTTCATGATCTTCCATGTGGTTCCCTACATCTATGAGTATGTCAGTTACTTGCTATTCAGGCTTCAATGGCCTCCACCAGCTAGTGCATCTGGGGATATCTGGCCAATAGTGAGGGTTAATTTTGGGGTCACATTCCTTTCATTTTCTTTTCGTTTTGCTTTATTTATCTCTTCCTTTTTGTTTTTCTATTGCTCTTGCTAACTAATTTTCTCCGTTTCATTTTTTTTTTGTTTCCCTTTGTCAGGAATATCACTATGAATCTACCAGTCCCACCGCTATACCTTCCACATCAACTCTTTCATGGGTTTGGGCCATACATACGGTCCCCGAATACTCCGCCGCAAGAGGAAAATCTACTCCTTTATCCTTGTCTCCATGCGGGTCACCTCTTGCCTGTGATATCAAGTCCTTATAGAGTTCAGACTTGCTTGATGATGTCCTCGCTGCTTTTCGACTGTTCTGGGAAAGGGAATCATCAAGTTTAGACTCTACATTTGAAGTTCTGGCGGCGAAAGAAGCAGTGGAGGAAGACATCTTTCTGCTTGAAGAATAGTGTTTCACTCCAATTGTTTAATGACATTTCATATCGTCTTTAATAAATTGGAGTGTATTCTTGGACGAAGTGTTATTAATTTCAATTTTATTTTTTGTTTTCTTTTTTTCAATAAGGTTTTAAATGCCATCTTTGGGGGCACTAATATTGCAAATGGATGCTGTTTTAAGGACTTATTTATATAAATTTACAATGTTCTACTATGAGGTTGCCATTTTTGGCTTACATGTTCTGGCAATGCACTGTTCTATCCCTATTCTGTATGTCCAGATTAAAATTGGTTAGTTGGGGGTATGGAATTTCTCAATTCAAGGATATTGTGGAATTTCTCTTCTCGATCGATCGAACGTATCTCGATCGATCAAAAGCGTCATTACCTCGAGCGATTGAGGAAGGCTCAATCGATCAAAGGTTCGATCGATCGAGCCTACTCAATCGATCGACACCTGTTTTTATACGAGGCGTCTTTCAGAATTTTCATTCAGTCTCTCCATCTATGTCCCTTACTCGAACGATCGAACATAGAGGGCGACTCCTACGATTTTGGCCTCCCCCACTTCAAACCACATCATTAAGGAGCTCCGGGTCCCCCGGATCATCAGTGGCATCGCCGGCATCCTCTGCCCAGTGCGTCTCTCGAGGTGATCCCCCGAGTCACCCCTCGTATTTCTTTTCCCTTCAAATTCATATGGGGGTGCCCCCATTGATTCTTTAACTCCTTTTATTAGTTTTGTACATGTATTTGTTGTTTCGGGCTATTTCCGTTCTCGAGCGTTGCTACTGCCATTTTGCTGTGCTCGATCGATCGAACTGGGTTCGATCGATCGAACCCAGCATCCGTTCGATCGATCGAACATTTTCGAGCGATCGAAGCAAAGATTGTCTCGATCGATCGAACGGGATTCGATCGATCGAAGTTTGGCAGTTTCTTTCTCTTTATTATTTGCCCAGTATTAATGTTTTCTCTCCTTGCTTCTTCCATTTCAGGGCTTTATCATGAATCCGATCACCGGCTACCACAAATCTAAGCCATTCGACCTCGCTATACCCGATCCAGTTCCAGATCACGGGTTTAGAAACGAGGAAGACCGCGTTTGGTTCACTCGTTACTTCCAGTCACGGAAGGTCATGATCAAACGTCCCCTTGAGACTGCCTGGCATGCTACTCTGTGGTACCTTGCACGGATACATGCCATGCCCCAGTGGTACACACTATTCTCCCAGCCTAACCATGTAAATCTATCTTGGATACGGGAGGCGTGTGCGACGATGATCCGGGATTCGGTTGCTTCGTTCACCCTTCGCTCATTTTTCTGTGGACGAGAGATCATTTTCAGCCCGGCCACCATCGCTGCTGCTCTTGGGGTACCGGAGGTACCTAATTGTGTATGTCCCCATCGTCCTGACACACCTCAGCTATCACCGACCATCATTATCCGAGAGATCACCGAGGGAGCTCTTCCGATATGGGATGGCGAGGCTCTCATTCCCGACCTCCACCTCACAGATAATTACCATATGCTCCACCATGCCCTGAGCAATTGCCTATTAGTGACATCGTACAGGGAGAAGATCGTGACGTGGTATGCCGTGTCTTATACGCGATCAGGACACGAAAGCCAGTCTGTTTACCCCGCCTTTACATCGACTTTATGCGACACCCTACACGCTACATTCAGGCTAAAAAGCACCTGAAGGGTGCTTGGGCTATTCATAGGGTGATCGAGCATGCGGGTATCATTCCTTTGGCGGGGGATGCGACTGCCCAGTCTCGCAGTCAATTTGGAGAGACAGCTTCCCTCCAGTCCGATGCGCAGAAGAGGAAGCGAAAAGGAAAAGGCAAGGCGAAGATGGGAGAGAAGAGGAGACGTGGAGGCGGGACTGATACTGAGGGAGCTGCTTCTGGGACGCCCACAGAGGCTAAGGAGTAGGATTCTGATGAGGAGGGTGACCCGGTGGAGGAGGTTGCTCGTTTTGAGTTGAGACAGCGGTCTCAGGCTCCCGCCCAGGGAGAGTCTTCTTCTGCGCCTCTCCCTACTATTCCCGAGTTTCTATTAGAGGAGAGAGAGGCCCGGATTAGACTCGAGGGCAAGATAGATCACATATCCACCATGCTGACGACCCTGTTAGTCCAGCTAGGGTTCGATCCGATCGTGCCCCCATCTTTCCCTCCATCTGCACCTCTACCACCCATCACTGCCCCATCCTTCTCTGCCCTACTGGTCCTTCATCCTCCGATCCCTCAGTTCATCTTTCCGCTCCTTCTACATCTGCTATACCACCTACTGCACCATCATCATCAGCGAGACCACTTACTTCAAAGCTACCATTTCCACCTCCTCCTGTCGTGGCCGACACATCAGTTTCTACTCCAGCTGCCACGATTGCGAGTGCTCCGGCTACCGCTACTATGGGTGTCGAGGGTGGAGTTATGGATGCTCCGGATCTATTGATAGACATTTTATCTGATGTTCCCGATGATGGGTAGTCTGTTGGTTTCGTTTTATGTATTTTTGGTTTGTTTAGTATATTCTGGGTTGTTTGTTGGGCATTTTTGGACACTGTTGGGTTATTGTTTATGATGTTGGTTGGTTTGGATAGTTTGGATTTTTGTTTGTATGGCATATAGAGATATATTATTATCGATGTTCTGTTCGTTCACTTTCCTATATTTTCAGTGATGTATTCTATTTTATGTTTGGATCTGATGCAATATATTTCCTATCTATTTGATTTTGGCTGCTTGGAGTATGTATGCTTTCTGTACAGGTTGTTACTGTTACGATGGTTATGATGATATTTCAGGTGCTATCTCTCTATCTATTTTGAAAATCACTTGCTGAGGTCATTGCGATTTTCAGTTGGGGGTGGGATATAGATAGATAATCACCTGTACATATTTTTTACGTAGCAATCTGGACCACTTTATCTATTGGCAAACATCATACAATCTCCATTATTATTAAAATTCCGATTTCAAAACAAATTTAAAATACAAAATTTCAAAATTTCAAAATTTTCAAACTATTAACCAAGTCTTTGAATTAAATGGGTAGAATAATTTTGAATTTTCACTTCTATTTAGCTGTTGTCAAGTAATGATACAACCATTTTATTCTCATCCTTTTATGAATTAAGTTCATGCGTTTTTCTAAGTTCTCTAGGATGAATGCATATGTTGACCATTCCTGTATCCAAATCAGTTTCACTGATTAATAGCTATGCAGAAAACTTTAAACAAGAGTTAATACGACTTTTGTGCTTTAAAGAATTAAGTAGTGAAAACTAGTTACCCTTAGTGAGCTTTTGAATCCAATCTTCAATTCTGAGGGAATTATCACATCAAGTTCGAATTGTTTTCATTGAAAATGCCGATTAAAATTCGTTGACTAGTCTCTATTTCTTCATTTTGGCTGCTTATTAGAGGAGAACGTTCAGGATTTACCAATTAAACTCGATGACCATTTAAGTGTTAAAAATTAAGAAGTTCAGAAAATGATTTAAGCCATCGTTGTTTACTCCTTACCTGTCCATTTACCTATATTGACATCTCTGAATATGTGTTGTTCTTAACCCCTCGCCTAATAAATCATGTCGAAACCATATGAAATTCTAAATTCCTAACTTTGTACCTTGACCTAAATACACCCCATTGCACACCCAATGTAATTAAATTGTTGAAGTATAAGGAGGGAATAGTGGTGAGAAGGACTGCATATATAAATAAAAAAATTAAAAAAAATGAGGAAAGGAGAAGATGTTATTAAAAAAAAAAATGAATGATGATATGTATGGAGAGGATGGTTGGAGGAAAGTAAAGAAATTACTAAATGCAGTCACATGATAAAGATGTGCAAGATCTTACCCTTTCATTTCTATCCCACTAAATAAATAATTCCGAAAAGTCAAAGCCTTAATGATTCTCTATAACTTAGTTTAAACATGAAAGTGTAAGTTGAGTTATCCACGGTATTTCGCTTCTCTAATAAGTAGTATTCCTATCATGAGACTATACACTCTAAAATGTTCATCTTTTATAGAGTCGAGTATGAAAACATTAGTATCCAAAAAATCACTCCTATCAAAGCATTTGTACCGTGTGCGACTATTATTCACCAAGTTTCTGTGAGATGTTCATTTGTGAGTGTAATAACTATGTGCAGATTGAGTTGAAACTACGAGTTCTGAGAGTATGATAGTTTAAACAACTCTAAATAAAGTTGATGTGTAGCTGTTAATTTACCATACACACGGATACATGGATGTGACGCATATGTTATTTTTATCTTGGTGACATGAGGAACATATGCATTTCTTTCATGGTTGGAATGAGGACGATGTGTTTTGTAGAGCTAAATCAATAGTTGAATAAAAGGGGAATGTTTAAAAGTTATTCTATATTTTTTTTGGAGCTTAAAATCAGAGTATTTTGTGGGTATATTCACTGCAAACCCTCACGAGACAGCACTCGTCCACTAGGGGGAACCTAGGGGTTTAACGGCTTGTTGCATTTGCTAAATGCAACCGCGATTCCTGCGAAAGTGAGTTAGATAGTTTTCTTTCTTGTTATGTTAGTTTAGTAGTCTGGTTTAGTTATTTTAGTTTTTTTTTCGTTATAGTTATAGTTTAGCATGTTTTTATTTTCGCTCTATTGCTAGGGACTAGCAACTCGCTAGTTGGGGGTTGTGACAAGCGGGAGTATTTGTAAAATACGACCGCGCTAAAAGAAAAAAAAGTATGAATTTAGTTTACAATTCCTCCATTTATCTGCAATTTGAATTACAATGCTAGTTTATGCACATATTGATTAAACTATGATAAGTGGTGTGTTTTAGCTGTAATTTGTGCAGACTGCAGTTGCTGTGTGAAGAATTGAAAGATAACGATGAAGGGAAATGCTGAATTCTAAAGAAGACATGTCAAAGCTGAAATATAGAGTTCGAGCGATTGAAGACCATTCGATCGATCAAAGTTTTGATCGATCGAGATAAGTGCAAGCGATCGAAGTCCCCAAGAGTTCAATCGATCGAGAATTGTTCGATCGATCGAACATGCCTTTTATCATATTTTTTATGCGCACGCAGCAGAATGCATGTTGAACCCTAGCATTAGGTTGTTACTATAAAAAACTCGTATTGTGTACGTCCAGAAGGAGGCCTACTTTACATTTTATCAGTTTTTACATAGAAAGAGAGTGTTCTACTTTGATTCTTGTAGATTTTGGTGATTGAACGTTGAATTCAAGTGAAGTTTAAAGGTTATTAATAGCTCGTTCATTCCAGGTTTTATTATATCAGTTTTGTTTACATTCTGTTAGTAGCTTACATAGTTTAAATCTGAATAGATCATAGTTTTACTTGTTGGTAGTGGATAAACCATAGTTTTTCATAGTTTTAATGCTTAAATCTCAACCAAACGCAACCTTAATGAATATTTATGTTAAGAACAAATCTGTGACACTCCAGACGATGTCTGAGTAGTCCCCGGGTTGGGAGATCACGATAAAACCGTGATCTCAGGCCTCTGCCATGCAACAGATTAATTTCTGTGTTCGATCGATCGAATATGTTCAATCGATCGAAACAGAGACATTGTCGAGCGGTCGAAGCCAGTTCGATCGATCGAGAGATGAAGACATTCGATCGATCGAAAGCGCGTCGATCGATCGAACATTCTGATTCTTGAGAACATTCTATGCAGTATTCCTGGACTTTCTGCTTTACTGATTCGTTATCAAACTGTCCCCAAATGCTCAGTTTGTCAAAATAGTCTTTAAACCTAAAGTCTTGAGGCATTTTTCTTCAATATATTTTGCAAACCACCCTCAATGCTAATACCATTCTAGGTGAGAGTCTAAACTATTGATTTAAACCGCTTTTATGTATTTCATACGTAAATGTGATGATATAGTCCTGGTCATGAAAGGATTATAGATTCTTTATCTTAAGAGGAATACGGAATACTATAAAAAGTGTGCTCCATCGAGCTTCAATGTAATTACATGGTAGATGGCTAGGTTGCGGTGGATTCGTGTAATCCCAACATTCCTTTTAATTAAGAAACAAACACATTTTAAATTATAGCTTTAGTTAATTAGTCAGTAATTAGGTAATCTAGTTTAATTGCTTTACTTGTAGTAGTTGTTAAATTAGTTTGTTTTCCCTTAAAATATTGAATTTTATTTTTTATTTTTTTTAAGAATAATCTAAGTAATTAGTTTAACACCTTCCCTGTGGGATCGACCTGGACTTATCCAGTATTACTTGCACGATCACCTACACTTGGGTGTTGCACAAAAGCGCACAACTATTTAGTCGTGTCAAAAGTACTCAAGGCAGAGTCCCCTAGATCTTAGAAGTAACTTATCTCTGGTTTGCCTCTATCGAGCACCATCACACTGCGGTTGGCAAACTTCTATATTCCCTTCTACAAAGAAAAGCTTCAACTACTCCTGTGGGATCCATCACTCCAGGAATTGGGTTTGGAGCACTGTTCTAGTTTTGTCCATTGTGGGTAGCATTTGCCATTGAGATACAAAAACAAGGTAATTTGAATAAGCACTATGTCATTTGGGAAAAACTACATAAGGGATAACAAGAGATAGTGTAAATCTATATGAAAACATGTCAAACAAGTAGAAAGTTGTCATGTTATGAGACAAAAGAAAAGCCGCTCTCGTATGATTTAATATAAACATTAGTATAAGGTACACGTAGTCAAGAGGCGGGCTTCTAAGAGAAGGTCCTAATAGACCTCGAAATAGTTAAGTGCAATAAAAGAAAATGGGACTACTAGTCCATTCTAATAGAATAAGGAAACTATATCTAAACATTACCGGCATTGAAAGCCTTGGCATTGGATTTTGCTTGGGGTGCCTCATCTGCATCCATCACCTCTGAATAAGACTCCTTGTCCTTAATCATTAGTCTTCGTACGGGAAGGGACTCAGCGTAAACATGTGACCATACGGCTGCTTGGTGTGCAGCTTCACAGTGAATCTCCCACTCATTGGCTTTACCCTTGACATAAATAAAAAGTCCTAAGTCCTGCTCTAGAATGGCCTGAGCTCTCCTCTTAACCTCCTAGCTATAAAAGGCATAATCGGCTGGCAACACCTGATCGGGGGAAACAAGCTATCATCTAAAGCTATCAAGTACAGTATAAGGCTCCATCATCAACCTGCCCAAAAAGAACTATTTTAATGTCAGTGATGACTAAAGGGGATTAACTTAAGGTTTACTATCTTAAATGTATAGAACAAATTGAAAATGAAAGCAAATAATCTGATACCACTAAACTACCCCTGTCATATCCTAGCATAACAAGATAGGGAAAAAGGGACTTACCAATCTTGGACCCGATGAGTTGTGATAGTTTGTGAGTAGCCAGATTGTCCAAACCACACAGCGTAATAACAATAACACTAATAATGCTAATAATTAGAGTAACTAAAGCGTGCTAGGATCATAAGATTAAATCATATGTAGTACTATCCATAAGGGATGCATAAGATTATAATAACACAAGTCTGGATGCATAGGTACTACATGAGTCTAGGGATGCAACCCCGATAATCCAAAAGATACATCATGATAAACTATTGGCCAAACAGGTTGCCAAATATAGCATGTAAGATAAGCTAAACAAAACTAAACACAATTTTGAGGATCTTCTCGACAAGGTCCTCTAGACGAAGTTCTGGTCCTACCTCAACTGGCGAAGGGGAACCTCTCTTCTCCGTATTGCACATCTTCTTAGTAACTGGTTTCCTGGTTCTCTTGTAACTGGTAGTTTGAGCACGAAATGCTAAGGCAAGTACAACAGCAGCTATAAATTTGAGTGAAATACAAAACCATTGAGTATACCAACAAAGCATAGTCTAACATAACACGAAGAAACGTAGTTCAACCTTGAATAGAAGAGGTAAATTAATTTATAATTTATGCTTAACCGATTAATGATAGTCTACCGTACTACTTTTAAAATTCATATCACACATCTTACCACGATGTCAATGACCATAATGAATACCTTACAATACTTCAATGCAACATACGACAAGACACAATGCCATGGACCATAAGTCCAACTAACACTAATAATGACACACTAGAAACCACATTGTTTCCTTGAACACCCAAGCCCACCACATGGCCATACGCCAAAATATACCATCATTTCCTTGTCTGAAGGAGCTCAACATATGGATATCGAATGCCTACTACATGGCCGTTAGTTACCAAGGGTAACCCATTTATTGCTTACAATTCATGGATATCGAATACCCACTAGATGGCTGTGAGTTACCATAGGTAATCCCTTTATCAGTTGCAATTCCTTGTATATGGATATTGAATTCCCACTACATGGCCGTTAGTTACCATAGGTAACCCCTATATCCGTTCCAATTCCTGGTACATGGATATTGAATGCCCACTCTGTGGCCATTAGATACCAAAGTATCCCCTTTATCTATTTTTAGCGTAGCCCACTACATGGCCTAAAAAGTAATCATACTCTTTACAAATCCAAGCCCACTACATGGCCTTTCCACACTCAAGCCCACTATATGGCCTTTATATATACCTGCCCACTATATGGCCGACAAACCAAACCACAGCATATACTTACTATCGATGCCCTTCATGGCCTTTATAGCATTACACATAAAACTCTTTACTTCCAAGTCCATGTAACCGAGCCAATACAAACGACGTGTGATCCAATTGTTACACATATCATAAACTCAGTAACTATGTTTGTAATGTCATCTCTAACATAAAAGGTCCATCTAATATTAAAGAGATTCTAAAAACCCCGATTTTGACTAACCATCGAATTTAGGAGAGTATTACCTCCAAGCCCGATGATGACAATGTTCAAACGAACCTAAGGTTTCCAAGGTGATTCAAGTTCTTCGAAAAGCTCTTCAATTCAAACAAAAAAAAAGAAGAAAAAAAGATAAAAAAAAAATGGAAGGATAGAAGAAATCGGCACAAGGCGTAGCCTTTGGCAGTCACGCGGTGCCACTGTAGCAGTCCCTGATTGTCTGACCAGCATTCAGTAAGTGCCATACCGGCATTCACTAATTGCCACAAAACTAATCCAAATACCACAAAAATCATAAATATGGAAAAGACTGAAGTCCGGGTAGTTGTCTGCGGCAGTCACTGGATGCCGCATCGGCATTCGGTGAATACCGTATCGGCTATCAGCAAGTGCCATTCTGGCACTTACTATATGTCGTGGCTAACTCCACTAACTGTCGCATTTTTTGGCAATTTACTTTAACATAGTATGCTTTGTACCTTCAAAAGTACATTCGGGATTAGGGTTTTACCCCTAAAATTACTAAAATAACCCTTTAAAACCCCTAAAATTACTAAAATAACCCTTTAAAATTTGCCTATATATAGGGGATGAATATCCCATTACAAAGGTTCTTGAAAAAAATTTCAATCTTACGGTTTTGAATCTTAAATATCTTGATATCCTTCGAGAAAATTAGGAGAATCTTAAAGAATGTTAGAAGAATGAAGAAGTAAGAGCTGGGAGAAGAGCTTGAGCAAACTTTAGAAGACCTAAAACCATAAAGAAGTTGAAGATAATTAGAGGTAAACTCTAAACTAATTAGTACTTAACTTAGGCTCAATCACAATTCATAGAACTATTTAGGATCTTTTACACATTTTCAAAAACTCTCTTCCCACCTCATTTCATCACACACCACTAGAATTGAGATTGAGCCTCCATTTGTTCTTTCATTTGATTTGGATCAAAAAAGCCGAAAGTTTAAGATTAAATGAGTCATAAAGTAAAATTTTACGTGGACATTATGTGTACTTTGATTTCTTATCTTTTGGTCATGCTCCTCTCTTGGGGTCCATGAGGTTCTTGATACCTCTTTTTATTCCCTTGAAATAGTCCTTTAAATTCTCAATGAACTTGTGACTCAAATGAGAATAACCATATCCATGTATAATTAGTAGGCCCAAGTCTTAATTCATGGCTTAGGTCTCTAATTTGAGGTCTTATGGAATCCATTCCCTGTTCCATTGAGGCTCCCATGGATTAATCCATTTTTAATCTCCAATGACCATCAATGGGAAGGAGAATTAGTCTTAGGATGAATCAACCTATAGGGTTTGATGATAGACTTAACAAAATAAAACTCAACAATGGTGCAGTGAATTCAAAAACCAACTTTGATCAAGGAATTTTAATTAAGTAATGAGTCATTGGAATTGAATGAGACCAATTAGGTAGTGTTAATAACATAAAGACGTACCACTGTAATTTTTGTTTTGATAAGATTTCATGTTTAAGATGGTTTGGTAATGAGTTTTGTGAAAGTATCATAATCTGTCCAAAATTTCAGAATAGTAGCACCTTCTTGAAATGAATAACTTAGAGTCTATATCAAGCACCCTTGACTTCAAATAATTTTTTATATGAAGTTTAATGTGTTAATGAGATCCCTTAAAATATTAGAGTCATTCAGATTTATTTACTATTTTTAGAAAATCACACAAAAATCTCTGGACAGAGAGTTGTTAAGTCCTAAGTGATGTCTGGTTATGACACAATTCCCAGATATTGAACTGTTGATCTTTGATTTTTCTTTTTATTTTAGAAACTAGACTCACAGAGGCATCTTGTGTCCAAAAAGCATTAAAATCAAACCATGAGATCCGCGCTTTTCCTATTTTTTAATTTCAGGTTGATATTAAATAATAGCCTAAATGACTTTCCCATAACTTAAGGTTTAAACCATGTTCTAATAATGTTTAGTTAAATTTAAATCTAGAGGCTAAATGATCCAAATTAATGAATAGTTCATAGCTTACTCTTGCTTATGTTTTTGTATTCATGTGCATTCATCCATATAGGTTGATACTTGTAATTAGAATTCATTTTGTGTTGGGATTAAGTTGCATGTAATTGAACAAAATTATGAATTTCTTGTGATTATGTTGGGATTATGCTATCTCTATATGGACATTACATTGGCTCTTAGTTGAGACTTGTATATCTATAGATGATGCTATGCGTCCAACTAATTAGAAGGAATTCATGGTTATATGAATTCTCCCCATACTTGATAGATTTATACTAGAAGTTGATGAATGTTATTAGATATTATATCTCGTTTAAAGCATGCGGACTAACCCTTTGTTTTGTAAGCGCTATTAAGGTATGATTCCTCAAAACCCTCTCTAGTTTATTTTATTCTTTGATTTTAATTGATTTTCAACTCCATACGTGACACCTTAGACTAGGTTTTGATTTATGTGTATATATGTGTTAGAGACCTGCTCTTAGGCTTTCTACTTTTGTTTATGCATTGCATATTTCTATTCGCAGTTGGATCCCAGGTAAGTTTCCATGTTCTCTATTTGCATGTTATCTTGCTTGCTATTTGAATTACGTGGTTTTGTATGCCTTTTATCGTTAGCAATTCTACACCCTTTTCAACATGCTTTTGGAATATACATATATATATGTATGTATGTATTAATTGAGGGCATGCTTATATTAATAATTCGATTAAAAAGGATGTTGAGTAGAGGCCTATCACGAGATAGGATGAGAGGGAGTGCTTTAGTCTGTCGGACTCCTTCCCCTCTCATTCCATAATCCCCGAACCTAAAAATCTCTGGTTTCCAAAAGACTAGTTTGCTTTTAAAATGGTTTCTTAATTTTCCCTTAAAAAATTAAGTGGCGACTTGTATTTGAATTTTGAATTTGAAAAAGTTTTAAAAAGCGTGGGTAAAACTGCAAATATCCACAATCTGGCGACACCACTGGGGATCAAACCCAAAATCTCTGGTTTTGTAGACAAGGATTTTTTATTTTGGGGTCACTCAAGTATTAAACTTGAAAGCATCCTTTTGATCAGATTAATCAGTTTTTGTGTGTCTATTGCATTGCACTTGCATGTCTCGCCAGTCGATTGCACGGAAGTATGACCTTGAAGGCTCAGGCCAACCCGGTCGGTCAAGTTATCATGGGACTGTGTGACCCCCTTGATCTAGTACCATGCATTGGTATATGAAGCATCCTATCGGATGTGTGTCAAGGGTCCCTTATTTAACCAATACCCAGCCTTTGCATGATAGCTTCTATAAAACCTTTCAGTCTTAGGAAATCAATTCTTGATTAGGGTTATGTGCTGGGGAGTTTTGTATGCTCGGAAGGGATTACTTGAGATGATGACGATACTTGCTTAATGAAAGATATGCAACCTCTTAATCACTTTTGAGCAATTCCTCTTCATGTCCTATGACATTTGAGAACATGCCGAATCTTGATTAGAAGATTACATCTCTTATATCTTGTTAAGCTAATCATCATTGACCTTGTATGTATCCGAATTCATGAAAAGTATGGTGATAATCCGATCATGTGATCCTTTTACCCAAAGAATTTTTTAAATCCATCTTTGAAAGCAAACATAATTTTGCTATTTTTTTACTCCAAAGTTTTGAATCGCTTTTTCAAAAAAAAAAATTAACAAATAAATAATAATAAATCTTTGGAGTTCACTTTTTGGTAAAGCTCCAGCTAATATATTCATCTTCAAAAGAATAATCCAAAAATCTTGGGAATTGTTTTTAGGAGAAATGTTTTTCAAATGAATTTCAAAGCAAAATTTGAATCCAATCATCTTTGTTGAGGAATGTTTAACATCCTCGTTTTCAAAAGAACTCTAAAGAATTGTTTTCAAAAGATTTCATCATCTTAGAAATACTTTCCAAATATATTTTAAATTTTTAATACTAATAGGGGTAGCAAGGATCACATTGAGGAGAGAAATTGGCGCACTTGACATGAGTAATAATTTTATGTGAGTATGTGTCTATATAATAGGATTAAGATTTTCCTTTCTCTTTGGCATATAAAATAGGCACACACACATGCATTGCATCGGTGTGACATTCACAAATGTTTTATTTTACAATACCATCAAATAAAAGCAAAAGGATAATGGTAAAGGAAAAGGAAAATAAAAAATAACAAAATTAAATTCTTTTGTAGGGCAAAAATAGCATCTGGTTCGGGCATTGTCTAGTTTAGAGGTCCCAAAGCAAGATTAGTGAGAAGAGAAAGTAATGCTAAAATGGCATATGAAGGGAATACCGGGGAAGTAGTAGAAATGACGGCAATAGTAAAAAGGCAAGAAGAGCACATGAGATGGCAGGTCGAGAACATGAACTGTATGATGAACATGATAGAAGCAATGACCCGCCAGCCGCCACCCACAAATCCACTAGTTTTTGATCCACCCCTTCCAGTAGCAAGAGAAGAAACTGGTTTGATGATAAAGAGGCACAGAGGGCTGATATGCTCCAACATGACAGAGAAAGAGAGAAGACTGAGAAAGAAAGGGTAATGGCTGAGAAAGTTGAGAAACTTGAGAGAGTGGTACGTAAGGCTCAAGGGATTGATACTTATCTACTGGAATTGGAAGGGTTATACGATGGGGTCCACGAGAGGCTGTCTGTCGATTTTAAAATGCTAGTTTTTGACAAATTCGATGGGACAGGGAATCCTCGTAGCCGTGTAAGGATGTGTATTGGAGCTTTCCAACCTACTGGGTTGAGCACTGCCATGATGGTCGTCCTGTTTCAGCAAACCTTAACTGGGGCCACCTTGGCCTGGTATCTCACTCGAACCAACCAAGACTAGGGTCTGAGAAGAGGTAGTTAAAGCATTTGTGGCACAATATGAGTACAACCAAGACTTAGATGTCACAGTCTGGGATTTGTAAACTACCAGGCAAGGGAACAAGGAATCATTCATCGAGTACTTAACTCGATGGAGGGGAAGCGTAGCCAAGATTGTGTAAAGGCCATCCAAGAAAGAGCAAATTCGAATGTTAATGAAGAATCTCCAATCGGTCTACTAGGAAAAGATGAGGTTTTAGTTGATTAACACTTTCACCGAAGTCTTCAATGTGCAGACAAGGATAGAGGACCCGGTCCAGGAAGGAACAATTAAGAAAGAGGAGCAACCAAACAGGTACAGGAGGCCGAACTATAGGTCAAATGGAGGACACTCGGGGGGGTCACTCTAGCCCCACCAACGTCAATGCACTGAACAAGCCAGAAAGGAAATTTGGCATAACAAGAGGTCAACCTGGGACTGATAAGCCACACAGGCAGTTCTCAGATTTGGAGGTATCATTATCAACCGCCCTTGATAGGATAATCATAAAAGGGCATCTTCGCCCATTGGAGCCTCGACTCTACCAAATCCATTGTCACCAAACTTTCGGGAGGATCTCTATTGTAAATTTCACCAACAAAAGGGTCATGCTACGGATAGGTGGACAAGGTTGAGGCACGAAATTCAAGATCTCATCGATAATAAGGTAATATCGGAGCTGCCCGTCAAAGCTCTGAACGTTACTAGAAATCTGCTACCAAATCATCATGGTATACTACTGCCACTAGACCTTTATTTATTAAGGTTAGGGGAAACAACCTTCTATCTGTCTATGTTGATCACAAAAGTTAGGAAATCAAAGAATCCATACCAGTTGTCGAAAGAATCTGATATCTACACTCTGGGAAATTGGTCAAGAAGATGCAGAGAAGAAGCGACAAAGAAAATGGATTGGTGGGCTTAAGAGATTAACAAAGCTGATAGTCAAGATGTGGGTCAGGTGAAAGACGATCTGTGGTATGAGAGTGATGAAGAGACAGGTGGAAGACGTTTGAAAGTTGTTTCAGAAATTGACAATCTGTGGACAAAGGATGAAGTCAGTTATCTAACCCGGTCAGGGAGACACTTTAAACCGTATGAGCTAGAGAAAAATCACCCGAGGGAGCTGGATAGAGGAAAGGGAAAGATAAATGAAGAAGAAGAAGAAGAGGACATGGTTTTGAAACAAATGAAGAATACCCAAGCCAATATCACCATCTAGGGGTTGTTGATCGCCTCTAAGCGTCATCGATAGGTAGTCTTAGATGCTTTGAACCAATCTAATGTTTCTATCAACACGGCACCAGAAGATCTCATGGGAATGATCAACAGAATTCCGACCCTGGCCATCACCTTTTCTTCGGACGATTTTCCCCCTGGAGTGCCCATTCATAAAAAACTGATGTATGTCATGGTTAAATTCTTGGGGAATACTATACCATCTTGTCTCGTTTATAACAGATCTGCTCTAAACGTATGCCCATTCTGAACCACCAAGAAAATAGGCCTGGATGAGTCAACTTTCATCCCATTTGAGCAAAAGGTAAGGGCTTACGACAACACCTAAAGGACAGCTATGGGTATAATCTTCCTCAATCACACCATCGGGCTATTGGAAAAGGAAGCTGAGTTTTAGATCATCGACATCCTTGCCTCTTTCAATTTTTTACTGGGTAGGCCATTGTTGGACAATCTAGGTGCCATGCCATCAAAAATTCATCAGAAAGTCAAGTGTGTTTGGAAAAACAAGGTCTGTGATATTCTTAAGGATAGTTGGGTCTGCCTGTCCAAAGCCTCATTAAGCGTACTGGTTCTGGAGCTATAGTTGTAAGAAGAAAAAACAAATCTAGGAGGGATTGAGTTTATTAACATGTTGGAGGAAGCAAAGCCGAGGGAGTTCCTACAGCTATATTTTGATCAGTATGCGAGCCCGTTAATCGGCGGGATTATGAAGAATATGGGTTTCTTCCTGGCATGGGACTAGGAAAAAATCATCAGGGTTTCCTAGAGTTTCTGGGAATCCCTACCCAGACTCACACTCATGGTCTAGGTTGTTAGTCATCAAAAAAAGAACCGAGAGAGAAGAAGAAAGCAGCTGATGCACCGATGGTCCCGTATCAAAAAATGCTCAATGGGTATTTTGTGAAGGAAGGAGAAGATTTCCCCTTTCTGTAGCTTTCCAGAGCTATGGTTGGATTAGAAAGACAATTGCTTAAAACCAGGTTTGAGATCTTCTTCCCCCATGAATTCTCCAAATGTGAAGACCCGTATTTGCAAATGCTTGTAAAGTCTGCTACTGTTAAAGATTGGATGGGTACTCTAGAGGGACCAGCTATGCAGAACTTGTTGGACAAAGGAAACACGAAAACCAAATAAAATGGCCAAAAAGAGGTTATAGAAGCTGAGGTTAAGGAAGGATATGTTGAGGACACGGTAGAAGAGGTGCATGTGGAAGATATGGAATAATCCAAGGAAGCAATGACAGGAGGAGGGGATGAAAAGGGAAAGCTGTTAGACTGCAACACCATGGAGCTAAAGCAAGGAGTCAACAAAGAGTGGGTTTTCGAGTCTAGTAATAAGTATCCCCCCTCCCCAGAGTCTTTAATGGCCCATATGAGGCACCTTATTATTTCCGTGTCTATTGTAATCACCCCGAACAAAGTTAATGAAAGTATGACTAATTCTGCCTATTCTAATGCGTTTAATGAATGTCATGAATGTGATAATTATGAAATACCAAGTGAACTACAAAAATTAATTGAAAAAGAAAAAGAATTTGTATGCAAAATCATTGACACTCTAACGATTAATCTAGGAAATGAAGATAGTCCCCAAAATATTTTTGTTGGCTCTACACTTAGCAATGAAGAAAGTAAAGAATTAATCAGTGTATTAAATGAATTCAAAGATGCTTTTGCATTGTCTCATAGTGACATACCAGGAATTGATCCAGAGATAGTCCAACATCATATCCCCCTCTTTCCTAATTCAAAACCAATAAAACAAAAATTGAGGCGAGTGAGGCCTGAATGGGCACTTAAAGTAAAAGAGGAAGTTGAAAAGTAGTTAAAAGCTAGATTCTTGAGGGTCACCGAGTATCCTGAATGGATTGCAAACATTGTGTCAATCCCAAATAAGGATGGTTGTGTTAGGGTGTGTTGATTTTTAAGATTTAAATAAAGCAAGCACTAAAGACAACTTTCCTTTACCTTATATCGATGTAATAGTTGATAACACCGTAGGACATGAACTCTTGTCTTTTGCGGATGGGTTCTCAGGATACAACCAGATTCTCATGGCGCCAGAGGATAGGGAAAAACCACCTTCATCATGCCTTGTGGTACATACTGCTATAGGGTGATGCTCTTTGGGCTTAAAAATGCTGGTACGGCTTATCAGAGGGCTTCCACTACATTGCTACATGATATAATCCATAAGGAAGTAGAGGTCTATATGGATGACATGATCGTGAAATCTAAGGAGCGAAAAGGACACTTTGAGGCATTAAGGAAGTTCATCAAGAGGTTGAGAGAGTTTAGAATGAGGCTGAACCCTCAAAAGTGCCCCTTCAGAGTTACTACTGGTAAACTGTTAGGATTCCTTATCACCTAGAGGGGAATAGAGGTGAAACTAGCCAAAATAAAAGCTATAGTTGAAATGCAATCATCGAAGAATGAGAAGGAGCTGAGGGGATTCTTGGGTAGGATACAATTCATTAGCCGCTTCATCTCAAAGCTCACCTTGACTTTTGACCCACTGTTTAGATTGCTCAGAAAAGGAGAAAAGTTAGAGTGAGATACCCTATGCCAACAAGCCTTCGATAAAATCAAAGCCTACCTCCAAAACCCACCTGTCCTATCACCACCCTCACCCGAAAGGCCTTTGTTGCTATACCTTTTTGTGTCTGAAAATTTGATGGGGTGTATGTTGGCCAAAGAAGGAGAAGAGGGCCACGTGGTAAAGGCCATTTACTATTTGAGCAAAAGGATGACCCGATATGAGCTAAAATATTTGCCTTTAGATAAAGCATGTTGGGCCTTAGTCTGGTGTACCCGTCATCTCAGGCACTACATGTTAGCCTTCCCCATAACCCTAATCTCCTGTATGGAGCCACTCAAGTACCTGCTCAAAAATGCTTTGACTAGCAAGATCTCCCGATGGGCCATGATGTTGGTTGAATTCAACATCAAGTATATCACTGCCAAATCTATGAAGGGGAGGGTTGTCGCCGAATATCTGGTCGACCTCGTAATAGAATAAGAGGAAAAAGTTGAGTTTTGATTTCTAAAGGAAGGAATGATGGGGATGTAGGAGAATTTATGGAAGATGTATTTCAATGGAGCAACTAATCAATTAGGCTATGGGGTCAGAATTATCCTTGTAGTACCTAATGGAACTCCTACTCCATTACCCATCAAGCTTAAGTACAACTCAGCCAATAATACGACAGAGTATGAAGCATGCATAATTGGGATGGAAGCAGCATTAGCCTTTAAGGTAGAAAGGATTGAAGTTTTTGGAGATTCCAACTTGATTATATCCCAAGTGCGAGGTGATTAGAGGGAAAAGCATGAGAAGTTAAGACCTTTCAACAAATACCAGAAGAGCTTGAA
The DNA here is from genome assembly GCA_033977485.1 of Hydrangea macrophylla. Classification (NCBI taxonomy): domain Eukaryota; kingdom Viridiplantae; phylum Streptophyta; class Magnoliopsida; order Cornales; family Hydrangeaceae; genus Hydrangea; species Hydrangea macrophylla. The sequence goes on from CM066992.1 coordinate 14,947,336, forward strand.
AATGAGTTTGAGAGAATTTCATTCTATTACCTTCCTCGTGAGGAGAATCAGCTAGCCGACTCCTTAGCAACCCTAGCCTCAATGATACAAATCCCCTCAGGAGCCACCACCACTATCAATAGAAGAAGAAGCCAGCCTTCATTTGAGATGATCGCAGCCACAGAAGAAGAGGGTGAAGTGCCTTGGTATGAGGATATTTGAAAATTTATTAAGAGGGAAGAGTACCCCGAAGGAGCTTCAGAGAAGGACAGGAAGGCGATTCGAAGATTTTCTGCTCAATTTGTGATCTACGCAGATAAGTTATGGAAAAAGTCTTACACCGGGTATAACCTGGAGTGCTTATATGGAAAAGAAGCTAAGAGAATGATGGATGAAATACACGAGGGAGTATGCGGGCCCTACATCAATGGGCATATGCTGGCAAAGAAGATATCCGTCAAGGGTATTACTAGATAACCTTGGACAGAGATTGCTGTGAATATGTCAGAAGATGCCATAAGTGCCAATTCCATGCAAATCTGATGCATACCCCGCCATCCCAGCTCTATAGCATGACCACACCTTGGTATGTGGGCCCCACATCAATGGGCATATGCTGGCAAAGAAGATATCCGGCAAGGGTATTACTAGATAACCTTGGACAGAGATTGCTGTGAATATGTCAGAAGATGCCATAAGTGCCAATTCCATGCAAATCTGATGCATACCCCGCCATCCCAGCTCTATAGCATGACCACACCTTGGCTTTTTCTATATGGGGTATAGATATTATTGGGAAAATAGTTCCAAAGGCCCCTAATGGCCATCCGTACATAATTGTGGCAATTGATTATTTTACCAAATGGGTAGAAGTAGCGTCCTATGCAACTTTGAAAGCTAAAGATGTGGTGAGTTTCATCGAGAAAAACATAATTAGCAGATATAGGGTTCCAAACGAGTTCATTTTAGATCATGGTAGTCATTTCCAAGGTGAGATCATATCGCTCTTAGAGAAATACAAGATCACCCGCCACCAATCTTCCCCATACAGACCACAAATGAACGGGGTAGTGGAAGCATCGAATAAGAATGTCAAAGCAATCCTGGGGAAAATGATAGACATATATAAAGATTGGCATGAGAAGCTGCCATTTACACTATGGGGATACCGGACCTCTGTTAGAACCTCCACAGGAGCTACACCATATTCGTTGGTTTATGGGATAGAGGCAATCCTTACGATTGAGGTAGAAATACCCTCACTTAGGGTTTTGCCAGAGTGTGAAGTAACTGAATTAAAATGGATACGGGGAATGTATGAGGAGTTGATGTTGCTTAATGAAAAAAGGTTGGCTGCAATAAACCATACTCTGGGATATCAGAAGAGGATAGCTCGTGCTTTCAACAAAAAGGTTCGCCCATGGAAGCTTGCTGAGGGTGACCTGGTCCTCAAAGAACTTAAAGTGCCTTCTATGACCCCAGAGGAAAATTCAATCCCAACTTGGTCGGACCATACATCATTAAAACTCTCCTTTCCAGAGGGTCCATCCATCTTATGGACCTAGACGGTGTTGAATTTAAACAATTAATTAACCTTGATCGCCTCAAGAAATATTTCACTTGAAACCATTCCTTTTAAAACCTCCTGCATTGATGAACTATGCTTGACCTGATTCCCGTTAGAGGATACGTAGGCAACCTGCTCGGTTTGGTCATTAATAATTGCCCGAGTGGCACCTTCTGTCAAGCCTTAAATTGAACTACTCAAGACCTAATACACACTCGGGGATAAGTAGACGGGCTCTCAAAAGCCATTGATTCATGAAAAACCTAAAGAAAATCCATGTGCTAAACTAGGGACAAACTTGTGTTTGCCCATAGCCACTTCAGAGCCTCATAACCAGGGGTAAACTTCGTTTGCTATTCGAAGAATCTAGATATTTACCTTAAACCCATCTCTGGATCTCCTGGCTATCAAAATAAGTACTATAAAGGAACAAATAAGAATTTATGGTGTCGAATGATTAAAGCTCTAAACATAACTCAAAGCAAAGTAACGAAAAGCCAAGAAAAGACTTTGAGAGGAGGATTTTCATAACCTAAAGATAGATCAAAAGAGTGAACACATTGATTGAATAGGTAAGAACATTTTCTAAATACAAAAACATTCTTTGGAAAGAAAAAGAAGAAAATCACAATCAAAAGCGCAGGAAAGTAGACAGGATTTGTCAAAAAATTTGAAAAATAAAGCTCTATCCAGTTTTGCTTTCATCTATCTATGTTTATAGACTCTGTCTCTCGACCAGGATCTGGATCTGCAAAAGGTACTCAGTAGCAGGCACAACTGAAGTTGAAACTCTCCGAAAGAAGCCGCCACCATGTCATGCCAAGCCTCAGCAAAAGCCTTCACGATGGAAGAACGCATGGCCGAAATCTTCGTAAAGTCTATAGAAATGTCCTCAGTAACATCTTGGAGAAGTCTATACTGCAAACCACTCAGCCGGGAACATAATAGGTCGTAGCATGTAAGCTAGGCAACCAGATACCAGGCCACCTAGGAGGTCGTACTACAACAGAGCAATAAGTCCACTATGGGTAAATCCAACAAATATCATCAGGAGAGAGGCCCTGAAACCAATCGAGCTAGGTGTCGACAGAATGGAATAGGTGTTGGATCTTCATATGATCATAGGAAAGTAACCTATAAAGGTGCGAAGGCTGTATAAGATATCTAGACGCTCCATGAGCCAAACTTATAAGACAAAGGGTGCTCTAGTGGATAACATGGCCCCCGCAGAGTGGGCATGATCCAATCCCATTAGAGTCTCACCAAGGAATAGCATGACATCACTCTTCATTTCTCGTAGATCGCAAGCAATGGGTATAAGAACATCAGAAGATGACTTGAAGCAGAAGTAAGAGAGCATAGTAATCGATAAAGCATTGTACAATATGATCTGATACCCATTATAGTAGGGGTCCCCATGGGAGCATAGACGGGGGAAAAGCACTCAAAATCGATCTGCTTGTCATGAACAAAAGAGCCTGTAGCATTTTTTGTTATATAAAGAAAAGCAGCCAATCCTGAATATAGCCGGCCTGTAACTAAGGGAACTGTCAGACCCGCAAAAGAATTAGTGTGGAGAATGGCACTGAACTCCACAAACAAGGGGCATATCGCCTGGAGGCCAAAGCAAAGGATATGGAGTGTTGGATCCTAGCACCGAATAGTGGCTCAAAGTAAACCTTCGTCCAAAGTCATTTGCCGAAAAGAGAAGGGATAGTTCAACCTAAAACACTCAAAGTTAAGTCTGTCAATGGCTGAGAGCGTATCCATCCATAGGAAGAGGATTTGAGAGCTAATGGGGGCCATTTGGGAAAAGGATAGGAGGAGGAGGAGAGTGTTTTGCGGAGCTTTTGAAGGAAAATGGGGTATAAAAAGAGAAATAGATCTGTCCAGACTATAAAGCGGCACTCGAGATACCGAGCGACACTCCAGAGAATGCCGCGTAGCAATCACCGACTGCCGTACTGGCACTTATTGAGTGCCACTTAGGACTAACCGAGTGTCGCAAAGAAGCTAATTTTAACACAACCTGTTTGTAATATTTTCAACCCAACCTGCAAACAAAAAGTGAATATACAATAAAATGTGTGCATCATATCGTATCACGTACAATAGACCAAGCCATGGTCACATTTATCATTTATAGAAAATAAAAAATAGAGATATGAAAACATTCATAAGCATTCATCATTCACAGAAAATAAAATGCAGGACCAAGCCATGGTCACATTCATAAAATGTAGCATTAACAAGCAATGAAATGCATGGCTAAAACATGGTCGTAATCATCAAAATAAAAGCATGCAGAGAAGTAAAATATAATGATAAAGTATATAGGTGCCTATCCTATCCCGGCTATCCGAAAGCCGCCACAAAAAATAAGTATATGTATACAGTCATCCAATACGTGAGTATCCTCTCCAAACACTCAAAAAATAAAAAGATAAGAGAAGAAGAATGGAAATCAACCCCAACCCCGACCTCAGGTCTGGCGAGTAACATGTCGAAGGGGCTCCTGCTCCGACTCTTTGTCACTTCTAGTGCCATCACCGCTGCCTCCGCCTCCACCTCCATCGTGACCTATGCTTCCACTCTCGTCCCTACCTCAGCCAGCACCTCCATCAGCTCCATTAGGACCCACCACGAACTACTAGAGCTACTACTCAAGATCTCTTACTTGTAGGGTAAAGGCCCTATTCTTTTCCTCATAAAATGAGGAAAGAGATTGAATAAATGGATTGATTATGGTAATAGGAAAATTTGAAATAAAAAATATATATAACAAAGGAATAATGAGAATTTACCTTGGCTCTCAGCTGAGCCTTAGCAGTCATCCACGCACCATCAGCCTGAATCAGAAAATAAAAAAAGTGAGATTAGGAAGTCAGGGGGAGAATATAATGTCGAAGTTGGGTTTTAGAAAGTTACACTCCACTCTTGTCTGTGGACTGACTCCCTCACGCTATGGGCATAAAGCAGGCCCTCCTCGGTATAGTCCCATGGGACGTGGTTATACTAGAGCGGGATGGTGGGAGCACCCATGTGACTTTGAGGAACCATGGTCGTGCCCTGCTCGCCATAGAAGATTGTCTGGAGGCTCCAATTCCACGGTGGTAGAGCAGGAGCTCGAGCTGCGACATGAACAGGCTATAAAGAAAGAAAAGCTAGTTCATTGAAAGAACTAAAAGAAAGAATGAAAAGATAAAAAAGAAACTCACCCAAGTCACTTCCATTTAAGGTAAGTTCTTCATCAGCTTAGAAGCTCAGAAAGCTGCACATCCCTTAGGGGGGTCTAGAAATCCTGAATAGTGAGGCCATTCAGGGCGACCATGAGTGGACTACCATGGAGCGTCTGTATGGCCCTCAAAGAGTTAGGTAGAGGGTGTGGGATGTGGAAGACAAGAGCCATCAAAGACTATCAGGTCACCCTCTCTCCTAAGTACCACTCCCGAGCATCCGGCCCATCTAATAACAACCTCAGTGGGTCGTAACCTGCCGAACTCTATATAGCTGGAGGGAGGGTAGCAAGAACGGTCACCCAGGGCTGCCACCTAATGTGCGACTCTCTCAGGTTTGTCAAAAAGTTTCTAAAGGCAATGAAATCATGGGCCCCGTTCTTCTGCCCGATGCGGTATTTTTGCCACTTCCATCCCCGGGGCATGACATAGGCATCAACTTGTTATGTCAAAGGCGACATCATACGCAGGTACTTGTGAGACCAAATCTGAAATAAAAAAAAAAGAAAAGAACATGAGGTTCAACATTCATAAATAGGAAATTAAAAAGAAAAGGGAAAGAAAAGGGGTCTATACCTCCCATACCTTCCAAAAGCTGCCCATGGAGGTTGGACGGTCTCGAGAAATCTCTCCCATGTACTTATACAGGATGGCCAGTCCAGTGCCAACCCAGTTGTATTCGTAGCTACAATCGATGTGCTCCAAAGATGCCATCAACGCAACAGAGATTTGATCCCCCCTGGTGCTCAGTAGGGAGCACCCAACATATACATAATAAATCCCCGACCCATCTACTCATCTATAAAGCCCTCCTTGCCCCTGAACATATCGAGAAACCACTTGGTCGTGACCAATGACTCCTCTGGGAATATTCCTAGAAGTGGGAGCACCTGATCCAATCTGTGATCATATGCAAGTACCGTAGGTACTCCCCCCTGAAGGGGATCCCAGTGATCATGCTGAAGTCAAGCAGAGTCATGGTCATCTCCCCGAATGTAAAGTTGAATGTATTGGTGGTGTCCCACCATCGCTCTGAGAGGACATGTATCTATCAAAGGTCGTTCGAGCTCTTCGTCAGGAGCTTGATGAAATCCCTTAAGCTGACAATAACAATAAAACCTTGTACGATCTGGCTCAATGTCTGCTACCACTAGTAACCGTGGGCCAGGCTGCCATGACCCTTCAGTGTAGCAGGCTATAGTGTAGCAGGCTGGAGCTGCAAAAAGTTATGAGAGTTTAATATTAGCAAATAAATGGATAAAATGAAAGGATGAAATAAAAAATGACAATGATAATAATAGTGAAAATGAACATGAATAAGTAAGAGGAGCAATTGGAATGCTTGGGAAATTCCATAAACATATCTTTCTCATTCATGAGGACAAAGAGGATGTGTAAAGTTTTGCCAACATACATTGCATTCATAAAGTTTCATAGGGTTGATAAGAAGGCGATTGGAAGAAGAGAAAGAGAAGAAGTGATACCTCTCAGCGAAAGACCCTGGCAAACAAGTGTTTGTTCGGGTCATGGAGTAGGAAGGTGGGGTCCTGATGAGGAGTGGCTCTGTACCTCGTCCTCTTCTTGCTCAAGTTACCCAAGCCACTAGCCATGATGGATGAATAACCTGAAAAGAGAAGAGTTTAGTTAAAAGTTAATTCCTTGAAAGAAATCAAGAAAAAGAAGAAATAAAGAGAGAAGTGGAGTTATGGTTAAATGGAATAAACCTGTAGACCCTCTAAATCAATACGAGTAAATGGGAAAAATCTCTAGAGAAAATCAGAATGGAAGGAACGAGAAGGAATGAATGAAAATGAAGAAAAAACTCATGTATAAGCAGTTTGCTCGCCCCTAGCAGCACTTGGGAATCGTGCACAGTAGTCACTAAAGTGCCGTGCGGCGCTTGTTGGTTGCCATCACGGTATTTGGTGCCATTTTCCTAGGCATGTACCACAAATGAGGCAATTGACAGCCTTTGGTTTTTCCCTAAAAATTCAAATTGGGTCCCGAATTTTGAATTCAAAGCCCCAAAGTTTGCCCGTCTTTTGCACTTTGGTCCCAAAAATTAATTTCTCAAGTCAATGTAACTCCAAATTTTGAAAGATGAGTTTGAATTAAGTCTAAATACCTCCCAACTTTGAAATTTGAATTGATTCGAGTCTAATTGACTCCTGATTTTAGAATAAAAATTGATTTTGAGTCTGATTGACTCTTAATTTTTGAATCAAAATTTATTTTGAGTACAATTAACTCTTATTTGTAGAAATGTGAAAAGATTTGAGTCTGGTGGACTCTCAATTTTTTTGAAGGACTCCAGATTTTTGGAATTGAACTGAATCGAGCCTAATTAACTCCGATTTTTAAAATTAAAAGATTCTTCTAAGTCTGATTGACTCTAGATGCTTGTTTGGGTCGAATTGACCCTTGGTATTTGAAAATTTTGAATGCTTCGAGTCTAATTGACTCCCAGCCTTGAAATAAAATTCGTTCGAGTTTGGTTCACACTCAATCAGAAAAGTGGAAATAATTTTTGAGTCTGGCTGACTACAAAATTTGAATTCCTTCGAGTCAAATTGACTCCAGACTTTGAAAATTTGAATTTAATCGAGTCTGATGGGCCTTTGATCATAAAAAATTTGATTCGAGTCAGTTTGACTCCCATTTTTGGTAATAATTGGAATTATGTGTTGTGGACTCCTAATTTTGGAAATGGTTTGATTTTCTTAAAATTAAAATGGATTGAGTCTAACTGACTCCTGAGTTTAGAAAGTTGAATTAAGTCTATTTGACTTCCAAACTTTGAGAGTTAAAAAAAATTCAAAATTGATCTCTCTAGTTGTAGATATTTAGAGCAACCACGTCCAGCAAGGCCAAAGGGCTGTGGATGTTTAGAGCAAACATGTTCAACGGGGCTAAAAGGCTACGGATATTTAGAGCAAACACATGCAGCGGAGCCGAAGGATGCGGATATTTAGAGAAAACACATCTGGCGGGGTCGAAGGGCTACGAATATTTAGAGCAAACATATCCAACGAGGCCGAAGGGCTGTGGATATTTAGAGTAAACATATCCGATGGGGTCAAAGGGCTGTGGATATTTAGAGCAAACATATCCGACGCGGCCTAAGTCGCAAAGCGCTGCCCAGTCGATTATGTTGGTCTGTTTGGCCAAGATGGCCACGTATCCCGAAAAGGATCAACCCATTAGTCAAAGAAACTCCGAAGATAACTCATCTTTAAGTTGGAGTAACCATGAGCATTAAGCAGCATAGTGCATGGATTCCATCTAAATACATCAAGATAGCACGATCTTGAATCATTTACAAAACATGAAATTGCATTGGCAGCCATCATTGCATGGACATGTGCATCATGAAAGGATGAGTGCATTCATCCATATAGCTATTTGTGGTTGTGTGTGTGCCACCTTGCTCGAACTACATCCTGGTCTGATTCCCAAAGGGATACGTAGGTAGCTCACCATTGAGCATGACCGATTTGGACCATTTTGTGCAGCCATTTTTGCAACGCATGTTTTTGTTTGTACCTAAATTCGATAGTCTGGTCAAAGGCTTGTCTTCACATAGGCTTCGGAATTCACTCTTGACACACATTTCTTCACAAGCTCTGTCGAAGAGGGGAAAATTATAGACACCCCGATTTTGGCCAACCATCGAATTTAGAGGAGTATTATATCCAAGTCTGATGATGACGATGTCCAAGTGAACCTAAGGTTTCCAAGGTGATTCAAGCTCTTTGAAAGGCTATTTAATTCAAACAAAAAGAAAGAAAGAAGAAAAAAATAGGGAAAAGGGAAGGATTGAAGAAACCGGCACAAGGCATAGCTTGCGTCAGTCACAGGGTGCCGCTATGGCACTCTTGATTTTCGCAAAAATACTCCAAATGCCGTGAAAATCAAAAACCCAGAAAAGACGGCAATTCGTGGAGTTGTTTGTGACATTCAATGAGTGCCGCACCGGCATTTAGTGAATGCCACGACGGCTATCAGCAAGTGTTGTTCCGGCACTTACTGAGTGTCGCGGACAACTCCACTAACTGATGCATTTTTTGGTAGTCTGCTTTAACATAGTACGCTTTGTACCTTCAAAAGTACATTCGAGATTAGGGTTTTACCCCTCAAATTACTAAAATAACCCTATAAAATTTGCCTATATATAGGGGATGAATATCCCATTACAAAGGGTCTTGAAAAAAATCTCAATCTTAAGATTTTGAATCTAAAATATCTTGATAGCCTTGAAGATAATTAGGAGAATCTTAGAGAAATTTTGAAAAATTAAGAAGCAAGAGCTAGGAGAAGAGCTTAAGCAACCTTTGGAAGACCTAAAACCACAAAGAAGTTTAGCATAATTGGAGGTAAACTCTAAACTACTTAGTACTTAACTTAGGCTCAATCACAATTCGTAGAACTATTTAGGACGTTTTACACATTTTCAAAAACTCTCTTCCCACCTCATTTCATCATACACCACTAGAATGTGATTAAGCCTCCATTTGTACTTTCACATGATTTGGATCCAAATGGCCTAAGATTTAAGATTAAATGGGTCATAAAGTAAAATTTTACTTGGACATTATGTGAACATTGATTTCTTTTCTTTTGGTCATGCTCCTCTCTTGGGGTTCATGAGGTTCTTGATACCTCTTTTGATTCCCTTGAGAGAGTCCTTTAAATTCTCTATGAACTTTTGATTCAAATGAGAATAACAATATCCATGCATAATTAGTAGGCCCAAGTCTTAATTCATGGCTTAGGTCCTATAATTTGAGGTCTTATGGAATCCATTCCATGTTCTAATGAGGCTCACATGGATTAACCCTATATTAAACTCCAATGGCCATCAATGGGAAGGAGAATTAGTCCTAGGTAAGTTTCCTTGTTCCCTATTTGCATGTCACTTGCTTGCTATTTGAATTATGTGATTTTGTATGCCTTTTATCGTTAGCAATTTTACACCCTTTTCAACATGCTTTTTGAATGTATATACATATATATGTATTAGTTGAGGGCATGCTTAGATTAATAATTCGATTAGAAAGGATGTTGAGTAGAGGCCTATCACGAGATAGGATGAGTGGGGATGTTTTCGTCCACCGGGCTCCTTCCCCTCTCATTCCATAATCCTAGACCTAAAAATCTCTAGTTTCCAAAAGATTAGTTCGCTTTTAAAATTGTTTCTTATTATTCCTTTAAAAAATTAAGTGGCGACTCGTTTTTAAATTTTGAATTTGAAAAAGTTTTAAAAAAGCATGGGTGAAACTGCGAATATCCACAGAGATGTACACATATTTTACCGAATATATATAACATAGCATGCAAGCTAGAAATAGTCATCACAGCACTTGGGAATACTGGAAACATAATTACAGTAACTTGAATGGACTTAAAACAACATTAAAACACAATTTGGTGAAATTGTATAGGAGGATCGATCTTGCCTCTTTTTTTCAAAAACTTGACTTTTAATCACCTTTCCAGCTTATTTGATCAAAGGTTTCCTTATGAAAGGTGTTTGTTTAGATATCAGGTTTAGGAAAACATTAGTCTCAAGTCCCAAGTGCTCCAACATGGAACATACAACAACGTACAATACTTAAATAATAAAGTTCATGTCTCTAAGCACATGTATCTAAATATTTCTAAGATGCATCACATCATATCAGCATACAGAAACGTATACAAGTAGCTACAACACATTGCACAGATCAGAACAATAGTAAAAATAACATTTGCTAAACCTGTGTGGTGAATCGATCCTATGGGGATTGATCTTAGGAAAAATCGATCTTGAGAAGATCGATCTTCATCATCTTTCTCATTATAGTTTCTGAAAATCTTTAGTTTTTGAAAATGGTTTTAGATCGGGTTTTTCATGGCTTCTTCTATAATCTTAAACTATAGTTTGAAAGTAGACAAATGGTCTAGTATTTCACCTAGTATGAATGTGTGCGTGTGATCCTTGGCTTGAAGTCTCCAATGGCTTCCTCTCTTCCTCCCCTCTCTCTCTGTAGAACTTTTTCTACACTCTCTCTCTTTACTCAAATGTGCAGCAAGCCAGTGAGGGGGTGTGTATGTGAGATTAAATAGAAAATTTGGTAGACCACACTATCTCTCGGATTCCTCTCTCTCTCTCTCTATGCAAGGCTCTGTGTGTCTAATGTATACACATGTATATATTTGTAGAGGTGCAGATTTTGGAGTGGTGAGGTAATGATGAAGGATTTGACAAGAGAGGATGATGGTGGTGTCAGCTTGAGGTGACAAATGCATGGAATGAGTATGATGAGGAGTGTGTAGTGGGGTCTCCACATATGTAGATGCAATGGTGGTGGTGATTATAGTCATGCAGTGGTGGTGTAGGACACATTTGCCATTTGGCAGAAAATGACACATAGGATCAATCCTAGTAGGATCAATCTTGACAAGATCGATCTTATAGAAAACCGATCCTAGAATAAATTCTATGAAATCCTAAGAATGTTATGCTGAGTACAAAAATGCAAACGAATCAACAGATTCAATATAAAAAATATAATTCATATAATACAACACATAATATAGTATAAATACGGTTCTAGGGGTTACGTTTCATGTAACATAATTCCACGAGTTGTTGACTGTCTTCCTTTGTTCATACAACATAAGTTATGAGTAGTTGTTGATTACCTTCTTCTTTCATGCATAATAAGTCCATGAGCGGTTGTTGATCATCTTCTTTTGTTCAAAGCCACTTAATCCCATGGTTGGTTATTGATTATCTTCTTTAGTCCAAGCAACATACGTCCATGAGATGCTGTTAACCATCTTCTTTCTTTCACAGCCACACAAGTCCATGAGTGGCTATTAATCTTCTTTAACCCAACATAAGTCCATGAGCGGCTATTTATCACCTTTCTCCATACTATAGGATTTGGGTTTCGAAAAACTTTAAATCATGCACAGCAAAAAATATAGTTTATAAAATGAATTGGTAGCCTAGATCTACTACTCGTTAACTCTATAGATGCGTACTAGAGAGGGGACAAGAATTATACCTGTAAGTCTTAAACCCAATTCTAAAAACTTTGACATCCAGCAGCCTCAACTAGATGGTTTTCACTCTTATGATACCTATGGATTCTACTGGAGAGACTAGGGTTGGTGAGAACCCTCATAGAGAGGATAGAGAATGTTTGGGAACCCTAAAATAGTTTCTGCAGCTTCTGGTATAATAAAATGGCGCACTCTGATTTCTGGACGTATTTGCCCTATTTATAGATTTCTAGAACTGACCTTACATTCAATCGATCAAAGTGACTTCGATCAATCGAACCTTCGATCGATTGAACAACGTTTGATCGATCAAACATGCCTTGACTTCAATCGATCGAACTTGTCTTGAAAAGATCTGACACAAAGACAATTTTTGCGCTCTTATGCAATACCCAAGTGTAGGTAGATGTGCAAGCAATATTCTGATAAGAACAGGTCGATCCCACAGAGAAGGACAAAAAAATTACTAACTTAGACTAAACTCGGAAAGAAGATTAAAAATTCGATATTTAAGGTGAAGTGTGAAGCATAAAGTTCCACAGATCACTAACTAACAAAAGGAAGCTATAAAATTAAACTAATAATTAACTAACTAAAGCAATATTAAACTGGTTCTTAACTTTATAAAAGGGAAGCGTTGGGATCACACGAATCCACAGTGACCTGACCATCTACCATGCACTTTCATTAATGCTCTATGGAGTACATCCCTCCACAGTATTCCGTATTTCCTGAAAAATAAAGATTCAATCATCCTTTCATGACCGAGACTATATCATCACAGTTGATTTAAAATATTTGAAGGCGGTTTAAAAGAATAGTTAAGACTCGCATTATGAATGGTGTAAGCATTCAAAGTGGTTTGCAAAAGTTATTGAAGAAAAATGCCTTAAGGCTTAAAGTCTAGAAACTGTTTTGACAAACTGAGCATATGGGGACAGTTTGATAACAGATTTTGAAAATAGAAAGTCTAGGAGTACCAAAAGGGATCATCGCAAAATTCTGTATGCTCGATCGATTGTCGCACCTTCGATCGATTGAGCATCATCATCTCTCAATCAATCGAAAAATCTTCGATATCTTAACTATTGTCCACCTTCAATCGATCAAACTATCTTCGATCGATTGAACGCAGGATTTCTGCAATTTGCATGGCAGAGGTTGGAGATCAATATTTCATCGTGGTCTCCTAACTCTGAGACTACTCAGACATTGCCTAAGGTGCAACAGATTGGTTTTTAATGTGTGAAAACACTAAGGCTTTGTTTGGTTGAATATTAAACATGCAAATTATTAAAAACTATGGATTTATCTTGATTTCTCTCAAGGGTTTGATATTGAGTTCCCTTTTTCTTGACAGGTCATGGCTAGTGGTTTGGGCAGTAGGAAGAAAACGAGATACATGGCTACTCCCCATTCTGATCCCACTTTTGTGCTCCGAGACCTGGATAAGCTTCTATCCACTCAAGCGTTTAGACGAGAGGTATACACGTCGCTTATCTTTTCTTTTCAATTTTCTCTTGAAATCACAATGTATAATGACGTGTTTTTCAACCTTTTTTTTTCTCTATTCTTTTCCGCCTCGTTGCCTTTGAAGCGAATATTCAATAAATAACAAGGCAACCACCCCAAACATCATCTTGTTTTCTTTTTCTTCTTCTTCTCAATCACACATCACCTTAACACCACTAAAAGTTGATCAATCTTTCAGGGGTGAACTCCAAGTTGGCCAAATTGGAGCAAAAATAGGATAATGGTAATTAAATAAAAATGGCATTTTAATGGCTCAAGGGGCGAACTAAGGAAATTTATCATTTAACTAGATAGGACAAAGGTCAAAAGGGTGGAAAACAAAGAAGGCCTATAATCATGTCCTATGGTTATATGATTTTTCAACATTTAGGACGAAAGATTATTTAGCATGGTAACAAATATTTAAACTTGACTATCAACCAAAACAAGAATAATGAGACTAAACAACAAGTTAATGCGCTATTTCAAATGAAATTTGACAAACACAATGTATTTATACCCTCTAAAAAGAAAAGATAGGCTCAAAAGCTCACCGGCTCTAGTCTCCACCTTGTGTTATCTAGAAAACCGAATCATATTATAGTTCACATCAAACATGTATTCAAGTGATCACGTGCAGTGCATAGATTTATGTGCAAAACTATGATATAAAACTACGATTCGAACGATACATATCCTAAAACATTATATCATGACTTTAGCAAATGTTTAATCACATATTCTCATGTTTACCATTCTATAACAATCATAGTTACATAACAAGATGTATCGACTAGAGATTGCAAAACCGTAGGTGACATCGTTTATTTAAGAACAAGTATCGAATTTTTTTTTGAAAAATTTAGTGAAATAATATTAATGTGAGTGCATACCCCCAAACCTAAACCTTTCATTGTCCCCAATGAAACAATAAAACGAAAGAAAAGAGAGTACGTAAGGAAGGAACGATATTACCTCGATCTTGGCAATCACAAACAGGTGAACACAAAGGAATATGTCAATAAAGTTCAATGTTACCTGTGACTTCTTGATAAAAGAAAACAAACAAACAAAATAATAAAAGCAGCTAAAAGAATGATAACTACGCTAAACGAAACGAAAATAAACTATACGACTAAACAAAATTATGGAAACAAAAAGATAATAACTATAAAAGAAAATAAAACATAACTATTAAGAAGAAAACAACAAAAGACTCGATCTAAGTAGAAAAGTAAAAACTACTCAAACAGGTGGGGAAGAAGGATATAGAAAGTAAAAAAAAAAAAATCAGGAAAATGGGGAATCGCGCGAGTGGTCCGCGTGAGTGGCCGTCGCCCGCGCGGATCCAAAATTTTTTTATTTTTATTTTAATAATCACTCGAGTGAGATACCTCGCGCGCGCGAAACAAGGCGCGAGGAGAACCCGAGAGCTCTTAAACAAAAAGTAAACTAATATTTGACTAAGGCACATTCTCACGCAAGGGACCGTACGAGCGACGTCTCGCGCGAGCGGGTCGCACACGCGAGAAGGCTATTTTCTATCGGTTCACTTATTTTATGTATATAAATTAAACATAACTTTACTCCAACCCCCAAACCTGTCCAGAAAACTCAAAAACTGACCAAAATGACCCAAAAAAATGTAAAAATAAGATAAACAGACGAAATAAAGCTTGGGTTTCCACCCAAGAAGCGCTGTCTTTTACGTCTTTAGCTAGACCGTTCTAGCTCAAGATTTATGGAGGTTGAAAATCAGACTTTGTACCCCTAAGGATTTCAGGAAGAGTCCGGTGATATGCAGAAATAACGTCGCTTTGAATTAATTCGATTGACGGTTCATCCTTATTATGTTCAAATCTATTTCTTACCTTTCGAGTAAATTCATCTTTGGGTTCTTGATTATTCAAACGTCGCTTTGAATTAATTCGATTGATGGTTCATCTTTACTATGTTCAAATCTATTTCTTACCTTTCGAGTAAATTCATCTTTGGGGTCTTGATTATTCAAATTCATCCGCTCATCACTAACCATATTATTTTCCTCACCCATGTGTACTTCATTAGTAAGTTCAATATTCCGTATAACCTCACTACCCTCCATACATAGATAATCATCGTCTTTGGGAGATTGATCGACAGAGTTAAACACGTTTAATTTTAAGTTCAAGTTCCCGAACGACACCTTTATCACCCCCGTTCGATAATTGACACGCGCATTAGTAGTGGCTAAGAATGGATGACCAAAAATAACAGGAGTGTGCTTCCTAGCATCTAGGACAGGTTCGGTATCAAGGACCATAAAATTAACTGGATAAAAACATTGATCAACTTTAACTAAGACGTTCTCGATGATTCCTCTAGGTACTTTGACGGAACGATCCGCTAATTGAATAGTAGCGGCCGTGGGCTTTAGTTTACCTAGTCCTAGCTGTTTATAAACATAATAAGGTAAGAGATTAACACTCGCACCTAAGTCAAGGAGAGCCCTATGGATGACAGTGTCACCTATGACACATGAAATAGTTGGCGTACCAGGATCCTTATACTTTGGAGGTGAGTGTTGAAAAGTAGAACTTACTTTTTCTGTGAGAACGACCTTTTTTGAAGTATGAGTACGCAATTTACGTTTTTGAGTGCATAGGTCTTTTAAACATTTAGCGTAAGCGGGTATTTGTTTAATAGCATCGAGGAATGGAATATTAATTTTAACTTGTTTAAATACCTCTAGTATATCCTCAACCTTTGACCCTTTCTTTGGAAAATTCGATGGTTCATCAACGTTAGGTGGAAAGGGCAATTTCGGTATATGATTAGTCAGGGCCATTTCTTTTTCTTTCTTATTTTGGCTCGCGACCTTACCCTTCTTTATATTAGAGTTGATGTTCATATCTATCACATTCTCATTCGGAATTTCTATTACCTCTTCCTCTCGTGTAGTCAACCTAGTTGAGACGGCATTTACTTGCTCAGTCGACCCCTTAACCTCGTATTGTCCCTTAGGATTTTGAATTGTTTGACTAGGCAACGTCCCCTCGTTTCTACGACTCACTACAGTAGCTAGTTGTCCCATTTGGGATTCAAGCTTCGCAATGGATTGTGTGTGTGAGTGCACTATTTGTGCTTGTGCCTGGACTTGTGTTTTAATTTTATTAAGGGACGCCAACACCTTTTCATCAAAAACGTTACCCCTTGAAGGGTTTGGATTAGGAGGCGGTTGTTGGTATTGATTAGGTTGAAACTGAGGTCGATATGCATTAGGAAAATTAGTCGCCTCATTAGGATTATTATTATTATTTTTCCACGAGAAGTTAGGATGGTTTCTCCATGGCGCGTCCAGATTATTAATAGTCGAATTATAATTATTTTGTGGGTATTGTTGAATAGAATTAATGTGTTGCTCCACAAACTCCGGAAATTGACTTGCCGATGGACATGCATGGATAGAATATGACGGATCAGAACATAATGCACATACTTCATGAGCGGGTGGGGCTGTCGTTTGGTTCATTGTTAAAAGTCGGTCAAGTTTTTTAGATTGTTCTTGTATTTCGATAGACTGACTCGACTCAAATTTTCCCTCTCGTTTTGGTTGTAGATGATACCCCTCAGAACATACCGACACAACCTGATGCATCGAGTTCTCGCTTAATGTTTCAAAACATTTCCAGGCCTCGTCGGCGCTTTTGTGTAAGATGGTACCCGCACAAATGGCATCGACGGTATTACGGACAGAGGGAATAAGTCCCTCGTAAAAAACTTGTACCAACTGCCACTTAGGAACCTGATGATGTGGACACGAGCGTAATAATTCTTTAAATTTTTCCCACGTGTCGTAAAGTGATTCCCCATCTTGCATCACAAAATTTGTTATCGATTTTCTTATTTGATTTGTTCTTGTGATTGGGAAAAAGTTTTGTAAAAATGCGTTGTGTAAGGCTTCCCAAGTTTTAATCGTGTTTGGCTCAAGTGATTGAAGCCAATACTTCGCTTTATCCTTTAAAGAGAATGGGAAGAGACGCAGTTTTAATTCATCATCAGTGAAATTTTGGATTTTTAAAGTAGAGCAAATATCTTGAAAATCTCCTAAGTGCTGATAAGGGTCTTCATTTATACAGCCATGGAAAGAAGGAAGTAACGAGATGGTAGACGACTTTATCTCAAAGTGAGATGTCGTTGCCTCCAGTAATTCGATACCAGCCTGTGGCGTGTAAGTCATAGGAATAAAATAATCTTTAAGCGGAGGAGGTGGCAGTATATTAGGGTTATTTCCATTATTTCCATTATTTTCGTTATTTCCAATGTCGGCCATTGGAATGGGTTCTATGTTAAAAGTTTAAGTTTTTCGTAAATGTTTAAGGGTACTTTGAATTTCAGTCTGAAACAGAGACGATGGTTCTAGAGTCGATTCGTCGTCTAGCAACCGAGCTCTAGAAGCTTGGGTTGAAGATCTATTAATTCTTAAGGCACGTTCAAGTTTAGGATCAAAAGTTTATAATTTAGGTTTACTAGAACGTGTACCAAACATAAACTAAAAAGAAAATAGCGACACTAAGACAAAAACTGACTCCACAAATATAAGATGAAATCACGCAAATAAGGTAACAGGCACACAACTACTATGATGCATGAATATTATCCTGTAATGCAATGACCGCGTCAAGCCCAGCGCCCCGGATTTCCTAGCTACTGCCCGTGAAATTAACCCTAAACTAATGTAAATAGTGTATCACAGCGCCCTGACTTACAGTGGTTTAAAGCGAGTTTCACAAGAAGTAATTTTCTTGAATTTTTATTTTATTTATTTTATTGATTTGCGTAAGCTCCTTTGATGTGATTAGCTAATCCACTCGGAAACATCAGAATTTTGAGTACCTAAGAAATTACAAAAATAAAAAGAAAAGTTAGTGACTCAAAATAAAACGGAAAAATAAGAAAACAAAAACCTAATCTAATATTTACAAATTAACTAAACTAAGATTCTAAAACTAAAGGTAGTAATGCAATCCCCGGCAACGGCGCCAAAAATTGATCTTGTCAGTATCAAGATATAAAAGTATGCTTTACTTATGCTTTACTTTCAAAAGATTTGCAGTGTGGAAGTAAAGGTCGAACCCATAGAGATTGAATACTACGCACTTTAATTTTTAAAACCTAAATTTAGTCAATTAAGAAAAACGGATTTTGGATTTAATTTAAATTAAACTAATAACACTAAAAGTAAATTTAAATTATGAAAGCAATTAAAAATTTGTTTTTTATAATAAGTTTAAGGAACCTAGGATTGCAAATCCACCACTAGCTTCATAATAAGGGTATTTACGAATTACTTTAGCTTATTAAGTTGGATGATAATGGGAAATTGTAGCTACAAGCCCAATTCCTCCGTCAAGAAAATAACTATGGTTCAAGCACCAACATAATCCATCTTCGGTTAGCACTAATTATCCCACACTAAACTAGGGTTGTGGTATAATCCGTCTAATTTAGGCATGGACTATTCGGATACTTGATAGCACAATTCAATTCAAGCACCATTACATGTAAATAACCTAAACAAGCACAGCAATCATTGAGCGCACTACAATCAAAATAGATCTAAGACAAGAATAGATTTTGAAAGTAACGATTTAATCAATAAAAGCACAATTTATTTATAAAAATCCTCGGAACATGTAACTGTCATACATACATAATAAAACTAAAATAAAAACATAAAATGCATCCTATTACTTGGGTAGGGTTTCATTGAAACCCTCGATCTAGAGTTTAGTTGTCCATAGAATTGATGAACAGCAAGAGGTTGATGGAGAAGGCCATGGGAATCCTTGGTCTTCTTCTTCTTCTCCTTGCTTTTCTCCCTTCAATGGCTGGAAAATATGTATATATGGTTGTATGTAGGATGTGTCTATTAATGACCCCCCTAAATTGAAGTAAAATAGGGTATATATGGATTTACAACAAGTTTTTGGAAGCTTTCCTAACCCGAAACGTACTAAAACTGCTATATTTTGCAATCTGAACGTAATTAGGCAGTTTCGTTCGCGTAGGAATCTTCAGTAGAGTGAAATACGCAAGTTCTATTTTTACACAGGTCGCGTGAGCGCGATATTAGGAGGTCGCACGAGCTGATCGCGCAAGCGATTTCGGGATTTTCACGCGAGCAGGCCCCGCGCGCGATGTGGTTTTTCTTGCTTCTTTTCTTCTGCTTTTTCACCCTGTTTAGCCTGGTTTACTTGATTTCTTCCAAAACCTGTCAGAAAATAGAAAACAAGCTAAAAATATACAAAAATAGGATAAAAAGGTACTAACAAATGTAAGTTAAGGCATATAATTAGGATCTGTTCTCTCCCGATCACGTAGCGCGTTTCCAGAACATTTTGTCCGAATTTAGGAGCGCTCGGGCATTCAGGGGTATTTTGGTCATTTTGAGCATTTTGAGAGATAGAACTAACTTCCAAGAGTCCTTTTTGAGTCTTTTCGATTATTGTGAACTACCAAGCTATGGGTTTCCTAAATCTGATAGCCGAAAAAGTGGGTATCTACAGTTTGCCCCTCATTGTCATGAACTTGCGAGGCAACGCATGTCGCAAGCGAGTACCAAAGCTTTGAAGAGATAGGTCTTTTGGAGGCTATAGATTAGGATAAAAAGCGTTGCAAAAGATGTAATGATAAAAAGCATGATGCTGGGGCCAAGGCTAGTCGTGCTCTTCGTGAGCTGCCTACGTATTCCAAGGGGAATCAGACCAGGACATAGTTCAGGGCACAAAGGAATAAATCACACATGCACATACACAACAATCAGGCGGATGCTATGCTATAAGGGTAATATGCAATGCATGGATGTGATATGAATTGTGTTCTGAGTCCTATTATGTTTAGTGTTCTGATCCTAGCATGAGCTAGTGTTATGCGGTGTGTGACACCCAGAGTTGACTTATGTTGTGCTAGTGTTGAATCTAATGCAGTGGTTGATCCTGATAAAGATACCAAGGTGTTGAAGACTTTGGGTCTCGGGAAAATTTTTAAATTATGAAAAGTGTGCTTCGTAAACAAATGTAATCGAACATGGGTCCCAAAGGACGTTAATCAGAGATGAAGCTTGAGAAATAATCGATGGACCTGGAAGCCCTAAAAATTAGGAGACAGACACAGAACCCCTAAGACATTAAGTGATGGACATGAAAGCCCAAGATACAAAGCGATGGACACAGAAGCCCCATTAATGGACATGAAAGCCCAAAGATTTTGAATGAGAATGATGAACATGACATGCTTCAAATGATGGTAAACTAATGATGATTAATGAATTGACGATGCACGAATTGAGATGACTAGTAGATAGTGAACTACTATGACTGTCATGGGTTGGACCAATGGTTGGACTAATCGTGATCAGAAGAACTGATGGTGTACTTATTAAGGTGCCAAGTCGATAGTGAACTACTGTGACTACCACAAAATGGACCAGTGGTTTGGACTAACTGTGATCAAAAGAACTGACGATGTAAGAATCGAGATGATGAGTCGGCAGTGAACTACTGTGACTGTCATGGATTGAATCAATGGTTGGACTAACCTTAATTAGAAGAACTGACGATGTACTAATCGGGATGACAAGTTAATAGTGAACTACTGTGACTGTCATGGATTGAACTGACGAAGTACGAATTGAGATAACGAGTCGACAGTGAACTACTTTAACTGATGATGTACTAATCGAGATGACGAGTCGACAGTGAACTACTGTGACTGATGATGTACCAATATAGATGTCGAGTCGACAGTGAACTACTGTGACTGTCATGGATTGAACTAATGATGTATGAATCGAGATGACGAGTCGGCAGTGAACTACTATGGCTGATGATGTACGAATTGAGATGACGAGTCGACAGTGATCTACTGTGACTGTCATGGATTGAACTGATGATGTATGAATCGAGATGACGAGTCGACAGTGAACTACTATGACTGTCATGGATTGGACCAATGGTTAGACTAGCTGTGATCAAAAGAACTGACGAATTGATATGCCTGTTAGGGATTAAATTGAATCTGCTAGGAATGAACAACTCTTTCTTCTGAGGAAAGGATGTAGTCTTGACTGAGATACACCATATTTGTTCAGGACACTCTTCTAGAGATGAACTAGCTCTATTGGGAATGAGAAGATTCGGTTGGGGAAAGAATGATTGCATTATGAATAGAGTATTTCAGTTGGGGATGAAGAACATTCGTGACACAATTTTGGATTGGTTGTTGAGGAGCTGGTAGAAGATAGCCGGTGTATCTTATGAACTAATTTATGAAGACAAGTGACTGTGATTGGTGGTATCACCAATGCTCGAGGTTCTTGGGACTCATATCATGTTGCAGCCTTGACAAGTGAAATAACGGTGTTCGGAACTTCTGCTTGTATCCACAAGTTTTACAATTTGGGAATCACTTTAAACCCACACATTTGAAATCTTTAAGACAAATGGACTTCACAGGAACAATGTTGATGAGGAAAGTTGGATTGGGTTGTATGAACATTGAACTCTGATACAGTTTCAATCAGATTATTACTGACTCAACCAAACAAGGATTGACTTGACAGAAGTAACGACACGAAGTGCCAAAATTAGCATAATTCGATGTGTTTTTGTCATAAGCGATGTACCGCTCATCTTTTATGTTCACTCCTCATCTTAATATGATAGCACTTTGCTAATAAATCTGGTTTTTGAAAATTCTTCTCTATTGATCTAATCAATTATCTACTTCTCCTAGTGCCTTAGCTTTCAGAACAAAAGATACTCTATTTCAGAAATTTTCAAAACAAGTTGGTGACTTGAAAACTTGCCCTTGGTATGAAGGGATCATGTTAGGTAAATGGAGTTTGCCCCTAGTTTAAGGTATATGAAGTGAAATTCATAAGCAAACGAGGTGGGTGACCGAAGTTTGCCCCTAGTTTGGACAATGGTTTATTGGAGGCTTTGGGCAAACGAGGTAGGTGACCGAAGTTTGCCCCTTGTATGAAGGGTTGATAGTAAAATTTAGGCAAACGAGGCAGGTAGCCAAAGTTTTCCCCTAGTGTGGAAGGTAATTTTTGGCTTGAGGCAAGGACCGCGACTTTAATCTCGCAGATGCTCATAACTTTTGGCTAGGCACCAGTGAGGTGACCTAGCGAGCTCTTTTCTCTCTTTTGTTATTGCTCAATTTGGATTTAGCTCTAACTTTTGCCTAGGCGTCCTTTCGGATTTTTGACCTAGCGAGCCATACTTCTTTTCTTTTTGAAAGTCTGCCTACGTACCCCCGAGCAGGGATTAGGTCCAACGTAGTTCGAGCCAGGACCTTTAAAGAAGAGGGGTTAATATTGATGGTGTCAATCAAACCGATGCGGTTGCCTATGTATCCCCGAGTGGGAAGCAGGTCGAGCGTAGTTTAAGGCAAGGCTTGAAGAAAGTTGGGTTATTTTTAGGTAAGTGGGATGACCGAACTGATGCGGTTGCCTACGTATCCCCGAGCAGGAATCAAGTCGAGAATAGTTCAAGGCAAGGTCTTGAAAGAAATTGGTTTGATTATGATGGTGTCGACCAAACCGATGCGGTTGCCTACGTATCCCTAAGTAGGAATGTAACACCCCGTATTTTCTTTTCCATAAATAAATGAATATTTCTTTTATTTCTATTAATAGATATTTATCTGGGATCAAACCATAATTTCCTTAAATATAGAAATACTTTATGTGGTTTTAAAAGCAATATTTATAATTTTGTATAAACTGGGAATTTATTTCTTATGCGTATATGATTTTCTGTATTTTGTTTTCAACAGTTAAAATACCAGTCTTTGTTTTAATCTGTGTTTATACTGCGTCTTTGGAGTGGGAGCACGTGAGCTCAACCACACCGTGCGATTTTCGGTAGTTGCTTGGAGCCCAAATAAACTTCTCAGTAGATATATGTACACATCTCTCTCTCTAACTCACTGTATCTCTCTGTTCTCTCAATCTCCCTCTAATTCTCTCAACTCTCTTGATCTCTCTCTCAAGATCAACACACACACACACACACACAGATGATATATTATATACATACACACAGTTATAAATAGATATTGTTATCTCAAAATCAAGAAAGAAGAACGGAGAAATTCTCAAACGACGGAAACTTCGGCGGAATTCTCGATCTCTAAATTCTCAGTTTAAACACCTCAGTGAGTATTATAAACTCACTCTCAACGTTTATATATGTATATTTCATGTATATAGATGTGTATATACATATATATGTATAATCACCATTAAAGCTTTGAAAATTGGAGTTTTACAATAATATATGTATGATAAACTCACTCTCAACGTTTATATATGTATATAGATGTGAATTGGGAATGAAAGATCTTAGTCCCAATAAGCTGCGGTTCGAATACTACGGCTGAATTCATCCGTATCACGACGTATCGTTGATTTAAAGTTTTGTCACCTATCGGTTTTACGTGAAATTCGAGAGCTACAATTGAAATTAGTTTAAACCAATCACGTTTTCGTAATCCTTGCAAAAAAATGAAGAAATCCATATATTACATGTCTTGGTTAAAGCATAATTCAGATATGGGTGAAAAATAGCTCTTAAATTCGAAACTATGGAAGAAGATGAAGTTCCAATCGATTGGAAACATATCCAATCGATTCACATGTCATCCAATCGATTGACACTTTTGCCAATCGATTGACATATTTCAGCACTGACGACTTTTACTAAAACTGTCATAACTTCCTCTAGAAAACTCAAAAACGCACACCGTTTGAAGCGTTGGAAACTAGACTCAAAGACTTTTCATTTGATATATAATTCATCTACAAAATTATAATTCATTTTTAAGGGAATTGCTTCAAAGTGGGTCTGCTTGTGTACTAGTAGCTGAAAAAGCGTACTAAAGTAGTTTTTGATGAATTTACTTGTTGCTTCATATATGACTTGATAATTTAGATCGTGGGTGATGACTCAATGAATTTAAGTACATTGTACCTTGTTAATAAAGAAAAATAAAAAGACTTGATTTTCTCGTACATTTGTTTGGGGTTATAATTTCATGGACATTGACATGCATAATAGGGTCGAGGTAGAGTCGACATGCATAGTATGTGAGAAAAGTGTGAAAAGAGTAAAAGGGATTGTGTAGTAGTATGGGTTGCCTCCATGGACACTCCCTAATACCCAAGTTCCGGATACTGATCGAGGTTATCTCTGGTATGCCGTGGTGGTATTATAGTGACACTCCCTAGTACCCGAGTTCCGGATACTGATCGAGGTAATCTCTGGTATGCCATGGTGGTACTATCGTGTGATGCCATGGATAGAGGCAATGGATGTCGTGATGATGTGGTTTTAGGGTACCTTTTTAATATGACGGTGGCAAATTGGACACTCCCTGGCACCGGTGGTAGTACTATAGTGTGTGACGCCTCCACGGACACTCCCTGATACCCGAGTTCCGAATACTGATCGAGGTTGTCTCTGGTATGCTGTGGTGGTATTATAGTGTGATGTCATGGATCAAGGCTGATTGGACATTCCCTGGTACCCGTTGTACTATAGTGTGGTTGCCCGAGTATTTTCAAGGTACTAGAACGAGGGAGTTTGGATGATGTGATCTTGTGTTTTTTCGAGAGAAAAGAGTCAGTAAGATGAGATATAACATTGTTCATGCACGGTCTCATATTTATTGTTTATTACATCCCCACGTGACTTATGTTGAAGTTGGAACCTTGAATTATTGCTTTTACAGTTTAAATTGTACCATTATTTATATGCTTATATATACATTGCGAGTACATGTTTATTCTGCTCACCAGCTTGCATGAGCTAACGGCGTTGATGCGTCCTGGACTCTATGTCCAGATTTTCCAGGTCAGGAGCAACCAAGGTACTTTAACTATGCTACTTAGGGTCAGGAGACTTTCCAGGAGGGCGAATTATATTCCTTATGTCTTTTTATTTCGGAGTTGTAATAAACACTTCATTAGATATTTGAATAAGGCGGCTTGTGCCTAAGACTTGACTGATGTAATAGTTTAGTAAGTTTAACTTTGGAGCTTATGTTTATTTAGTATCCTTCTCTTTAGAAATGCTTTTAAGTCTTTTGTTGCAGGCACAATTTGTCATACTCACTTGTCACGACCTACGAGTCCATAAAGGAAATTAAATGCTTTCCTGAATTATGCAACGTCGGGGGGTGACAAGGAATCAGGTCAAGCGTATTTCAGGGCAAGGCTTTAAAAGAAATTGGTTGAGGGTTTTTCAAACCAATCGTCAAAGAAGTTTAAACTTAGCTCACTTGTGGTAGCCTTGAATAAAAGGATTCAGTTTCGATCTCCCTTTCTTTTCTTTTTCTTTTCTTTTTTTTTCTTTTCTTTCTAAGAATTGATCCTTTTCACTTTTGCTTAGCCAGTCAATTTTACTTTTCATGTAGTTGATTCTTGTGAGCTCTTTTGATCACAATTTTAGAATTCCAGAATGTGTATATCAGTTCTTGGAATTTATTTGTGGTCATTCTGAGCCTTTTGAAATGTGATCTAGGCATGTTCTCATGATGTACCTTGAAGTGTACAATTCTCTGTATCACCAAAATTTTCTTCCTTTCGTTTTCTCCATCATTTTGACTGGCTGAGGTCAGATCTTGAAAATCAACACCTTTTTCAGCTCTAACTTTTGCCTAGGTGCCCTTTCGGGTTTTCAACCTAGCAAGTTTTTCTTTTCTTTCCTTTTCTTTTTTTTTTCTCTTTTTATTGTTTTGTTTTTTTTTTTTTTTTGAAAGGAGAAAAGAAACTCATTGGAAGTGTTTGGCAACCATCAAGGACTAAGTCTTCACAACTTTCAACAGATAGATTGTATGGCTCCCCATTGGATTGGGCTCAAGGCTTTGAAATGCTGGAAAAAGGGTGTTGGATAATCCCCAAGTCAGTTTCAAACATGTCTTTTCAAGATTGAGGCAAGAACATCTTTAAATTCTTAAAGTAAGACTATTCAATTCGCAGCTCTTCATCGGTATCAACGTGAAATCGACTTTGACCTTTTATGATTCTTTTTTGTTTTGTTGCAGGAAAAAAATATTAGCAGAGCAATATCTATGATAATTTGAAAAGTGACATTTTAGTTCAATGATTCACGCATTGATGACTAGAAACATCAAATTAGACAAAAATGAGATTTCATGCCATCAAAAGAAGAAGGATTACATTACTCGACACGGACTCATAACAACTTGAAGACTGACAGACTCGACAACAAGACTAAACTTAAAATAAATTCAAAACATAGGACAGACTCGACTAGACTCGGATTGGTCTTAAATTGAGTGTCACGGTGACTCGCTTATTCTATTTTTTTTTTTAAAGAGCATCCTCATTTGTTTTGCTAGCAAAAGGCCCAAACACCATCGCTTCACCGGCACAGGTTCAACATTCATGGGTATCAGCAAAAAGGATCATTTGAACAAATGAGCCAGAGGCTTTAGGTTCGATGAAGCTGACATTTTGGTTGACATAGGATTGGATGGGTGAAGGCTCAATGATTTTCTGATCGATGAGGTCTTGGATATCATGGCAAAGGCACATGCAGCTGTCGGTGTCGTGACCTAGGCCTTGGTGGTAGGCACAACATTTGGACAGGTTACAGTTAGGCGAAGGGATACCAGCACGAGGCTGAAGAAGTTGGAGGTGCCCCCTTGTGATGAGGTTATCAAAGATAACGGACAACGGCATACCCAGGTTGGTAAAGGTTCTTGGGTTGCGGGCTTTGTTAAACTTTGAGTTCAAGTGGGTACTCGGAGTGGCTCTTGTGTTTGGATATGAAATAGGATTACCCAGGCAGGGTGTGGACTTGGACATGAGTAAGGATTCGAATGTGGAAATAGGCTTGATTAGACAGCGTCGGACAACCCATACTTCCTTTTTATTGATGCTCTGCAACATCTTCTAAAATCGGCTTATCCTTAAACTTAGATTTTCAACAGTGGTTTGTAGTTTGTTCACTTTCCTTTCGAGAGCTTGGCAGGCCATTAGTGGGTTTATGGTAGCCTGGGCTAGCTCGCGATTACGATAATGAATTCGGGGACGTACAATAGTGTCCTTACCCGGGGCTACATTTTCTGTAAATAGAAGTAAAAGCCCAAATTAGCAGAGGCGCAAAAATGCTTCTTACGGACTCCTAGCGGGAGGAGATGATCAGAATTTTGAAGGAATTAACGATGCGAACCGAGGACAGTTGTAGTAAGTATATAACTTCTGTACAATGATCAAGATGGGTGAGGATGATGATATGTATGCATTTCATGTGTAGAGACTGACATGTGTGAGACTGACAGGATGTGCGTGCATGCGAACTGAGGAATAACAGAGTGTACTAACCTTACTTTCCAGTACGATCACCAAGGGATAACAAAGATTTTCGGGATACTTTAGGAATTTATGACAGAGTTTCTACGAGAAATAGGGATTTGGAAGATTCGGAGAAATTCAATAAGTTATTTAAGTTTCTAGGAAAAATAGGGATTTCTGGTTGATTTGGACTGAGCCTTTTGGAGAAACTGGTATTTTGGGTATTTTTGAGAAATATGGATAGAGTTTCTAGGAGAAACAAGTATATCTGGGCATTTCTAGGTGATTTGGTCAGAGTTTTTGGGAGAAACAAGTACTATGGGCATTTCTGGGAAATTTTGATAGACTTTCTGGGTGGACAGAGTTTCTAGGAGAAACTGGTTATGTCTGGGAGTTTTTGGGAAAAATTGGTACATCTAGACATTTCTGGGAAGTTTGAACGGAGTTGCTGGGATTTAGGGAAATCTGGGAGATTTGGACAGAGCTTCTAGGAAAACAGACATATTTGGGTCAGTGGGACAGAGTTTCTGGGAGAAACAAGTATATCGGAGTTTCTAAGTAAAACTGAGGTTTCTGGGTATTCTGGGGGAAGCAAGAATATCTGGGTGATTCGGACAGAGTTTCTAGGAGAAACAGAGATATCCTGATGAGTTGGGCAGAGTTTCTTGAAGAAATAGGGATATATAACGAGAACAGGTGATGATGGTGATCGTACTGTCTAGCAGGTTTTCATACTCCTATATCTCAGGACCAGCAAACAAGGTTTGCGGTGTATATCTTTGTGAGCATGGAGCAGACATCCTTGTCATGGTGCCTAAGCAAGTCAACTCAATGTAATCACATGTGAGTGATTGCCTTGGGAATCATAAGAAAGAGGTTTTGTTCTATGCCACATAAGCGTCTACACCGCGCAGGTAATCCCACCAAGGCATATAGCAGTTATATCACATTATCCTATCTGAAAAGATAAATGAACAGTCCTATGAAAGGTTATGCAGGAATCTATATGCAAAGGCTGGCTTTTAGTCAAAGAGGGTCCGTTAACGAGAGTTCCAATAAACCGTCGGAGAGACAGTACAGAGGTTTTTACTCTTTTTGATATACCTTGGAAGGTACAGTATCAACGGTGACTTGTGTCCTGGCACAGCAAGACCTGAACAATGTCAGCGCCGCATTTCAAACACAATCGAAGGGGGAAATGCAGGAGTGCAATGCGGTGAACCAGACACAGTAAAAAGATGATTTTAAGGATACTTCTTATGAGTCAGACCTCTTTATTATTTTGTTTTGAAAATAAAAATCCCCAGCAGAGTCGCCAGATTGTGGACACGTGGAATTATCTCATCCACACTTTTTTGTTTTAGTTTGGTTTTGAGATTGTTTTTGAAAAAAGGAAAGGAAAAGGTCTGTTGAAAACAGATACAGAGTCACCACTTGGTCTTTAAGGAACCAAAAAACCTAATTTTACTCACCCAAATGGATAAAGGGCACCGGCCCTTCATAACCAAAGAACTTGGCTTGGAATTTTGGTACGAGAGAGGAAGGAGCCTTTATCGTGACTAAAACACCCTCAACTCGCCCCGTCTTTTGACGAGCCTTAATTAGCATCCAAATAATCATCTTATACTATGTATGATTCGACAATTAATACTATGATAGTATATTACATCACACAAGAATTTTGAAATGGAAGATCAAAAGATAAGATATCGTTCATAAGATCTAAGCCAAGTATCACACAATGCAAACCTCGAAAAAAATCGTCTAATCATATATCAAGTAATAAACTTTTCCTAATCTAAAGGGACATGAATTGTTCTTGAAACAAATAAACAAATAAATTGGAATATGCTTAGCGAGCTAGAATGATGCATGTTAATCTTTGGGAAAAGAAGACCTCTCAATCCCTGGGATGGATGAGAAAGGATGATTAGATCGAGGGGAAGCATGGACGTGTGATCAAGTTCATTCCTTATAATCTTCTTAGATTACGAGTCACAAAAGCCCCAAATCTTTGCATGGATGCAATGTATGTATGTAGAATGTGCCAATGTTGTAGTGTGTTTTGTGTTCATGGATTCCTAGAATGACTTAGAAGTCTAGAATGTGTATGAATGAATAAAGGAAATCATCATGGGATATGTAAAAATGTAGTATGAACTACTTCCTAAGACATGAGCTAATTTGGAGTGCATGTAACCACCAAATCAAAGGATAGAAGTAAAAGTGTGTTCGTTGTGAATAGTGGACAGAACAGTAACATGATCTTTTGGAAATTGAAAAGACGGGTTAGGAAAGTTTTTAACACTTGATTTTTTATGGAAATCTTCCTTATTGTGTCTAGAACACAACTCAGAAAGCCAATATTTAATAACTATCACAGATTGAGATAAATCATATAAACAATAGAGGTTATTCATAAACAGAGGCCGTACTGACGACTGAAATGTTAGAAAATCTTAGAAAATGAAAACAAAAGATCTAGAGGCCTATATTATACAGAAAGTTCCCTAAGACATTGAAGTTGAAGGAAAAAATAAGTTGCGACCACTCGTTTTAGAAATAGAGTCCCTAGGAAGACTTTCCAAGTGGTTTTGCATCCATACATTGAGTATTGAGTTCTAGAGAAATCTTTGAGCTCAGATCATTCACTGTTTTAACTCACTGTTTTAAAGATTTTAGGAAAAACTTGAGTTTTCTTTCTTGAGATCAAAATGAGAGGGTTTGAGAGGGGTTTCGAAATAGAGGTTTTGAAAGTATATTTTCAACATCAAATAGCGATTATGACCTCTTGAAACATCATCAAACTCATCATCAAGAACCCCCAATATTATTGGAGACCTTATTTTTATTTTGAACATAACTTCAAGGATACCTTGGAGGCATTGAAGTTATAATCATCATCTATTAAACATGTTTTTGAGGTCAAGAGCTACTATCCATAAGGATTCACTCACCTCAAACTTCATGTCATCATTTAGATGATGAAGAACAAGTAAGTAAATAAAGAAAAATAAAAAGAAATGAGGTTTGAAGAGATGAACATATATATAACAAGCAAGTAAATAGCAATCAATAGAGGATAATCAATGTGATATTGGACTTGTAGCTTGGTGCTTCACTCATAGATATTGACATTTGGACATGGAAGTAGCTTTCTAACTCATGAATGCTCAAGAATGGTGATTGGGGGTATTTGAAATGTGAAGTATAAGAGAGGTAATGGAAGAAAATAAGATTAAAACTTACTTTCTTATAGAAAATCAATAGGAGAAGCTCCCTTTCCTTCTTCTAAACCTATCTCTATCTCTCTTTCTCTCTACAACTTCTATGGACTTTGCACTTGCCCCCCCCCCCCCCCCCCCCCCCAAATGAAGAGCAATGAAGAGTTTATATAGGCCAATTTGGGGTGGTTTTGGGATTTAGAAAGTACTCCCATTGGTCCTAAACATCTGTGAACATAGAGCTACGTCGTTTTGGTTTCTAATTAATTAATTTGGACCCCCAATCAAAATTACAAAAATGGACTGTTCTGGGGGAGAGTGCCGCGGTGGCACTGCTCCTCCTTCGTCCAGATAATGCTGTTTAGGCTCTATTTCGTCTGAAATCACAGAAAATGCACATGTACTCCAAAATGAGGTTTTGATATACCATTGGAAAGGTAATTGAGTCTACTTTACATAAAAAAAAATTGTTCGAAAATAGGTCACTTTGAGAAGTTTTGCGGTATTCGCGATAAAAGCCGATTTGATCGCCTTTCTCACCTTCGAAAATTCATAATAAATTCATTTTAAATCAAAAAATTATGTACAAAATACAGTTGGAAAGCTACTGACCTTTAGTATCTATGAAAAATATTTGAAAAATGATACGGTGCTCCAGTTTTAAAGTCAACTTTTGGTCAAACTGGTCAACTTGGGATTGCCAAGAAGTTCTGGAAACCTCTGGGAGCTCCCAGGAGCTATCGTTTTCGTTCAATTTTCTTTTAAAACTCTTTTTAGTATTTACCACATGATCTAGATTCATTCCATAACTTTTCGGCGAATTTGGATGATTTCGGTCAAATCTTGGTCAAACCAGTCAACGGGGACTTTCTGGGAACTTCTGAGACTTCCAGGGGTCTCTGGGAGCCGACGATTTTATCCGGTCTTGCTTTAGAACTCACTTTATTATTTTTCTTACGACGTAGCGCGTTTCCAGAACATTTGGTCCGAATCCGGGAGCACTCGGGCTTTCAGGGGTATTTTGGTCATTCTGATCATTTTGAGAGACAGAATTAACTTCCAGGAGTCCTTTTTGAGTCTTTTCGATCATTGTGAACTACCAAGCTATGGGTCTCCTAAATATGATAACCGACAAAATGGGGTGTCTACAACAGGTTTTCTCTAAGGGTGAGTATTTCAGCTCGTATCCGGTCATCCTTTTGCTTAAATAATAAATGGCTTTTTCTACATGACCCTCTTCTCCTTCTTGGGCCAACATACACCCCATGGAATCCTCGGACATAGAAAGGTATAACAATAAAGGTCTCCCGAGTAAGGG
Source organism: Hydrangea macrophylla (assembly GCA_033977485.1). Taxonomy (NCBI): domain Eukaryota; kingdom Viridiplantae; phylum Streptophyta; class Magnoliopsida; order Cornales; family Hydrangeaceae; genus Hydrangea; species Hydrangea macrophylla. Next base: position 14,979,590 of record CM066992.1, read on the forward strand.
TGGTAACCAGACAGGCAGATTTTGGAGTTAGGTTTTAATTTTGTCAAAGGATTGTTGGCATAGGGTATCCCATTCAAACTTTTCTCCTTTCCTGAGTAACTTATGAACAGTATTCTTCCCAAGAATCCCCTTAACTCCTTCTTGTTCTTTGGCGGCTGCATTTTAACTATGGCCTTTATTTTGGTCAGATCCACCTCTATTCCTCTCAGGGTGATAAGGAATCCTAACAGCTTTCCGGTGGTGCCTCCGAAGGTGCATTTCTGTGGTTTCAGCCTCATTCTAAATTCTCTTAACCGCCTGACAAACTTTCTCAATGCCTTGAAGGCTCCTTTCCTCTCCTTAAATTTCACAATCATGTCATCCACATACACCTCTACTTCCTTGTGGATCATGTCGTGCAGTAACATAGTAGCGGCCCGCTGGTACATTGCGCACACGCTCTTGAGCCCAAACGGCATCACCTTATAGTAGTATGTACCCCACGGTGTGATGAAAGTGATTTTCTCTCTATCCTTGGGCGCCATCAGAATTCGGTTATAACCTGAAAACCCATCCATAAAAGATAGGAGTTCATGCCCTGCAGTATTGTCCACAAAAGACAGTAATGTGGGGTAAAGGGAAATCGTCCTTGGGGCTGGCTTTGTTCAAATCTCGAAAGTCGACACAAACCCTAACACGACCGTCCTTTTTCGAAACTGGCACAACGTTGGCAATCCACTCAGGGTACTCGGTGACCATCAAGAATCCAGCTCTTAATTGCTTTTCAACTTCCTCTTTAACCTTGAGTGCCCATTCAGGTCTCATTCGCCTCAATTTCTTTTTTACCTGTTTTCAGTTTGAAAAGAGGGGGATATGGTGCTGTACTATTTCTGGATCGATACCTGGCATATCGATGTAAGACCATGCAAAAACATCTTCGAATTCATTTAATAGTTTGATCAATTCTTTGCTTTCTTCATTACTAAGTGTAGAGCCAATAAAAACATTTTGAGGATTATCTTCATTTCCTAGATTAATCGTTAGAGTGTCCTCTATGATTTTACATGTAGATTCTTTTTCATTTTTAATTAATTTTGGAATTTAATTGGTATTTCATGATCATCACATTCATTCAGCGCATTCGAGTAGGCAGAATTAGTCACACTTTCATTGATTTTGTTCGGGGTGATTACAACAAACATAGCAATAGTAAGACGCCTCATTTGGGCCATTACAGACTTCGGGGAGGGGGGGATACCTATCACTAGAATCAAAGACCCATTCTTTGTTAACCCCCTTCTTGAGTTCCACAGTGTAGCAGCCTGGAAGATTCCCTATTCCCATCTTGGCATCTTCCCCTGTCACTATTTCCTCGGATTCCTCCACGTCATTTCCTTCGTCCTCTTCTTGCACTTCCTCCACCATACCCTCAGCATATCCTTTCTTGGCCTTGGTTCCCATAACCCTTTCTTGGCCCTTTTTCTTAACTTCCATGTTTCCTTCGCCCAATAGGTTCTGCATAGCTGGTCCTTCTAGCACACGGATCCAATCTTTGATGGTGGCAGACTTCACGAGGACATGCAGATATGGGTCTTTATACTCGCAGAATTCATAGGGGAAGAAAATCTCAAACCTTGGCTTTAAGCGATTATCCTTCCGATCAACCCATGGTTCTGGGAAGCCACAAAAGGGGAAATCTTCTCCCTCTTTCACAAAATACCTATTGAGTGATTTCTGGTATAGGACCAACGGTGCGTTAGCTGCCTTCTTCTTTTCCCTCAGCTCCTTTGACGGTTGATAACCCATACCATGAGTATGAGTCTACGAGGGGATCTTTGGAAATTTCAATAGACCTTGAAGATTCTTTTCTAATCCCATGCCCTGAATGAAACCCATCTTCTTCGTAATCCCTGTGACCAGTGGGCTTGCGTACTAATCGAAGTAGAGCGGCAGGAACTCCCTTGGCCTTGCCTCCTCCAACATGTTAATAAACTCAAACCCTCCTAAACTCGTCTCTTCTTCCTGAAACTGTACCTCTAGAACTGGCATGCTTGATGAAGCTTCAGACGGATAGACCCAACTGTCCCTAATAATGTCACAGACCTTATTTTTCCAGACACATTTGGCTTTCTGATGAATCATAGATGGTATGGCACCCAGACTATCAAACCACAGGCTTCCTAGTAGCAAATTAAAAGAAGCAGGGATGTCAATGACCTGAAATTTGACTTTCTTTTCCAAAGGCCCGACAGTGAGATGGAGAACAATTATTCCCATAATCGTTCTCTAAGTGTTGTCATACTCTCTTACCTTCTACTCAGATGGAATGAAGGTTGACTTATCCAGACCCATTGGCTTAGCTGTTCAAAATGGACACACATTTAAGGCAGACCCGTTGTCAACGAGGCAGGTGGGTATGGTATTCCCCAAGCATTCCACGGTGACGTACAGCAGTTTATTATGAACAGGCCCCCCAGCGGTAAGTCATCTGAGGAGAAGGTGATGGCTAGAGTCAGACTTTTGTCGATCATTCCTACGTGATCCTCTGGTGCTGTGTTGATGGAAACGTCAAACTGATTTTATCAAGGATTACCTGCCTGTGGCATGTAGAGGTGATCAACAAGGCCCCATACGGTGATGTTGGCCTGTGTTTTCATCATTTATTTTAGAACCCTATCCTCTTCTTCTTCTTCATTCACCTTCCCTTTCCCTTTGTCTAATTCTCTCCCCGGGTGCTCCTCCTCTAGCTCATGTGGTTTGAAGTGCCAACCTGACCGGGTTAAGTGACTGACTTCTTCCTTTGCCCATAAATTTTCAATTTCTGAAACGTCTTTCATATTTTCCTTTTCTGTTCCCATTTCGTTGTCACTCATATACCACAGGTAATCTTCCAATTGACCCACATTGGTAATGCTAGTCTCCTGACCTACCAATCTGCTTACTTTGACGTTACCTCTCCACATCCTCCTGATTGATTCCCCAAAGTACAGATTATCAATTCTTCTGACAGCTGATACGGCATCCTTAGTGTCACAGCTTTAGTGATTAGCCTAGACGGATCAAAAGTTGTCTCTTCTATCCCCAAGAAATGAAGGCCTTGTAGCAGTTGTACAACATGATGATTTGGCAGTAGATTTCTAGTAACATTATGAGTTTTGACAGGCAGCTCGGATATCACCTTGTTATTAATAAGGTCCTGGATTTCATGCCCTAGCCTTGTGCACTGATCCGTAGAGTGGCCCTTTTGTTGGTAAAATTTGCAATAGAGATCTTCTCGGAAGCTCGGTGGAAGAGGACATGGTAAAGCTCGAGATTCCAATGGGCAAAGATGCCCATTCGCCGTTAGCCTATCGAGAGCGATTGACAGTGATACCCTCAAATCTGAAAACTTCCTTGGTTATTTGTCCCATCCTCTTCTCGGTGCTATGTCAAATTTTCTCTCCAGTCCACTCAATGCATTTACATCGGTGGGGCCAAAGTGACCCCCCGAATGTCCTCCATTCGATCCATAGTTCAGCCTTCTATACTGATTCGGCCATTCTTCCTTCTTGATTACCCCTTCTTAGATTGCATCCTCTATCCTTGTTCCTACGTCAAAAACCTTAGCAAAGGTGTTGATTGACTAAAACCTTATCTTTTCTTGGTAAACGGGCTGAAGGTTCTTCATTAACATTCGGATTTGATCTCTTTTGGACGGCCTTTGCACCATCTTAGCTGCCTTTCCTCTCCATCTGCTCAAGTATTCTGCAAACGATTCCTTGTTCCCTTGCCTGGTGGTTTCCAAATCTCTGATTGTGACATCTATGTCTTGGTTGTACTCATACTGTGCCACAAATGCTTTGATCACCTCCTCCCAAACCCTAGTCTTGCTCGGTTCAAGTGAGATATACCAAGACAGAGCAGCCCCGGTTAAAGTCTACTGAAATAAGACGGCCATCATGGTGGTGCTCAATCTGCTAGACTGGAAGGCCCCAATACACATCCTCACAAGACTACGAGGATTCCCTATACCATCGAACTTATCAAAAATTGGCATTTTAAAACTGACAGGCAGCGTCTCACAAGCCCCATCGTACAGACATTCTAACTCCATCAGATAAGCGTGGACCCCCTGAGCCTTGTGCATCACCCTTTCTAGTTTCTCCATCTTCTCGGTTATTACCATCCCTTTTTTAGTCTTTTCCCTTTCCACCCTTTCCCTTTCTGCTCTGGGAACCTCGGCCCTTGGCATCTCTGGGTCATCATACCAACTTTCTTCCCTGATAGGCAGATCACTATTTGGTGGGTTTGCAACTAGTGTCGGGCATAAGAAAAAAGGATGGCTCGCTAGGTCAAAAATCCGAAAGGATGCCTAGGCAAAAATTAGAGCTAAATCCAGAGTGAGTAATAACAAAATACAGAAAAGTGCGCCCTAGGTCACCTCACTGGTTCATAGGAAAAAGTTCTGAGCATTTGAGAGATTAAAGTCATGGTCCTTGCCTCAAGCTAGAAAATCACCTTCCACACTAGGGCAACCTTCTGTTACCCATCTCATTTGCTTGAATTTTACTATCTACCCTTCATGCAAGGGGCAAACTTTGATCACCTACTTCGTTTGCCCAAAACCTCTAATGAACCATCGTCCAAACTAGGGACAAACTTCGGTCAACTGCTTCATTTGCCTATGAAGTCAAACTAGGGGAAAATTTTGTATGCCTAATAATCCCGTCACACCAAGGGCACTTTTTCAAGTCACCAAGTTGTTTTGAAAACATTTTGAAACAGGATGTCTTTTATTCTCAAAGTTAGGGCACTAATTCGAAGCACACTTTGGATAAGAAAATAATTGGCTAGACTTTAGGGAGGAGTCTTCAAAACATAGATTTATCAGCAGAGTGCTACCATAAAAAGATAAGAAGTGCACATATAAGAAAAGCGGTACATCGTTCATGACAAAGACACATTAAATTATGGCAATTTGGGCATTTCATGCTGTTACTTTTGACGAGTCAATCCTTCTTTGGTTGAGTCAGTAATAAAAGTGTATCAGAGCTCAAAGTTCATACAAACCAACCCAACTTTCCATCTCTACTCTTGTTAAGTTCATTCGTCCCAATGGTCTCAAATGTGTGGGTTTAAGGTGATTCCCAATTGTAAAACCTGTGGATACAAGTAAAAGTTTCGAACACCATTATTGCACTTGTCAAGGCTACAACATGAAAAGTCTCCCAAGAATCTTGAGCATTAGTTGCAGTCATAAGTTAGTTTGCAATATCCATTGACTATCTTCCTCCAGTTCCTCAGCAACCAAACCAAAATCATGTCACAAATTTCGTTCCTCCCTAGCATCTTTTCCCCATCCCTAGTAAGCTTATCAATTCATACATCATCAGTTCTTCAGATTACGGTTAGTCCAATAGTTGATTCAATCTATGGCAGTCATAGTAGTTCACTGTTGACTAGTCACCTCAATTAGTACATTGTCAGTTCTTCTTAGGGGTGATAGAAAAAACCGGTTGGTCAAATCACCGACACCGACTGTTTGTGTCAGTTATTGCTGATTTTAGAAGACATCGGGCGATTGTTGGTTTATAGTCTAAGAGATAAGTTGACTTCGGTTCGGCCCCCGGTTCCTTGCATTTTATACCATAAACTGGACGACCAAGTCTATCTTAAAATAAGTACTATGGATACATATATTATAATCATAAAGCATTAAAAGGGCCTTGCCTCCTTTCATTTCTCGAGACAGCCTGTCACTTTCCTCACCTCTCCCTAAAATGAGTATATCACAGTCTGTACTATAATTTCTCCTAGAAGGTTAAACAGTAAATAATTACCACCACATTTACTACTTTTTAAAAAAGCAGCATCAAATGTATATAAGAGATACTATGAATATACTCCCTTCGTCCTATTTTATGTCTCTTTTTTGGGGAATTCAACTATTTAAGGGGATAAAAAGAATCTACACTTACTTTTTACTATTGCCCATAGATCATTGAACTTTCTTTTCTTTTGTTTTATTGTTGATTGCAAGGAGGGTAGTCTGGGAAACTAAGTAAAATTCACATTCTAATTTAGGAAAGTGGACATATTTTGGGACATCCCAAAAAGAAAAGAGTGACACATAAAATGGGACGAATGGAGTATTATATTTATACATAAATATATATATATATTTGTTCATTAGTACCCCCAAGAAGTACACACATTACCATTTACCACTAGAAACTCTAAGAATCATTACTCATCAGATTTGATCAAGTCTCCCAGTTTTATCTCATTATAAAATAGAAAGTGCCTCTCACTCTATATCCATCGATGTTTTTATCAAGAGATCTCTGCAAGTTCCAGCAAGGTGCACCCTTCATCACTGGTCTCGAGCTACTACCATCTAAGGTACACTCCATCAATCTCTCATTATATTGAATGGTCATGGTTGAGTTCTCTTCTCTCTCTCTCTCTCTCTCTCTCCCCCCCCCCCCCCTCTCTCTCTCTCTCAACTATTTTGGTCTAATTTTGAGGGCTGGGTTTCTTCTTTTTGTCTGATTAGGGCATCATACTTTTGAGGGTTGGGTATCATCTTTTCTTCTACTGATGAACTTGTCAATGGAAATTAACACTGACCGAACACCGACTGCCTAGTAGCAGTCAGTTTTACATGATTCATTAACGCATTCAGTCGATTTTGGTTTCATCTTTGTAACACCGAATTGATTTGGTTTGGTGATTTTTCTAGTTTAAAACCAACCATAATCGACCGATATCACACCTAGTTCTTTTAATAATGGTTAGTCCAACTTTTGATCCAATCCATGGCAGTCACAGTAGTTCACTATCAACTCATCACCTTGATTAGTACATCGTCAATTCTTTTGATCACACTTAGTCCAACTATTGGTCCAATCCATGACAGTCACAGAATTTCACTGTCAACTCATCATCTCAATTCGTACAATGTCAGTTCGTTCATCATCATTAGTTTGAGATCACTATCAAAATACGTCGTATTCATTCTCCCCTCTAAGTCAAGGCAAATCTATCAGCCCTCTAGATTAAGGCAGGTCATCCGTTGTCAGTCCTCTATATTAAGGCAAATCTGTTCTCACTAGCCCTCTAGATTGAGGCAAATCTTTCGTTATAAACCCTCTAGATTAGGGTAGGACTTTTGTGTCCATCAGTTATCTCGGGCTACCCCATCTACTCTTTGATATCTTGATTTCCACATCCGTCAATCATTTCAAGGATTCCATGTCCATGATTAGGGCTTCCACGTCTGTCATTTATCTCAGAAGCCCTAATCGGCTCTTCAAATAGATCATTGCGAGATTTGATCAATCGTAAGAGATTCAGAGAGGAATCCTAGTTCTAAGTCAAGAATAGAAATAGTTAAGAGAGATTCTCAGTGAGTCTATATCATCCTTAGAGGACAGATACAGAAAGTGATCAGCTCCCCGAGGCCCAAACAGGCTTTTCAAACAGACCATTACAAGATTTGATCAATTGTGAGATATTTAGATTTGAATCCTAGTTTGATCTAGATAAATAGTTAAGGGAGATTCTCATAGAGTCCAGACAATTCCCAGAGGATAGAAAGAGATCGACTCCCAAAGGCATAAATAGGCTTTCCGGGCTAACTTGCAAGATTTGATTAACCGAGAGAGATTCGGATTTGAATCCTGGTTTTCGGTCAAGAGAAATAGTCAAGACTGATTCCCAGAGAGTCCCCAATCATCTCTAGTAGAAGAAAATGGGGAAAATCAACAATTGGACACCCGAACCGACTTTTCAGATTAATCACCGCAAGAAACGGTCAACGATTGAAAACACTGCCAATAGTCAAGAGACCCCAACTCCCGGGGCAAGCATTGTCTATTCACAATCCAGGGCTCCATGTCCATTGGTTATCGTGAGCTTCCTCACTTATCAATTATCGTGAGCTTCCTCACCTGTCAGATATTGTGAGCTTCCTCATTTGTCAGCTTCCTTACTTATCAGTCATCATGATCTTCCTTACTTGTCAATTATCATGAGCTTCCTCACATCATGAGTTCCTCACTTGTTAGTTATCATGAGCTTCATCACTTATCAGTTATTGTGAGTTTCTTCACTTATCAGTTACCGTGAGCTTCCTTACCTGTCACTTATCAGTTATCGTAAGCTTCTTCACATCATGAGCTTCCTCAACAGTCAGTTATCGTTAGCTTCCTCACTTGTCAATTATCATAACCTTCCTCACTTGATAGTTATTGTGAGCTCCCTCACATCATGAGCTTTCTTACCTATTAGTTATTGTGAACCTCCTCACCTATTGGTTATCATAAGCTCCCTCGCCCGCCACTTATCGTGAGCTCCCTCACCTGTTGGTTATTTTGAGCTTCTTCATTCATCGTTTCATATCTAGGGCTCTGCGTCCATCAGTAATCATTAATTGTCATCCTTAAGGACCCCACATCCGATCTCATTTGCTTGTCAAGCACACTTCTTGTAATTTAGAAAGTTTGCCCCCAGACCCAGAGTCTTCAGAATCTTGACACCCTTGTCTAAGTTAACCACTATATTATATTCAAAAAAAACATTGGCACAACACAAGCCCACTCGGAGTGTCACACCCATTGCTCTAGCTCATGCTAGAATCCTTAGCACCATAAAAAGCACGCATAAAGCCCATTGAGAGTGGCAAATGCACAAAACATGTGTACTAAGACCACAAACACTTAAAAATACAACATTAGGCACAATAAGACTCAGTACACATCCTTATCACATCCAGGCATTACATATCATTTTCATAGCATAACATTCGCATGTTCTATTATGCATTTGCATATGTCGTTTTGTTCTGTGATTGCCCGAACTACGTCTTGGTCTAATTTCCTTGTGATACGTGGTAGCTCACGATGAGAGCAACTAGCACCGGCCGCAGCATCACATTTTTTATCCTTGCATCTTTTCAATGCTTTTATCCTAAATCAATAGACTCCAAAAAGACCTACCTCTTTCAAGCTTTGGCACTCACTTACGATATGCGTTGCTTTGCAAGTTTGTGCCAAAGACGGGCAAACTGTAGGCACCCCATTTTTTCAACTATCAGATTTAGGAGACCCATAGCTTGGTGGTTCACAATGATTGAAGAAGACTCAGAAAGGACTCCTGGAAGTTAGTTCTATCACTCAAAATGCTCAAAAAGTGGTACAAATGACCAAAATGCCCCTAAGAGCCCAAACACTCCCAAATTTGGACCAAAAGTTCTGAAAACATGCTACGTCAAAAGAAAATTAATGAAATAAGTTTTAAAACAAAATCAGATGAAATCGTCAACTCCCAAAGATCCCCGAAAGTCTCGGAAGTTTTCGAAATGTCCCCGTTGACCGGTTTGACCAAGTTTTACCAGGATTTGACCAAAATCATTCGAATTTGCCCAAAAGTTCAGAGATCACCCTAGATCATGTGAAAAGTACTAAATGAGTTTTAAAAGAAAATCGGACAAAAATGTCAGCTCTTGGGAGCTCCCATAGGTTCCCAGAACTTCCTGGTGGTCTCTGGTTTGACCGATTTGACCTAAAAGTTGATGTTGAAACCAGAGTACCATATCATTTTTTTAAAAACATTTATGGATACTAGAGGTCAATAGCTTTCCAATGGTATATCGCACATAATTTATGGATTTAAAACAGATTTATTATAAATTTTCCAAGGCAAAAAAGGCGATCAAATCTATTTTTATCACGAATACTGCAAAACTTTTCAAAGTAACATAACTTTGAACTATTTTCTATGTAAAGAAGACTCCATTGCCTTTCCAATGATATATCACAAGCTTAGTTTGGAGTTTGTACGCATTTTCTGTGAATTTCGGAGGAAATTGGGCCTTTTCGCGAATACCAGAACCTCTAGGGGCCTAAATAGAATAATCTGGGTATGTGAGGAGCAGTGTCACTGCGGCACTGGCCCACTACCACCATAGTATAGGACCAGTGCCACCGTGGCACTCTCCCCCAGAAGCTCCATTTTTGTAATTTTAATTTGGAGTCCTAAATTGAATAATTGAAAGTCAAAACGATGTAGTTTTATGTTCTCAGATGTTTAGGTCCAATGGGAGCACTTTTTAAATTCCAAAACTAACCCAAATTGGCCTATATAAACCCCCCTTTGCTATTTATTATTACAAATTTTTTTTTGGGGGGGGAAGGGGGGGGGGGGGGAGGGGGGTTCAAGTGCAAAGCTTGAGAAAGTTGTAGAGAGAAAGAGGGATAGAGATAGATTAAGAAGTGAGAAAGTGAGCTTCCTCCACTGATTTTCTATTGAAAGTGAGTTCTAAACTGTCATGCCCCGGAGCAACAAAAATAGAGAAAATTAAATTTCCTTTTTGAGTCAATAGGTAATGACGAGTGAATGTCACTAATTATCCACACCACACAGTACTAGTCCACGAGATAAACAGGAATAGTAAACAACTGAAATATAATAATAGTATCACTCTTACAAACATTACTGTGGTCCATAAGATCACAACAGGTCTGGAGACAACTTATGCCCGAGTACCCGTTAACTAAACCAAAATAGAGTCTAACAGAGATAACTAAATATAACTATCTTCAGATCTTTAGCTAGCGTAAGGATAGTCGTCAGTATAATACTCTTCTCCAATATAACCGTCTTCAGTGGGGCCACCCTCTGCATACCCCAACTCCGGGTTGAAGCCATCACTGTGAGTTCGAATACCTGCATTGTTAAGGATAGGGTAGTCTGGACAGGGAATGTCCAGACAAATAAAGGTCGTCAGCTTACTGAAAGCTGAGTGAGAACTAACACAGACTCATAGAAATAAAGTAATTACCAGTCATGCACAGTATAAAGTAGTGATATTAATAACATTTTTTCGTCTTTTATTCAGACACCTCATTAACCGATTCTCATCATTCTCCAACTCTAAAACTGATTGACTTTCTTGAACTGATTATATCATCACAACATACCAGTGCTCTTATTTACCACTATACCACTTTTAAGAACTCTTGTGAGCACACATACATCGTTCTCATATAACGACTGGTCTATGGACATACCCATACTCTTGTTCACCGCTTTTAAGAACTCTTATTGTTCACCGCTTTGAAGAACGCTTGCGAGTACTGTAAATACATAGCTCTAGTAAATATAAACCATGGGCGTACCACAACTACTCTTGTTCACCGCTTTTAAGAACTCTTACTGTTCACTATTTTTAAGAACTCTTGCGAGTACTGTGCCCCCATAGCTTCCACAATCCTGGTTAAATCCTTCTGACTCAGTTATCGTATTCAACCTGAGCAAATCATCAGCTCAACTCACATAACCTCCAAATCCACTAATATCACACTGACTCAAACCCCAGTTATCAAATGTTACCCACTATTATTACCTCTAACTTATCTCGTTATTGCGTTATACTATTACTAATGTTCTGAACCTGACTACATTACTCACTACATTATCTGAATCTTATTATCATATCCCATTACCTTCGTAATCCATAATATCGCATAATAGAAATATGAAATAATGATTAAACAATTAAGCATTAAGAACTATTAACTATAGGAATACATCCATGTTCTGCCAGGTTTGATCGATTGAAGTCATCTCAATCGCTTGAGGAAAGTGATGTTTGATCGATTGAAGTACTCTGGATCGATCGGAGTGAAGATAGTTTTGATCGCTTGAAGTCTTTTCGATCGATTGAAACTTAGCGTGGTTCGAACGATTGAACTTAGTTCGATTTGTCAACTTTGTCTTCTTCAGGTTCTGGCAGTGAATGTCCAGAATACATTAGGGGGAGTTTGGGTTATAATTAAACATCCCAAACATGAAAAACATCATAACTAAGCTACTGAGTGAGTTTGGAACTCACCGATCGATGCTAAGGGTACGTTTAGCTCATCAATCTTTGAGCTCCCTCTCTCCAATTGCCTCCTCTTTCTCTCTCTGCTTTTTCCTCGTCTTTGTCTTTCCTCTACCCCTTTCTTCTTCTCCTTCTTCTTTTCTTCTTCTCTGTCTCTCTCTAACAGTGTATATATATAAGAGTATATGTATATATGTATGGATTATGTATATATATAACAAGCACCAATTCTCTCTCAAACTCTCAAGTGTTCTCAACCCTCACAATCACACGAGCACAATGTATATATAAGGACAGATGGGGTGTAGTTCGCTGGTTTTGCGGGAAACCTGGGAATTCAAATGATTGCACATTCGATTGATCGAAGGTGAGTCAATCGTTCGAAAATAGATCGGTCTGGTTTGATCGATTGAAAAAAGTTTGATCGATTGAAATGGGGACCATGTATTAAATTTATGTCGATAGGGTTTCGATTATTCGAACAATGTTCGATCGCTGGAACTTTAGGATTGCTCAATTGCTCGAAAGTAGTTCGATCGATTGAAGGTAAAATTTCATGAATGATTAAAGGAAACATATAGAATCTCTATGCATTGAATAACTTTTAAAAATACATGGTATTACATCATCCACCAGTCTTTAAGGATTTCATCCTCAAAATCAAAAACATACAAGGTTTAAAACAAAAATGGAAACTTTTCTTGCATCTCTGACTCTAGTTCCCACGAAGCTTCCCTTATATCATGAAGCTTCTACTAGATCTTGACTAATGGAATCTCCTTATTCCTGAACTTCTTGATCCCTCGATCTAAATATGAACTGGTCCTTTATTGAATGTAACGTTGTCGTTGAATTCAATATCGTCGAACTTGATCTCGTGTGCTGGGTTATGAAAACACTTTCAGCATACTGATGTGGAAAACGTTGTGCACTCCTGACATCTTCGACGGCAATGCAAGGCGATAAGTAACCTTTCCAACACGCTCTAGAATCTCGAACGGTCCGATGCAATGTCGTGATAGCTTACCTCTCTTCTAGCCAAATCTAACGATGCCTCCAATAGGTGAAACTTTGATTAGCACGTGATCTCCAACTGCAAACTCCAAGTCTTTGCGTCACTTGTTAGCATAACTTTTGTGTCGGGTCTAAGCTGTCTTCATTCTCTCACGTACAATCTAAATCTTTTCACTGGTTTCTCGTACCATCTCTAGCCCAAGAAGTTGAGTTTCTCCGACATCGGACCAACATAATGGCGATCAGCAAGGTCTTCCATACAGAGCTTCGAATGGTCCCATCTCTGTACTCAAATGGTAGGTGTTGTTGTAGGCAAACTCTATCAATGGCAGTTGAGTCTCCCAAGAACTCTCAAAATCAATAATGTAAGTGTGTAACGTATCCTCCATCACTTGATTGACCAGTTAAATCTGCCCATGAGTCTGTGGATGAAAAGCCGAATTCAAGTTCAATGTTGTTCCCATCGATGTTTGGAGACTCTTCCAAAATTTTGCAGTAAAGCATGAACAATCTAACATAATTGAAATAGGTACTCTGTGTAACTGTATAATTATGCTGTAGATATATTCGGCTCAAACATTCTACTGGATACATCATACTGTAGGCAATAATATGTGCTGTCTTTGTAAGTTGATCCACGATTACCCAAAGAGCGTCGTGCTTCTATTGTGACTTCGAAAATCCTACCATGAAATCCATGGTTATATGTTCCCATTTCCATTGGGGAATTAGTAACGGCTGTAATAGTCCCGGTGGTTTCTGATATTCTGCCTTTACTTTCTTACAAGTAAGACATTGGGCCACACACTCAGCCACTTCTCCCTTCATTTCTTCCCACCAAAAATTCCTCTTCAAGTCCTTGTACATCTTCGTATCTCTAGGATGAATAGTCATCTGTGACTTATGTGCTTAATCCAATATTTCTTTCTGGAGATTTTCTTTGTCAGGTACACAGAGTCTATCTTTACATCGTAAAGCTCCGTTTGTACTAATACTCTAGAGTTGTAGTTCTTTGGCTGACATCTTTGTGAACCATAACTTTAAATCTTCCGTTGTTTACTGAGCTCTTATGATACGGCTGATCAAAGTTGGATGTACCATTAGACATCCAAAATGTAGTCCTTCTATTGGTTCCACTGGCTGAAGCTCAAATTCAATAAAAACTTCCAATGCTTTCCACTCTTAAATTAATAATACAGTGATCACTAGTCAAGGTTTACGACTCAAAGCATCTGCTACGACATGTGCTTTACTTGGATGATATTGCAATGAAAAGTCATAATCCTTGAGTAACTCCACCCATCTTCGTTGTCGCATGTTCAACTCTTTTTTAGAGAACAAATACTTCAAGCTCTTATGATCAGAAAACAGATTAAACTTTTATCTATAGAGATAGTGTCTCCATATCTTTAATGCAAATACTATTACTGTTAGCTCCAAATCATGCGTCAGATAATTCTTCTCATGTACCTTCAACTGTCTTAATCCATATGCAATGACATTTCCATTCTGCATAAGTACACAACCAAGTCCTTGGTGCGATGCATCACTATAGATTATGTATCGCTCTCCACTCTTGGGAAGTACGAGTACCGGTGCATAAATCAATCTTTCTTTTAACTCCTAGAATGCACCCTCATGCTTGTTTTTCCATTCGTACTTCATCTCCTTTCTCGTCAAATTTGTCAAAGGTCCTGCTATCTTGGAAAATTCCTCAACAAATCTCCTATAATATCCTACTAAGCCGAGGAAACTTCTGACTTCTGTCGCATTAGTCGTTCTGTTCCAGCTTAAGACTACATCAAACTTAGATGAGTCCACTGAGATACCATCTCAAGATATAACATGTCCTAAGAAATTAACCTCTTGTAGCCAAAATTCACACTTTCTGAACTTTGCATACAATTTGCTATCTCGAAACGCTACAGGGAAATTTGTTAGTGCCCCTTATGGTCTTGCTCCGTCTTTGATGTCGTCGATGAATACTATAATGAATTTATCCAGATATGGTCTGAATGCTCTATTCATTAAGTTCGTTAACACTGCTGGCACATTCTTCAATCCAAAAGCCATAACTAGAAACTCATAATGCCCGTATCTTGTCTTGAATGCAGTCTTCGATACATCCTCTGGTAGAACCAAAAGTTGATGATATAACCAACATAGATCAATCTTTGAAAAGATCCTGGATCCTTGTAACTAGTTGAATAGGTCATCTATCCAAGGTAGTTAATATCTAATCTTAACCGTTACCATGTTCAACTCGCAGTAGTCTATACAGAGTCGAAGTGTTTCATCCTTCTTCTTCACAAACAGCACTGGTGCTCCCCAAGGTGACGTACTCGGGGTGAACAAAACCTAAATCTTCAAGCTCCTAAACTTGTTTTTTTAGTTCCAACATCTCAGTTGGTGCCATCCTATATGGAGTCTTCGATATCGGTAATGTACCAGGTACTAATTCCACGCAAAAGTCTATTTCTCTTTTTGGTGGAAGTCCTTTAATATCCTGGAATACATCCTGAATGTCTTGTACAGTAGGAATCTGATCCATCTTGAGTTCCATATTATTACTATAGATCATAGCTAAACCACTTGTCAAGAACATATCGCTCGTTGTCTGACACTGAAATCTGATCGTCGGTCTTCCTTATATCAGAAATATAATCATCATTGTAGGGAAATCCAGGTTGGCACTGTAATTAGTCAACCAATCCAACCCTATGGTAATGTCAAATTCTAACATCGATAGAACTACTAAGTCTGCTAGAAGATTCCTATCTTCCACGGTTAGTGGGAAATCTTTGCACACTTTATTCAACTTAATAGTCAATCCTAATGGTAACACAGCATTAAGTGTTGGCTCAAGTGTATGGGGTTCTAAACCCAATTGACGCACAATATTAACGGCAATAAATGAACATCTAGCTCCAGTATCGAATAAAGCTTTAACTAGACTATGAAAGAGTACAAGTATACCTTCCAAGTGTTGCTGCTCATTAGCATTAAAGCCTACTTCTGTTGGGATGATAGCATTCATCTTAGTTTGATTTGGGGGTCCTTGAATTCCTTGAACTGGTGCTCCATAGTAACCTCCTCATGGTGTACGACAATCTTGCTCAAATGTCTTAGATTATTGCAATTTTGACAGATAGCATCCATCCGGCGATTACTCCTAGGGACTGTGCAGAACTTTGCAAAATTTCCTGGCTTTCCGTCATTAAAACATCCTCTACTATTGCTTGGTGGGGCTATTAGTAGCGCCTGAGGCTATGATCCCTGCTAGCAGTATTACTAAGGTCGAGAATAACCCTGCTGATGTTTTCTAGTTCCCTCCCAAGTTCTCTTGTTCCCTTGAAAATTTCCCTGAGGTCTTCAACTCTGGGTATTCCTCGGTAGTTGGTTCTGGAAATTTCACTGTTGAAATCCTCTTGACAAGTGAAGTCGATTTATCTGTGGTTGTTGTGTTGGAAAGGCGCCTTTCTCTAATCCTGCAGCAAATCTAACAATCCTTTCAAATGACTGATTTAGATGGCCAACCATCATATGTCCGAGGTCAGGGTTTAATCTTTGGTAAAATCTCTTCACCTTCTTCTGCGGAGTGTCTATCATATGCTGGGCAAAATGAGATAGACACTCAAACTGTGTTGTGTACTCTCGAACAGTCAATCCTCCTTGAACCATACTGAGAAAATTCTATTCTTATTGATCGCTCTCATCCTCTGGGAAGTAATTTTCATAAATCTTTCCCGGAATGTCCCCAAGGCATTCTTCTCGTAGATTCGGCTCCTATCGTAGCTCTTTCGGCTTCCCACCAATACGCGGCAACAAAAGTGAGCTAAAATGTAGCAAGGTGACATTTCTCTTGTTCGCTTCACTTTAGTGCTTCAAAGATTAATTCCATCTCCTTATCCACTGTTTGGCTTGCCATGGTTCCCTTAACCCGTTGAACTTTTCAGGATGAAGTCCATGAAAATTTGCTAGTAGCTTATCACCCGTCTGTCTTAGTGGTAGTGGTACAATAGGTCTCTGGTGATGTAGATACCCCGATTTTGACCAAACGTTGAATTAAGGAGAGTGTCACCTCCATATCCGATGATGACAAGGACCGAAAGATTCGTAGTGTTCCAAGCTCTTCAAAAAATTCTCCAAACGCGGTAAAATTTTCACAGAATGAAATACCAGGTGTTTAGGAGAATTCAGGTATAAAAGATCACTTTTGGAAAAGATCTTCGAAAAAAAGTTTTTTTTAAGAAAAAGGAGAAAAGAAAAGACCTAAAAAGGGGAAGTTCAACAGAAACCGGCACACAGCAGTTGTTTACGGCACTCAGTGAGTGCCGAACGGCAGACACAGAATGCCGGACCGGCATTTACTGAGTGCCACCGACAATTTCTGACTACCGTTTACTTTAACAGTCCGTATTTTGTGGTACAATACGTATATTTATGCGAATAAAAACAAAAAACTAATTAAGTAAGGTTGACGAAAATGCGGAAATAAGTGCCGCGCGGCAGTCATGGAATGCCGCCGCGGCTTTCACGGAGTGCCACAGTGGCATCCACTGACTGCCTCAAAGGATTTTTTGACTGTCGCCTTCTGCAGCAGTTTGTCTATTTCAGGAAGTACGTATTGTACCACCGAATGAGACATTTACACCTGTCTTTTACTCTGAATTCACTAAGAATACTTGGTAATTTTGTCTATAAAAGAATGAGGATCTTCCTTGGGAGGACAAGACAAGAGGTAGCTACCACTACACTAACACATATTTGAGAGACAAAAGAGAGAGTTTTTTTTTTAAAAAATAGAGAGAAGAGCTTGGAAGATCTTCAAAAGAGAGAAGCTTTGAGGATAGTTTGGAGGTGATCCTCTATCCATAAGTTGTTTTTCTTCATTCTTTTGAACTTCTTAACACTACTTGGTCTTTTGATTAACCCTTTTTTAGAAGTATTATTAGGGAACTTGCAAACTTTAATTACCTTTTCTTTTAGTTCCTTCTTTTCTTTCTCTTTGTTTATACTTCTCTCTTGGGATTGTTGGAAGTCTTCCACACGTCACTTGAATCTCATGAGTTGGATCCCTTGATCCATGTGAGCTGGTGCTCTCCCATGAGAGTCAAGGTTGATCATCCTTTATATAAAAGCAAGTAAAGGAATCTAAACTCCTACCATGGTTTAGGATTCTTTAACTTAAGGTTTCATGGAATCCCCTCCATATTTCTTGAAACCTATGCTTGTTTGTACTTCTCTCTTGAGATTCTTGAAGGCTCATGAGTATTAGTCATGTCTTCATCTTCAATGACCATCAAGTGGTAGGAGAAAGTGATTTGAGTCTAAGCCCATCTCCATGGTTTAGATTCATTATCTTAAGATTTCATGAAGTCTATTCATACTTCATTTGAAATCAACAAATATGAAGGTCTTTAGCCTCCAATGACCATCAAATGGTAGGAGAAAATGGTTTAGTTTAAGTCCAACTTCATGGTCTAATAGTTGGGTTTAACAAATAAAAGTTGAACTTGACGATGAAATAGTGGGTTCATAAACCGATTTTGATCAAAGATTTTTAGTTCGAAATCAGACCGTTGAAACTGAATGAAACCAAAGGGAAAGTGCCAATAACACAATGTTTTACCACTGTAATTTTTGTTTTAAGAAGATTTCTTGTTTAAAGTGGTTTGGTCATGAGTATAGTGAAGTCACTACAATTTGCCCGGAGTTGCAGAATAGTAACACTCTTTTGAAATAAGTAAATCAGAACCTTAAGAAAGTATTTGTGACCCAAAATACTTTTTTTCTAAGTAGATTAATGTGTTAAGAAGTCACCCTAAAAAGAACAAAGCATTTCTGATCTTTTTGCTATTTTTAAACAATCGTACAAGAACTCTGGACACGAGGTTGTGGAATGCTGAGTGATGTCTGGTTTTTGTCCAATTCCCGGAGATCCAACCGTTGGAACTCTGATTTCTTTTTTGGGTTAGAAACTAGACACACAGAGGTATCTTTTGTCCAAATTCATCAAGATCAAAGCACGGAAACCTAGCCTTTTATTTGTTTAAAGTCATGATCTGCTCTCATCAATTTCCATAATTCTTCAAGTTCAATCAATCTTATGAATAATGGCTTAGATGATATTTTCATGAGTCAAGAGTCAAACCATGTTTCAATAACGATTAGTTAAACTTGAATTTAAAGTTTAAGTGATCTAAATCACCGAGTATTTCACGATTTATTCTTGTTCATGTACATATTCATCCATATGGCTTGACACTTATAATTAAGACTTGGTTGCTTTAGATTTAATTACACTCGATAGATATAAGCTAGAAATTCAGGGTTGTTATTTCTAACTTCGTATCTTGTATAGCATCTGGACTAACCCTTTGTTTTGCAGCGCTGTTAAGGCATGATTTCTTGAACTCCTCTTAATTTATTTTAATTTCTTGATTTTATCAATTTTCTTGACCTTTATGCGCAACACATTAGAATTAAGATTTTGTCTTAAATGTATATATGTGGATTAGAGACTCTTTTCCTAGTTTTTATTTAAATCGCATGCATTGCACGTTTAATATTCGCGGCTGGATCCCAAATAAGTTCTCTTGTTCTTTATTGCATATCATATTGCTTGCTACTTGAATTACGTGGCTCTTGAATGATATTTTGTAAATTGGTAATTTTACACCATTTTGACATGTTTGTGTAATGTATACGTATATCTATTTATTAGTTGAGGGCATGCTTAGATTAGTAATTCAATTAAAAGGATGTTAAGTAGAGACCTATCACGAGATAGGATGAGAAGGGGTGTTTTAGGCCGATGGGCTCCTTCCCTTCTCATTCCATAATCCCCGGACCTAGTTAATCTTTGGTTTCGCAAAAGATCAGTCGCTTTAAAATGGTTTCTTAATTTTCCTTTTAAAAATTAAGTGGCGACTAATTTGTTTTGAATTTGAAATTTGAAAGAACTTTAAAAGAAAAAGTTGTGGGTAAGAAAAATTGCGATATCCACAATCTGGCAACTCTGCTGGGGATCGAACCCAGAATCTCTGGTTTCGCAGACCAGAATTCTGATTTTGGGTTCACTCGAGGATTAGACTGGAAAAATTTCCTTTTAATCAAATTAATTAATCTTTTGTGTGCCTGTTGCATTTCATTTGCATGTCCAGCCAGTCGATTGCGCGGAACTATGACCTTGGAGGCTCGGGGCAACCCGGTCGGTCAAGTCATCATGGGACTGTGTGATCACCCTTGATCTCGTACCATAATTTGGTATATTAACCATCCTATCGGATGTGTGTCAAGGGTCCCTTATTTGACCAAAACCCAGCTTTTGTATAGTAGTTTCTATAGAACCTTTCAATCTTAGGAAATCAACTCTTGATTAGGATTATATGCTAGGAAGTTTTGTATGCCCGGAAGGGATTACTTGAGATGATGACGATACTTGCTTGATGAAAGATGTAAAATCTTTTAATCACCTTTTAGCAATTTCTCCTCATGTTCCACGACATTTGGAGAACATGCCGATTTTGATTATAAGATTATACTTCTTATATCATGTTTAGCTAAGCATCATTGACCTTGTATGTATCCAAATTCATGGAAAGTACAGTGACAATCCGGTCATGTGATCCCCTACCCAAAGATTTTTCTCAAGGTTTTCGATTACATTTTCAAAAAAAAAATCTTTTTCTCCTTTCAATTAAAATTCCCAAACTAACATTTGTTAAGGCATATTTCGCTTGATCATCTTCAAAAGAAAAATTAAAAAATCCTTGAAATTATTTTTTGTAGAAGAATATTTAACATCCTAATTCTCAAAAAGCATTCTCAAGCATTGTATTCAAAATCTTTTTACCATCCAAGGAAAGCTTTTCCAATGAATTTTGAAAAATTTTGAATATCCAACCTCCGAGAGGGTAGTGAGATCATAATGAAAGGAGAAATTAGCGTACTTGACATGGGTGAGGATTTTATGTGCCTATATGTCTATATGTTAGGATTAGGATTTTCTTTTCTTTGGCATATAGAATAGGCACACACACACAAAAGAAAGAGGGCAAAAAGTCTTAAAAAGAAAATTTCAAAATTTGTTGTAGGGGCAAAAATAGCATTAACGTCGAATCAAGCGTGGTTTAGGGATCCCACGGCGAGGCTGGCAAGAAGAGAATACGCTGACATGGCCGAAGAAAGAAACAACGAAGAAATAGTTGGGTTAAGGACACTGGTAGAACAACAAGCGGAGCAAATGAGGCGACAGGCCGAAAATATGAACCGCATGATGGGGATGATAGAAGAACTGAATCGCCGACCACCACATGTAATTCCGCCTATTATGGACCCACCTTTGGGAGGAGGGGAAGGAGATTGGTTCGATGATCAGGAGGCACAATGGACTGATGCACTACGGGCCAACAGAGACAGAGAGAAAGCTGAGAAGGAGCTACTGACCGAGAAAATAGAGAAGTTGGAAAGGGTAATGCGCAAGGCTTAAGGGGTCGACACTTATTTGATGGAGTTGGAAGGTCTGTACGACGGGGTCCACGAGACACTGCCTGCCGTGTTTAAGATGCCGATTTTTGACAAGTTTGATGAGATTGGGAATCCTTGCAGCCATATAAGGATGTGTATTGGGGCTTTCCAACCAAGTGGGCTGAGCACAACCATGATGGCAGTCCTATTCCAACAGACTCTGACTTGGGCTGCCTTATCCTGGTATCTTACTCTCGAACCAAGCAAAACCAGGGTGTGGGAGGAAGTGATCAAAGCATTTGTGGCACAATACGAGTACAATCAAGATTTAGATGTCACTGTCTGAGATTTGGAGACCACTAGGCAAGGGAACAAAGAATCATTCGCCGAATACCTGAGCAGATGGAGGGGAAAAGAAGCTAAAATGGTACAAAGGTCGTCTGAGATGGACCAGATCCGAATGCTGATGAAGAACCTACAGCCAGTGTACCAAGAAAAGATGAAATTCCAGTCAATCAACACCTTTGCTGAGGTTTTCGATGTCGGGACGAGGATAGAAGATGCAATCCAAGAGGGTGTAATCAAGAGAGATGAACAACCAAACCGGTACAAGAGGCCAAACTACGAGTCCAACAGAGGACAAACGGGGGGTCACTCCGGCCCCACCGATGTCAATGCACTGAATGGGCCAGAAAGGAAATTCAACATAACACCGAGGAGAGGAGGGGACAAAGAACCAAGAAAGTTCTCAGATTTGGGAGTGTCACTATCAATTGCCCTCGATAGACTGTTAGCGAAGGGGCATCTTCGTCAGTTGGAACCTCGACCTCAACCAAGTCCACTTCCGCTAAATTTCCAAGGGGACCTCTTCTGCAAATTTCATAAACAGAAGGGTCACTCAACGGATCGGTGTATGAGATTAAGGCACAAAATCCAGAACCTCATTGATAACTAAGTAATTTCAGAACCACCTACCAAAGCTCCAAATGTTACTAGAAATCCGCTTCCGAATCATCAAGCTGTGCCACCACCGCAGGGCCTTTATCTCTTGGGGATGGAAGAAACAACCTTCGATCCATCTAGGCTAATCACTAAGGCAGGGACACCAAGAAAGTCATACCAGCTACCTAAGGATTCAACAATCTGTGCTTTGGAGGATCAGCCGGAGAAAAGTGGAATGGGACAGTCAGACTGGTGGATTCAAGGGAGCGACGGTCGAAACGTGAGCCAGGTAGAAGATAATCTTTGGTATGAGAACAACAAAGAAACAGAGATGGGGGAGGGTACTCTAAAAATTAATTCAAAAGTTGACAATCTATGGGCAAGGGAAGAAGTCAGTCATTTAACTCGGTCGAGCAGACACTTTAAACCGCATGAGCTAGAGGAAGATCATCCTGGGAGAGAGTTGGATAAGGGAAAAGGGAAGATGAATGAAGAAGAGGAAGAAGACAGGGGTCTAAAGTAGATGAAGAAAACTCAGGCCAATATCACCATTTGGGGGTTGCTGATAGCATCAAAACGCCACATGCAGGCAGTGTTGGACGCCCTAAACTAATCTGATGTTCCCATCAACACAGCACCAGAAGATATCGTGGGAATGATTGGCAGAATTCCAACCTTGGCTATTACCTTTTCTTCAAATGACATGCCCCCCGGGGGACCCATGCTCAACAAGCCATTGTATGTCACTGTTGAATGTTTGGGGAACACCGTGCCCGCTTGTCTCGTTGACAACGGTCTGCTCTGAATGTATGGCCCTTCTGAACAGCCAAACAGATGGGTTTAGATGAATCATCCTTTGTGCCGTCCCAACAAAAGGTCAGGGCATATGACAATACTCAGAGAGCAGTCATGGGTATCATCTCCCTTAACCTCGTCATCGGACCGGTGGATAAATAAGCCAAATTTCAAATCAATGACATCCCAGCCTCTTTTAATTTATTGCTAGGGAGGACATGGTTGGATAGCTTGGGTGCCATACCGTCCGAAGCATCATCAAGCGCACCAATTCTAGAATTACTGCTGCAAGAAGAAGAATAAAAAATGGGAGGGTTCGAGTTCGTCGGCATGATCAAAGAGGAAAAGCCAAAAGATTTCCTGCCTCTTTACTTTGACCAATACGCAAGCCCGTTGGTCGCAGGAATTATGAAGAGAATGGGTTTCTTTCCAGGATTGGGGTTGGGAAAGAACCACCAAGGTCTGTCAGAGTTTCCAAAAATCCCTACTCAGACTCACACTCACGGTCTAGGGTACCAATCATCCAAGAAAGGGCATAAGGAAAAGAAGAAGGCCGTTAATGCACCACTAGACCATTACCTAAAGACGCTCAATGGATATTTTATGAAAGAAGGAGAAGATTTCCCCTTTTGCGGCTTCCCAGAGCCATGGGTTGACCAGAAGGACAAATGTTTAAAGCCAGGGTTTGAGATCTTCTTTACCCACGAGTTTTCTATATATGAAGATCCATACTTGCAGCTGGCTGCCAAGTCGGTCACTGCCGAGGATTGGATTGGTCCACTAGACGGCTCTCTCATGAAAGAACTGTTGGGCGAAGGGAACACAGAAGTTATGAAAGCGGATCATGGAAGGTCCAAGGGTGAATACGTCGAAGGTCTGGTAGAGGAGGAAACCGAGAGTGAGGAAGATAAGGAAGATCAGAGGGCGACCGACAAAGGAAGGGCCGAGAAAGAAGAGATGGTGGAAATTACCAAGACAGGGGATCTGGAAGAACGCTTCGTCGCCGATCTGGGAGGAGAGAACAAGAGAGAGTGGGTTTTTGAGTCTAGTGATAGGTTTCCCCGACACCCAGAGTCTGTAATGGCCCAAATGAGGCGTCTTTCAATTTCCATGTCTGTTGTAATCACTCCAAGGAAAATCAATGTGAACATGACGGATTCTGCCTACTCGAACGCGCTTAATGAATGTGATAAATGTGATGATAATGAAATACCCATTGAACTGCAAAAATTAATTGAAAAAGAAAAAGAATCTGCATGTAAAATCATTGAGGACACTCTAACAATTAATCTAGGAAATGAAAATAATCCTCAAAATGTCTATATCGGCTCTAGACTTGGCAAAGAGAAAGCGAAGAATTAATCAAGTTATTAAATGAATTAAAAGATGTTTTCTCATGGTCTTATAATGATATGCCAGGCATTGATCCAGAGATAGTCCAACACCACATCCCCATTTTCCCAAATTCTAAGCCAGTAAAACAAAAATTGAGGCGAATGAGGCCTGAATGGGCACTCAAAGTCAAAGAGGAGATTAAAAAGCAGTTAAGAGCCGGGTTGTTAATGGTCACCGAGTACCCTTAGTGGATTGCCAACATTGTGCCTGTCCCAAAAAAGGATGGTCGTGTTAGGGTTTGCGTTGATTTTTGAGACCTAAACAAAGCAAGCCCTAAAGACGATTTCCCTTTACCGCATATCGACGCCCTAGTTGATAACACCGCCGGACATGAGCTTCTGTCCTTTATGTATGGATTCTCTGGCTATAACGAGATCCTGATGGCACCAGAAGATAGAGAGAAAACCACTTTTATCATGCCATAGGGAACATACTGCTATAGGGTGATGCCATTTGGGCTCAAGAATGCGGGAGCAACATATCAGCGGGCCGCTACCACGTTATTGCACGACATGATCCATAAAGAGGTGGAAGTGTATGTGGACGATATGATTGTGAAATCTAAGGAGAGGAGAGGTCACTTGGAGGCTCTGAGGAAATTCTTCGGGAGGTTAAGAGAATTTAGGATGAGATTAAACCCACAGAAATGTACCTTCGGAGTCACCACAGGAAAATTGCTAGGGTTCCTTATTACTCAAAGGGGAATCGAAGTAGACCCGACCAAGATAAAAGCCATAGTCGAAACGCAACCACCCAAAAATGAAAAAGAGCTGAGGGGGTTCCTGGGTAGAATACAATTCATAAGCCGTTTTATCTCAAAGCTCACAATGACCTGCGACCCGCTATTTAAATTGCTCAGAAAAGGAGAGAAGTTTGAGTGGGATACCTTGTGCCAGAAAGCCTTCAATAAGATCAAAACATACCTCCAAAACCCACCTGCCCTATCACCACCTTCACCCGGAAAGCCTTTGCTGCTGTACCTTTCTGTGACCGAAGATTCAATGGGATGCATGTTGGCCCAAGAAGGAAAAGAAGGACACGTAGAAAAGGCCATTTATTATTTGAGCAAAAGGATGACCGGATACGAGTTGAAGTACTCACCCGTAGAGAAAGCATGTTGGGCCTTAGTTTGGTGTACCCGTTGCCTTAGGCATTATATGTTAACCTTCCCCGTGATCTTAATCTCCCGAATGGACCCGCTCAAATGCTTGTTTGCAAAACCTGCCATGACAAGTAGGATTTCCCGATGGACCATGATGCTAGCCGAGTTTTATATCAGATATGTCACTTCCAAATCTGTCAAGGAGAGAGCCGTCGCCGAGTACCTAGCTGACTTCGCCATGGAAACTGGGGAGAAAGGAGAATTCAAGTTCCCTGATGAAGAAGTGATGGAGGTAAGGGAGGATTTGTGGAAAATGTATTTTGATGGGGCCGCCAATCAATTAGGCTACAGAGTCGGGGTTATCCTTGTAGCACCTGATGGAACCCCCACCCCATTGGCCGTCAAGCTTAAGTACAACTCAACCAATAACACGGCAGAATACAAAGCATGCATAGTGGGAATGGAGGCTGCGCTGGCCTTAAAAGTTAAAAAAGTTGATGTGTTCGGAGATTCCAATTTGATCATATCCCAAGTGCGGGGAGATTAGAGGGTAAAACACGAGAAGCTGAGGCCATACCATCACTATTTGGAGAGTCTGAAAGAACAATTCAAGAAGATATCATTCTACTACCTCCCTCGAGAGGAAAACCAGTTGGCCGATTCCCTAGGAACCCTGGCATCAATGATATAGATCCCCTCCAGGGTCACGATGGCCCCATTATCCATAGAAATCAGAAATCAGCCCTCATTTGAGACAGTCGCGGCTATAGAAGACAAAGGGGAAATACCGTGGTATGTGGATGTGTGAAAGTTCATTAAAGAAGGAGAATACTCCGAAGGAGCCTCAAAAAAGGACAGGAAGGCGATTCGACGATTCGCCACTCAATTTGTGATTTATGCAGATAAGCTATGGAAGAAATCCTACATCGGGTATAATTTGGAGTGCCTATATGGGAAAGAAGCTAAGAGAATGATGGAAGAAATACAGGAGGGAGTATGTGGGACCCATATGAATGGGCACATGCTGGCAAAGAAGATCATCCGACAGGGGTATTATTGGACTACCTTGGATAAAGACTGTTGTGAATATGTTAGAAGGTGTCACAAGTGTCAGATTCATGTGAATCTAATACACACCCCGCCGTCACAGCTCTATAGCATGACCACCCCTTGGCCATTTTCCGTATGGGGGATTGATATCATTGGTAAGATAGTTCTGAAGGCTTCCAATCGGCACCAATACATAATCGTGGCAATCGATTACTTTACCAAATGGGTAGAGGCGGCCTCGTATGCGACTTTGAAGGCCAAAGACGTAGTGAGTTTCATCGAGAAAAACATAATCTGCAGGTATGGGTTCCCGAATGAATTTATCTCCGATCATGGCAGTCATTTCCAAGGAGAGGTTATCCCGCTCTTAGAAAAGTATAGGATCATTCGCCATCAGTCTTCCCCGTAAAGACCTCAGACGAATAGAGCAGTAGAAGCGGCGAATAAGAATGTTAAAACGATCTTGGGAAAAATGACGGATACGTACAAGGATTGGCATGAGAAGCTGCCATTTGCTTTGTGGGGATACAGAACCTCGGTAAGAACTTCAACGAGTGCTACACCGTATTCGTTAGTGTACGGGATGGAGGCGGTCCTTCCGATTGAGGTAGAAATACCCTCTCTCAGGGTCTTGGCAGAATGCGAAGTAACCGAGCTAGAATGGATGAGGGGGAGGTATGAAGAGTTGATGTTGCTCGATGAGAAAAGGTTGACTGCGATAAACCACACTCGTGGATATCAGAAGAGAATAGCCCGTGCTTTCAACAAAAAGGTCTGCCCAAGGAAGCTCGCTGAGGGTGACCTAGTCCTCAAAGAACTGAAAGTGCCTATTTATGACCCAGAGGAAAATTCAAACCCAACTGGGTCGGGCCACACATCATAAAGACTCTCCTCTCTGGAGGGGTGGCCTATCTCATGGACCTGGACGGGGTTGAATTTAAGCAACCGATTCACCTCGATCGCCTCAAGAAATATTTTGTTTGAAACCGTTTCTTTCAAAGCCTTCTACCTTGATGAACTACCCTTGACCTGATTCTCGTTAGGGGATACGTAGGCAACCTACTCGGTTCGGTGAGTAAATAATTGCCTGATTGGCGCTTTTCTTTGCAGCCTTAAGCCGAACTACTTGGGACCTGACACCCTATTGGGGATAAGTAGGCGAGCTCTCCAAAGCCTTCGGTCCATAAAAAAAAAAAAAAAAAAAAAAACCTGTGCTAAACTAGGGGCAAACTAGCGTTTGCCCTGAACCACTTTAAAGCCCTAAAACTAGGGCAAACTTCGTTTGCTATCCGAAGAACCCAGATATCTACCTAAAATCCATCTCTGGATCTCTTGGCTATCAAAATGAGTACTATAAAGAAACAAATGAGAATTCATGATATAGAAGGAGCAAAGCTTTAAGCAAAAAGCAAAGTAAAGAGCCAAGAAAAGACATTGAAAGGAGAATTTTTCATAAAAGATTAATCAAAGGAGTGAACACTTTGATTAAACATGTTAGAACTTCCCTAAAGATGACAGTACTTCTTGAAAAAAAAAGGGGGAAAAACACATTCAAAAGCGTGAAGGGATAGGCAGGACTAGTCGGAAATTTTAAAGAACTTCTTCCTGTTTGTCTTACTTTCATCAATGCTAGCCTGTCTCTAGATCAGTGTTTGAATCTGAAAAAGGTAATCAACTGTGGGCATGATAGAAGCCGGGATTCTCCGAAAAGGAGCTAAAACCCTGTCATGCCAAGCCTCGATGAAAGCCTTCACAATAGAAGGGCGCAAAGTGGACCCCCTGGTGAAATCAGCAGTCACAAATATAGTAGTATCCTGTAAAAGTCCAAACTGGCGGACCACCCGATCGGGAATGCAGAAAGTAGTAGCACGCAAGCCCGGCAGCCAGATGCCAGGTCACCCAGGAAGACGTACAGCAATAGAGCGATGAATCCACTACGGACAGATCCAACATATATCACTGGAAGAGAGACCCTGGAGCCAACCAAGCCATGCATCGGCAGAGTAAAATAAGCTGTGAATCTCCATACGATCGTAAGGAAGTGACCCGCGAAGATGTGAAGCGTGTATAAAGAGGTCCAAAATGCTCCATGAGCCAAATCTGCAGAACAAAAGGTGCCCTGGCAGATAATATGGCCCCGGTAGCATGAGCATGATCTAGTCCTATCAGAGTCTCGCCGAGAACTAGCATGACTGCACTCTTCATCTCTCTCAAACCGCATGCAATAGGTATGAGAATGTCAGAGGACGACTGAAAGAGAAAGTAAGAAAGCATAGCAATCGATAGAGCGCCACGCCGTATAACTTGATTCCCACTGTCATAAGGATCCCCAATGAGAGCATAAACCAAGGAGAAGCGCTCGAAGTCGACCTGTCTGTCATGAATGAAAGAGCCCGCGGCACCGCGGGAAATATGGAGAAGAGCCGCCAAGTCCTGAGCATACCCAGTTTGCACCGGAAGAACAGTCAGATCCGCGGAAGGGTCAGTATGAAGGATAGCACTGAACTCTTCAAACAGAGGGCAAATCTCTTGATGACTGAAACGGAAGACGTGGAGCGAAGGATCCCAGCATCGGGCAGCTGCTTGAAGTAAACTTTCATTTGGAATCATTCGCCGGAAGGAGAAGAGGTCGTTTAGCCTGAAAAACTCGAAGTTGAGCTTATCGATACCAGAGAGGGTATCCATCCACGGGAAAAGGATTTGAGAGCTAACGGGGGCCATTTGAGAGAGGGGGGAATGAAAGAAGGTAGTGTTTTGCGGAGTTTTGAAGATAAGAGGGTATAAATAGAGGTAGATCTGCCTAGAGTCAGGGCGGCATTCAGTAAAGTAGCACGACACTCGACGAAGTGCCGCGCGGCAGTCCGTGAGTGCTGTTGCGGCATTTGCTGACTGCCGCTTTGTAACAGTTTCTGCCCACCTGTAAACAGAAAACTAAATAAAGAACGATAAAACGTGCGCATCATGCAGCACGTACAACAAAACCAAGCCGTGGCCGCATACATTCACCCATTCATTCATTCATTTGTTCATTTCAAAATAAATAAAAGAGATAGAAGCATTCAAAGCTCAAATAAAAGGGGGGCCAAGCTATGGTCCCACATACGGCAGGTAAGAGAAAATGTAAAAGGGGGTTCAGCATAATAAAAGGACCAAGCTATGGTCATGTATACGGTGAATGAGCATAATGAAAAGCAGAAATATAAAGGACACCCAAATGCCTATCCTACCGGTTGTTCTAAAGCCGCCATCAAAATAAAGCGTATGTGTATATACAATCATCTGAATAAAGTATATATCTTCCCAGAACACTCAAAAAAAAATTGTAATAATAAAATAAAGAGTAGGGAAGAAAGCGAGATCAGCCTCGAGCCTGACGCGTCACACGCCTGAGGGGCTCCTCCTCTGACTCTGTCCCGCTCCCGCCGCCCCTGCCTCTACCTCCGTCGCTGCCTCCACCACTACCGCTGCCTCGCCCCACGCCTCGTCCGGCACCGCCGTCTCCAGGAGTGTCGCTGAGGGGAATGCCAAACTGCTGTAGCCGCTGCTAAAGCTGCCCCACCTGCTGGGACAGGACTCTGATCTCCTCCGCCTGAAATGAAAGAGGATGAATCCGGAAAGTGTTGAAAGGAAAAACGAAACACTGAAAATAAAAGGTGAAGATAATACCTGAGCCCTCAGCTGAGCCGCGGTAGTCGCTCGAGCTCCCTCAGCCTAAAACCAGCAACCAGGAAACAAGAATAAGAGTTGATAAAAATAACCCAAGTTGAAGTTAAAAGCTGGAATAAGTTTTGTACCATCCACTCTCGTCCAAGGACCCACTGTCGCACGCTGTGGGCATACGTCAAACCCTCTTCCAAATAAGCACGCCGGACGACGTCATAATGATGAAGAATAGTAGGGGCGCCCTGTAAGAGTCGGGGGATCGTCGTCACGAAAGGCTCGCCGAACGAGACAGTTGACATGGTCCAATCCCACTCGGGTAAGGCGGGAGGACGAGTAGCGACAGGGACGGGTTGCAAACAAGATATAAGCATAAATAAAGATTAAAAGGAAACTCATGAAATATTGAAGGAATCTTGTACTCACCCGAATTACTTCCATCAGAGGAAAGTTCAGCATCAGCTTAGCAGCACGGAAAGCTGCGTATCCTGTGGGAGGCTCCAAGAAGCCATGAATACCCGAGCCAGCCAGAGCGGCCGTGAGCTCGCTACCCTAAAGCGTATCTGTGGCTCTCATAGAAACTGGAGGAGGGTGTGGCATGAAAAATCCCGGAGCCGCCAGTGACTGCCTAGTCACCCTTTCTCCCAAATACCACGCCTGGGCCTCCGACCCATCCATAAGTCGCCTCATCGGATCCCATCCGCCCGATACCTGAATCCTCGCAGAAGCCTTAGGAAGCACCTTGAGCCATGGCTGCCAGAGAACGTGCTGCTCCCTCAGGTTCGTCAGGAAGTTCCTGAACGAAATAAAATCATGTGCCCCAGTCTTCCGTCCGACCCTGTCCTTCGCCCATTTCAGCCCCTGGGGTATGACGAGGGCGTTAGCATCGAGTGTCTCGGGGGACATCATACGAAAGTACTCGTGGGACCAAATCTGCAATGAATAAAAAGATAAAGAGGTCATGAGTCTCACAGTTTAAATAATCATCCGAAAGCATAATAAATATTGAAATAGAAATAAAAGAAAGGACGTACCTCCCACGCCCTCCAAAAACAACCAGTAGAAGCCGGCCTGTTCCGGGAGATCTCCCCCATGTGCTTGTATAGGATGGCTAATCCTGCACCAGACCAGTCATACTCATGTATCTGGTCCATGCACTCCAAAGAAGATACCACGGTGACGGAGAACCGATCGCCCTTGGTGTTCAACAGGGAGCACCTTAGCATATACATCATGAAGCCCCGAGCCATCTGCTCATCGGTAAAGCCCGATTTGCCCCGAAATGTGTCCATGAACCACTTGGCCGTGACCAAGGGCTCCTCCGGAACTGCTCCAAGCAATGCCTCCACCTGGTCCCAGTCTCTAGTTGCATCCAAATACCGTAAGGGCTCTCCCCCGAATGGAATCCCTGTAATCATGCTGAAGTCAAGGGGAGTCATCGTCATCTCCCCAAAATCGAAGTGGAAGGTATTAGTGGTATCCCACCACCTCTCCGCCAGTTCATGGATCTGTCGTAGGTCCTTGGAGCTCTTCGTCAAAAGTTTGATGAAGTCCCCAAAACCGGCAGCCCCAATAAATCCCTACACTGTCTCACTAAGCTCCCCATACCACTCACAGCCATGAGCGAGACTGCCATGCCTCTTTAGCACCTTGGGCTGCAGCTGCAAGAAAGAACCACAAGTTTTAGTGTTAGTAATCGGATAAAAGAGAACAATAAAAAAAATATACATGTATATATAAATTATAAGCAGGTGATAATAAGGAGATAGAGGAAAAGCGACATGAGAATGAATAAAAAGAGAGAGAGAGAGAGAGAGAGAGAGAGAGAGAGAGAGAGAGAGAGAGAGAGAGAGAGAGAGAAAGAAAGAAAGGGAAAATCCGGAAATATTCATAGAAAGTTTCACAAGCATGGCACTCGTTCATATAAAGCCTAGCGGTCGTTCACAAAATAATAAAAGAAGTGAGAATGTTCAAAAGTACTGGAGAGATTTCAAGAAAGAGAAAAAGAGGGAGAGGAGTTTGTTCGTATTTTCGAAATATATGTCTATATAAACTTATGAAAGTTCAAAAGAAGTTTAGGTTCGAAAGAAGCATAGTGTCAAAGAGAAGTATATGATCACAAGCGTTCAGAATCAATTTGGAATAATAAAAGGGCGTTTGGAACGCTCGAGAAAATTCACAAGTATAATAAACACGGGGGAATGTTCAGGATTTCAATTAAAATTAAAACACATAGCATTCGTAAATCTTGAAAAACGGGAAGGAAAATTCGCAAGCATTAAGTTCTTTATTCACAAGAGGTGTTTGAAATTTTGGTTAAACACGAACGACATTCAAAAGTCCTTGAGAAAAGTCGAAAGAAAAATAAGGGAATTGATACAGGTGGAACGCCCGAAAGTTCAACAAACATGAGGAAGAATAATAAATTATGATTCGTCGGGCATAATATTCATAAAGTTCATGGGAAGTAAAATAGAAATCTTGAATAAAGTACACATGAAAATGCTACAAGCATGGCATTGGCATTCAAAATGAGACATTCAAAGTTATGATTCATTATACATTCCATTCATAAAGTTCTAAAAGAAGAAAATTAAAAAGAAAAGGGGGAGTGTTTACCTTGCGCTTGAACGCGCGGGCAGATAAGTGATCATCAGGGTCCCGGAGCAAGAGTGTGGCGTCGGGATGATGAGTGGCCGTATACTTGGCCTTCCTCTTTCTCCCCGAACCGCTCGCCATAGTCTGTCAAAGAGAATGAGAGATCTGCGCGTTAAATTCATGAAAAATTTAGAAAAACAATGAAATGAAAGCGATTAACTGAGTTTTGATCGAGTAGAACTAACCTGAGAGCCCCGGTAGATCAATCCAAGCAAGAAAAGAGAAGAGGAAAATTTTCTCCAGAGAGATTTCGGGTTAGGGGGAGTTGAGAGAATGAAACAAAATGTGATGAACTCGGCGGTTTAAGCCACTGCCGCTCAATCGCGGCACTTGATTTTCATGCCCGACAGTCGGTGAACTACCGAGCGGCACTCACTGACTACCGCAACGGCACTCCGTGAGTGCCGCACGGCAGTCACTGACTGCCGCAAAAATCCGCGTGTGCCGCGGTTAAGTCGGTTCAAAGACCCTTTATTTTCACCCCAAGAATTCAAATCAGGTCCTGAAAATTGAACTTGAGCCCCCCAAAATTTGCCCTCATTGCACTTTTGGCCCCTGGGGTCGTTTTTAGGTTTAAATTGACTACAAATTTAAAAAAAATTAGAATAAATTTGAGCCCGCGGGCTCCAAATTTTGAAAATTAAGATAAATTTGAACCTGTGGGTTCTAGATTTTAAAAATAAAGATAAATTCAAGCCCGCAGGCTCTAAATTTCAAAAAAAAAAAAAAAACTAGAATAGATTTGAGCCTGTGGGCTCCGAAGTCTTGATCACCTCGTTCTGCGAATATAACAGATTTATATTCTCGATCCTCGTAACAAATTTACATTCTCGATTCTCGCAACGAATATAACAAATTTATATCCTCGATCCTCATAACAAATTTACGTCGATCATTTGTCTTGAAAATGTAATGAATTTACATTCTCGGTTCTCGCAACCAATTTGCGTTAACCCCGTTCTGAGAATATAACAAATTTATATCCTCGATCCTCGTAACAAATTTATGTCGATCCTTTGTCTTGAGAATGTAACGAATTTACATTCTCGATTCTCGCAACGAATATAACAAATTTATACCCTCGATCCTCGTAACAAATTTACGTCGATCCTTTCTCTTGAAAATGTAACGAATTTACATTCTCGGTTCTCGCAACCAATTTGCGTTAACCCCCGTTCTGAGAATATAACAAATTTATATCCTCGATCCTCGTAACAAATTTACGTTGATCCTTTGTCTTGAGAATATAACGAATTTACATTCTCAGTTCTCGCAACGAATTTGCGTTAACCCCCGTTCTGAGAATATATCAAATTTATATCCTCGATCCTCGTAACAAATTTACGTCGATCCTTTGTCTTGAAAATGTAGTGAATTTACATTCTCAGTTCTCGCAACCAATTTGCGTTAACCCCCGTTCTGAGAATATAACAAATTTATATCCTCGATCCTCGTAACAAATTTACGTCGATCCTTTGTCTTGAGAATGTAACGAATTTACATTCTCGTTTCTCGCAACCAATTTGCATTATCCCCCATTCTGAGAATATAACAAATTCATATCCTCAATCCTCGTAACAAATTTACGTCGATCCTTTGTCTTGAGAATGTAACGAATTTACATTCTCAGTTCTCGCAACGAATTTGCGTTAACCTCCATTCTGAGAATATAACAAATTTATATCCTCGATCCTCGTAACAAATTTACATCGATCCTTTGTCTTGAGAATGTAACGAATTTACATTCTCAGTTCTCGCAACGAATTTGCGTTAAACCCAAAATTGAATCAAAAGCATCTTCATGACCCCCATAACAGATTTTGCATCAGTCAAGAATCAGGTAATCTTCTCTGACTAACGCGTCACGTAATGTGCATCATACATAGAGAAGACATGATAAGCATGACGCTTGCATAACCCGGTCTATTCAGGAATCACCATTACATGGCATGCGCATCACGATAGAATGATGCGTGTTAATCTTTGAGAAAAGAAGATCTCTCAATCCCCGGGACAGGTGAGAAAGGATGATTAGATCGAAGGGAAGAATGGACGTGTGATCAAGTTCATTCCTTATAATCTTCTTAGATTAGGAGTCACAAAAGCCCCAAATCTTGCATGAATGCAATGTATGTATCTATAATGTGCCAAGGTTGTAGTGTGTTTTGTGTTCATGGATTACTAGAATGACTTAGAAGTCTAGATTGTGTATGAATGAATGAAGGAGAACATCATGAGATATGTACAAATGTAGTATGAACTACTTCCTAAGACATGAGCTAATTCGAAATGCATGTAAGCACCAAATCAAAGGATGGAAGTAAAAGTGTGTTTGTTGTGAATAGTGGACAGAATAGTAACATGATTTTTGGAAATTGAAAAGAGGGGTTAGGAATGTTTTCAATGCATGATTTTTTATGGAGATCTTCCTTATTGTGTCTAGAACACAACCCAAAAAGCCAATCTTTAATAGCTATCACAGATTGAGAGAAATCATATAAACAATAGAGATTATTCAGAAACATAGTCCGTACTGTCGACTGAAATGTTAGAAAATCTTAGAAAATGAAAACACAAGACCTAGAGGCACATACTATATAGAGAGTTCCCTAAGACATTGAAGTTTAAGGGAAAAATGATTTGGGACCACTCCCTTTGGAAAAGTGTTCTGTAAAACAAGTTGAAAGTCAACCAAGCTGCTATAACAGTAAAAATAGAATATTTGGAGAGAATGTTTGGGTCCAAATGGACCACTTTCAAGTATTTCCAAGTCAAACCAAAAATCATGGGTGTTCTCTAATGAGTTAGGAATACTTTCCAAGTGGTCTTCCATCCATACATTGAGTATTGAGTTCTAGAGAAATCTTTGAGCTCAAATCATTCACTGTTTTAAAGATTTTGGGAAAAACTTGAGTTTTCTTTCTTGAGATCAAGATAAGAAGGTTTGAGAGGGGTTTTGAAATAGAGGTTTTGAAAGTATGTTTTCAACATCAAATAGAGATTATGACCTCTTGGAATATCAACATCAAACTCATCATCAAGAACCCCCAATATTATTGGAGAGATTCAATTTTATTTTGAACATAACTTTAAGGATACCTTGGAGGTATTGAAGTTATAATCATTATCTAATAAATATGTTTTTTAGGTCAAGAGCTACTATCCATAAGTATTCACTCACCTCAAACTTCATGTCATCATTTAGATGATGAAGAACAAGTAAGTAAATAAAAAAAAATAAAAAGAAATGAGGTAAGAAGAGATGAACATATATATAAACAAGCAAGTAAATAGCAATCAATAGATGATAATCAATGTAATGTTGGACTTGTAGCTTGGTGCATCACTCATATATATTAGTATTTGGACATGGAAGTAGCTTCCTAACTCAAGAATGCTCAAGAATGGTGATTGGGGGTATTTGGAATGTGAAGTATAAGAGAGGTAATGGAAGAAAACAAGATTAAAACTCACTTTCTTATAGAAAATCAATGGGAGAAGCTCCCTTTTCTTCTTCTAAACCTATCTCTATCTCTCTTTCTCTCTACAATTTCTATGGACTTTGCACTTGGCCCCCCAAAATGATAAGTCAAGGAGGGTTTATATAGGCCAATTTGGGGTGGTTTTGGGGTTTTAGAAGTACTCCCATTGGTCCCAAACATCTGTGAACATAGAACTACGTCGTTTTGGTTTTCAATTAATCAAAATGGACCCCGAAAAGAAATTACAAAAAAAAACATTCTAGAGGAGAGTACTGTGGTGGCACTGGGCCTGTACCGCAGTGGCAGTGGGCCAGTGCCGCAGTGGCACTGCTCCTCATTCGTCCAAATAATTCTTTTTA
Source organism: Hydrangea macrophylla (assembly GCA_033977485.1). Taxonomy (NCBI): domain Eukaryota; kingdom Viridiplantae; phylum Streptophyta; class Magnoliopsida; order Cornales; family Hydrangeaceae; genus Hydrangea; species Hydrangea macrophylla. Next base: position 15,016,364 of record CM066992.1, read on the forward strand.
GGCCCCCAGAGGTTTCGGTATTCGCAAAAAGGCCCTATTTCATCCGAAATTCACAAAAAATGCATAGGAACTCCATATTGAGGTTGTGATATACCGTTAGAAAGGTAATAGAGTCTAATTTACATAAAAAAATAGTTTGGAGATAGGTCACTTTTGTAAAGTTTTGCGGTATTCGCGATAAAAACCGATTTGATCGCCTTTTTTACCTTCAGAAATTCATAATAAATTCATTTTAAATCCAAAAATTATGTGCAACATACCATTGGAAAGCTATCGACCTCTATTATCTATGAAAAATATTTGAAAAATGATACGGTGCTCCAGCTTCAAGGTCAACTTTTGGTCAAACTGGTCAAACTTGGGATTCCCGGGAAGTTCTGGAAACCTCTAGGAGCTCCCTAGAGCTGACGTTTTCGTTCAATTTTCTTTTGAAACTCATTTTAATACTTTCCACATGATCTAGAATGATCCTGGAACTTTTCAACGAATTTGGACGATTTCGGTCAAACTTGGTCAAACCTTGGTCAAACGTGGTCAAACCAGTCAACGGGGTCTTTCTGGGAACTTCTAGGACTTCCGGGGGTTTCTGGGAGCCAACGATTTCATCCGGTCCTGCTTTAGAACTCATTTTATTGTTTTTCTTACAACGTAGCGCGTTTCCAGAATATTTGTTCCGAATCCGAGAGCGTTCGGGCTTTCAGGGGTATTTGGTCATTCTAAGCATTCTGAGAGATAGAACCAACTTCTAGAAGTCCTTTTTGAGTCTTTTACGATCATTGTGAACCACCAAGACATGGGTCTCCTAAATCTGATAGCGGACAAAATGGGGTGTCTACAATAGGTATATGACAGTAACGCACAAAAGAAAGAAACGAGGCATGCAATGACTCACTCCCCCCCAACTAAAACTCAACGTTGTCCTCAATGTTCTAAAATGAGCATAAGGATGTGTAAAGTAAAACAAGAGATGGAAGAATGTACCTCGAGGCTTTAAAATCCAATTTTTCTTTCCTTTTTTTTAGAAATTACCTGCAAAGTTTGTAAGTCAACAAGAAAAGATAGAAAGAATAACACAACTACTCAGTAAAGATTTTCAGTTAATCAAGATATTAATCATAGAGCAATAACTAAAATATTTGAGGATCATCCCAATGAAAGAGTTTTACAATGAAGATAATTTAGGAATCCTCAAAGAATTTCATCTCTCCCCAATGAATGTCAGGCTCAAGATTAGAGGAGAGGATGCACAACACATGTCCCCCAAAATCATTTGGAACGCATTTTGGACCCAAGGGAGGCCATGTTGCTCTCAAAGAATTTTCCAAAATTTTCAAGGTCCATGTCTTAGACTTCTTACTATCTTCATCTACAAATTCTTTTTGGTCGATGTCGAGGTACACATGGAGATGAGGATTGTGTTCAAAAGTAGAGATGGGTGATTGGTAAGTTTGCGGGACCACCTCTTCGGCCAAGAGAGGTGAGGATTCTTGTGAAAAAGTATCGACTACAGGTATAGGGTTAGAGTCAACAAGGTACTCTTTATTTTTCAATTGTGTGCAATCACCTAACCTCACGTTCTCATTTAAATGCTCAATCTCATCCTCATAACTCTCCTCACTTGATATATCATCGAAGAAAGTACTCTGGGCAAAGTTATTGGGTGGCTTTCCCAGGAAGTGAAGGAGTTATTGTGTGGGGGTGTATGTTGAGGATATTGTAGTTCTACAACCTCTTGAAAAATGGTTTGTCTTTGGATTTCTTATTATACAATCAATTGTTCGACTTTGTCATTGAGTTTAATGAGAATGCTCATCAATGTCGTCCTTGATTAATGCATGTTATTGGCCTCCAATTCCATTCCCTCTTGACTCTTTTGGAATTCCGATTATAGTGTTGACAGATTGGGGTAGTCTTCTATGGATTGAGTAGCTAAGGATTGATTTCTATGGATTGAGTAGCTAATGATTGATTCGAACATGGTTCGACCAAATTTTCAAGGATCCTAGCTAGTCGTTCTGTAGTGGGAAGAATGAAAGACACAAATTCTGACATCCAATTATTCTCAACTATGATATCTTCCTCATTATACTTATACAAATTTTCTCCCCATTGTTGTTCATAGTAGTTCCCATCCCATTGAGGTTGTGTACAAGACTCAGAGAAGTCCTGGTGCATTTGGTGATCATAGGGACTACTATCACATTCAACATTGGTGTAATGGTCACTGTTCCAATGTAAACGATAGAACTCTTCGGGAGCAGCTTCTTCTATCATTTGATAGAATGAGGGACTCACACAATTGTACTCAATGTTTTGATTACACAATTGTTGTGGTTGGTAGCATTCTGGGTGATAATGCATGTCAAACGGAGGTGTTTGCCAACCCGCGGTTTTGGTTTCGGATGTGTACACATTTGGTGTGTTAGTGTTGTATGGGGGATAGTACGGATAAGATATGTTCCTTCAAAAGTTTTTTTTTTTTTTAAAACAACTTTTTTTGTTTTTTTGTTTTTATTTTGTTTTTTTTTTGTACTTATTTTTTCAGTATTTACAAAAAATAATGCTAAAAAATCGAATCAAAACACTACTTAGTTGCCTTCCCCGGCAACGGCGCCATTTTGATGAATGTCAAATTGATCAAATGATATTTACCCGTCTAAAAATACAGCATCGATAAGTAGGGTGTTGAATCCCACAGGGAAGGATAAGTAGACTAAGTTTTAATTAAGTTTTTCCTAAAACAAATAAAGAAAAGATGACGAAGGGTGGAAAAAGGTATACTACAATGACTAAATTAATATTATACTACAAAAGCAAATAAAATTATGAAACTAACGGGTTGGGTTCAACATGTGTCCATGTCGATATAACAACTACCATAAATTCACATTAATGTGTAATTGTGGACCGGTGTGCTCGGATGAAGTGGTCCTGGCATCTTCCCTCGATAGAGTCCCAGGACAGATCCCAAGGAGCACACTTCAGGGAAAACTAGAACTTCCTCACGCGGTCCAAGAGACAAAGAGTCGCCACCTAATTTTTATCGGGAATTAGGAAACCCAAGTTTGACTCGCCCAAAATTGAATAAGGTTACTCGCTCTTCATTACCAAAAATTAGGTTCGGGGGTCTTGGTATGAGAGGGGAAGGAGCCCAAGCAGGACTAAAGCACCCCCTCCTCGCCCTACTGAACGGTAGGCCTTGATTCAAATATCCTTGTTCTTAATTCATAATTGGTGTTGTTTTCTCAAACATACTAGATATATATACATGTCAAAAGGGAACATCTAAGGAAAATCATGTCAAGAGATTAAATCAAGTAGAAGTCGGATGCACATGCAAGACAAGAGAGTGGTATACTTACAGTGGTTAGACCTGCCCGGGAGCTTTGCAAAATAAACGAAACATGTCATGATATGCAAAAGAGAACAAGAAGACTTACATTGGGTTGACTCAAGCGGAATCACAAAAGCAAAAAGTAATGGAAACGTGTAATGCAATCATGCAACAATCCTAGATAAGATGTCTCTAACAAATAATCATATAAATGGAGACTATCCTAAAGGAATTTGTGTCGTTGAAATAAAGTAGTAAACCTAAAAAAAATTCTAAGAGAAAAGACAGAGAAGGTACACGATACATGGACACTAAGCCACATGTAGATGAGGCAAGATAACAAATCGAAGTCTGGATCCATGGCATTCAATTCTCTTCACTAAAGCACCAAAGAATACCCAAGCATTGTAAAAATACAAGAAAACATATGACATGCATGAAAAGCATGTAGAAAATGTCATCAATCAAATTTCCAGATTCAGCAACCTCTAATGAATCCTATCAAAATTGGTCTTAAAATTGAGCTGGGTTAAAACCCTTTTACAGAATGTTAGATACATTTCTTAGGGAACTTTTCCAAAAAGTAGAACCCCTTAACCATTTTTGAAGTGAGAGAAATAAGAGTTTTGGGAACAGTGGATCAGGGCTGTTCACTGTTCTTGTAAAAATCATATTTAATTCTACAAAAATCATGTGAAGCTCTATTTGGTGTAAAAAGAAAGCTATTTCATTGTAGTTTATGAAAACAATAATTCCATGGACATGTCATGAACTTAAGGTTTCTGAAAAAGTGTTTTAAACAGACTCTGTTATTCTGGAAGTTTGATATCATTTGACAAATGAATGCAAAACACAATAGAAGTATAATAGAAGTTCATGAATCATGTTAAACAAGTAGATATAAGCTCTTGATCTCTCATCCAATTATCCTAGATGATTTCTAAACTATGTTTTATTCATCATTTCTTGTTGAGTGATCAAGGTTTGACCATTTTGTATACATAATCATAATCATAATTATAGTTAAATATAGTAAATTCCAGAATAGTAGTATCAACTTCAAACACTTAGAAAATGATCTTAACTTGATCGTATGCTCACAATTTTAGTCGGCATATAGATATATAAGTTAGGAATCATCCCCAAAAAGCAGAACATCGATAACTATTATAGATGTTCTGAAATTCAAGCATAAAGAGACTATGTTCAAATCTATCAACCGATTTCTCAACAATTTCTAAAAATAGCATATGAATCCTAGAAGTTCTCAAAACGGACCGGATGAAAGTTGACTCATCAAAATTTACTCATAAAATTTAAAATCCATCAAACTATGGGTTTTGATGTACCAAATCTCAAGGACAAAACCAATCTGTTTTGCTGAATTTTCATCTAGTTCATTTTAAAGTGTGAAGAAAACATCTTAGGCGTTGACTGAAGCTTATTAGAGAGATCAAATTCATAGTTCTACTTTACTATCATGATTTCCAATCAATTTAGCCCTCAAGTTCTATGAAGAACTTTAGATCATGGATCAAAGGGACTTACAAATATCCTATTGGAGATAAATTTCAATAGGAATTCTAAGTAATATAAATAATCAAGAGATGGGTATAAACATAGGAATCATCCCTCTCATAGATTAAACTTCTAAACAATCATAGAATTCAAAATAGATACGTAGATATAATCATGTATGCATGGATCTAAACTAAATAAAAGAATGAAATCAATATTGAAAATCAAAGTGAAAATCAATCTCTAACTATGAATTATCAATAAAATCGAAGAGATTTGGATCTAGCCATGTGAGTGTGTGAAGAACAAGAGATGAAGAAGATGAGTGTTCTACCCAATAAAATAAAACTAAGCTAGATCCAAATCTTATAGATCTATATATATAAAATAGGAATTAGAGATGAATTATAGTGTTTACCACTTGGAGGATTCTCAATTTGGTAATCAAAGTTGATTTGAAGATGTTCTTCATCAAGTGTGCTTCAAGCTCTTCAAATATTCATCAATGGAAGTTGAGGGAGGCAATTGATGTTCAAATTGTGATCTAATTAGCCTAAGTTTATCAAAATTCAATTCATGATTCTCCCTCTAGAATTTTCCTAAATTGAAAGTATATTAAAAGTATACCTGTCTCTCCCTTATATATTCAAAGCTTCTCTTAATATATCCCAATGTACTCTCATGATACTCCAAGCATCACTTAAGATGATCTCAAATGAGATGCATGGGATCTTATTTAGAGTTTTGAAGACTTAACTCCTAAGTTACAGGGTTAAAACATGTTTTTTTTAGAGAACAAAAAAGGGTTGAAATGGTCACTTTGGCATCTAAACGCAATTTCCAGGCAATTTCCTCGCACTGGGAGCCTTCTAGATGGGTCTGAAACCAGAAAAACCCGATAGAGAACACTCCCTATAGGTGGCGGTTATGGTGGGACCCGCCACCTCACAACCCAAAACTATCATCCCCTTTTTGGCATCCTCTGGTTGCCCACAAGCCCTATTTCAAAAATTACGTGCACTGCTTTTCTCGATTTTTGTAAAAATACTTTTTGGTGTCCAAAATCGTCTATTTACATACCGTTGGAAAGCTGTCTGGTTGAATTTCAATAAAAAAAATATTTCCAGAGGTTTTGAAATGAGAATTGAAGTCCAATTGTAGCCCGGAAGTCCTCTGGAACTTTCGTCGTCTTTTTGAAATCAAATGATGTCTTTTTCAAAATTGCTTTCAAATGTGCATCGATTTTAAACTTTTCTTTAAAATTGAATCTTTGGATATCTAGAATACTACGTTTAGAACACTTAATGTTCATATAACCCTGAGTGAATATGAATTATGAGCGAAGATTTTGAGAAAATCGGGATTTATGCATGGAAAAGGGCTTTTCTGAGCTTGAAGTCACTTTCTGAAGTTCGATCTTTCGATTGTGTGAAACCCAGTACCTTCCAAGGGATACTTTTCATTATCGAATCCTCCAAGACATTGTCCATCCTAAATCCTATCAGTGTGGTCAAAATTGTGTGTCTATAGTTTGTCCCTCTTTGGCAGAGCTTGTTGTGAACAACGTGAACTGCAAGTGAGTGCCAAAGCTATGAAGGCACCCAATAACCATACTGAGAGGTTTTAGGAAAAACAAAAATCCGCAAAAATCAAGAAATTCAAAATCAAAAAAAAATAAGAAATCACAAAATGCAATAATGCAATGCAATTCTGGGTAGAGGCGCCTAAATCTAAGCTACTGCTGATCGTGCTCCGCTGGAGCTGCCTATGTACCTTTTCTAGGAATCAGACCAGGGCATAGTTTAAGCGCGCAAGAGAATAGAAAACACACAAACAACAATATAGATGAAATGCTTCTATCTTAGGATGCTGGTGTAGTATGAAAACGTGAATGTGCAAGTGCTGGAGAAAAAATACTCAAGGGTTCCCTACATGCAAAATCTAATGCAAGGGATGCGACGGCTCTCTCTCACATATGGAAACTTTTGACACAATTCCTCTTATTGATTCAAGTTTCTTAACGAATAGGGTTCTAGACAAGCCTTATTCTCAATAGGTCTGATGATAATTTCTTAAACTTGACTCATTCCTAGACATGATATGATCTTAAACCCGACCTATTCTTATACTTGGGTGTGGTCATAAACTCAACTTATGATCTTAAACTCAGCATGATCTTAAACTCGATCTAAAACATAATCTTAAAATCGATCTAAAACTCGACATGATCTTAAACTCGATCTAAAACTCGACATGATCTTAAACTCGATCTAAAACTAGACATGATCTTAAACTCGATCTAAAACTTGACATGATCTTAAACTCAATCTAAAACTCGACATGATATTAAACTCGATCTAAAACTCAACATGATCTTAAACTCGATCTAAAACTCGACATGATCTTTAACTCAATCTAAAACTCGACATGATCTTAAACTCAATCTAAAATATGACATGATCTTAAACTCGATCTAAAACTCGAGATGATCTTAAACTCAATCTAAAACATGACATCATCTAAAACTCGATCTAAAACTTAACATGATCTTAAACTCGATCTAAAACTCGACATGATCTTAAGCTCGATCTAAAACTCGATATGATCTTAAACTCGATCTAAAACATGACATGATCTAAAACTCGATCTAAAACTCGACATGATCTTAAACTTGATCTAAAACTTGATATGATCTTAAACTCGATCTAAAACTCAACATGATCTTAAACTCGATCTAAAACTCGACATGATCTTAAACTCGATCTAAAACTCGACATGATCTTGAACTCAATCTAAAACATGATCTTAAACTCAATCTAATCTTAAGCTCGATTCTCTCTTAAACTTGACCTGATCTTAAACTTGCTCTAAAACTTGACATGATCTTAAACTCAATCTTAAACTCGATTATGTCTTATACTTGACCTAATCTTAAACTCAATTCTGTCTTAAACTTGACCTGGTCTTAAACTCGATTCTGTCTTATACTAGACCTAATCTTAAACTCGATTCTGTCTTAAACTAGACTTGATCTTAAACTTGATCTAATCTTAAACTCAATTCTGTCTTAAACTTGACTTGATCTTAAACTCGATCTAATCTTAAACTCGATTATGTCTTAAACTTGACCTGATCTTAAACTCGATCTAATCTTAAACTCAATTTTGTCTTAAACTTGACCTGATTTTAAACTCGATCTAATCTTAAACTCGATTCTATCTTAAACATGACGTGATCTTAAACTCGATCTAATCTTAAACTCGGTACCTGAGATTCCTAACCACTTAGACGATTGATGAATGTCCTCTGCTGGGGAGGTTGCTTAAATTCTGAGAGATGTGAAAAGCTTCTATTATGGAGGCTCTGTTGATCTGAAGTTGAAGATGATGCTTTGACCAGCTCAAATATTCTTACAAATACATCTAGTTTTTTCTAACCCTATTCTGAATTCCGATTCATCTTCAGCAAATCTTTTCTGGATGTAATTCTTGAGCGATAGTAGACCCAAATGTCCAACACACAATCAACCTAAATCTACGGGACATTGTTGTAAATCATCATTTCTTGGCTTATTTTCAAGCTGTGGTGCCCTCGATTCTGCGTGTCTGGGGACTTTTCTTCAACCAAGATTCAAATTCCCAAGGGTCCTTCAGACCAATTTCAACAAGTTTTAAGCACTCTCAAGGTTTATACATCAAGATCGAACCAATCCGAGGTCAAAACTAATCTCCCCATATCACGATTCTGATTCACAATTGATAGGTACTCAAAAGGCCTGATGATTTTGGCATGACTTTAACGAGCTTCACAAATCTTCAACCAATTCTAGCAGGTATTCATGCAAGGTACTCTGATCTATTTCAACAATGGCTCAATTCATCATCCAAGGCCGGCATTCTGATTAGCATTTTTCCATTAACGACTTGACACCTCATCTTGACTAGGATTAACTGATGTAATAACAATGTTTGGAACTTTTACTTGGTTCCACCTTTGGATGCTCTTAAAGTTTTTTGAAAATTTATTGTAGATCACTCTGGATCCACAAACTCGAGATCACGACAGACTAGATGACGACAGACTAGACCGTGATAGAGATTGATAAACATTGACATAGGAAGTTGATATCCTTGACACTGAAGTAGAAGTTTTGAGGAGACAACTCAATTTTCCTTAATCTTAATGCGCATTTGTCATGTTTGACGCATCTCTTTGCTTTCATGTGCACTTCTCATCTTATTGTGATAATACTCAGTTGATAAAGTAATGCTTTGAAAAATACTCTGTATGGATCTCAATCAATCCTTTGCTTTCTCTGAAATGTGCTTCGAATTAGTGCTTTAGCTTATATAATAAGAGACAATTCATTTCAAATGTTTTCAAAGATATACTTGATGATTCAGGATTTTCTTATGATAGAGGAGGTACAGGCAAACGATATTTGCCCCTAGTTGATGGTGATAAATGGAGGTCTGGGCAAACGAAGTTTGGCCCTAGTGTGGCAGTGGTATCTTGAGGCTCTGGGCAAACTTGAAAGCTTTGCCCCTAGTTTGCAAGGTTTAGGGACTGAGAGCCAGAGAAGCTCGCCTACTTATTCCCAAGTGGGAATCCGGTCCAAAGTAGTTCAGCCGAGGTTTGAAGGAAGGTATTTGATGTGTGATTGAGTTTTACAAGAGCAGTGACCGAATCGAGTAGGTTGCCTACGTATCCCTAAGTGGGAATCAGGTCAAGCATAATTCCTCGAAGGCTGGAGGTTTTGAAAGAGCAAGGATTTAAGAATCGGGGGCTTTTCAAGCCATATCTTCAGACAGATTTTCTGAAGCAGACCACTTGTGGTAGCATTGAAAGAAACTAAACTACCTCTCATTTTTCTTTTCTTTTCTTCTTTTTTTTTCTTTCTTTTTGTTTTTGATGGTTGGTTCTTTTCACCTTTTCACTAGCCAAACAATTTTACATTTCTCATCATACATCATACATGTTTTCAGAGCAAGATTAGCCCTTCAAATCTTTCGGCTTACTCAAAGAGATTACAATTCAAAGCTTTTGGGACATTTTATGTTCCGGATTTCTCAATCTTCTTCATTCTCCTTTTGTTCTTCTCTTCTTTTTTTTCTTTTCTTTCTAAAGTTTTGACTGGCTAGGATCAGGTTCTTGAAAACAACACACAAAATTTTCTTTTCTTCATGCTCTAACCTTTGCCTAGGCACCCCATTGGGTTTTCATACTAGCGAGCTTCTTCTTTTCTTTTTCTTTTTCTTTTTCTTTTTTCTTCCTTTTCTTTGGTGCTCTAACTTTTGCCTAGGCGCCCTTTCGGGTTTTCATCCTAGAGAGCTTCTTCTTTTTCTTTTTTCTTTCTAAGAGAAGTAGTTCATTCGAAATATTTGGCTACCATCAATGACAAAGTGTACATGGCTCGCAGGTTTGACGAGTTTGAATGGCTCATTTTTTTTGGGCTCAAGATTTCAAAATGGAAAGATCGGGGATTTAAGCTAGTCCCAAGTTACTATTAATCATATCTTTTCAAGATTTAAGCAAAAGCATCTCAAGATTCTTTAAAGTAAAACTAATCAATTCTTAGCTTTCTTTAGTGTTAGCGTAAAATTAACTTTTAATTCTTTCAGGATTCTTTTGAATTCATAAAATTATCAGCAGTGCATTTTTCACAGTAATCAAAGAAGTGATATTTTTAGCTTAGAGATTCATTCGTTCATGACAAGGCGCGTTAGATCAAGAAAATCAAGATTTTATTTCATTACTAGAAAGATAAGGACTACAGTACTCGAAAACAACTTGATGATAGACAGACTTGACGATAAGAGAAGACTCTAAAATATAAAACAGACTGGGCTCGATTCGACTAGATCTCAAGTGGAGTGTCACTATGATGGCTTATTTTTCTTGAGCATCCATTTCGCTTTAACAAGCAGCTGCTTTCAAACATCACCATTCAATCATGCTCTCTATAATGCCCTTTCTAATGTCCCTGTTGAATCTGGCTCTACCTTTCAATTACCCTTTAGATCTCCATAAAATACTCAACTGATACTTCGATGGAGGCGAGAATCCGTGGAAAAGGTGCCACAATCCGCTCGTGCCATGCAGTGGTGAAAGCAGTAATCGATGAAGTTTGCAGAATTGAATCTCTCATAACCCCAATAGCATTCTCATAAGTATCCTGTCTACAGCCATATTGCCTGGATACTCTGTATGGGATAGAAAAAGTGGTAGCACGCAAACCAAGAAGCCTTATCCCGCTTCGCCCTGGAAATCTAACAGTAACTAAACAGTAATCCCAACGAGCACAGACCCAACGGATTTCCTTGGTGGTGAGACCGCTTAGCCAAAAGAACCATACCTCAGAGTCTCTGAAAAACCTTCGTACCTGCCTCTGATCCAAGGAAGGGATTCTGCAAAGACCGCGAAGATATACCAATAAATTGAGTCGCTCAAGAAGCCAGGTTTGCAGTACTAAAGGGGCACCAGAAAGGAGTACTGTCCCATTAACATGTGTCTGATCTAAACCCATTAGAGTTTCTGCTAGAACCAACATCATGGGGTTTTGCCTAGAACGGAGCCCACAGGCAACTAGTATGAGGGTATGTGATGAAGTGGAAAACAAGAAGTGTGAAATCATAGCCAATGTCAAGGCACCCTGTCCAGATATGGAATGATCGAAATATCCTTCCATGGCAGTACAATAGCGAGCGAATAAGCGGGGAAATCAATCTCCTGATCAGAAATCATAGACCGGGCAACAGAAGGAGAACAGTTGAGGAGTGATGATAAGCTCTTTACATATCCAGCCTGAATGGTGGGAAGGATTAGATCGGAGTAAGGGCTGAAATCGAGGATGGCACTGAATTCTTCAAATAGTGGTGAGATCTCTTGATGTCCGAACCAAAATACATGAAATTCTGGATCCCAACATCGAATGGCGGCACGCATAATATCTTCTTCAAATTTCACATTTCTTAGCTAAAAGAGTGTACCAAGGCCAAAATATCTAAAATGCAGATGATCAATACCCGTGACCTCATCCATCCATGATAAAAGAGCCTGAGGATCAAGAGGAGTCATCTATCTGCAATGTTACTTCTTTCTACTGAAATTCAGGGAGTTCAATCCTTAGGTCCCTATCTTTTATTCTAATTTAGGTATCTTATTGCAAAAGAATTTTTTCAAGAAAAATTAATTTTTTAAACAAAAAGTGGTTTGAAAATCATTTCCTTTTTCAAAAACATTTCCTGAAATCGAAGAAATCAAGTTCCAAAATTCTGAGGAAAACAAATCTATTCTTTTATCGAAAGTATATTAGAGGCGTCGCACTCGTTAGCCGTATATGCAATGCTCATGTAGTGTATGCAATGCAGATGAAATGCAATCTAATCTAATTGCAATGCACCTTAATGTAGCTTAGACTAGTATATCAGCACATAAACACATAAGATTCCTTGAGTATGCTAATTACCTTACTAATCTAATCATTATTCAAGGATTTTTAGCTTTGAAATTCTTGATGGCTCAGGTTTACAAAATTGAATTTTTCATGAAAATCTTGAAAGAGAGGGGGAGATCTGTAAATCTCAAAAATATTTTTGAACCATTAATGCTTGTGGTGTGAAATCATGATTCTTGAAAATTGAGGTAGAAAATTCTGAAATTCTGGATTTGAATCATCAAAGTTGGAATCATTATTTCTTTTTTAAAATCATGGTAGGAATTTTGAAATTTTCTATAATCTGAGAGGTGGTTTTAAAATTGAATCATCAAAGTAGGAATTTTGAAATTCTCTATATAATCTAGGGAGAATTTTTGGAAGGATTTTGCAAAATTGAATTTCAAAGCAAATTTCAAAGCGAATTTTCAAAAATGGATATTCTCAGAATTTTAAAAAGGCTCGGGTTTTTCAAAGATGTGATGGTATTTTTAAAATTTTCAAAAATTATCCTTAGATAATGATTGGATGTTCGGATAAATACCATACTACTCTAGAGGAATCTATCATACAAGGTTTGATGATGCCTTCACATACACATCCTCATCATCCACCTAATCCCTGATGGGCAAACGCAAATAATTCATCACATTGTCCTAATCAAAGATGATAATCAAGATCCTAATTGAAGGGTTCTACAGAAACTATATGCAAAGGCCGAGTTTTAGTCTCATAAAGGGTCCATTAGCAAGCTCAGCGGTGTGGGTGACCGCCTCCCCGAGGGCGTGCCGTTCATACATGGGCTCTATATACCGCACGCGGTACAAGGCTAACAGTGACTACATGCTACCAAAACTCTTGACTAATAGAGGAAAGAGGGCCCTCTACCTCCAAGGCAATGGTCTCAAGCAGTCGCGGTGAAAGAACAATGCAAGTGCAAATGCAGGCAGAAACAACACGATTATCAAATTAATAACAAGGATATTCTTTGGCTCAAGTCAAACCCTCGAAGAACAAGAAACTACCAGTTTTATGTTCAAATCCTCAACAGAGTCGCCAGATTGTTAACCGGTGCGCTCAGATGAAGTGGTCCTGGCGTCTTCCCTCGATAGTATCCCGGGATGGATCCCAAGGATCACACTTTAGGGAAAACTAAAACTTCCTCATGCGGTCCAAGAGACAAAGAGTCGCCACCTAATTTTTATCGGGAATTAGGAAACCCAAGTTTGACTCGCCCAAAATTGAATAAGGTTATTTGCCCTTGATTACCAGAAATTAGGTTTGGGGGTCTTGGTATAAGAGGGGAAGGAGCCCAAGCAAGACTAAAGCACCCCTTCCTCGCCCTACCGAACGGTAGGCCTTGATTCAAATATCCTTGTTCTTAATTCATAATTGGTGTTGTTTCCTCAAACATACTAGATATATATACATGTCAAAAGGGAACATCTAAGGAAAATCATGTCAAGAGATTAAATCAAGTAGAAGTCGGATGCACATTTAATACAAGACAGAGGTATACTTACAGTGGTTAGTCCCGCCTGGGATTGATGCAAAATAAAGGAAACATGTCATGATATGCAAAAGAGAACAAGAAGACTTACATTGGGTTGACTCAAGCGGAGTTGCAAAAGCAAAAAGTAATGAAAACGTTTAATACAATCATGCAACAATCCTAGATAAGATGACTCTAACAAATAATCATATAAACGGAGACTATCCTAAAGGAATTTGTGTCGTTGAAATAAAGTTGTAAACCTAGAAAAAATTCTAGGAGAAAGGATAGAGAAGGTACACGATACATGGGCACTAAGCCACATGTAGACGAGGCAAGATCACAAATCGAAGCCCAGATCAACTCCATTCAATTCTCTGCACTAAAGCACCAAAGAATACCCAAGCATTACAAAAACACAAGTAAACATATGACATGCCTAAAAAGCAAGTAGAAAATGTCATCAATCAAATTTCCAAATTCAGCAACCTCTAATGAATCCTATCAAAAGTGGTATTAAACATGAGCTGGGTTAAAACCCTTTTACAGAAAGTTAGATACATGTCTTAGGAAACTTCTCCAAAAAGGTAGAACCCCTTTACCATTTATGAAGTGAGAGAAATAAGAGTTTTGGGAGCAGTGGATCAGGATTGTCCATTATTCTTATAAACATCATAATTAATTCTACAAAAATCATGTGAAGCTCTATTTCATGTCAAAAGAAATCTATTTCATTGTTGTTTATGAAAAAAATAATCCCATGGACATGTCATGGACTTAAGGTTTCTGAAAAAGTGTTTTAAACAGACTCTGTTATTCTGGAAGTTTGATATCATTTGACAAATGAATGCAAAACACAATAGAAGTATAATAGAAGTTCATGAATCATGTTAATCAAGTAGATATAAGCTCTTGATCTCTCATCCAATTATCCTAGATAATTTCTAAACCATGTTTTATTCATCAATTCTTGTTAAGTGATCAAGGTATGATCATTTTGTATACATAATCATAATTGTAGTTAAATCTAGAAAATTCTAGAATAGTAGTATCAACTTCAAACGCTTAGAAAATGAACTTAACTCGATCGTATGCTCATGATTTTACATTGGAATATAGATATATGAGTTAGGAATCATCCCCAAAAAAGCAGAACATTGATAACTATTATAGATTTTCTGAAATTCAAGCACAAAGAGCCTATGTTCAAATCTGTCAACCGATTTCTCAATAATTTCAAAAAATAGCATATGAATCCTAGAAGTTCTCAAAACGGACTGGATGAAAGCTAACACATCAAAGTTTACCCAAATAATTTGAAATCCATCAAACTATGGGTTTTGATGGACCAAATCTCATGGACAAAACCAATCTATTTTGCTGAATTTTCATCTAGTTTATTTTAAAGTGTGAAAAAAACATCTTAGGTATGGATTGAAGCTTATTAGAGCGATCAAATTCATAGATCTATTTGACTATCATGATTTTCAATCAATTTAGCCATCAAGCTCTATAAAGAACTTTAGATCATGGATCAAAGGGACTTACAAATATCCTATTGGAGATGAATTTCAATAGGAATTCTAGGTAATAGAAATAATCAAGAGGTGGGTATGAACATAGGAATCATCCCTCTCATAGATCAAACTTCTAAACCATCAGATATAATCATGTATGCATGGATCTAAACTAAATAGAAGAATGAAATCGAAATTGAAAATCAAAGTGAAAATCAATCTCTAACTATGAATTATCAATAAAATCAAAGAGATTTGGATCTAGCCATGTGAGTGTGTGAAGAACAAGAGATGAAGAAGATGAGTGTTCTACCAAATAAAATAAAACTAAGCTAGATCCAAATCTTATAGATCTATATATATAAAATAGGAATTAGAGATGAATTATAGTGTTTACCTCTTGGAGGATTCTCAATTTTGTAATCAAAGTTGATTTGAAGATCTTCTTCTTCAAGTGTGCTTCAAGCTCTTCAAATATTCATCCATGGACGTTGAGGGAGGCAATTGATGTTCAAATTGTGATCTAATTAGCCTAAGTTTATCAAAATTCAATTCATGATTCTCCCTCTAGAATTCTCCTAAATTGAAATTATATTCAAAGTACACTTGTCTCTCCCTTGTATATTCAAAGCTTCTCTTAATATATCCCAAATATACTCTCAAGATACTACAAGCATCACTTAAGATGATCTCATATGAGATGCATGGGATCTTATATAGAGTTTTGAAGACTAGAACCTAAGTTACATGGTTAAAATAGGTTTTTTTAGAGAGCAGAAAAGGGTTAAAAATGGTCATTTCGGCGTTTAAACGCAATTTTCAGGCAATTTCCTCATAGTGGGAGCCTTCTAGAAGGGTCTGAAACTAGAAAAACCTGATGGAGAACACTCCCTATAGGTGGCAGTTATGGTGGGACCCGCCACCTCACAACCCAAAACTGCCATCCCCTTTTTGGCATCCTCTGGTTGCCCACAAGCCTTGTTTCAAAAATAACGTGCACTGCTTTTCTAGATTTTTGTAAAAATGGTTTTTGGTGTCCGAAATCGTCCGTTTACATACTGTTGAAAAGTTGTCGAGTTGAATTTCAGTAAAAAAAAATATTTCTAGAGGTTTTGAAATGAGAATTGAAGTCCAATTGTAGCCTAGAAGTCCTCCGGAACTTTCGTCGTCTTTTTGAAATCAAACAACGTCTTTTTCAAAATTGCTTTCAAATGTGCGTCAATTTTGAACTTTTCTTTAAAATCGAATCTCTGGATATCTAGAATACTGTGTTTAGAACACTTAATGTTCATATAACCCTGAGTGAATATGAATTTTGAGAGACGATTTTGAGAAAATCGAGATTTATGCATGGAAAAGGGCTTTTCTGAGCTTGAAGTCACTTTCCAAAGTTTGATCTTTCGATTGTGTGGAATCCAGTACCTTCCATGGAGTAGTTTTCATCATCGAATCCTCTAAGACGTTGTACACCCTAAATCTTATCAGTGTGGTCAAAATTGGGTGTCTACAGCAATTTAGATTTTTCTCCATTTAAACGTTCCTTATCCTTTTTGGTTGAAAAGTTAAGCATCCTGGCATTAACCATATGAAAAATATGATCAGTGGGAGAATTACTTCCCTTTTCTTTTTACTTACAAGACAATACTTATTGGTAGAATAGTGAATGTATTTAGTACTTAAAGTGGAAAGCAAATGAAGTAGTTTTCTCGGAAATTCATTGAGTTAATGAGGTTTTAACTTGTGATTTGAAATCTGTATAACAAATTAAACTTGTAGAATTAAAGTGTGGTCTGGATTTCAAAATAGAAGTGTTAGGAATGTTCAAAGGAGAGTTCCCAAGAAAACTGTACTCAACCGGTTACATAGACATAACTGGTTGTCTCAAGTTTTCGCTCAATAGGTTATGTCGAATAACCAGTTGAGTCTGCTCTATGTATAACCAGTTATATCTACATAGCTGGTTATTAACAAGTTTTCTACAGATTCATGGAAGAGGTCAGAGATCAATGTTTCAACACATTTTCCCCAACCATATCACTACTCTAACAACCTAACAAGTGCAGAAATTCGAATAACCATTATTAAAACTAAGCAGATTAACAACAAGAATTTAAAGATCTACATTATGAAATGAAAGTAAACATAGAAACTTGAATTAACCTTGAGATGAAGAATGAAATAGTAATTCACGAAATCAATTATAGCAAGACTTCAAAAATCTATAAAACACAAAATAAACGTAATCTACTCCTAATCCTATTGTGAATGGAAAACTACATACTAAAAAAATGGAAGAAATGAAAAGCTCCCCAAAATCATATTCCCATCTCATTTATATAGAGGAGTCAAATAGAATTAAATTCCCTTATTTAATACGGTGGTTGCAAGAAAATTTTGAGGAATTATCCTTCATTAAGAATCAATCAGTCAACGATCTTATCTGCGCGGGAGGTTCTTGAAGAACATGACTCAATCGGTATAGTGGGTATAACCGGTTGAGTTCTAATATCAAACAACCAGTTAAACTTAGATAACCAATTTATATCTCTATAACCGGTTATTGGGAGCTTTCACCATCTTCTTTTGTTATGCTCTTTATTCAACATTCTTCAACTTCATTTTCATCTGAGCATGTATAAACCTATAAAAGAACAGAAAAACACATATTTAAGTGACATTATTATAAAATCAGTTCATTCTCAAAATATAAGCAAAACTAGGGACTTGGGGACTAAAATTTGCATTAAAGCCCTTGTGATATTCTCTAAATATACAATATCCACCTCTAATCCAGAAGACCACCCTATCATCGCCAAAGAACTTGGTTCTGGGGTTAAGGTACGAGAAAAGAAGGAGCTAGATCATACTAAAACACCCCCTCTCGACCCATCATGAGATGGACCTCTAATCAACTTTCAAGGTGTTGACTATGCATTATGTGGGCCATTTCAATTACACTAATGCAATTATGAACATCTAAAGAAAGAAAATTGTGCAAGAAGCTAAGCAAATACATGCAATGCATGTGCTAAATCAATAATTCGGGGACTAAATGTATTACTACGTTCCCTTATGCATACGAAAGGAAATAAAAATGAATTAAACATAAAAATCACACTCAAAACCCTAGAAAACATGATATCTATGTCCAAGTAATCATGTGGAGAATTTAACCATATGTTATCCACCTAATCATGCTCCTATGTGATCCTAAGAATGTAATAAATAAGAGGGAATAAAGAAAACTTACCCGAGATAACATATCATTTCCAATTATCCTAATTAACCATGGTTAGGACAATAATGCATAATATAGAGGATAATCTAGGTGAATACCCTACTATTCTATGTAAGGATAGTGTGCGTGTGTATGAATGTGCATGGATATAAACAAGAATTAACTAATCCTAGATAGGAATAAATTCATGGATTAAACTAAGTGAATTAAACGAATATGCATGAATACAAATTAAAACTTGGATATGAATAAAACATGGATAGCCTACTATCCCAGTTAATATGGATGACAACATTATTCCTACATGAATGCCCTAAATCTAAACTCGTAGATCCAAATTAAGGTTTCATTACCCCCGGGGAATGGATATCCATGGATTAGAAACCAACCCCAAAGGCTCCGGCTACCTCAACATTTGGGTAGAGTTTGCCTAGGATAACTGAACTTGAAGATCTCCCGTCAGAATATTCCTCCGGCAAAGCTTTGCTAGCACTGCAAACTCCAAGACTCGATTCCTAACTCTAAAAACTTATACTATTCCAAAGGACTTTCTACAAGTGCTTTGAAATCCTCCAGAGGGGTTTCCTTGACTCTCTCCTTAGAATTTTTAGGTGTATTCAATGGGAATGGGAGGACCCCCTTTTATAGTTTGAGTTTTGGGTTGAAAAGTTCATAGCTAAGCAATGTGGAACAAGAAAAACATAAATTTTAACATTTTCGGGCATTTTCACGTGGATTGGGGTCATATCAAGGGTCTAGAATGCATCTAGGACATCTCAGTGCCATAGTGGCACTCAAATCTATAGGGAGGCACTCTGAGAGTGCCACACGGCACTCAGTCCAAAAGTTGTGTTTTCTCTCTATTCTTCCTAGACTTCATTCTCTCACCTCGGTTGTCCTTTTTTGGCTTTTGACATACCATTAGAAAGGAATGAAAGTCTAGTTTAAGATGATTTTGATCTCATTCAAAAAGAGTTTGTAGATTTTGAGTTATGATTAAAGAGTGAGGTTGACTGCAAGAAGGAGCAAACTTGTGGGGTGTAAAAAGGGTAAAAATTCTCCTAAGTGGTTTTTTGCCAACGTGAGGGCTTGGATCACTAATTTAAGCTATTTTAGGAATTTTTTGTAAAGGGAGTTCTCAAGATCCCACCCTGAGGTTTGGATTTTTCTCGGTAAAAGGCAATTTTTTGTCATTTCATGTGAACAGGCTATCCTAATTTGGGTTTTTGTTTCTAAATTGAATTTCAAATGAACCTAAGTCTTTCTAAAGATTATTCTAACATATCTAGGAGACCACGATATTTCATGGAGTTCTACTTCATAATCGAGATTTCCTAATTCTAGTCATTGGGTTGTTCTTGAGGTATGGTCACTTCTGTCGAACGGACGAACCAAAATAGGGTGTCTACAATGTTCTAACATAAGGAGAGGGTAATGAAGCTTCATTAAACAATAACTTAGACCCTGCCTCTTCTATTGAACCATGCCCTCCTCCTACCTCTAAAGTTGAGGAAGTTATAGAAAATGTACACATCGTGGAACATAATGAAAACTTAATCTCAAACGACCCCTTAGATGATGCATTTAAGGAGTTCTTAGCTAGCACCAATCCTATTGGCACTAATGTAGAGTATAAGGAAGTCACTGAGTGGATAGATACCTTCATAGAAAAAGATAAAACTGAATGGGAAATCCATCTAGATAATTTCTTGAGTAAAGATTCCCAAAATGTGTGGCATAATTCCAATAAATGGTCCCGACTACCTTGGAGGCCATGTGTCTTGCACCATCTTCTCTGACCTTGAGCCTGACATTAGTTAGGGGGGAGATGCATTGTTTTTAGTATTCTCCTGTTCACTTAACTTTCAACTCTTTCATTGGGATGATCCTCAGAAATTTTGATTATTGCGCTATGATGAATACATAGATTAACAAGAATTTTTTTATTGAGTAGTTCTATTATATTCTCTATATTTTCTTGTTGCTAGTAGATTTTGCAGGTAAATCTAAAAATTAGACCTTAATGCCTCCAGGTAACAACGTTCCTTCTCTCACTTTACTTTAAATGTCCATGTGCTAAGTTTAGAACATTGAGGACAATATTTAGTTTTAGTTGGTAGGGGGGTAGTGAGTCATTGCATGCCTCATTTCTTTTTTTTTTTTTATGCTTTAATGTCATACACTTGTGCTTAGCAACATGAACTTAGTAAAATAAAGTAAAATTTTAAAATTTTTGAATAAAATAACATGATTCCTGTTTCTCTTTTTGTTAATGTAGTTAGTTATAATGCATTTATGTCATTTCGGTATGTCATTTAGTTTGTGATGCATACAATTTGTGATGCATACAATTGTAGTTTTTTTTTTTTTTTTACTACCTTAGGTCCATTCCTTCATGTTAAAACTCATAAATATACTACACCTAAGCTACTGGGTGTGTATAGAACTCACCAAATAAAAAAGGGTGTGTTGGTGTGAGCTTCAAAGCTTCAATGGAGTCCTCTCTCTTCTCTTCTTCTCCCTATCTCCTTTTCTTCTTGTTCTTCTCCTACATGTTCTTCTTCTTCCTGTTCTTCTTCCTCTTCTGCTCATTTCTTCTTCTCTTGACAGCGAGTATTTATATGGTGTATGTGTATGTATACATATGAGAGTATGTGTGTATATATGAATCTTCTCTCTATCTCTCTAACTCTCTCTCTCTCTAGTTCAACAACCCACACACATACACAAATTGAACCCATGTATATAGAGAAAGAGAGGGAAAGGTGGCAGTCCCTATGCAAAACTAAGGATAAGGTTTAGGCCTCTTTTAATCGATTGATATAAGTTCAATCGATTGATAACAAGGCGTCAAGGTTCAATTGATTAAATCGTACAATTGATTGTAATGGGTTCCACATCATGGATTGTGGTCGGCAAAGTGTCAATCGATTAATATAAGTTTAATCGATTGAGAAGAACATCAAGTCAATTGATTGAGAGAAGTATAATCAATTGAGAAAGTCATTAAGTCAATCGATTGAGAATAGTTCAATTGATTGGAAAGACTTTACAGGGATAGTCAAGGCAATTATACTGAATCTCGTTGCATTATTATATATCCAAAAATATAGGGTATTACATCATCCACCACTTTTTAAAAGATTCCATCCTTGAAATCTAAAGTTAGTAAGGTTTAAAACAAAAATGAAAACTTTTCCCGCATCTATGACTCTAGCTCTCATGAAGCTTCTCGTTTGTCGTGATACTTCTACTGAATCTTCACTAACGAAATCTTTTAGTCCCTGAGCTTCTTGATTCCTAAATCTAGGATCCGCATTGGTCCTTCGTTGAATGTGACGTTATCATTGACTTCAATATCCTTAAAGTTGATCTCGTGTACTGGGTTGTGGGCACGCTTCCTCAACATACTATTGTGGAAGACATTGTGCACTCCTGATATCTTTGACGATAATGTAAGTCTATATGAACTTTGCCAATGCGTTCCATGATCTCGAACAGTCCGATGAATCGCGGCGATAGCTTGCCTCTCTTCTGACCGAATCTGACGATTCCTCAAACTGGTGAAACCTTGAGAAGCACTAGCTCATAATCTCCAACTGTGAATTCTTAAGTCTTTACAGCATTTGTCAGCATAACTCTTGTGTCGAGTTTATGCCGTCTTCATCTTCTCACGTATAACTTGAATCTTCTCACCAGTTTCTCGTCCCAATTTTGGCCCATGAATTCGAGTATCTCTGACTTCATCTTAACATAATGGTGATCGGCAAGGTCACCGGTACAAGGCTTTGAACGGCGTCATTTGTCATGCCCCGGCATTGCAATAATTAAGGGAAGTAAGCTTCTTTATCGAACCTGTAGGCTCGTAACAAGTTACAGATCGCATGATTGTCCAAAAACCAATGAAATATAAAATGTCAGAGTAATAATAGCAGTGGAAATGTTCTAAGTTCAGCAGAAGCAATATCAGAGTCTTGCAGCCTCCATTTTACATAATTATATTACAATCATCCAAAATTAAAAGAACAGAAGCCTAGAGGCTAAATAGCCGATAAAACAAAACAACATTAAAAAAAATAAATAACTAAAAAAAAAGAATGATAATAAAATTGCCCAACAGGAACAAAACAGCCTCAGCAACGCAAACGTCATTTCAACTGGCAAAGCTCCAACCTCCCTCGTCCACGTTCTCATCTCCACGGTAATCGCCCAGTAGAACAACATCTCCAATACCTCGAACTACAGTAGCTGGACATAGATGTCCAAAGCCACACGCCCGTCGGCTGAAAGCTGAGTGAAATACTACAAACCAAACACGATATGAACATATACACTATTTACGTTATCACTTAGAAGTTATCACGATGTTATGCATATTCTCGCCTAAAACCCAACGTTCTTCCCTACTATGTAACCATACCAATGTAACACAACGCGCACGAATCCACCGTGCCAGTAACTCACAACTTGATAGTACTAGCTTCTATCACACAAGACCACAACATTGGCAATACTAGCTCCTGCCCACAACCACAACAACACTGAACTGACAGTGCTAGCTTTCGTCAACAAACGAAATCGACACATCATGCCCAATTTGGCTTCAAATTCATAAACTAGCCTAATTCGGCCACAACACAACTCCTAGCCCAATTCGGCCTTAACTGAGACCAAGCCCAATTCGACCAATCATATATACTCCAAGCCCAATTTAGCCTCAACAAAATCGCCTAGCCCAATTCAGCCCTAACTCAATCGTCCTCGCCCAATCCAGCCTTAACTTAACGACACATAGAACGTGACACAAAACACAACATGAACACGACACAATTGCAACACAACGGATAAAAAAACATACCATAACTAACTACAAGACCGTTAAGGTCATACTATAAATACCACTATATACGGAACAACCGATAAGGTTTTTCAACACAACCATGCAACATGACCATGCCTCACGTGACTGATAACACTTATTCATTTAAGTACATTATTTGCACATTATACATCATTACATCATTAATGATTCGACCCGGCACGTTACTAATAATGTTATCAAACTAATCATAACAATAACCCACAAAAATATAGAATTAACATATTAGATAAATTGATATATGAAGAATGAATTAATTGTTCACTTAAACATGGTACTACTACCCAAGCATACAATGCAACTATAGAATTGATAAGCTCGTCCATATATATTACATGCACAATATCAGTTTAACAAATCAGGGTTTAACAAATCAGGGTCAGGACATACACATAGCACGACTATATTAACTTCATCATATAAACAAGCAAAGAAAACAGGAACTATCAGGCTCAAGCGCTCGGAACCACTCGAGCGCTCCAGGCTCGTGCGCTCACAATTAGCAAATTTCCTGCAGACTATATTAAGTTATAGTTTAACTACGATTTTAACTCATACACTTTGAAATCTTTAATCCAATCATACATGTAACTTACAAAATAGAGTATACATGCCCATATATACATTATACATTAATTATAACATTTACAAAGTGATCAACAATTAAATGGATGACGAAAATTATGTAAACTTGAGGAATAGATGAAGATTATGATGATCTAAAGCTAGATTTTACTAAATCAAACACATGCAACCAAAATTTATAGATTATATATGTATGTATGCACATTGTATGGGAGTTATAATACTCACTATGCAATCAAGATGAAATGGATGAGGATTATGTTGAGAAAGAAGAAGATGATGATGATCAATCTTTAAAAACCCCACATGCAAGCTCCAAAGCTCAAATTACCTTTGATCCTCCAAGACTTAGCTCCAGAATTTCAAGGGTATGGGTATGAATGTATGTGTGTGCTTATGGAAGGATTGAGTGAAGAATCCTTGGACATGCAAGGTGAAAATGTGTGTGTATGTATGAACTTACAAGAACTCTCTCTCACAAACCCTCTCTATATCACTCTACTTTTGGACGTCCAAAATGGAAAAATGGACAGGTATTTATAGAATTTGAGAGCCTAGGGACGAAAAGGTCATTTCACACATTTTTTAGATCGAGCGCTCGCACCTTGAGCACTCGGGTTTGGAAAGTTAAGAATGGTTTGTTTTGTTATCATGAATTATGTTATGAAATGTATGTTCACACATGGAATGTCGAGCGCTCTCGAAATATCATTTGCATATATAGAAAATATTAATAACAAATATCCAAAAAATTACATTATAGATAATAGAAAATACGGATGCTACACCTCTCCACTACTTATAAAAGTATTTTGTCCCCAAAATCTGTGCTAACTCGTGTCAAACAACTCCGGATACTTGATACGCATCTCAGACTCCAACTCCCATAAAGCTTCCTCTACGTTGTGGTGATTGTACAAATCCTTCACCAATGGAATCTCCCTGTTCCTCAGCTTCTTGATCTCTTTGTCCAAAATCTGCACTAGTCTCTCTTGATATGATGCATTGTTATTCACTTCTATGTCTCTGAAATCAATCATATGTGGCATAGCGCCCCTGGTGATACTCCTTCAGCATTCTAACATGAAAGACATTGTGGATTCCTGACATCTTTGGTGGCAATGCTAGTTTGTAAGCAAATTTGCCTACACGCTCCAAGATCTCAAATGCTCCAATGTTGCGAGGCGACAACTTCCCTCTCTTCTGTCCAAACCTCACCACACCTCAAATCAGAGATACTTTAAGCAAGACATGCTCTCCCACACTGAACTCCTTGTCTCTGCGGTACAAGTCTGCGTAGCTCTTGTGTCAATCTTGTGCTACCTTCATCATCTCTCTGTCAATTATAATATTCTCCTTGATTTCCCGAACCAAATCTGGGCCTAGAAGATTACCGTCTCCAATTTCTGCCCAACAAAATGGTGTTCTGTAAGATCTTCCATATAACGCTTAGAATGGCTCCATTCCTATACTTGAATGGTAGTTGTTGTTGTAAGAGAATTCTATCAGCGGCAAATGAGTCTTCCATGAGCTTTTGAAGTCTAGCAAGCAAGCTCGAAGCATATATTTCACTACTTGGCTCGTTCGCTCTGTCTACCCATCGGTCTGAGGATGAAAAGCAAAACTCAGTCTCAGTAATGTCCCTATAGCTATTTGCAGACTTTCCCAAAAATCTGTTGTGAATCAGGAATCTCAGTCTGACACGATGGTGATTGGCACACTATGTAGATGCACAATCTGCTGCAGATACAATCGGCTCAATTTTCCACTACATAGGTCATATTGTAGGCGATGAAATGAGCTGACTTAGTGAGCCTATCTACAATCACCCAAATGGATTCATGATTCTGCTGAGATCGAGGCAAACCTACCACAAAATCCATTGTGATGTGTTCCCACTTCCACTGCAGAATCGGCAACGGTTATAAAAGTCCCATCGACTTCTAGTGTTCTGCCTTAACTTGTTGATAGGTCAGGCATTCTGAAACACACTAGGTAACTTCTTTCTTCATACCTTCCCACCAAAAAGTCCTCTTCAGATCTTTGTACATGTTTGTCCCTCTGAGATGTACTATTAGTCTCGATTTGTGCGCTTCTTCTGAATTATTCTTCCTGAGATCATCTGTGTCTGGCACCACAAGTCTGTTCTTGAATCTGAAACCACCATCGTTCCTAATATGCCGATTGATTGGATCCTTGGGTGCATCTTGTCGAACCACTAATGTAGTTCCACATCTCTCTATTGAGCCTCTAAAATCCGATAGATGAATGTAAGTTGAACTACCAAACATCCTATTATTCTTCCTTCTTCTGCTTCAACAGGCTGAACTCCAAACTCTGCCATTATTTCAAAAGCTTGGCACTCTCTGATCATAAGTGAAGCAACAATTCTTTGAGGCTTTCAGCTTAAAGCATCTGCGACTACTTTTACCTTACCAAGGTGGTACTGTAACGTGAAGTCATAATCTTTCAACAACTATATCCACTATCTCTACCTCATGTTAAGTTCCTTTTGCGAGCATAGATATTTCAAGCTCTTATGATCAGAAAACAGATCGAATTGCTCTCCAAACAGGTAGTGTCTCCATATCTTGGGTGCAAACACAATGGCTGCTAACTCCAAATCATGTGTTGGGTAGTTCTTCTTATGTGACTTCAGTTGTCTAGATCCATAATCAATAACTTTTCCATTTTTCATGAGCACACACCCTAAACCTTGATATAAAGCATCACTGTAGATAACAAATCTTTCTTCACTTCTTAGAATAGCTAGTACTGGCGCAGAATTCAGTTTCTCTTTTAACTCTTGAAAAGCATGTTCGTGCTTATCTTGCCATTCAAACTTGGAGTCCTTCATAAAACTAGTGAATGGGGCTGAATCTTCGAAAATCTTTCCACCAAATGACAATAATACCTAGCTAACCCAAGAAACTTCTAATCTCTGAAGATTTCTAAGTTGGCTCCAATTCAACACTACATCAATCTTTGCGGAATCCACTAAAATACCTTCCCGGAAAACATATCCCAAGAACTTGACTTCCTTGAGCCAAAACTCGCACTTGCTGAACTTGGCGACAATCTAGTTGTCTCTAAGGGTCTGTAAGGCAATCTTCAAATGCTTCTCGTGCTCTTCCATAATTTTTTAGCAAATCAAGATATCGTCGATAAAAATGAACTACTCTGGATGGGGTCTGAACACCCGATTCATTAAATCCACGAACAACACTAGGGCATTAGTCAAACCAAAAGACATAACCAATAACTTATAATGCCCATACCTCAATCAGAAAGTTGTCTTTGGAACGTCTTCTTCTTGAACAAGTAATTGATGATACCCTGATGGCAGATCGATCTTTGAAAACACTGAGGCTCCTTGTAATTGATCAAATAGATCTCCTATCTACGAAAGTGGGTACTTATTCTTGGTCGTAACCTTGATCAACTCTCTGTAATCTATGCAGAGTCGCTTTGATCCATCCTTCTTCCTCTTAACAAACAACACCGGTGTTTCCCACGGTGAAGTGCTAGGTTGGATGAATCCAAGGTTATATCTGCTTACTCAACTCTTGTATCTTTGTCGGTGCCATACGATACAAGGGTCTTTGATATCGATGTTATCCCTGGCATTAACTGAATGTCGAAGTCAATGTCTCACTTTTGGGGGCAATCTAGAGATGTCTCATAATACATCCTCAAACTCTTGTACTACTAGAATCTAAGCGATAGTAGTTTTTGTGTTGGTGCCTTCTATCGCAGCGAAATGAGTAGTGAGAAACATATCGCTCAACGGATTACACTGGAAAATGAATGACTGTGCTCCCAGTAATGCAAAGGAAATCATCCTACTAACGTAGTCAAATTTGGCACTGAACTTTGTTAACTAGTTGATTCCTAAGATTACATCGAATTCTCTCATCGATAGAACTATCAAATCTGCAGGTAACACTCGATCATCTAAAATCAGCACACACTCTTTATACACTTTTCCCAATTTTATAGTGACGCCCAATGGTAAAATCACGTTCAAAGCTACATCGAGGTTCTGAGGTTCTAAACCAAATTCCTGTATGACTCTATGTGCTATGAACGAATTTGTGGCTCCAGTATCAAATAAGACTGATGCGTTAGGAAATTAAGCTTGTGTCGACGGAGGATTAGGCACTTATCCTCTCGGACCATTCCATTATCTCTTCACTCCAACACTATGGTGCGAATTCAGGTAGCCACAAGTGGGGCGACTGACTGCCCTGAATGCAAACTGCTTCTGTTGCTGGCTCCTATACATAGTCTCCAAATTAGTGGCTAAGTGTACCAAATTCTCAAATGGCTGTATCACAAAACTCATGGCATGGCCTTGAATAGTCATCCCTAGCCCACACAGATATCTCTTGTTGTTCTTCTCTAAAGTATCCAACAGATGTGGGGTAAAACGAGATAACCTTTCAAAAGCAACTGTACATTCTTGAATAGTCTTGGCTCTTTAGACCAAATCCATAAATTCTTTGTCCATCTTATCTCTCTCAGATGTAGGAAAGCACTTCCATAGAAACATAGTCTTGAACGCTTCACAGCTCAGACATCTGATAGCATCTTGTCCTAAAGCGGCCTACTGAGCTTCCCACCATTCTATGGCAGAATAAGTAAGTTGAAACTCCGCAAACCTCTTCTTGTCAGCATCTGAGCAAACCAAAGCCTTGAAACACGACTCCATCTCTCTAATCCATTGTTCGACTTTTAATATTCTAGACACGCCATCAAGCTTCTCTAGCCATAAAGCTCTGAATCTTTCCAACAGCTTATCTCTAGTAGGTCTGAGGGGAGATGGCGGTGAATAATGATGCACACCTTGCTAATTGCCAATGTGCCTTTGGAGAAATCTCTCAAAAGCTGTAGTGGGGTCTAATCCTTCCGGTACCAGTTTGGCTGGTCCGGCTCCATTCCGGTTATTTCAAGTCACTCTAACCATCTTGACTCTGGGCACAAGTATACCTAGACACAATAACTTCTCAAATTGAACTAATGCCTTTAGGTGATAGTTTAGAGGTGTTCACAACCCAAAGTCGAATATCATTATATGCACACATACTATTTATACTCATGGGATGCAATCATATACGAGGATGTTGAGAAACAGAATCCTAGATGCAACAACATGAGAATTATGGAATAAAAGAACAATGAAAGTCGTGGTACGCAACTTAAGTCATAAGGCAGCTCTAGAAGTCTTCATCGAATCGGTGTCGTATCTATCTTAACATCATTCTAGCGAGGTAATCTGATGGTTCACAACTTAATGTAAGACATTCACGAGCACAACTAAACCTATTGCTCTGATACCAAACAATCCATGTCACGCCTCGGCGTTGCATTAATTAAGGGAAGTAAGCTTCATTATCAGACAGTAGGCTTGTAACAAGTTATAGATCGCATAATTGTCAAAAAACCAATGAAATATAAAATATCAGAGTAATATAGTAGCGGAAATGTTCTAAGTTCGGCATAAGCAATATCAGAGTCTTACAATCTCCATTATACATACTTATATTACAATCATCCAAAATTAAAAGAACAGAAGTCTAGAGGCCAAACAGCCAATAAGAACAACAACATTCAAACAAAAAGATAGATAATAAAATTCCCCAATAGGAACAAAATGGCCTCAGCATCACAAACGTCACATCAATTGGAAAAACCCCAACATTCCTCGTCCACATTCTCATGTCCACGGTACTCGCCCAGTAGAACACCATCTCCAACACCTGGAACTACAGTAGCAGGACACGGATGCCTAAAGCCACATGCCCATCAGCTGAGAGCTGAGTGAAATACTACAAACCAAACACAATATGAACATATACACCATTTATGTTATCACTTAGAAGTTATCGTGCCATTACGCATATTCTCGCCCAAAACCCAATGTTCTTCCCGACTATGGTCACCCAAAACCCAAAGTACACGAATCCACTGTGCCAATAACTCATAACTTGATAGTACTAGCTTCAGTCACACATGACCACATCATTGGTAGTGCTAGCTCCTGCCCACAACCACAACAACACTGAACCGATAGTACTAGTTTCTATCAACGCACGATAATCGACACATCATGTCCAATTCGGCCTTAAATTCATAAACCAGTCCAATTCGGCCATAACACAACTCCTAGCCTAATTTGGCCCTAACTCGACACCAAGCCCAATTTGTCCAATCATATATATTCCAAGCCCAATTCAACCTCAACACAATCGCCTAACCCAATTCGGCCCTAACTCAATCGTCCTAGTCCAATTCAGCCCTAACTCAACGACACATAGAATGGGACACAAAACACAACATGAATACAACACAACTGCAAAACAACGGATAGCAACACACTACAATAAACCATAAGACCGTTAAGGCCATACCATAAATGCCACCATATACAGAATAACCGATAAGGTTTCCAAAACAACGATGCAACACGACCATGCCTCCCATGACTGATAACACTTATTCATTTAAGTACATTATTCATGCATTATACATCATTACATCATTAATGATTTGACCCAACGTGTTACTAATTGATACACCCATAATTGGCTCTATTCTATGACCGAGCGGTTCAAATCAGCAGCCAGTTCATGTCCCGGTCAAATCATACACAACTCCTCAGATAAGCATCAACCCGAGCGGTCTAGTCTACCCGAAACTAATCATCCCGATAGGTTTATCCATGACCCGGCCAACAGGTCAGGAAAACCGCACGGGCACATCCCACTGCGGGAACAGATCATCCGGGCCCACAGGCATGATCCCGAGCATTACGGGTAGTTTCCTACTCAAGCTAGAAGACTAATGGAAAGTGTACACTATTTCCTAATCCAATTAGGAAACCTCCACAATTAATGCCAATCTATATCTATTGGATTATATTTCCTTATCCATGTAGGAGTAGCTCTCTTGCATCTATAAAAGAGACCTCTCACCCCCCATTGAAGGGGCCGACTTCTCAGTCTACACAGCACCTCTATAGCATTCATCAACATGCCCGGCCGGCCTACGGTAGTTCCAGACTTGTTGGTTCACCACAGGCCCCCGGCTCTTTTATAGTATAGTGAACGTGCTCAGACACACCCATGGACGAAGGTATCTTCATTAATAGGGCCGAACCACATACAAAACAAAACCAGTCTCTCACTCTCTCTCACTCTCTCATGAAACTGCTCTACTTTACTCTTACCAAATTTTGGCATCATTAGTTTGGCGCCGTCTGTAGGAAATGACAAGTCTTCTCATCAACAAATCTCTTGACTGATCATCATGCCACCGAAGAAGGGTAAGAAGGCCGATCAGCAGTCCGACCGGGATGTTCCTTCGGCCACGGCACCGGCTGCGGCAGTCATGACATCTAGACAGATCACCGCGACCCTCACACAACTCCTGGAGGGATAGTGTCAAATCCAGCAACAGATCGAAACCCTACTAGCATAGCAAAGCAGTCCTCCAGGGGCCAGAAAATGACCCGAGAACGTTGCGTACGGTCGGGAACCGATCTTGACCAGACAACGTGCTCGAGCCAACCCGTCTCGTGTTGAGGATGCCAGAGACATCAACAGTGGGCGTGCTACCCGAGAGGAAAGGCGAGAGCATATGGCCCATAGGGTTAAGAGCCGAGTCATCCCTGGGTGCACGATTACCCGGAGTCATAGCCGAGCCCAATCCCAGAGGACAGCACCTCGCCATGAAGAAGAAGCCTTTTCCACTAACCCGACCAGCCCCTTAGATACCTGTCGGGAAGGAGTGGAAGCCTGAGTCAAGGACTTACAGAAGCAGATCAACGGAGTGGCCAAAAAGCTTGGTCAAAACCGTGTTCCGAATCAAGCCAATACCGAGACAGAGTCACTGTTTTCCAACCAGATCACGAGGTTTGGCATCTCGCGCAAATTTAAGCAGCCTCGCCTAGATCCCTATAATGGCTCGGGAAGCCCAGTCGACCACGTCCGAACCTATAAGGCTCAGATGGCCTTAGCCACCAACTTCGATGAACTACACTGCCTAGCCTTCCCCAGCACTTTGAAAGGCCCGACCATGTAGTGGTTCTACTCTTTGGAGCCCCGATCGGTCTGCAGTTTCAAGCAACTCAGCAAGCAGTTCATCAACCAGTTCATTGGCATGCACGAACGGCCAAAGCCTGACATACATCTACTGACAGACATACAAAGGGATAATGAGACCCTCAAGGTGTTCACCGGCCGGTTTAATCAAGAGAAGCTCGGCATCTATGATCTTGATGAAACCACCGCTATCATAGCCTTCTGCTCGGGAGTTCAACGCATCAATTTGTTGGGTTTGTGCCCTCAAACCATTACTTTCTGTATGAGACATTGACATTTTAATATATGGATATCAGCTTTACATTTTATTGTGTATGTTCTTTTCATGAGATGATTGTTAATCCTTAAGTATTATAGTAAGTAATTCGTGTGTGTATGAGATGCACACAAGTGAGATACGAATTACTATTCTTTAATACTTAGAATGTGTCACAGTGGATGATGAGACTGGATACCTCATCAAGTCTACACTGTAGCATAATTAACTACCATTGGATGGAGTGATTAATCTCAATCACTAGAGTGTAGCTCTTAGTTGATATGCTAGTGCTTATAGTGCATTGACGGACCTGAGTTTCCTATTGACGCTTAAGGCTGTCAAACAGTCAATAGGAACTCATAACTTGTATAAGGTACGTGTTCTCAATCTTGAGACGATTATGAACACAGACTGTGGATATGACTGCTTTGATTTACCAATCAGTGAGGTCTATAAAAGATCAACACCTGGGTATCTTGGGTATGTCATGTTCATAGGGTTGTGAACATGCATTGTCAAGATAGAATCTACCCTCTGTATCAGAGTAAGCATTCCCTTGAGAATGTCACCAAGTCGATTACTGAGTACTGCAGTCTTGTTGATAAGAGTTATCAACATGTTTGGTAATCATGAGAGGTGAATGGGACTCAAGGAATACAAGAAGTAATCATGATTCAGGTTGACAGTTACAGTTATCCGATTACCTGAATATGATTACGAATGCTGACGGTAGAGGGACATTAGTGCACCATACAAGTCTAGTTATCGCTTCGGATATGTTCTTTTGCGTTGGAGTTCAGTTATCGTTTTATAGTGGAGTAAACTTTAACTGACCAGTTAGTTAGTTTGCTGATCAAAGAGTTTGGTCATGGTAATTAACAAACTGGTCTGAGCCAACAATAAAGAGCCTAGGAGGTCCCACTCTTAGCTCCGCCAGGATGCTTGGAAAGATGCTTGAGGATGATGTCCAGACAGGTTCGATCGATCGAAGATGTCTCGATCGATTGAAGTCTGAAGGTTCGATCGATCGAAGATGGTTCGATCGATCGAATGTTCGATCGATCGAAGGCACTTCGATCGCTCGAAATCTAGGTCGGTTCTGGGAATCTATAAATAGGGCAGCTGCGTTCTGGAAAAGGTTGTTCGTCGTTTTGAACGTCAGAAGCTGCAGAAACTGTTTTGGAGTCCCAAAACCTTCTCTATCCTCTCCATTAGGGTTCCCACCAACCCTAGTCTTTCTGGCAGGCATCCGCAGGAGTCATAAGGGTGAAGATCATCTAGTGGAGGCTGCTGGAAGTTGAAGATCAGAATTGGGTTCAAGACACTAAGGTATAACTCGTGTCCCCTCTTGTGCGTATCTATAGAATTGACGAGTAGTAGATCCAGGCATGCCAATAAAGTTTCATAACTTGATTTTTCCGCTGCGCGTTTAAACTTTCCATTTAAACCTGTTTTTCCAACAATTGGTATCAGAGCCACGCTCGTTTGGATCTATAGATGCGTTTTTTGGAACACTATTTTGATTTGCATGTTGATTTTAGAACTGCTTTCGAAACTGCATCGTCACAGATCTGTTTCTGCAGTGTTATCGCAGCAGTATACAAATCTGTGATTGCATTGGATGCAAGATGGGTTCGATCGATCGAAGAATGTTCGATCGATCGAACGCTCTGTACTCGAGCGATCGAACAGGTTTCGATCGATCGAAACCTTCTGTTGTTCGAGCGATCGAATAGAGTTCGATCGATCGAGACAGACTCTTTGTCAGGATCTTTGTTTCACAGTCTTAAAGAGTTTTGAAATTGAAAAACTTTAATTTTAAAATATTCTGCAAAAATTTTTAATCATTATGTGAAATAGAATGTTCAAGCGATTGAACAGTGTTCAATCGATCGAAGGTTCGAGCGATCGAACGGTCTTCGATCGATCGAACTATGACAGAGAAGTTAGATGCTGTTTTGAGTTCTAATTCAGTATGTAAAGAGTTTATATACTGTGTGAATCGATTAAGGTTTCCAATAGTTATATTTTATTATATATATATATATATGCGTGGATGTGTGTTCAACTAACCTTTTGCAGCAAAAGTTAGTCGCTATCTCCCATGGCGCCAAGAGCATTTAATTTTGTGTTTGAATGTTTTGAGATTGGTGCATGTCATAATTTATTAATGGTTTGGTTTTAAGGCGTATGTAAAGGGCGCTGCGGCTTCAATCCTACGAAAAGGAAAGTCGCACCGGTTTCCCTAGCCTTTTATTTCCTTTTTTGCTATTTCTTTTTTTTAGATAAATTGTAAGCTTCAAAAGAAGCATAGGTCCAATGTAATAGAATTAGAAATTCCATGAAGATGGAGCAAGGAGCCGTTGTCCATGAAGATGGAGCCGGAGGTGACCAAACCAAGAAGGTGGTTCTATGGAAATAGAGCCATGGGAGATAGAGGCATTGTTTGAATGCCTATATTTCATTTTAGTTTTTTGTTTTATGTGCTTGTTTAGTGATTGGCGTATAATACATTGTTGCATGCACTTAAAACAAGTTTTCTAAAATAAAATTCAAAAACCGTTTTCAACACATTAGTAAACATTGGATGTTTATGGGTAGTGTGTGGAAACATTTTTTCAAAAGCAAAATCCTTAATTTACTAAATCTAGTGGGAGAGGGTCTTATTAAATAACACCCACGATCTTCCATTAACGGTTCATTGTAAGATGAGTAGTGTATTCTGTGTCACCTCGCCAGGGGTGATCATTCCATACGGAGGGTACACTGCTCATTGGTTACTAGATGTGAACTTCCTATGGATAGGATCAATCAGACGTGTTAGAGGGTGACCACCACACGGAGGCGCTACTTGAGACGGTTGTGATTGGATCCTAGTTAATGGTACACACTAGCTAAGCTATGGATAAGGGATCCCACACGGGGCATTATTCAGAAACTTAGAGATCAAATAGGTTCGGGAGTCATGGCTATTTTGCAAGAGTTGCATAGCGGATAAGTCATGATAAATCGAAAGATCGAACATTGACCACCACACGGAGGCTTTATTCTTTCGTTTCGATATTCCGGCGACTTTGTTTTTAAATAAGAGTTTTAAGGATTCTTTTATTTCAAACTGTCAATTCTGATATCCATATATATTTTGTTTGTTTGATTTTCAGTAAATCATAATGTCTGGATCTGCATTTAGTCCACTTGCCACCATACTCACTCAAAACAAGTTAACTGGAAATAACTACACTGAATGGAAACGTAACCTTGACATCGTTTTAACTGCGGAGGATCACATATATGTCCTCACCACCCCAAGCCCTGAAGAACCCGCGGCAAATGCTTCGGCAGCTGCCAGACGCGAGTTCGACAAATGGAAGAAGTCGAATGGAATGGCCCGTTGTTACATTCTGGCCTCAATGGCTGGTGTGTTACAACACCAATTCCAATCGAACGATTCTGCCAGTGACATTATCACATCCCTGAAAAAGATGTTTGGGGAGCATGGCAGGCCTGCCAGACAGGTAGCCATGCAGAAGATAATGAGTGCAAAGATGTCGGAAGGTACTCCAGTCAAAGAACATGTTTTAAAAATGATTGGTTATTTAAACGAACTGGAGACCTTGGGAGCCAACATCGATGCACAGACCCAAGTTGATATGATCCTCAACTCGCTGTCGCCATCATTCGCTCAATTCAAACTAAACTATAATATGAATCAAATGAATTTTTCAATGAGCGAATTGATGAGTTCTCTTTTGGCAGCGGAAGGGGTGATCAAACCTGGGGTCAACGTTTTGAACGTTGAGAAAAGCGCTTCCTCTTCCCGATCTGTACCGAAAGGAAAGAAAGGGAAGAAGAAGGCTGGCACTGGTGGTTCAAGTGTTGGACCGGTCCCTAAGATTACAAAATCTAAGGGAAAAGGTAAGGGCAAAGGGAAGGTGGGTGGCCAAGGCAAAGGAAAGTGTTTCCAATGCGGTGAGAAAGGCCACTGGAAGAGGAACTGTCCAGAATTCTTAGCTACAAGAGTTCAAGGTATGATCGAATCACATGTGATTGAAGTAAGTTTTATTACGGATACTTCAAACACTTGGTGCATTGATTCTGGTGCGACTAACCATATCTGTAATTCATTGCAGGGGTTCAGATCAACCAGGAAATGCAGTGATGGGGAGATCGTGCTTACTCTAGGTTCTAGCGCAACCGTATCTGCGGTTGCTATAGGAGTCGTAGTTTTAGAATTTCTAGACAATAAAGTTTTGATTTTATCAGATGTACTTTACGTCCCTTCAATGAGACGTAATTTAATTTCAGTTTCTAATTTATCGAATAATGGTTATTCTTTTCATTTTGGAACTGAAGTTGTGATTAAAAGAAATAGTTCTTTTATATGTTCTGGTGTTAAATCAAATGGTTTATATGTGATTACTCCCAATATTTCTAAAGATTCTTGTATGGAACTTAATAACTCAGTGGTAACTGTACCATCTAAAAGAAAGAGACCTTCCACTAATCCAACAAAGCTTTGGCATATGAGGCTTGGTCATATCAATCTAAATAGGATTGGCAGACTAGTCAAAGAAGGGGTCTTAGGCAATTTGGTTCTCGAACCAATAGAAGTCTGCGAGTCTTGTTTAGAGGGTAAGATGACCAAAAGGCCCTTTCCTGCAAAGGGCAATAGAATCAATGCATTGTTGGAATTAGTTCATACTGATGTGTGTGGACCAATAAATATTAGAGCAAGGGGTGGTTATGAGTATTTCATAACATTTACTGATGACCACTCTAGGTATGGATATGTGTACCTAATGCAGCACAAGTCTGAAGCCTTTGAAAAGTTCAAAGAGTTTAGGGCTGAAGTGGAGAAGCAATTGGGCACACATATCAAGGCCGTTCGATCTGATCGAGGTGGCGAGTACCTCTCTAATGAATATATTGATCACCTCGTACAGAATGGGATTCTGTCACAGTTGACTGCACCTGGCACGCCTCAGCAAAATGGTGTAGCGGAGAGAAGGAATCGGACTCTTTTAGACATGACTAGGTCAATGATGAGTTATTCTGAGTTACCTTTATTTCTTTGGGGTTATGCTTTGGAAACCGCTGCTTACATATTAAATCTAGTACCAAGCAAATCTGTTCCCAGGACACCACGAGAGATGTGGATTGGGCGCAAGCCTTCTTTGCAACATCTCCGGATATGGGGATGTCCGGCACATGTGCTAAAAGGAAAGATGAGCAAGTTGGATTCTAGATCGGAAGTATGTTACTTCGTAGGGTATCCAAAGGGTACTTATGGATGGTATTTTTATGATCCAAGAGAACAGAAGGTGTTCGTCAGTACGAATTCTATTTTCTTGGAGGATGATTATATCATGAACCATAAACCTAAGGGAAGGATAGATCTTAGAGAGATAGAAGGAGAGCCCTCAGTCCAACCCGTAGTTAATAACGATGTAAATCAGGAAAACACCACTTCTTCACCTATTTCCGCACCAGTACCTCGTCGTAGTGGGAGGATTATCAGCCAGCCTGATAGATACATGTTCTTAGGAGAAGTTTTTGAA
The DNA here is from genome assembly GCA_033977485.1 of Hydrangea macrophylla. NCBI lineage: Eukaryota > Viridiplantae > Streptophyta > Magnoliopsida > Cornales > Hydrangeaceae > Hydrangea > Hydrangea macrophylla. Next base: position 15,054,281 of record CM066992.1, read on the forward strand.
GCTGTCTCCATAGAATCTGAATCTGATCCTACCACATACGAAGAGGCAATGGATGATGTTGATTCAGCTCATTGGGTTAAAGCTATGAAGGCTGAATTGGAATCTATGGATTCTAATCAGGTCTGGGATCTTGTAGAACTTCCAGCCAATATTAAACCCATTGGCTGTAAGTGGGTCTACAAGAGGAAAAGAGGATCTGATGGAAAGGTTGAGACCTTTAAGGCAAGGCTTGTTGCGAAAGGTTATACTCAGAGGGAGGGCATTGACTATGAGGAAACCTTCTCGCCGGTGGCCATGCTCAAGTCCATCAGAATACTCTTATCCGTTGCTGCATGCCTAGATTTTGAGATCTGGCAGATGGACGTCAAGACTGCATTCTTGAATGGCAATCTTGAGGAGGACATCTATATGCAACAACCAGAAGGGTTCATAGCTGGTCGGAAAGGTAACTTGGTATGCAAGTTGCAAAAGTCCATTTATGGGCTTAAGCAGGCATCCAGAAGTTGGAACATACGATTTGACCAAGCGGTCAAATCGTTTGGTTTCACACAGAATCTGGATGAACCTTGTGTATACAAGAAGAGTGAAGGGAAAGTGGTGACTTTTCTTGTGCTTTACGTTGACGACATTCTACTCATTGGAAATGATGTAGCGGCATTGTCAACGGCCAAGGTTTGGCTAGCTAGTACTTTCGATATGAAGGATCTAGGAGAGGCGAGCTATATTCTTGGGATAAAGCTCTTTCGGGATCGCAAGCGAAAGATAATGGGATTATCTCAAGCTGGTTATATCGATAAGGTGCTAACTAGGTTTTCAATGGATAATTCGAAGAAAGGTTTGTTACCTTTCAGGCATGGTTTAGCGTTCTCCAAGGACCAGTGTCCAAAGACACAGGAGGAGAGGAATCGCATGACAGGAGTTCCCTATGCTTCTGCAGTGGGAAGTCTCATGTATGCGATGTTATGCACTAGACCAGATATCTGCTTTGCCGTTGGCATGGTTAGCAGATATCAGTCGAATCCGGGTCCAGAGCACTGGACAGCCGTTAAGCACATTCTTAAGTACTTGAGAAGAACTAAAGATTACATGCTTATGTACGGTGGTAGTGAGTTAATTCCAGTGGGATACACTGACTCGGACTTTATGTCAGATAAAGATTTGAGGAAGTCGACGTCCGGTCATCTCTTTACCTTGGGAGGTGGTGCTGTCAGTTGGAGGAGCATTAAGCAGAAATGCATTGCAGACTCAACTACAGAAGCTGAGTATGTGGCTGCTTGTGAAGCCGCAAAGGAAGCTGTTTGGCTCAAGAAGTTCCTTATGGAACTCGAGGTGGTACCAGCGTCGCTGTCGCCTATTACGCTTTATTGTGATAATAGTGGGGCAGTGGCTCAGTCCAAGGAGCCAAGGAACCACGGAAAGGGAAAGCACGTAGAGCGGAAATATCATCTTATCCGAGATATTGTTCAACGTGGAGATGTGACTGTCACCAAGATTGCCACAGCTGACAATCTTGCTGATCCGTTTACAAAGGCCTTGCCCCAGAAGGTCTTTGATCGTCATCTAGATAGTCTAGGTCTTAGATGTAGTTCTGAATGGTTATGAGTGCAAGTGGGAGTTTGTTGGGTTTGTGCCCTCAAACCATTACTTTCTGTATGAGACATTGACATTTTAATATATGGATATCAGCTTTACATTTTATTGTGTATGTTCTTTTCATGAGATGATTGTTAATCCTTAAGTATTATAGTAAGTAATTCGTGTGTGTATGAGATGCACACAAGTGAGATACGAATTACTATTCTTTAATACTTAGAATGTGTCACAGTGGATGATGAGACTGGATACCTCATCAAGTCTACACTGTAGCATAATTAACTACCATTGGATGGAGTGATTAATCTCAATCACTAGAGTGTAGCTCTTAGTTGATATGCTAGTGCTTATAGTGCATTGACGGACCTGAGTTTCCTATTGACGCTTAAGGCTGTCAAACAGTCAATAGGAACTCATAACTTGTATAAGGTACGTGTTCTCAATCTTGAGACGATTATGAACACAGACTGTGGATATGACTGCTTTGATTTACCAATCAGTGAGGTCTATAAAAGATCAACACCTGGGTATCTTGGGTATGTCATGTTCATAGGGTTGTGAACATGCATTGTCAAGATAGAATCTACCCTCTGTATCAGAGTAAGAATTCCCTTGAGAATGTCACCAAGTCGATTACTGAGTACTGCAGTCTTGTTGATAAGAGTTATCAACATGTTTGGTAATCATGAGAGGTGAATGGGACTCAAGGAATACAAGAAGTAATCATGATTCAGGTTGACAGTTACAGTTATCCGATTACCTGAATATGATTACGAATGCTGACGGTAGAGGGACATTAGTGCACCATACAAGTCTAGTTATCGCTTCGGATATGTTCTTTTGCGTTGGAGTTCAGTTATCGTTTTATAGTGGAGTAAACTTTAACTGACCAGTTAGTTAGTTTGCTGATCAAAGAGTTTGGTCATGGTAATTAACAAACTGGTCTGAGCCAACAATAAAGAGCCTAGGAGGTCCCACTCTTAGCTCCGCCAGGATGCTTGGAAAGATGCTTGAGGATGATGTCCAGACAGGTTCGATCGATCGAAGATGTCTCGATCGATTGAAGTCTGAAGGTTCGATCGATCGAAGATGGTTCGATCGATCGAATGTTCGATCGATCGAAGGCACTTCGATCGCTCGAAATCTAGGTCGGTTCTGGGAATCTATAAATAGGGCAGCTGCGTTCTGGAAAAGGTTGTTCGTCGTTTTGAACGTCAGAAGCTGCAGAAACTGTTTTGGAGTCCCAAAACCTTCTCTATCCTCTCCATTAGGGTTCCCACCAACCCTAGTCTTTCTGGCAGGCATCCGCAGGAGTCATAAGGGTGAAGATCATCTAGTGGAGGCTGCTGGAAGTTGAAGATCAGAATTGGGTTCAAGACACTAAGGTATAACTCGTGTCCCCTCTTGTGCGTATCTGTAGAATTGACGAGTAGTAGATCCAGGCATGCCAATAAAGTTTCATAACTTGATTTTTCCGCTGCGCGTTTAAACTTTCCATTTAAACCTGTTTTTCCAACACAAGTGCCCCGCGTCGTTCCACAGAAATCGACCGGAAACTTTGGTTGAGCTCTCTAAGAGGTTGGAAAATATATTGACACTGAAGAGTTTCTGAAGACCAAAGACCCCGGGCAAGAAAGCGACAAGTCTTCCGGAAGCAAGCGAAAGCAAAATCAGCCCAGGAGTTCTGACAGTTCTTCCAGTTCACAGCAGTCTGAGTCCGGCAATCCCTACCCGACCACCAATTCGCAGCAGTCCGGGTCAGACAGCCCCGACCGAATCTCCAGCTCACAGCAGGCAAGGTTCGGCAGTCCCGACCTGACCTCCAGTTCACATCGGTCAGGTTCAAGCAGTTCCAACTTTGTCTCCAGCATAGAGAAGTCAGGGGCTCGATGATCTTGATCCGACCACATGAGGCTCCACCGATTGTCAAAGTGCCCTTCCAAAAACCTCGGGCCTAACCCCGAGGCATACAAAGACCTCTGGCCTAACCCCAAGGCATATAAAGACCTCGGGCTCCGAACCCAGGCATTAAAAGACCTCGGGCTCAGAACCTAGGCACTAAAAGGACCTCGGGCTCCAAACCCAGGCACTAAAGACCTCGGGATCGCACACAAGGCAAAAGACCTCGGGGTCACACCCTAGGCACAAGCTTCGCTTAGGTCTAACTGATAATGGGGGCAAACCCCCTAGGTGGCTGATGATGGCAAGCTTCAAAAGACCCTACAACCACCATGTTCCAGGTCGGTTACCTACAGTCATAGCCTCTGTAAGACCCTCGTCTTAGCGAAAGCTTGGGGGCAAGACGGCATAGTGAACTAAACAGGTAATCACACCGGGTATCTACGGGCCTCGCAGATAACCAAGTCAAAATCTTGGACAACCCAAGCACCTACAATACTCAGAGGCATTAACTCCAATTAGGTCCAAACCGACGATACAGGTGATTAAAATCTCTTAGGTTGGCCGAAGACAGAGGAGCAAAAAGACCCTAAAGCAACGTGATTTAGGTCGGCTCTGCCAACTTGGTTAAACTCTTCTCCCGACGGTCTTGACGAAGGCTGACTGGGCGGAAGATAACCATCCAGGGGAGTTAACATAAAAGGACCCTAAAGCAATATGCTTTAGGTCGGCTTTTCCAACATAGTAAAACTCTTCTACCCACAACCTTGACGAAGGTTCACGAGCAGAAGATAACCATCCTGGAGGCTAACTCAAGCAAAAAGACTCCAAAGTAGGCCGAGTCTCAACTCTCGATCACTTCCCGAGCATTCAAAGACTCCGAATTAGGCCGGGTCTCAACTCTCGATTAGTTCCCGAGCACCTAAAGGTCCCGAGCTAGGGTAGGTCTCAACTCTCAGCCAGTTCCTGAGGACTCACCAGGCTCAGAGCCCCTGAGGCAGCTCAGACAGTGGCAAGTAACATCAAACTGATTTCTAAACTTGCCTCGATATAGCATCTGGCCAACCTTGGAAATGGGGGGCAGCTGATACACCCAAAATTGGCTCTATCCTATGACCGAGTGGTTCAAATTAGCAGCCAGTTCATGTCCCAGTCAAATCATGCACAACTCCTCGGACAAGCATCATCTCGAGCGGTCTAGTCTACCCGAAACTAATCATCCCGAGCGGTTCATCCATGACTCGGCCAACAGGTCGAAAAAATTGCACGGGCACATCCCACAGCGGGAACAGATCATCCGGGCCCACAGGCATGATCCCGAGCATTACGGGTAGTTTCCTACTCAAGCTAGAAGACTAATGGAAAGTGCAAACTATTTCCTAATCCAATTAGGAAACCCCCACAATTAATGTCAATCTATATCAATTGGATTATATTTCCTTATCTATGTAGGAGTAGCTCTCTTGCATCTACAAAAGAGACCTCTCACCCCCCATTGAAGGGGTCGACTTCTCAGTCTACACAGCACCTCTATAGCATTCATCAACATGCCCGGTCGGCCTTCGGTAGTTCCACACTTGTTGGTTCACCACAGGCCCCCGGCTCTTTACAGTATAGTGAACGTGCTCAGACACACCCGTGGACGTAGGTATCTTCATTAACAGGTCTGAACCACATACAAAAAAAACCAGTCTCTCACTCTCACTCTCTCTCTCTCTCATTAAACTGCTCTACTTTACTCTTACCAAATTTTTGCATCATCACTAATAACGTTATCAAACTAATCATAATAGTAATCCACAAAAATATAGAATTAACATATTAAAAAAATTGACATATGAAGAATGAATTAATTGTTCGCTTAAATATGGTACTACTAACTAAGCATACAGTACAACTATAGAATTAATAAGCTCGTCCATATACATAGCACGACTATATTAACTTCATCATATAAACAAGCAAAGAAAACAAGAACTGTCAGGCTCGAGCGCTTGGACCACTCGAGCGCTCCAGGTTTGAGCACTTGAGCGCTCGCACTTAGCAGATTTCCAACAGACTATTTTAAGTTATAGTTTAACTATGATTTTAACTCATTAACTTTGAAATCTTTAATCCAATCACACATACAACTTATAAAACAGAGTATATATGCCCATATATACATTATACATTACTTATAACATTCACAAAGTGATCAACAATTAAATGGATGATGAAAATTATGTAAACTTGAGGAATAGATGAAGATTATGATGATCTAAAGAAAGATTTTACTAAATCAAACATATGCAACAAAAAATTGCAAATTATATATATGCACATTGTATGTGAGTTGTAATACTCACTATGCAATCAAGATGAAATGGTAGAGGATTATGCTTAGAAAGAAGAAGATGATGATGATCAATCTTCAAAAACCCACCACATGCAAGCTCCAAAGTTCAAATCTACCTTTGATCCTCTAACACTTAGCTCCAGAACTTCAAGGGTGGGGGTATGAATATGTGTGTGTGCTTATGGAAGGATTGAGTGAAGAATCCTTGGACATGGAAGGTGAAAATGTGTGTATGTATAAACTTGCAAGAACTCTCCCTCACAAACCCTCTCTATCTTACTCTGCTTTTAGACATCCAAAATGGAGAAATGGATGGGTATTCATAGAATTTTGAGAGCCTAGGGGCAAGAAGGTCATTTCATACATTTTTAAGCTTGAGCACTCGGGTTTGGAAAGTTAAGAAAGGTTTGTTTTGTTATCATGAATTATGTTATGAAATGTATGTTCATACATGGAATGTCAAGCACTCTCGGAATATCATTTACATATATAGAAAATGTTAATAACAAATATCCAAAAAAATTACATTATAGATAATAGAAAATACAGGTGCTACACCATTCCTATACTCGTATGATAGCTGTTGTTGTAGGCAAACTTTATCAGCGACAGGTGTGTCTCCCCAAGAACTCTCAAAATCTATAATGCTTGTGCATAGCATGTCCTCCATCACTTGGTTGACTCGTTTAGTCTGTCCATCGATTCGCAGATGGAAGGATGAACTCAAGTTCAGTGTAGTCCCCATTGATGTCTAAAGACTCTTCCAAAATTTTGTGGTGAAACGTGAATCTCGATCTGACACGATCAAAATAGGTATACAGTGTAGTTTCATGACTTGTCGAATGTATATCCGGCTCAAACAATCTACTGGATACGTCATGATATAGGTAATAAAATGCGCCTTCTTGGTAATTCAATCCACTATTACCCAAATAGCGTCATGGTTTTGCCATGACCTTGGAAAACCTACCACGAAATCTATTGTAGTGTTCCCATATCCATTAGGGTATTGGTAATAGCTGAAGAAGTCTGGGTGGTTTTTTGGTATTCTGCCTTCACTTGCTTATAAGTAAGACATTGAGCTACATACACAGCTACTTCTCTCTTCATTCCTTCCCACCAGAAATTTCTCTTTAAGTATTTATACATCTTTATGCCTACGGGGTGTACAGTCATTTGTGACTTGTGTGCCTCATCCAACACATCTTTTCTGAGATTCCTCGCTAGGCACACACAGTCTATCTTTAATCCTCAAGGATCCGTCTATACTGATACTCCATACTTCTGGTTCCTTCGCTGACATCTTAGGGAACCATAGTTTCAAATCCATAGTTAATTACTAAGCCTCTAGGACACAGCTAATTAGAGTCAGTAATATGACAAGACATCCGAGATGTTGTCCTTCCATTGATTCCACTAGCTGAAGGTCGAACTCGACTAAAATCTCCAATACTTGCCATTCTTGAATCAATATTTAGATGGAGTCAGTGGCTCAAAGCGTCAGCCACAATATTTGCTTTACCCATACAATATTGCAACAAAAAGTCATAATCCTTGAGTAACTCCATCCATCTCCGTTGATGCATGTTCAACTCCCTCTAAGAGAACATGTATCTGAAACTCTTGTGATCTGAGAATATATCTAACTTCTCTCTATACAAATGGTGTCTCCAGATCTTTCGAGCAAACACTTTTGCAGCCAATTCTAAGTCATGCGTAGGGTAATTCCTCTCATGTATCTTTAACGGTCTTGATCCATACGCAATAACGTTTCCATCCTGTATAAGCACACATCCAAGTCCTTGGTGTGATGCGTCACTTTAGATTATAAATCTTAATGTGCTCTTGGGTATCGCTAGTACCAATGCTGATGATAATCTTTCCTTTAACTCTTGAAATGCACCTTCATGTTTATCCGATCATTCATACTTCATCTCCTTTCTTGTCAAATTCATCAGTGGTCCTGCAATCTTGGAGAATCCTTCCACAAATCTCTGATAATATCCAGCTAGATTGAGAAAACTTCTAACTTCTGTTGTATTGGTTGGTCTATTCCAACTTAAGACCGCGTCGAACATAGATGAGTCTACCAAGAAGCTACAACATCCAACTCATAGATGAAAGACTAGATTTCAATACACCTAGATACACTAATGCTCTGTCTACCACTTTTAAGAACATATTCACAGTCCGTCACAAGTTATAGACACCACGTCAGTCCATCCCCCTCTTTTGAGAGCATACACATAGTCCACAGCAAATCAAGGATATAAATCTTCAAGCAAAGACATATTAATTCTATTGCCATAACTTAACGACATCTACTAGTGATAATGGTTCACCACTTCTAAGGACATATGCTTAGTCCACCAATTTTAAGGATATATGATTAGATCACTAGCTATCTTAGGGCCATTGGTCCGGTCCATCGCTTTTAAGAACATATGACTGACCAATGACCGTCCCTATTATCCTCCCAAAACTTATCAAATCTACTTAATGCTACACTATCACTGAATCGTGACATTCCCATATGGCCTAACTACTTTGATAAAAGTGAACGGATATCAACTGGATTAGGATCGATATCTAACTAATATTCTGAACCTTGATACATTACTTGTAATGTCATTTCGTTATAGTGTCGCATCATAAATAAGCGCATAACAAAAGTATGTAATAGTATTTAAATAACTACGAAGTTTATGTAATAAACAAGTCAATAGTAGTATTCTATAAATACCAATTGATTGAGATAGGGGTTCAATCGATTGGGTAAAAGATAGTTTCAATTGATTGAAGTCATTTTCAATCGATTGGGGTAAAAGATAGTTTCAATCGATTGAAGTCATTTTTAATCGATTGGGTAAACACTAGATTCAATCGATTGAAATCCATTTCTATCGACTGAGATAAGTTCAATCGATTGAATCATAGTTCAATCGATTGAACTAGTCATCTTTTCCAGAAACTGGGCAGTGACACCCAGAACTTTAGTTCAATCGATTGAAATAGTCATCTTTTCCAGAAACTGGGCAGTAACGCCCAAAAATTTTGGGATGCCTTTAGGTCCATTCCTTCACGTTAAAACTCATAAATATACTACGCCTAAGCTACTGAGTGTGTTTAGAACTCACCAAAGAGAAAAGGGTTTGCTTGGTGCGAGCTTCAAAGCCTCAGTGGAGATTCAATGGAGTCCTCTCTCTCTCTCCCTATCTACTCCTTTCTTCTTTTCCTGACAACGGGTATGTATATGATGTATGTGTGTATATAGATATATATATATATGAGAGTATGTGTATATATATCAATCTTCTCTCACTCTAACTCTCTCTCTCTCTCTCTCTCTCTCTCTCTCTCTCTCTCTCTGGTTTAAAAACCCATACACATACAAATTGAACCCATATATTTAGAGAAAGAAAGGGCAAGGTGGCAATCCCTGTGCAAAACTGGAGATAAGGTTCAGGCCTCTTTCAATCGATTGATATAAGTTCAATCGATTGATAATAGGTCGGTCAATGTTTAATCGATTGAGATGAGTACAATCGATTGTAATGGGTTTCACGTCATGGATTCAGGTCGGCAGATTTTTAATCGATTAATATAAGTTCAATCAATTGAGAAGAACATCATGTCAATCAATTGAGAGAAGTTCAATCAATTGAGAAAGACATTAAGTCAATCGATTGAGAATAGTTCAATCGATTGGAAAAGACTTTACAGGTATAGTCAAGGCAATTATACTGAATCTCATTGTATTAATATATATCCAAAAATACAGGGTATTACATATCATGTCTTATCATTATTATCCCACATACACACCACACACCATGAATGGGTACATATACGAAGATAGTAATCCCCAAAGTTGGCAAGCACCCTCTAATGACCCGTATTATCAAACATATCCTTCTAGAGAGTGCTACCAATAGTAAGAACAATGGGTAGAGGATGTTAAGGATAGTAGCAAGCATCAACTGATGCTTGAATTTACAAATAGAACAAATCAACTAGCTGCCTCAATTGGTAGATATGTGGAAACTAGATATACACAAGAAAGTAATAGCCTACCTATTCCAGAACCTCCTTCTGGAGAGCTCTCTCAGCCACAGTGGGGAAATAATTAGTATAACAGTAATAAAAATAGTGGTAGTCCCCAATATTATCAAATATTTCAAGAACCTACTCTTGAAGAGCTTTATCAACCACAAGGAAATGAGGATTACTACCAAGAACAATGGGGAAGTATGGCATATAGTTATAATAAGGAGACTTGTGAAGTTGAGAATAATGGTAGGCAATAATTAATGTTTGAAATGTTAAATAAAATTAATGAGTTGGCTAACTCAGCTGATAAATTTTTAGAAAATATGTCCAAACTACAAATCACTAGCCAACCCATAAAAAGACTACCTCAATCCTTCAACCCTACAACCTGAATTTCTAGATTCACATCTTGAAATTGTAGAACCATTATCTCCTAAATATAAACCCCAACAAGTCAACTCACTAACTTACTGGGCTAAAATGCATAATAATTTTGTTCAAAGAATTCCAATTGGTGATACATTTAGTGAGGAGAATTATGAGGATGAGAGTGAACATTTAGTTGATAATGAAAATTTAGGTGAAAATATGAACACACATGTTGAGGAGTTCCTTGATAACTCCAATTCCATCTTAAAAAGTGACCTTAGGAAGCATGTAATTCAAGAGTCTATTTCCTGAGTGGATTCCTATGATTTTCACGAACCCTCGCCTCTTTCCAGTGAAGAGGTTGTGTTATGAATTCACACATCACCTATTCCCACTTTCACTCAAAACTCTTATTAGGAACTTAAAATGCATGTGTACCCCCATTTCTGAAATAGAGTGTGTTGTGGAAGATGCTTGTAAGGATTCTAATACGTGCATTCCTCAAGATTTTGAATTGAAAAATTCTATCAGAGAGGACTTCGAGACTGAAATTGATATTTCTACTCCAGTTCAGTCCAAAATAGTCCATTAGAACAGAAATCCAATCTAAGTGATAAAATTTAATAGATTTTGTTCTAACATAAGGGGAGGGTAACGACGCTTCATTAAAATAATGACTTAGACCATACCTCTTCTATTAAACCGTGGCCACCCCCTGCCTCTAAACTTGAGGAAGATATAGGAAATGCACACAACGTGGAACATAATGAAAACTTAATCTCAAACGACCCCTTAGAGGGTGCATTAGAGGAGTTCTTAGCTAGCACGGATCCTATTGACACTAACGTAGAGTCTAAGGAAGTTAATGAGTGGATAGATACCTTCATAGAAAAAGTTGTAACTGAATGGGAAATCCATCTAGATAATTTCTTGAGTTTAGATTCTAAAACGTATGGCATAATTCCAATAAATGTTCTTGACGACCTTTGAGGCCATGTGTCTTGCATCATCTCCTCTGACCTTGAGCCTGACATCAGTTGGGTGAGATGTGTTTTTTTTAGTATTCTCCCGTTCTCTTAACTGTCAAACTCTTTCATTGGGATGATACTCAGAAATTTCGATTATTGCTCTATGACGAATACATTGATTAACCAAAAAACTTTTACTGAGTAGTTTTATTATATTCTCTATCTGTTCTTGTTGCTAGTAGATTTTGCCGGTAAATCAAAATATTGAACCTTAATTCCTCGAGGAAACAACGTTCCTTCTCTCACTTTACTTCAAATGTCCATGTACTTAGTTTAGAACATTGAGGATAATATTAGTTTTAGTTCGTGGGGGGGGGGGGGGGGGGGGGGGGGGTGGGGGTGGGTTGGAAAGGGGGGGAGTGAGTCATTGCATGTCTCGTTTCTTTCGTTTTGTGCTTTAATATCATATACTTGTGCTTACCAACATGAACTTAGTAAAATAAAGTAAAATTTTAAAAATTTTGAATAAATAAACAAGATTCTTGTTTCTCTTTTAGTTAATGTAGTTAGTTATGATACATTTATTTCATTTTCTGTATGTCATTAGTTTGTGATGCATACAATTGTAGTTTGTATAATATCTTAGTTATAGTATATTTTATGCTTTTTAATCTTCAAACAACTTGAGCACGTTGTGACAACCAGTTACTTAGCCAAAATGGATTAGTAAGCATGATTTACGCATTCAAGAGACATGTAGTGGAGACTACTAACCTAAGTGAGAATATTGAGCCAGTCTTTCATTATTTTTTTATTTGACTGATCACTAGAAGAGAATGTTCAGGCTTTATCAAAACTCTCAAACTACTAAAATGGATAAACTAATGTACTAGGGAAATAATTTAGGCATTCTTTTCTTTGATTATGCACTGATATTGCAACCTTGAGCCTAATCATGCATACTTTCTTATTTATTCCCTTCTAGATATGTTTCTACCATAAACCCACACTTTGAGCCTAAATGTTATCCATTCATACATTACTGCCTGAACACTAAGACCTCGAGTAAGGAGTACATGTTACATATTTATTACTTATATACATCTTGGTATGTGATTGGGAGTGTGATGTATCTATGTTGAAATCTGTAAAGTGTGTATGTGTGTGTGTGTGTGTGCTTGTGTGTGTGTATATGTGTGTGTGTGTGTGAGAGAGAGAGAGAGAGAGAGAGTTGGCAAAACAAAAAAAAAATATACGATGTGTTGCCAATAGAATAAAAGCATAGAAGAGGGGTCAAAAAAAAAGAAGAGAAGAAGTGAGAAAATAGAAAAAGAGAGTCGTAAGAAAAAAAAAATACAGAATGAAAGAGGGATGAGTTGTGAAGATTGGAGAAGATGAGAAGTTACAAAAAAATTGCAAACTTATTTTTCAAATTGAGGAAATACTCCAGTCACATGCTAAGACAATATTCAAAATTTCTACCTCTCTTCCCCTTAAATGTTGATACATTTCAAAGTCCTAATGATTCTAAGTAAATTGGAATTGAAATTAAAATAATGATAGAGTTCTCCATAGTATTTCGCTCTTCTAGTGTGAGGTATCCATTCGTGCGACATGCACTAAAACTATCCATTTTTCATTTTAGATATGTGAAGCATTAGTTTCCATAGCATTTATTATTTATAGCTTCCATATCATGAGAGATCCATAATACGCCTATTTTGGAGTGATTTCATCTTGCGAGTGTAATCCCAGTGCAAGCTAAGTCAAATCTAGTGTCTTAAAAGTGTTTTATGTTATGCGAGCTTTGAAGTTAAAGTTACAAAAGTTTGGTTGTCCATTCATACACACACACTTGAAGATAAATAGGTATGGAACATTCTAATAATTTTGATAGTGGATTAACTATGATGTATGTGTTGCCAGGCTAAAGCATACTAGTTGATATAGGGGAGAGAGCTTTCTTGAAAAGATTTAATGAATTCTCCCCATAGGAGATATGTAGGCAACTCTATGAGCCCGATCACACCGACTCTCAATATCCCAATCCCCAACAGAGCTACTTGCCTACTTTAGAAATACTCACAACCCCCAACTACCTACTCTGGCACACCACTCACTTGCCTACTCTGGAATATCACACTCACTTGCCCACTTTGGCATATCACATCACTTCTTGCCATCCACGGTGTCACTTACTCGAACTATGCTCGACATGCGTCTTCCACACGGAAGATACATAGACATCTTGAACAGACTTTGAGATCGATCACACTCTCGTAAATATTTAACTTACTTTCATCACCTAAAAAGAAAAGAGGCAAAATGGGTCATCTTGTTTCTTTGTCACGATTTGCTTCACAAAGCCTGACAAAGAGGGGCAGTTTGTAGACACCCCATTTTACCCCACCAAAAAGAAAAGGAATGACTGTCGCAGGGGGCCTACCAGGCATGTGAATCAATGAAAAGAGCTTCAGAGTCCAATCTCGAACACCAGAGGTCAAATCAACACCATAACAGCACCAACGCAGACGTACTACATTCTGGATCTCCCAAAAGTCATTAATCAGTGTCGATTTGAGCCGAAGGTCAATGTTTTGCAATTTGGGATAACCAGACGTTGAATTGAAGTCATTTCAGAGCTCACATCTCATTGACTAGAAGATACAGAGCTCGAGATCGTCTGATTTCGACAATTGGCAACGTTTTCAACCAAAATCGAAGTTCGACTCAAAATTCAAGACCGTAATCAAGTCTGGGATGACCAAAGGTCAAACTCGATTACATCAGGGAAAAACAGGCATCAATAGGGGCCCATAACACTTCAAATCATCAAATTCTAATAATCAATGAAGTTTCAGGCTTCAATTGGAGCTTTGGCACACCGAAATCAAGGAAAAAGGATGCGGTCGTAAATCTGGAAGCACCAAAAGTCTAAATGGCCATGATTGATGACAAGCGGGAGTATTTGTAAAATATAACCGCGCTAAAAGAAGAAAAAGTATGGATTTAGTTTAAAATTCCTCCATTTATCTGCAATTTGAATTACAATGCTAGTTTATGCACATATTGATTAAACTATGATAAGTGGTGTGTTTTAGCTGTAATTTGTGCAGACTGCAGTTGCTGTGTGAAGAATTGAAAGATAACGATGAAGGGAAATGTTGAATTCTAAAGAAGACATGTCAAAGCTGAAATATAGAGTTCGAGCGATTGAAGACCATTCGATCGATCGAAGTTTTGATCGATCGAGATAAGTGCAAGCGATCGAAGTCCCCAAGAGTTCAATCAATCGAGAATTGTTCGATCGATCGAACATGCCTTTTATCAGATTTTTATGCGCACGCAGCAGAATGCATGTTGAACCCTAGCATTAGGTTGTTACTATAAAAACTCGTATTGTATACGTCCAGGAAGAGGCCTACTTTACATTTTATCAGTTTTTACATAGAGAGAGAGTGTTCTACTTTGATTCTTGTAGGTTTTGGTGATTGAACGTTGAATTCAAGTGAAGTTTAAAGGTTATTAATAGCTCGTTCGTTCCAGGTTTTATTATATCAGTTTTGTTTACATTCTGTTAGTAGCTTACATAGTTTAAATCTGAATAGATCATAGTTTTACTTGTTGGTAGTGGATAAACCATAGTTTTTCATAGTTTTAATGCTTAAATCTCAACCAAACGCAACCTTAATGAATATTTATGTTAAGAACAAATCTGTGACACTCCAGACGATGTCTGAGTAGTCCCCGGGTTGGGAGATCACGATGAAACTGTGATCTCAGGCCTCTGCCATGCAGCAGATTAATTTTTGTGTTCGATCGATCGAATATGTTCGATCGATCGAAACAGAGACATTGTCGAGCGATCGAAGTCAGTTGGATCGATCGAGAGATGAAGATATTCGATCGATCGAAAGCGCGTCGATCAATCGAACATTCTGATTCTTGAGAACATTCTATGCAGTATTCTTGGACTTTCTGTTTTACTGATTCGTTATCAAACTGTCCCAAAATGCTCAGTTTGTCAAAACAGTCTTTAAACCTAAAGTCTTGAGGCATTTTTCTTCAATATATTTTGCAAACCACCCTCAATGCTAATACCATTGTAGGTGAGAGTCTAAACTATTGATTTAAACCGCTTTTATGTATTTCAAACGTAAATGTGATGATATAGTCCCGGCCATGAAAGGATTATAGATTCTTTATCTTAAGAGGAATACGGAATACTGTAGAAAGTGTGCTCCATCGAGCTTCAATGTAATTGCATGGTAGATGGCTAGGTTGCGGTGGATTCGTGTAATCCCAACATTCCTTTTAATTAAGAAACAAACCCATTTTCAATTATAGCGTTAGTTAATTAGTCAGTAATTAGGTAATCTAGTTTAATTGCTTTACTTGTAGTAGTTGTTAAATTAGTTTGCTTTCCCTTAAAATATTGAATTTTATTTTATTTTTTTTTAGAATAATCTAAGTAATTAGTTTAACACCTTCCCTGTGGGATCGACCTGGACTTATCCAGTATTACTTGCACGATCACCTACACTTGGGTGTTGCACAAGAGTGCACAACTATTTAGTCGTGTCAAGTTTTTGGCGCCGTTGCCGATTATCTCAATCTTTCCTTATCTTTTTCTGTTTTTCTTTTTCTTTTGTTCTTTAGATTAAAAATTTCTTAGGATCTTTCCCTTTATGTCCGATAATTCCATCGAAGGAATTTACGGAAACCCATTCTATTTATCCAATTCATCTAGTTCGATTAACCCCATAGTTACACCGATCGATTCAATGGCTGATAATCAAAGTGAAAACGGTGATAATGTGGTTGTACCAATTGACGATTCATTGCGTCCTTTGTGCGACCTCATGACACCCGAACACGCGCCTACGCCATCTTGCATTCTCATTCCACCTCATGCAGGCGAATTCCAATTTCGCAATGGAATGATTCAACTCCTTCCTACCTTTCATGGAATGGAGAGCGAGAAGGCGTATCTACATGTCAAGGACTTTGAGGACGTTTGTAAAACTTTCTCACAAAATTGTCATGTAGATGTAACACGTCTGATGCTATTTCATTTCACTCTGAAGGATAAAGCAAAAGCGTGGTTACTCACCTTGAAGCCAAACTCTATCTATATCTGGCATGCGATGAACACTGCTTTCCTGAAGAAATTCTTCCCACCTCGCATGACCACCGAGCTTAAACGGCAAATAAATTCCTATAAACAAAAGAGCAATGAAACATTCACCCAAACTTGGGAACGTTTCAAGGATTTGCTGCTCTCATGCCCACATCACGGGTACAAGAAATGGCTAACAATCAACTACTTTTACGAAGGATTAAACGGTGAAACTAAGAAATTGGTCGAGACCATGAGTTCAGGGTCATTTCTTCGCAAAAACACAGAGGAAGCTGAAGCCCATTTTGAGTGGCTAGCTGAACACGCCCATGAATGGTCAAATTCAGATGATGTCCCACGCTCACAGATCTCCTGTGTATAAGAGAAAAGTTTATATCAACTAAAAAGTGAGGATCATCTTATGAACAAGTATGAAGAACTAGCAAAGAAATTGGAAGAATTGGGGATGAGAGGAGAGAGTTATAGGCAGTTTTTGCCTGAAGAACCGTGTGGCACATGCAACATGCTGGGACACACTACTCAATATTGTCCCAATGTGCCATATTTTCAAGAACAACCTCCCATGGAAATGAATGCCATGCAAGGGTATAAGGGGGTGGGGAATTCCTACAACAACTATAATTCACAAAATAATAACAATAGATGGAATCACCCCGGGTTTGACTGGAAAAACAATGCTGGGACCTAAAACTAATTTCAACAACAACAGCCCTACAATAACAATAATCAATATCAAGGGCAATACAACAGGCAGTCCCAGCCATCCAATCAGAATAGAACAAACAACTACAACAACGCTCAACCCTCACATAATCAACAAGCAAATGTCTATGTGCCACCTCACAAGAAGGTGCAAGAGGAAGATCCACTCTCCAACGCAAATTTAACACAACAATTAATTCAAATGATGAGCAAAATGTCCGCAACATTAGAGAGGATGGATGCACGTCAAGAGGGTTCGAGTGGCACATTTCCCGCTCAACCACTTCCAAACCCCCAAGGGATACAACAATGGTCCCCCTAACCATGAACAAGCTAAAGCCATGACTACACTAAGAAGCGGCAAAGTCATAGGGAAAAACAGGCCTCATTCTATTCCCGAGGACTATGAAGAGGAGGAAGTGGTAACTAAGGGCAAACCATCTACTCTAGTAGAGGAGTCGTCTACTAATGACAAACCATTAGAACCAAATGAGGACGCTCCTAAAGAAGTAGAAGAAGTTGAGAGAAGGCCTGGAAAGGAGCCTGTCATTGACGAATTACCTAAATGCCCTTTCCCACTCCTTGATGCCATCAAACAAGTGCCAGCCTATGCTAAGTATCTAAAGGACTTATGCACGGTCAAGAGGAGGCAAAGTGTAAAGAAACACGCTTATGTCACTTGCCAAGCAAGTGCAATCATTCAAAATGAGTTGCCTCCAAAGCTTAAGGATCCTGGCACCCCAACTGTCTCGTGCAGAATTCGGAATCAAAGGATAGACAACGCACTCCTTGATTTAGGAGCAAGCGTAAACCTGTTGCCATACTCAGTCTATAAACAATTAGGGTTGGGTAAACTCAAATCCACCCGAATTGCATTGAAGTTGGCAGACAGGTCAGTCAAATATCCTAGAGGAATATTGGAGGACGTTCTAGTGCAAATAGACACTTTTGTCTTCCCGGTAGATTTTGTGATTCTGGACACAGAACCTGTGTCTAACCCATATGCACAAATCCCCGTAATTTTTGGACGTCCATTCCTCAACACAATAGATGCCACAATCAAAATAAGAAGTGGTATCATGACTATCGTATTCAGGAACATGACTTTAAATGTCAAGATATTCTCAAATCCCCGACCTGAAGAATACGAGGATGACGAAAAGTTAACTGCATCGAAACGGTAATCAAAGATGAGGCTGATCTTGTAGAGTACAAAGATCCCTTGGAGGTAGTTGTGTCACAATTCGACACTACCTATCAACCTAATGATTCTACCCCATTGGATGCTGCCCTAAATCATGTCTGCCTTATGATGGAAATAAAGAAGGAAGATAGAGATGAGTGCATATAGGTCACACCATATGAACCCTTACCTCCAAAAACCAAGTTAACTATGCCTTCAAATTTTTAGTTTCCTGATTTGGAATTAAAAGAGCTTCCAAAAGAGCTCAAATACGCTTTTCTGGGAACTGAAAAGACTTATCCTGTTATAATCTCATCTATGTTAAATCCAGAACAAGAGGATAAGTTGATTCAAATGCTCAAACTGCATAAAGGAGCATTGGGATGGACTATTGCTGACCTAAAAGGTAAAAGCCCATCTATTTGCACCCATAAGATATATCTGGAGGACAACGCTAAACCTTCGAGACAAATGCAGAGGCGTCTGAATCCAAATATGCAAGAAGTAGTGAAGAAAGAAGTCTTAAAACTTCTAGACATTGGGATAATATACCCTATCTCTGACAGCCCTTGGGTTAGTCCAACTCAAGTGGTGCCCAAAAAGGCCGGTATAATAGTAATCCCAAATAAAGACGGCGAGTTAGTTCCAATACGCGTCCCCACTGGATGGCGGATGTGTATTGACTATCGAAAGTTGAATACTGTGACCCAGAAAGATCACTTCCCACTACCATTCATGGATCAGATGCTAGAACGAGTGGTGGGTCATAAGTATTATTGTTTCTTGGACGAATACAGTGGGTACAACTAAATTGAAATTGCTCCTGAAGATCAGGAGAAAACAACATTCACATGTTCGTTCGGTATGTTCGCTTACCGCCGCATGCCTTTTGGATTATGCAATGCACCTGCTACTTTTCAACGGTGTATGTTAAGCATTTTCAGCGATATGGTTGAACAGACACTCGAGGTTTTCATGGACGACTTCTCGGTGTTTGGCCATCGTTTCGATATAGTTGCCTAGAAAACCTTGAAAATGTGTTAGCGAGATGCGAGGACAAACACCTAGTACTAAACTGGGAAAAATGCCACTTCATGGTGACCAAAGGAATTGTCCTCGGCCACATTATCTCTGACAAAGGTATCCAAGTTGATAAAGCAAAAATTGATATAATTTTGAATTTGCCTGTCCCTCGAACAGTCTGAGACATCCGTTCTTTTCTAGGGCATGCTGGATTTTATCGATGCTTTATCCAAAACTTTAGTGCGATCTCTAGACCACTGTGCCAACTCCTAGTCAAAGATACACCTTTTGTGTGGTCAGATAACTGTCAAACATCTTTTGACGGACTAAATGAACACCTTACCTCCACACCGATAATACAGGCACCCAACTGGGGTTTGCCATTCGAACTAATGTGCGATGCTAGTGACTACGCCATTGGTGCAGTCCTAGGACAGAGGAAGGACGACAAGCGTTATGTTATATACTATGCCAGCCGAACACTCAACGAAGCCCAAATGAACTATACAACTACTGAAAATGAGTTACTGGCAATAGTCTTCGCGTTGGACAAATTTAGGTCTTATCTGATAGGGTCCCCAATAGTCTGTTTAACAGACCACTCGGCCCTCAAGTACCTGTTATCTAAGAAAGACGCGAAACAGAGGCTTATCCGTTGGATACTTCTACTCCAGGAATTTGATATCACTATCAAGGATAAAAAGGGGTAGAGAATGTGGTTGCTAACCACTTATCTCGGTTAACATTCACGACAATACTGAGCCCATACCAATCAAAGATGAATTCCCAGACGAGCAAATTATGGCAGTCTCAGGTTTACCCTGGTATGCAGACATAGTAAACTACCTAGCCGCAGGAGAAACTCCTAGACACTGGTCGAATCAAGACAGGAAGCGGTTCCTCTCATTTGCACGCCATTTCTTTTTTGATGACCCTTATTTATTCAAGTATTGTGCTGATCAGGTCATCAGGCGTTGCGTCCCTAATGAGGATATAACCGTAATTCTAGCCTCATGCCACTCTGAAGCGTGTGGTGGCCATTTTTCTTCCCAAAAGACCGCACAAAAAGTCCTACACAGCGGATTTTATTGGCCCACCATATTTAAGGACGCTTATTCTTTCTGCAAATCGTGCCAACGCTGTCAAAAGCTAGGTACTATTTCAAAAAGATATTCTATGCCCTTAACCCCTATTATCATAATTGAAATATTTGATTGTTGGGGCGTAGACTTTATGGGCCCGTTCCCTAAATCAAACAACTGCGAATACATACTCCTAGCTGTGGAGTACGTATCAAAATGGGTGGAAGCAATACCAACAAGACGCAATGACCACAAAACAGTCATGTCTTTTCTTAAGGAAAACATTTTATCGCGTTTCGGAACCCCAAAAGCATTATTAAGTGACCAAGGCAAGCATTTCTGCAACAGGCCTTTGGAAGCACTACTCAAGAAATATGGGGTACACCATAAAATCGCTCTAGCGTACCACCCACAAACAAACGGGCAGGCGAAGTTGGCTAACCATGAAATCAAATATATACTTGAAAAAACGGTTAGTCTCAATAGAAAAGATTGGGCTTACAAACTGACTGATGCTTTATGGGCATACCGCACGGCCTTTAAGACAAATCTGGGAATGTCTCCATATAGGCTAGTGTATGGTAAGGCGTGTCACCTTCCTGTCGAAATAGAACACAAAGCTTATTGGGTAACACGCTCATTAAATTTTGACATTAAAAAAGGGAGGACATCTCCGAAAACTGCAATTGGCAAAATTGGAAGAAATCCGACGAGATGCATATGACAATGCCAAACTCCATAAAGAACGGTTGAAGGCGCGCCACGATCGAACGCTCATTCGTAAATCTTTCGAGCCGGGGCAGAGAGTTTTATTATATGATACACACCTTCATCTCTTCCCAGGCAAACTCTGATCACGGTGAACAGGTCCTTTCATAGTCAAATCTATTTTTCCACACGGGGCAGTTGAGCTATTTAATCCTAAGAACGATGGAAGTTTCAAGGTCAATGGCCAAAGGTTGAAACCGTTCTTAGAAGATTTCCAACCCGAGGTCGAGCACATCCAACTGGATGAGCCCGACTATACTTCAAACTAAAACGCCCAAGTGCGTTCTCCCAATGTTGTTGTATTTTTTTTTCCTGCATTTTGATTTGTTTTATCTTTTGTCTGTTTTTTTTAATGTGACTTCGATTCTTAATCTGCTATTCCGTGCAGTTTTCCCTTGATGTTCATTCTATAGGGTCTTGGGCTGACTCAGAATATCAGAACCCACCTTGGACTGCCGACGAGATAGCATTCTGCTTGTCTCCCTATCAAGGACCAGGGGCGGATGATGTAGTGGACCTGACCTATGGGTACATCCCTTATGATCCTGCTCTCCTCCAAATCAACCCATTCGAACATATGGACCTTTCTGGAGAGGAAGGGGAACCAGAAGGGTATGCTGTTGAAGAAGTGGATGACGCACTGTTGGAACAATGGGAAAACAACTCAATATGGGAGCCATGGGAAGAAGAGGACTTACAAGATGTGGTGCCCGAACGCCACAATACTGTTTTCAGATATGTTGACGACTTCATGATCTTTGATGTGGTTCCCTACATCTATGAGTATGTCAGTTACTTGCTATTCAGGCTTCAATGCCCTCTACCAGCTAGTGCATCTGGGGATATCTGGCCAATAGTGAGGTTAATTTTGGGGTCATATTCCTTTCATTTTCTTTTCGTTTTGCTTTATTTATCTCTTCCTTTTTGTTTTTCTATTGCTCTTGTTAACTTATTTTCTCCGTTTCATTTTTTTTTCCCTTTGTCAGGAATATCACTATGAATCTACCATTCCCACCGCTATACCTTCCACATCAACTCTTTCATGGGTTTGGGCCATACATACGGTCCCCGAATACTCCGCCGCAAGAGGAAAATCTATTGCGCAATCATACTCCTTTATCCTTGTCTCCATGCAGGTCACCTCTTGTCTGTGATATCAAGTCCTTACAGAGTTCAGACTTGCTTGATGATGTCCTCGCTGCTTTTCGACTGTTCTGGGAAAGGGAATCATCAAGTTTAGACTCTACATTTGAAGTTCTGGCGGCGAAAGAAGCTGTGGAGGAAGATATTTTTCTGCTTGAAGAATAGTGTTTCACTCCAATTGTTTTATGTCATTTCATATCTTCTTTAATAAATTGGAGTGTATTCTTGGACGAAGTGTTATTAATTTCAGTTTTCTTTTTAGTTTTCTTTTTTTTCAATAAGGTTTTAAATGCCATCTTTGGGGGCACTAATATTGCACATGGATGCTATTTTAAGGACTTATTTATATAAATTTGCAATGTTCTATTATGAGGTTGCCATTTTTGGCTTACATATTCTGGCAATGCACTGTTTTATCCCTATTCTGTATGTCCAGATTAAAATTGGTTAGTTGGGGGTGTGGAATTTCTCAATTCAAGGATATTGTGGAATTACTCTTCTCGATCGATCGAACGTATCTCGATCGATCGAAACCGTCATTACCTCGAGCGATTGAGGAAGGCTCAATCGATCAAAGGTTCGATCGATCGAGCCTACTCGATCGATCGACACTTGTTTTTATACGAGGCGTCTTTCAGAATTTTCATTCAGTCTCTCCATCTCTCTCCCTTACTCGAGCGATCGAACACAGAGGGCGACTCCTACGATTTTGGCCTCCCCTACTTCAAACCACATCATTAAGGAGCTCCGGGTCCCCCGGATCATTAGTGGCATCGCCGGCATCCTCTACCCAGTGCGTCTCTCGAGGTGAGCCCCCGAGTCACCCCTCGTATTTCTTTTCCCTTCAAATTCATATGGGGGTGCCCCCCATTGATTCTTTAACTCCTTTTATTAGTTTTATACATGTATTTGTTGTTTCGGGCTATTCCCGTTCTCGAGCGTTGCTACTGCCATTTCGCTGTGCTCGATCGATCGAACTGGGTTCGATCGACCGAACCCAGCATCCGTTCGATCGATCGAACATTTTCGAGCGATCGAACCAAAGATTGTCTCGATCGATCGAACGGGATTCGATCGATCGAAGTTTGGCAGTTTCTTTCTCTTTATTATTTGCCCAGTATTAATGTTTTTTCTCCTTGCTTCTTCCATTTCAGGGCTTTATCATGAATCCGATCACTGGCTACCACAAATCTAAGCCATTCGACCTCGCTATACCCGATCCAGTTCCAGATCACGGGTTTAGAAATGAGGAAGACCGCGTTTGGTTCACCCGTTACTTCCAGTCACGGAAGGTCATGATCGAGCGTCCCCTTGAAACTGCCTGGCTGGCTACTCTGTGGTACCTTGCATGGATACGTGCCATGCCCCAGTGGTACACACTATTCTCCCAGCCTAAGCATGTAAATCTATCTTGGATATGGGAGGCGTGTGCGACGATGATCCGGGATCCGGTTGCTCCGTTCACCCTTCGCTCATTTTTTCGTGGACGAGAGATCATTTTCAGCCCGGCCACCGTCGCTGCTGCTCTTGGGGTACCGGAGGTACCTGATTGTGTATGTCCCCATCGTCCTGACACACCTCAGCTATCACCGACCATCATTATCCGAGAGATCACCGGGGGAGCTCTTCCGACATGGGATGGCGAGGCTCTCATTCCCGACCTCCACCTCACAGATAATTACCATATGCTCCACCTTGCCCTGAGCAATTGCCTATTAGTGACATCGTACAGGGAGAAGATCGCGGCATGGTATGCTCGTGTCTTATACGCGATCGGGACACGGCAGCCAGCCTGTTTACCCCGCCTTTACATCGACTTCATACGACACCCTACACGCTACATTCAGGCTAAAAAGCACCTGAAGGGTGCTGGGGCTATTCATAGGGTGATCGAGCATGCGGGTATCATTCCTTTGGCGGGGGACGCGACTGCCCAGTCTCGCAGTCGGTTTGGAGAGACAGCTTCCTGCCGGTCCGATGCGCAGAAGAGGAAGCGAAAAGGTAAAGGCAAGGCGAAGATGGGAGAGAAGAGGAGACGTGGAGGCGGGACTGATACTGAGGGAGCTGCTTCTGGGACGCCCACAGAGGCTGAGGAGCAGGATTCTGATGAGGAGGGTGACCCGGTGGAGGAGGTTGCTCGTTTTGAGTTGAGACAGTGGTCTCAGGCTCCCGCCCAGGGAGAGTCTTCTTCCGCGCCTCTCCCTACTATTCCCGAGTTTCTATTAGAGGAGAGAGAGGCCCGGATTAGACTCGAGGGTGAGATAGATCACATATCCACCATGCTGACGACCCTGTTAGTCCAGCTAGGGTTTGATCCGATCGTGCCCCCATCTTTCCCTCCATCTACACCTCCACCACCCACCACTGCCCCATCCTCATCTGCCCCTACTGGTCCTTCATCCTCCGATCCCCCAGTTGATCTTTCCGCTCCTTCTACATCTGTTGTACCACCTACTGCACCATCATTATCAGCGAGACCACCTACTTCAAAGCTACCATTTCCACCTCCTCCTGTCGTGGCCGACACATCAGTTTCTACTCCAGCTGCCACGATTGCGAGTGCTCCGGCTACCGCCGGGTGTCGAGGGTGGAGTTATGGATGCTCCGGATCTATTGATTGACATTTTATCTGATGTTCCCGATGATGGGTAGTCTGTTGGTTTCGTTTTATGTATTTTTGGTTGGTTTAGTATATTCTGGGTTGTTTGTTGGGCATTTTTGGACACTGTTGGGTTATTGTTTATGATGTTGGTTGGTTTGGATAGTTTGGATTTTTGTTTGTATGGCATATAGAGATATATTATTATCGCTGTTCTGTTCGTTCACTTTCTTATATTTTCAGTGATGTATTCTATTTTATGTTTGGATCTGATGCAATATATTTCCTATCTATTTGATCTTGGCTGCTTGGACTATGTATGCTTTCTGTACAGGTTCTTACTGTTACGATGCTTATGATGATATTTCAGGTGCTATCTCTCTATCTATTTTGAAAATCCCTTGCTGAGGTCATTGCGATTTTCAGTTCGGGGTGGGATATAGATAAATAATCACCTGTGCATATTTTCTACGTAGCAATCTGGACCACTTTATCTATTGGCAAACATCATACAATCTCCATTATTATTAAAATTTCGATTTCAAAACAAATTTAAAATACAAAATTTCAAATTTTCAAAATTTTCAAACTATTAACCAAGTCTTTGAATTAAATGGGTAGAATAATTTTGAATTTTCAATTCTATTTAGCTGTTGTCAAGCAATGACACAACCATTTTATTCTCATCCTTTTATGAATTAAGTTCATGCGTTTTTCTAAGTTCTCTAAGATGAATGCATATGTTGACCATTCCTGTATCCAAATCAGTTGCACTTATTAATAGCTATGCAGAAAACTTTAAACAAGAGTTAATACGACTTTTGTGCTTTAAAGAATGAAATAGTGAAAACTAGTTACCCTTAGTGAGCTTTTGAATCCAATCTTCAATTCTGAGGGAATTATCACATCAAGTTCGAATTGTTTTCATTTAAAATGCCAATTAAAATTCGTTGACTAGTCTCTATTTCTTCATTTTGGCTGCTTATTAGAGGAGAACGTTCAGGATTTACCAATTAGACTCAATGAACATTTAAGTGTTAAAAATTAAGAAGTTCAGAAAATGATTTAAGCCATCGTTGTTTACTCCTTACCTGTCCATTTACCTATATTGACATCTCTGATTATGTGCTGTTCTTAACCCCTCGCCTAATAAATCATGTCGAAACCATATGAAATTCTAAATTCATAACTTTATACCTTGACCTAAATACACCCCATTGCACACCCAATGTAATTAAATTGTTGAAGTATAAGGAGGGAATAGTGGTGAGCAAGACTGCATATATAAATAAATAAATAAAAAATGAGGAAAGGAGAAGATGTTATTAAAAAAAAATGAATGATGATATGTATGGAGATGATGGTTGGAGGAAAGTAAAGAAATTACTAAATGCAGTCACATGATAAAGATGTGCAAGATCTTACCCTTTCATTTCTATCCCACTAAATAAAAAATTCCGAAAAGTCAAAGCCTTAATGATTCTCTATAACTTAGTTTAAACATGAAAGTGTAAGTTGAGTTATCCACGGTATTTCGCTCCTCTAATAAGTAGTATTCCTTTCATGAGACTATACACTCTAAAATGTTCGTCTTTTATAGAGTCGAGTATGAAAGCATTAGTATCCGAAAAATCTCTCCTATCAAAGCTTTTGTACCGTGTGCAACTATTATTCACCAAGTTTCTGTGAGATGTTCATTTGTGAGTGTAATAACTATGTAAAAATTGAGTTGAAACTACGAGTTCTGAGAGTATGATAGTTTAAACAACTCTAACTAAAGTTGATGTATAGCTATTAATTTCCCATAAACACGGATACATGGATATGACGCGTATGTTATTTTTATCTTGGTGACATGAGGAACATGTGCATTTCTTTCATGGTTGGAATGAGGATGATGTGTTTTGTAGAGCTAAATCAATAGTTGAATAAAAGGGGAATGTTTAAAAGTTATTCTATATTTTTTTTTTGGAGCTTAAAATCAGAGTATTTTGTGGGTATATTCATTGCAAACCCTCACGAGACAGCACTCGTCCACTAGGGGGAACCTAGGGGTTTAACGGCTTGTTGCATTTGCTAAATGCAACCGCAAATCCTGCGAAAGTGAGCTAGATAGTTTTCTTTCTTGTTATGTTGGTTTAGTAGTCTGGTTTAGTTATTTTAGTTTTTTTCCGTTATAGTTATAGTTTAGCTTGTTTTTATTTTCGCTCTATTGCTAGGGACTAGCAACTCGCTAGTTGGGGGTTGTGACAAGCGGGAGTATTTGTAAAATACAACCGCGCTAAAAGAAGAAAAAGTATGAATTTAGTTTACAATTCCTCCATTTATCTGCAATTTGAATTACAATACTAGTTTATTCACATATTGATTAAACTATGATAAGTGGTGTGTTTTAGCTGTAATTTGTGCTTACTGCAGTTGTTGTGTGAAGAATTGAAAGATAATGATGAAGGGAAATGCTGAATTCTAAAGAAAACATGTCAAAGCTGAAATATAGAGTTCGAGCAATTGAAGACCATTCGATCGATCGAAGTTTCGATCGATCGAGATAAGTGCAAGCGATCGAAGTCCCCAAGAGTTCAATCGATCGAGAATTGTTCGATCGATCGAACATGCCTTTTATCAGATTTTTACGCGCACGCAACAGAATGCATATTGAACCCTAGCATTAGGTTGTTACTATAAAAACTCGTATTGTGTACTTCCAGGAAGAGGCCTACTTTACATTTTATCAGTTTTTACATACAGAGAGAGTGTTCTACTTTGATTCTTGTAGGTTTTGGTGATTGAACGTTGAATTCAAGTGAAGTTTAAAGGTTATTAATAGCTCGTTCGTTTCAAGTTTTATTATATCAGTTTTGCTTACATTCTGTTAGTAGCTTAAATAGTTTAAATCTGAATAGATCATAGTTTTACTTATTGGTAGTGGATAAACCATAGTTTTTCATAGTTTTAATGCTTAAATCTCAACCAAACGCAACCTTAATGAATATTTATGTTAAGAACAAATCTGTGACACTCCAGACGATGTCTGAGTAGTCCCCGGGTTGGGAGATCACGATGAAACCGTGATCTCAGGCCTCTGCCATGCAGCAGATTAATTTCTGTGTTCGATCGATTGAATATGTTCGATCGATCGAAACAGAGACATTGTCGAGCGATCGAAGTCAGTTCGATCGATCGAGAGATGAAGATATTCGATCGATCAAAAGCGCGACGATCGATCGAACATTCTGATTCTTGAGAACATTCTATGCAGTATTCTCTATTTTACTGATTCGTTATCAAACTGTCCCCAAATGCTCAGTTTGTCAAAACAGTCTTTAAACCTAAAGTCTTGAGGCATTTTTCTTCAATATATTTTGCAAACCACCCTCAATGCTAATACCATTGTAGGTGAGAGTCTAAACTTTTGATTTAAACCGCTTTTATGTATTTCAAACGTAAATGTGATGATATAGTCCCGGCCATGAAAGGATTATAGATTCTTTATCTTAAGAGGAATACGGAATACTGTAGAAAGTGTGCTCCATCGAGCTTCAATGTAATTGCATGGTAGATGGATAGGTTGCGGTGGATTCGTGTAATCCCAACATTCCTTTTAATTAAGAAACAAACCCATTTTCAATTATAGCGTTAGTTAATTAGTCAGTAATTAGGTAATCTAGTTTAATTGCTTTACTTGTAGTAGTTGTTAAATTAGTTTGCTTTCCCTTAAAATATTGAATTTTATTTTATTTTTTTTTAGAATAATCTAAGTAATTAGTTTAACACCTTCCCTGTGGGATCGACCTGGACTTATCCAGTATTACTTGCACGATCACCTACACTTGGGTGTTGCACAAGAGCGCACAACTATTTAGTCGTGTCAATTGACTAAAAATACAGAGAAAATAAGAGATTTTATGACTTGAATTAGTTCAATCGGACAATTGGAGAAGAAATAGCATCCGGTCGAAATTTTAACAATTGAATCAGCCCGGATAAGGACATATGGTCATTATCCGGACTCGTAAATCGTCGATCAAACCATATGGATCTGAAGAGAACATAGATACAAGTCCAGAACTTCTTGAATCAGAAAGATCGAACGGCCGTTTCAAAAATTATTAATAATCGAAGTTCCGGACGTTCATACAACCTCGATCAAGGAGTGCACCAACCAAATTACAGCTCGCTCACATGGGAGAGAAAGAAACCCATATAGGGTTTTTCTATTTAAGGAAACCCATTTTTCCTTTTACTGTCGCACAAGAAAAACCTCCCCCTCTAACCACCCTCCCCCCCCCCCCCCCCCCCCCCCCCACACACACACACACACACCCACACACACACATCATTTTTTAGGTTCTGCTTGGGATCACGAAGGGAGAAGCCTCCCATAGGCATTGTTTGGGGAATGCTTTCACCACCACCACCATACAAACACCTCCATACTCCACTTCATATCACCACCAGTGCCTCTATCCTCTAAAACCCACCAGCCTCGTCCTCTTACCCAACTCCCCTTACAACCACAGCTCCCAAAGTTGCCTAGAATTCCCATAAAAGCCAGCCAAGCCAAACAAGGCCTTAGCCACACAAACACGAGGGGAAAAAAAAAAAGCAACCAAACATGACCTTAACCAACTTCTTTTACCTCACCGACGGTCCCACTAGAAACCTCCTAATTGGACGAAACCACAGCCACTAGAACCACCTCCAAACCTCACCTACAACCACCACACGCGCCACCTAAACCCTCCACGCGCTGCCATTACCCCCTTCAACTCCAATAATCCTTCTACCCATAATCCTCACCTACCACCGCTACCATCCTGATTGTCTGGCCGAGACGATCCCAAATTCTTTAGTGAGAGTTTTAGCGAAAGTTCACTTAAAATTCGTGCATAATAAGTGAACTTTCACTTAATGTTTATTTATAATAAGTGAATTTCAGTTAATATTCATGTATTAATAAGTGAACTTTCACTTAATGTTCATTTATAATAAGTGAACATCTACTTAGGCTGTGTTTGGATGATGAATTTCATGAGGGAAAAGAAAAGATTCAATAAGGGATTCAGTATCCCTTGTTTGGTTACTACGGATTCGTAGGAGGGAAAAAAAATGATTCCCTTTTGCTTTCCCACACAACCAAACAAAAACAAGGATTTTGTATCCCTCCATTTCCTTCCTCTTTTCTTTCCTTTTCCCTCCACTTGGTTTGTTAGGTATACTCGTGAATAATAAGTGAATTTTCACTTAATATTCATGTATAAATAAGTGAACATTTACTTAATATTCATTTATTAATATGTGAACATTCACTTAATAAGTGAAAATTCATTTTTTTTTCTTTTTTGGCATACTAAACAATGTATAGTTTGTTGAAAAAAAGTTAATTCACAATCAATTATAAAAACACAATTTTTAAACCAAACAAATGTAAAAATTCTTGTGAAATTTCACTAAAAGTCTCCCTACGAAAATTTTTATATTTTATTTTTTTGCTCAAAATATATCGATTTGGCATACATAAATATTAAGTGAAGTTTCACTTGACCAGTACACGAATATTCAGTGAAAATTCTATTTGGTTTGTAAAAAAAAAAAGGCATGTAAAAAAATTGATTTTTTTCACCTAAATGATAAAATGATTTTGTCCTTTAAACTTTTGAAGATTGGTTTGAGTGGATTTAAGACTAATTTTCCCATAAATAAATAAATAAAGAACAAAGAATGAAGCCCAATAATGGTAAAAAGACAAAAAGACCATTACCTTAATTTAGTCAACTATTAATTTTATTTTGTTTAGAAAATCATAGTTTGTATGCCCAGTGATGACCTTTTCTTTTCCTATTGTTGAGCGAAAGAAAAAGATCATCCACTCCTATCAATTTTGTTTTCTTTAAAAATCTGTAATAATTTTTATTCTAAGCAATGTTTCTGTCTTTTTCTTTATGTCAACTAGGCACGCATGTTGGATTTAATAGAAAAAATACAATACATATTTTTTTAATGTGTACACGAAAGAGAAATAAGTTCTATTAATTCTTAAGATGGTGTTTAAAAAAACATGCTTAAACAACAACTATATTAATTAACGCTAAACCTACAACTTCTTGTTAGATAAATTGTACTAATCAAAACTTTAAAAAATTTAAAGTGAAGAATTTTATGGAGACTGTCGTTTACTTGCTATTTCTTTGACCAGTCAGAAATTATGTTCGAAATTCAGAGGAAAAAAACCGTGAGTCGAAGTAGAGAAATAAAATTTAGCTGGTGTTTATTGTGGATACATTTCATAGATTTTTTATTTGAATAACAAGTGAAATCAAACACTAAACCCTAAATCTATTGAACATGCACCACCGACAAAAGAATTGAGTTATTTTAGTAGTGTTCATATTCAATAATTGCATACACTTTAAACTTTTACAAAATGGTACAATACACAAGATAAAAGGGTAATTAAGTAATTCAATTTAAGCTCAAAAAAATATGTTAATTGGGTATGTTCACTCAATCATGTTCACTTAAGTGTCTGACTGTATATATATATATATATATATATATGCATACACATATGTACAAAAAAAGTGTAATTTACGAAAAGCAAAAGAGTAATTTGTAATTCGATTTAACAAACGTGTAATTTGCTAAAGGTATAAGGGTAATTTGTTTATTCAATAGTTTTGCACGGGAGTTCCAGAACCAATAGTGGTTCGAGAGTGCAAACTAATTTCCTAAAATGCTTTAGTGATTGATACTCAAGGCTTAAAAATCTAACTTCTAACAGTTGATTGTGATGGCCAAGTAGGAAAATACCATTGGTCTGTGATCCTTAGACAGTATTGAAGCATACAAGTCTAGCAAATGATGAAAAGCCATAAAATGAGTGGAAAGTCTATGTGGCACACTGGGACCCGCCATCAATTAATGGAAAAAAAATGGTTAATTGATGTCGGGTCCCAGTGTGCCACATAGACTTTCCACTCATTTTGTGGAAGTTCTTTGTGTCCTTTGGTGCCCCAAGCATTATTCATATATATCTATTATATAGATATAAAATTCAAGGCCAAAAGCCTTCACTAAAGTTATCCACGTGGCTTATCTCCCCTCACTCAAAAAATCCAACGTGGCTACAACTCCTCTTCAGTCTTCCACAGGTGGCTCTTCCCCTTCCTCTTCCCCAATCTCTCACGTAACAAGTCCATGTTATTTGACTGCTTTCTCGCCTACCTCACCTCCTCTGTCTCCCCCCAACGCCTCTCTCTCTCTCTCTCTCTATATATATATATATATATGCATACATTAATTTTCTCACCCAAAAAGAAGCCTCTTCCCCTTCGTTTGCCATCCCTTCCCATAGGTCTGTGCTCTCACCCTCCCTCTCTCGCTGTCTCAGTCTAGAGCCGACCACCGTACAGCGATGGCCACGAGGTCCATGACCATCACCATCATCAACTTGGTTTCATGGTTGGCCTTCTTTTGCTTTTTAATTTTTTTTCTCCCTTTTTGTGCAGATTCTAAAGATTTTGTGTATGAGTCTTTGATTTAGGGCTTTTCATTTGGGTGTGTATTTGAGTTATTGATTTAGGGCTCCCAACTCCCAAGTATTTGAGATTTTTTTACAAGCTTCTCACTAATCAGATTCTTTTTATTGTTTGTGCAGATTTTGAAGATTTTGTGTAGGAGTCTCTTTGATTTGGCGCTTCTTATTCGGGTGAGTATTTGAGTTTCTGATTTAGCCATGTATTTTGAGTTTTTGGGTTAGCTTCTAACTATTCAGAACATTATTTGTTTTAGGATTTGAGGATTCTGGCTGCTGCAGTTGTGGGTTTCAAACATGTGATTAGGTATTTAGGTCTCTGTCTGGCACTCCTTTCCTATCTCAGATGCATCCATATGTCTCCCTCCCTCTCTTTCTCTCTCTCTCTCTCTCTCTCTCTCTCTCTCTCTCTCTGCCCAATTGCCCCATCTTCTGATCACCGTTCATCTCGTGGTAAGAATTCTCTTTCATTTCCTTTCACCTTTTGCTCCCTATCCAATGGATAGGTTTATATCCAAATGTTTGAGGGTTTTAAATCTGTGATTTAGGTATTCGTTTCTTGCGTGTATTCAATTTATTGAAGACCGTATCTTCCAGAAAATTTGAAAATCTGCAATTGGAGCTTCCTGGTAAATGTTTTCCGACTTCATCTTAGGAAATGCTTGAGAATTGAATTTAGTGTTCTAGCGTATTGTATTGTATTTTATTGCATTGTTAGTCTGTTTGTTTTGAGGGTGTTTTTCTGTTTGTTATTGGATCTGTATTAGAGTGTTATCCTTTTTTCGGTTCAAAACTTTGAAAACTTAGATTTTTTGTGTTGAATTTATGATGGTGGTAGTGCGAAATTCATATCTCAGAACAACCAGTGTGAACTATTGATTGTTGGCTATGAAAACAAGAGCCACATGTAAACATTGGACATTGTCTTTCCTGATTATCCGAACCTGATAAAATTATACTATGTTTTTATTTATTTATTTATTTATTTTGCACATTTGTGTGTATATTTGTTTGCAAATACACTTATTTAGTAATATATGTATTTAATACTAAATAATTTGATTTGTTTAGTTAGGTATGTGTTTGTCGGATTGTTCATAATTTGCTTTCTTTTTTGTTGATACTATTCGTAATTTTCTTTCCGTGTTTGTAATTGTTGAATGAATTGGGGTGTACTTTGGGCTTGGGTGCATGTCTGGGTCTTTGAGGAACTAACTAATGCCCACCATGTGTTTCTCTATGTTAAAGGGTAATGTGGCTGAGCATTGTGTATTTGTGTTGATTGTTTATTTTTTGGCGGCTCCTTTTCAGGGGATGATTCAGGTTCGGTGTGGCAACTATTCGGTTTCTTATTGGAGTTTGTTTCCTTGGAGGATTCCTCCCTCATTAATAAAAGTTTGATGATGTTCAAAAAAAAAAAAAGGAATTGGCTGATTGCACAAGACTATTTTATTCATTTTTGTTCTCTTTCTGGATGTAATTGAGGCTTGGTTTTAATTCTTAATGTCCTCCCAATGCTCGGAGGAGCTCTAGATTATACAAAACTCAAACTAAATTGTCTTAAGATTTTTCTTGAAAATATATTAGAATGTGTTTAATATATAAAATAATAATTTTTGAAAAGAAACCGTTAGTTATGAACTAAATAACAGTTTAGCGTTGGGTATTGTTGATGTAAGAATATGTGGTTTTTCTTTTAGAAGAGTGTTGGCGATCTAACAAAAATTATTATTCTACTATATGAAATAAAATAAAATTAAAAGATTGTCGAACCTATAAATACAGTTCATTGGTTTTTTTTTTTTTTTTTTTTTTTTGAAAAAGTAGCGAGATGATTATGGTATAAAATAAAGGCGATCTCCTGATTGATCAGATATTCAGATGAGAGATGATTATGGTTTTAGGTTTGATTAATTCCACCGCGTATATGTGATATATATGTAATAGTCATCTTTATATAATTCATATATATTTTCTGTTTGTAGAATCGCAGAATTGGATAGATGGCCAGGCTTTTGGGTCTGAAGAATTGGTTATCTTGGGAGTTAACCTTTGTGATGTTCTCTGATTCTTCCTTGGCTGAGATACGAAATTCAGTAAAGGGCTCTTGGATATCAATCACGATCCAGATTAAGGGTGTAATCTGCTTCAATAATGGAGCTGCACAAGATGAACTTCTATACAGCTTAATTTATACGGGATTCAAAGGTTGGTGCAACGGAAACCATAAAAAATGGCCGCGAGGTCGAAGATTAATTGTATGTGATTTAAAGCACTTTGATTGGATTGGCTATTTTGTTGTTTTAGAGTTAATGATTTGTATTGTTGGGAGGGATTTAATGATTTATGCAAGCCGGTTAGGGTGTTTGTGACAAATTGTCAATTGATGGGTATTGATAGTGAGGCTCTGTCATGGGTGTTGTATTGGGGACTGTTTGGGAGCAGTTTTTGGAATTATGGGTGTAATGAATGGCCCTTTGGGAACATTTTTATCAATAAATATTCTTATTATTCACGGAAAAAAAAAAAAAAAAAGTTTAGAGTTATACTAAATAGATATAGATAATGAGTTCGTGTAGTGTACAACCCGTGCATTGCACGGGTAATCGACTAGTATATATATATATTTAAGGCTTGTTAAGTAATTCAAAGATTCCTTGAAAGATGTCTTGAGGCTCAAACAAGCCTTGGCACACAAGCTAAGTTACTATTGGATAGTAGCTTGATGTAGATAGATGTGTAATGTGAAATATTGAATAGTAACTTAAGGCTTGATTGATAATTTAAAGGTTTTTTGAAAGATGCCTAAAGACTCAAACAAGCATTGCCAAACAAGCCTCACGTTACTACTAATAGTAACTTGTGTAGATAGATGTTATGTGAAATTATAAAATAACCAAATTAAAAATCCAAAATGACCAATACTGCTGCCAAATTATGCAATTGTCTCAATTGACAGTGATTAAGCTAGGATTGTAATTGCACCACTATATATATATATATGGAAAGGTAGTCTCTAGTGCACTGGACTTTTTAGCCTAAAAAATTCGCAGGCTGCCCCGTTGACCTTCACCCCGCCCGTCACTCCACTAACCCTTTGAGTTTTTTTAGGCTTTAAAGCCCAGTGTACTCGTCCAATGCACTATAGAGTCTCTCTCTAACACTAGATATTAACTCCCCTACATGAGTTGCAAGTTCTTTTTAACTTTCTTCAGTCTATTATTTGCACTTCCAAACACAAACACTTGTCCTTGTGTAGTTTTTTTTTTTTTTTTTTTTTTTGCACGTGAAGGTACGGTCACTTTCAATTCTCTGTCAGCATTCGGCAAAATGAAACAAAAGGAAACGGTAATGGTGTCTCTTTATCTATACAAGAACGAACAAAACAAGAAAATGTTGTTAAAGAATATATACAACCAAATATCAAACAAGAAGAAGGTAAGAATGTATATGTAGTGCTAAAGGAAAAGTAAAATGCCCAAAACACCAATAAATACAATTAGTAGTACACATCCTTCCATTTTAGTAAGTTCCTTTCAAAAGAAAAGTA
The DNA here is from genome assembly GCA_033977485.1 of Hydrangea macrophylla. NCBI lineage: Eukaryota > Viridiplantae > Streptophyta > Magnoliopsida > Cornales > Hydrangeaceae > Hydrangea > Hydrangea macrophylla. The sequence continues at coordinate 15,090,222 of CM066992.1, forward strand.
GAAAGATGAGGTGCTCTTTCTGGCTTTCTTCTATTTTGCTTGGCTTTTGTCCTGTTTTGCTTGTTCCTTCTCATAAAAGCAGATTCCATATAATTAGCATCACCACTTCTCTACAATAACTAACTGATGTAAGAAGTTTCAATGCAATTCTTTGGATGTATTTTTGCTTCTTTATTTGTAGTTTTAGAAAGTCCAGTACTTTGAAAAACTAAATATTGTCCGAGCGGTTTATTACTCGCAAATTAGGAATCAATAGTACCACACAAAACAGTAGCAAAATATTATGGGTCCTGTGGTAATTTGAAAAAGCTTAACTTCATTATTTTGAAAACATCTCTTATAAACTCATAATATTTTCGTAAATTTATTAAGTTAATTTCTTTAAGAGTTTATAACCAAAAAAATAAAAAAATTATCTTAGAATGTTACTAAAAATGAACTTTTCCGTGCAGTCAAAAACCATTTATTTTACCAAAATACATATTCCCTCCATTCCAAATAAAGTTTTATTTGTTCTATCAGTGGTGGTCTCATTTTAAGAATCCTTTTGAAAAGTCAATGTTCATTACTAGATACTTTCTAAGTTTACTTTATCATGCAAGGTTTACCACTTTTCATTTGAGGTGGCACTAAAACTATCAAAATAAGACCAATACTGAAAAGTTTAAAATTTTACCACAATTAATTAACACTCGTTTTTCCGAAAATATATATATATTTTTAAAATTAAGAAAAATAAAAATAAATAACACTCGTTAAATAGTTGGAATTCCCAAAAGAAATCTTTAATTTGGAACAAAGGGAATAATATTTGCAGGCCACATTATTACTGTATATTTGCTTTTATTTTTAAATTTCTAACCCCGAAGTTGGTAACGAATTTAAGTAACAAAATCCAACGCACTAATTAATGTATCATTTTCTTTCCCATAATAAAGAGAAATTATTCGGTGAGCCCGTCACACCACATTAGAATGTTGATGTAGTGTGAACTTTAATCTAGGCCATACACTTGTCCCCTACTTCTAGGGGGATCATGACACATAGTTGGCAGTTGGAGGCACATGTATGGTGTAGATTAAATACACCACATCAGTGGAGTTTTGTGTCTAATTGCCAAACTGATTTTACTGGTAGAATTTGGGTTACTTGGAATCCAGATAGAGTTTCAGTGGATATCCTGTTTTCAAACCCCCAAATAATCCATGTTAAAGTTACTAGTGATGATAAGAAAATTTCTTTTGAAGCTTCTTTTATTTATGCTTATAACACTGGTATTCAAAGAATTCAACTCTGGGATTCAATCAAGTCCCTTGCTAGATCCATGGGCTCCACCCCTTGGATAACCTTTAGTGACTTCAACGTCACTCTGCATTGTGAGGAGATTCAGATAAAGGTAATGACCAGGATAAGGAGGAATTCTGTAAATGTCTCAATGATTCCTGTCTTGTTGACCTTAGATATGTTGGCATTTTTTTTCACTTGGTGCAATAGAAGGTTTGGTAAACCTGATTTCACAGAGAGGAAACTGGATAGGGTTGTGGTTAACCAAGAGTGGCTTGAGGCTTTCCCTATTTCCTATGCTAATTTCAAGCCAGCAAGTATGTCTGATCACTCTCCTATTGTTATTAATATTGACAATGCTAAGAAAAGGAAAGGTAGGCAGTTTAAATTCTTTAACTTCTTGTCTTCTCTTGGGAATTTTACTCCTACTGTCCAAAACTCTTGGAATCACTACATTGAAGGCATTGTTTAATTCCAACTTTGCCACAAACTCAGAATTTTAAAAAATGATTTAAAAAGGATCTATAAGGATATCATTGGGAGAGAAACTATAAATTTGATAAAGCTAGAAAGGATCTCTGCAATGTCAACATGATAGAGATGATAACCCCTCGGATGTGGATTTAATGCTTCGTGAGAAGGATAAACTCAAGTTTCTAGAATTGAAGAGGATATAGCTAGACAAAAATCTAGACTCCAATGGCTTGAGGGAGGAGATAAAAATTCTAAATACTTTCATAACTCCATAAAACAAAGAAGAAACATGAAAAGGATCATTTCGTTGGTTAGACCTGATGGGTCTATCACAAGTGATGAGGAAGAAGCTAAAAATTAGGCCATTAGATTTTACCAAGGATTGCTTGGTACTGCTGCTACCCAAAGTTATCCTGGAATTCAGGAGCTTAGGAAGATTATCTCTAAATCATTACATTCTAATCAGACTAGAGATATGGAAGCTATTCCTACTGACTTAGACATAAAAGATGCTATGCTTAGTGTCCATAGCAACAAGGCCCCGAGGCCTGATGGGTACAATGCTCACTTCTTTAAAACTACTTGGGACATTACCGGTCCTTCTGTAATTGCAGCCATCAAAGAGTTCTTCATTTCTGGGGAACTTCTAAGAAAGACCAATGCCACTCTTATTGCCTTGATCCCTAAAGTGCCTAATCCTTCATCCATGGGGGATTTTAGACCCATCTCTTGTTACAATACTGTTTACAAATGTATATCTAAGATCATTGCTAAAAGGATTCAAAGTACTCTACCTAGTCTTATTGATCATGCCCAATCTGCTTTTATCAAAGGCCGGAAGATAAGTGATAACATTTTACTTGCCCAGGATTTAATGAAAAATGAAAGACTATCATAAGTCCAATGGCACTCCTAGAGCCTCAGCTAAAGTGGACTTAATGAAAGCTTATGATAGTGTTAGTTGGACCTTCCTTTTTGACCTTCTTGCTGTGCTGGGATTTCCTCCAATGTTTATAAAACGAGTCAGGGCTTGTGCTACCTCTCCTAAATATTCCATTTGTTTCAATGGTGAGTCTGTTGGGTATTTTGAGGGAGCCAAGGGCCTAAGACAAGGAGACCTCATCTCTCCTTATCTTTTTGTGTTAGTCATGGATACGCTTAGTCAGATGCTTCACTATAATATATCTAAATCTAAGAAGTTCCAGTATCATTGGAGATGTGAAAAAACTAAAATTGATCACCTTTGTTTTGCTGATGACTTAATGATTTTCTTTCATGGAGACTGTCAATCTGCTAGGATTGTCAAAGATACCTTAACTCAATTTCTTAATTTTTTTGGATTAAGAGCTAATAATTCAAAAAGTTGTTTATTCATGACAAGTGTTACTGAGGAGGTGGGTGATTCTATTAAGCTCATTCTCCAATTTCCCATGGGATCTCTAGCTCTTAAATACCTTGGTGTTGCTCTCATTACAACTAGACTTAGGAAAAGTGATTGTAAAGAGTTAATCAAGAAAATAACCAATAGAATTCAGTCTTGGACTTCTAGAATCTTATCCTATGCAGGTAGAGTGCAGTTGATTAATTCTGTTATTATGGGCATTCACAACTATTGGGCTGGGATGTTTGTTCTACCTAAAGGTCTTCTTAAAGATATTGAGCAGATTATTAGAAGATTTATGTGGCCTGGTGATATTGTTAGTTCCTATGGTTCTAAGGTTGCTTGGGACAGAGTTTGCTTACCAAAAAAGGAATGAGGTTTGGGTCTTAAGCCTTTGGTGGAACTAAACTTTGTCCAAAACCTTAAACACATATGGAGCCTTATTTCTCCTTCAAATCGCTCTCTTTGGAAAAAGTGGATTCAAACTTATATGCTTAAAGGTAATAGCCTCTGGTTTGTTAAGCCCCCTTCCCAATGCTCTTGGTATTGGAAGAAACTTCTTAAACTCAGAGACAAGGCAAAAAGTTTGGTCAAGTATAAGATTGGCAATGGCACTAATTCTTTTCTTTGGCAAGACCGGTGGCTCCATTATGGCTCTATAATTGATAGATATGGTTCTTGGGTTGTTTCTTATATTGGTATTCCCCTAAACTATAAAATTCATACCATCATTAGTGAGAATCAATGGACTTGGCATGCTACCACTTCTTGGGAATTGATTGAAATTAAAGCAGCTACTGCCTTACTCCCTTCCCCTTCACATGTTAAAGATACTGTCTCTTGGATCCCTTTCCTAGTGGTAGTTTTACTTTATCCCACACCTGGGATTTTTTTAGAGGAGCCCAACCTCAGGTGCCTTGGCACCATTTGGTTTGGTTCCCTGGAAACTTTCCTAGATATAACTTCATTGTGTGGCTTGCTATGCTTAACAAGTTATCTACTCAAGATAGGATCTGGAAATTTACTCCCCGAGCCCCTTGCTTGTGTATTTTGCCATAGTAATTTGGAGTCTCATGATCATTTATTTTTACTTGTGATTATTCTTCCTTTGTTTGGCAGGAAATTATGAGTAGGTTCAATATGGACGGGTCTCCTCTAAATTGGAATTCCATCAGTATGTGGGCTGCTAGCAAATGGAAGTCTAATAAACCAAAAGATATCATGGCTCAGATGGGTATGGGGGCAACCATCTATGCTATTTGGAGGGAGAGGAATGCCAGAATTTTCAGACAAGGGAAGCCTAGAGAACAGATTTCCAGAGATATAGTAATCAATATTCACGCGCAAGTTCACATTCGGTGGGCTAGAGACCCTAAAGTTCAGGAATATCTTGCATTATGGAGTAGTTTGGTAGTAATGTTTAGCATGTTGTATGCTAATGTTGAGGTTCAGCATTGACTGATTTGTTATCCCTTTGGGGTGTGTGTGTTGTTTTTGATTGGATGGTCCTCTTTCTTGGCTTTGCTTTAAGAAAGACAACCATCCCATGTAGCTTAGGTTTCAATCCTTTGCTTTTGTTTTGAGCTCATTGTATATCCTGAGGTATGCCCCTTGCAGTTTTGTAGTGCCGTTTGGCTTTTTTCGTTAATTAACCATATTCAGAAGAAAAAAAAAACACCACATCAACATGCTAACGTGGTGTGACTGTCATCCTGAATAATTTCTCCAAAATAGGGGTGGCTACACATCCAACAACAAAAGCAATTGATGTTTATAAAATCATAGAGATGATTACTGAGTGTAATTTTAATTTATGCAGTGTGAATTCTATAATTACAGCCAATCACGTTTACATAATTCTTAAATTAATGTGTCCAAGGAACCTTCTTCCATGACCTTTGGAAGCAACTGGCTCTCCCATCCACGAGAATTGATTAAATAAGGCGTTCATACCGTTTAATTGAATCAAAGAAGCCTTCATTTGGTTCTATCTTTCTCTCTGGTGGAGTACCTTCCTTCTATTTAGTGAATTCAAGCATAGTGCGATGTAATGGACTCAATGACAACTTCTCTCCTTCGGTCTTGATTTAAGGGCTGACATCCATGTTACAGAAATTACAGGTTGGAAGGAAAAATTCTAAATGGGGCTAAAAAAGAGACCTTGATTAAAGCTGTACTCCTGGCCATCCCCGCTTACTGTATGTTTATCTTCAAGCTTCCAAAAAATGTCTAAACAAATGTATCAATTCCATAATTACAAGATTTTGGTTGAATTATGCCCCTGCCGAAATTTGAGTTCATTGGATGAAATGGGAACACGTCACAATGAAGAAAATTAGCCAAGAGCTGGGTTTCAAAGAAGTGGAAGCTATAAACCTCTCCATGCTCGCAAAGCAAGCTTGGAGAATAATCCAAATCTCAAATGCAATATGGGCCTAGGTTACCAAGGCAATTAAATTCCCTAAATCCGATTCTACCAAAGCAAAAGTGGGGGAAAACGCCTCGCGGAGCTAGAGAAGCATTGTTGAAGGCTACAACTTATTAGTGAAAGAAGCCCGATGGGTAGAGGATGGAACTAAGGTGGAAGTGTGGAACGATAAGTGAATCCCGAGAGTAAACAATCTTCAGCCTTTCCAAATCCTCAACATAAAAATATGCGGCAAATCTCATGGAAGGCAATCCAAAAAGATAGAATGCATCCCTAATCCATTTTCCCATAGACATTGGAGAGAAAATTAAAAGCATTCAATCTCAAAATCTCAGTCTAAAGACAATCTTGTATGGCCTTTCACGAAAGCAAGCACCTACACAGTCAAAGTGGCTATAGCAACGCTCACAAGACAGTTATTCCCCTGAGCCAAACTTTCATCTCGAACATGATAGCGAACAAAACCATCTGGAAGCAAACACTGTTTAGGTCCGAATTCCAATTCCTGATCACCCCAATTGGACTCTCTGCCATTGTATACTGGATTGATAATACCATTGATAAAATCAAACATGTTTGAATTGATCACAACCAGGGGCAGATGCAGAAATTTAAGGTTAGGGGGGCTTGATAGGTGTAGAACATGGAATTGGCACTTGGGGTGGCTAAGTTTACGGAAGTCGGGGGCAGCGACCCCGAGGCGATTTTTTTTTTCACTACTTTACAAATTTTTCATGTGAATTTTTTTGTAAAACTTAAAATGATATTAAATCAAATTGAATTAGGTTATGTTATGTTATGAAGTAAGAAGAAAATGTGTTTGACCAAGCACTAGGGTGAGTTGGGTTAGTATTGCATTAATGATAGTTTAATTGCTCAAACATTTATGTTTTCAAAATGGGATGTGCAAAGAATTGCAAAATTTATAAAAATTAACAAAAAAAATTCAATGTTAAAAAAATAGGGGGCTTTTCTGAAATTTTTGGGGGCACGATGAAGCCATTTTCACTTATGGCTTTCATGCTTTGGAACATATGGAAGGGGAGGAATAATTTTCTTTTTGATTAAAGGAAAATTGACCCGAGAAGCACCATTCGTAGTGCTGGTGCACAAGTTGTTGAATACTCCATTCACCATGAAAAGGAATCAGAGGTTCCCATATACTCTAGCTCAAACGACCATATCTACTGGGTTCCCCCCAACCCGAAGCTAAAAAATCAATTTTGATATTGTTGTTTGTATTTGAGAGGTCAAAGGTTTATGCTTAGTATCATTGTCAGAGACTTTGAAGGTAGGATTGTAGTACCTGTAATTTTTTCTCTTCGTATAATAATATCAGTTTTTGAATTTCCGTATTTGACTGGTTATTACATTATTTTAATTGTGTGACGGTATTGATATGTTGTAGTATTACTAACTAGACTGTAAGAACTACACCGACTTGACCGTAATAAGACTTAACTTAGTCTCATACTCGGACCCGGACATTAGAAATAATACCTGTTTGCAAGTAGATCGAAATCGGCACCCATAACGAGGACCCATGCACGTAAACCTATAATGTGGCACAAAACCCGAGGTGGGCCCCACATGGCCGGCCACTTGGTGGCACATGCAACACCCTAGACACATGTCACTTATACCCTTGCCACTTGTCCACATGTTGGACACTTGTCCATGCATGCAACACCGTAACACATGCATGAAGACACCTAGCAACCACCTAGCTCTATTTATACATGCACACACACACTACACCCTCTTAGACACTTACAATCTGCACATATATAGAGAGAACTAGGAGAATTAGAATCCATAAGCCCTCTCTCTATTATTGCAAGGCACCGAGAGGAAATTATCATGGGCCTATTACTCAAGGTCAAACTGGCAAAGCTCGACTCAATACTATCATGGGAGTTGGTATTTTAGTGGTGTTTACTTTCTTTTCTTTTCTGAGGCGTGTGGAGGTTTCTTACTCAGTTCTTTGATGCATGTATAGGCAAGTTGGATGTGTGTCTTCTTCGTGATTGGGTTGTGTTTAGTTTTTTTTCATTTTGTTGCGTCAGGTATTTAGAGCGTAGTAATGCCCCTTTAATGTGGTGGTTTTAATAGGATGGTGCAACGGGTTACCTTTTTTTTTTTTGGAAGGGCTGTTGTATTGAGACGGGGTTTTGGCTCTCTTCGGTGTTTATTTGATTTCTAAATATCTCTCCCCTATAGGTTTTTTTTTTGTTTTTTTTTTCTTCGTGTTGGGGGTTTTCGTGTCGCGTGTGTTTACATGAGTTTTGAATACAGAGGTGGGGATTATCTAGGTTCGTGTACATTTTATAAAAAAACAAAAAAAAATCCTGCTTTGTAATTTGAATCCGAGATGGATACAAGTTTTTTGAGGATTGTGATCAGATTCTTTGACAAATTTTATCAACGATATCTTCTTCATGGTTTGAGTTGAGGCTGAAAGTCCAGTCGGATTCTTATGCTCTCAATTTGCTCACGGATATGTTGATGGATTCATGTCATTTGGGGATAAATTTATATATTTTCTGTTCGGTTTTCTGGTTTTTTACAGGTAATGTTATGAGAGGTTCCTAAGTTTGGAAAGGCTCTGTAATGCTTCTATCTTCTGCCAGCTTTTCATAGCAGCGGGTGTGGGTTTCTCAGTCTATGCATGAGGGTTAGAGGGTATGATATAGGATGCTAAATCTCATTTGTCTGCAGTTGGATGCTCAGTTGGCTATGATGTAAGGGTGTTTTGATTGAGAAGTGTTTAAAGGTGTTTGTTTGCTGTCAAAATTGTGCGGGTGCTGTCAAAACTCTGACGCTGCTGTTGCCAAAATAGTGATGAATCTCTTCTGGTTTTAGTCCTCAAGCTAAGGAATAAAAAAGATCATGGGTAGAGTTCTGTTTGTATTGCAAGGGGAGAAGTTAATTAGGGAATGAGGCTTGGTTGTTGCTTTATTCATCGGGATCGGTGTATTACTCTTCTTTCTAATTAATGGATCAGGGGTATACAGTTTTAAGGAGAAAATGTTCAGAGATACTTCAGGTGTTGCCAGAGATGGTCAGTTTCATGATTTCCTGCAGAATTGGGTCGCTGGCCACTCTCTGGATTCTTCTCTCATATGCGTTCTGCTATTGGGTTGGTGGAAGGTGGGGTTTGGTGGTTCTGTTGTTTGGTTGTGGCTCATCTTTCTTATTGGCTAGTCCTCAAATGATTTTGTTCAGTGGCTTGTTCATTTGGATGGAGGTTGTGTAGCTAATGTGGGCTTCACAATGGATTCTGCTGCTGCTTTGTGTTAGGTTGCTTTTTGTGCTGTTTGTTTTTGCCAGAATGGTGATGTTTTCTGCTGAAGTTTTATTGAGAAATCACATATATGGGCGTTTGAGAAGCCCTTCCATGCTTTTGGAATGGTTCTGAAGCTCATTTTTGGGGGCCTTTTGGATCATCTTTTGCTTCTTTGAGTTTGGTTTTGGGCTTCTATGATGTTGCTATAGTTCTGTTACGGCTGCTAAGGAAAAAAAGGTGAGAGGAAAGATTCAAATGAGGCGAATCGCAAAAGAGATGAGCAGAAAGGAAGGCTTTCTGAAGTTGCCAGCTCCGACCTGCAAAAGACAATACAGCGATACCGCAAATCTGCAAAAGAAGAGGAAACTAACGGTCCATTAATTCAAGAATACGCTCAGGTCCAGATGTTGAGCTTTATTGAACCGGGTGCTCCGTTTGCTTTTTGTGAATCTTTTTCAACTCTGATGTGGCTGGGCTGTGGCTTTATGCTCAACTGATTTTGAGGCTGCAGAAACTTGTGATGTTTTTTGGGCCTACATTTTGAAGGGGTGGGGTTACTGCAAATGCTGAAAGTCTCAAGTGAGCTTATGGTCTTGGAGTTTTGAGTTATCCTACGGTTTTGATGTGGTTAATTGTTGTTCTGCTCGGGTATAATGCCAAGGCAGTTAATGTTGCTGGTTTTTTTTGGCTAGAAATAGAGGAAAATTTTTGATGGAGTTAGAAAGAGAAAAAAAAAAAAGGGCAGCCCAGTGCACGAGGCTCCCGCCATTGCGGGGTCTGGGGAGGGTGAGATGTACGCAGCCTTACCCCTGCAAGCAGAGAGGCTGTTTCCAGATTCGAACCCGTGACCTCCAGGTCACAATGGAGCAACCTTACCGTTGCGCCAAGGCTCCCCTCTAGAAAGAGAAAATGAAAAAAAAAAAAAAAAGGGAAAGAAAGGGGGAAGACAAATTATGAAAGTTATTTACAACAGTATGGGTTCTTGGGGTGTGGGTTGGGTCTTTGGTGTGTGTTCTTTCCTTTCGGGTTATCTTTTCTGAGATTAGGAAGTGCTTCTCACTTCTTTTGGGGTGTGTTCGGTGTTTGTTTCAGTTCGTGTAATGTGGTTTTCGTGTCGTGTGACTTTTATAACTTTCTGTATTATGAAATGATGCTGGTTGGGACAAGTCTGCTTCAAGGCTGGCCATTTGGGCTTGGGTGATGCTGATGCTGTCACAGTTGATAGTTGATTGAGGAGTAAGGTCTGATCGGGTTTTGGAACAATTTGCGATTCTCAAGATGGGTGTGTGGCTTATTTGATTTCTGGGAGTTTCATCTTTGGCCAGAGTTGCTGTTACTTTGTAAGAAGTGGATCTAAGTTTCAAACTGCTAATAAAGTCTCATGGGAGTAAGTGCAGTGAATTGCAAGGCTGATTTCAAATTGGGCTGGAACAAGGTTATACTTTGGTATCACTGTATTGTTTGCTGTACTATCTTAGGTTATAAGTTCACAAAGTATAATGTCATTGTTGGGGTTTTGGTGTAGTAATTTTTGGTTTGGGCTGGCAGATCTAGGGGCTTTGATCAATATTCTGAATTTTTAATGTTTTGATTGTGTTAAAGGTGTTGCAGCTAGTGTATTGGGTTGCTGGATTTTTGGGGGGTTTCATTAAGTTCTTGTTTGGGTACCTTCTTGTTGTATCCACTTTGGCCTATTTAATAAAAATTTGTTGCTGTTCAAAACATAAAATAAAATAAAAAAGTCAATTGCTACTGATGAAAGATTATCTGCAATATGAAAGCATTTTATGGCTACAAAAATCACTCCAAAAACAGAACAAGGAGTCAGCATCTTTCGGACAAGGATTTGTTTAGGTCTTACCCGCCGTACTGCCTCAGCATTCTGGGTAATCTGCGGAGATAGTTCTCTACTTGCAGAATCCAGACAATTCAAATCCATCATCCTGCAGTGTCAGAACTGAAGTTCCTTTCTGAGTTCAAAGCATTTCGACCGGATCATAGCGCCCAGTTCACTTAGTTTGCTCCTATCCCATAGCCATTGTCTTTCTTTTACCAATCCTCTACCGTACTCTGTAAATACTATCCAATCAGAAAACCACTGTCAAAAGGACCGTTGTACTAAAAAAATTAGAACATTCTCTGGATGAAAAAAAAGGTTCTATAAGTAAAAATCCACCATACCAGCTAAAAATTGTATAGTGAAGGAGATCATATCCTGATATCCAAATTCTGATTATCGACCCATTACATATGCCATGCCAGTCTGCCTTCTAATGTGTTACCAAGAATAATATATTATGGGGTATCTTTTGAGAGACGTGAGTCACAAATTTTGCTGTATCTGTGGCTAACATAATATCTTTGCAGGCCAATGGAAGCTATAATCATGGTTATTTAACACTGAAGCACATTTGAACTTGACTTCGCTACCAGCTGCTCTTCACTTTCAGAAACTTGCACAGATGAACCAAAAGAAGCCATCTTCTCCGATAGGTTCTGCAGGGATTCATGCTTCTTGGCCAATTCCATGAGCACTTTGATCCTCCTAAAGGAAACATTGCTAGGCTTGAAGCCCTTGTCAACCATCTCCAAAAAACACTTCTCAGCTTCCACCAACTTCCCCATATTACAAAGCAAATCAAACAGCACGTCAGACACTAAAACATAGGACCCAAATCCTTTCTCCACCATGTCACTCCAAAGCTCAAGCGCCATCTCCACCTTTTCCTGTCTACGGAATAATCTGATTAAAAACATACATGACTGTGTGTTCGGTAAGCAACCCGTATCGTTCATCCTCTGATACAAACTCCAAGAGCTTCTCAGATCATTTGACCAAAAGAAAGACCTAAAGAACACATTGTAAGTAGTTGCATTAGGATTTATGCCCTTACCCACCATCTCATCCATCAAACTGTAAGCATCACCAAACCTCTTTCCAATGCAAAAGTTCCTAATTACAGCATTATGCGCAGCAGCATCAGGGTAACACCCGTATTCCTTCATCTCCTTCAAAATATCTCTAGCTTTATCGGGCTGACCGACCAATCCCAGCCCTCCGATTAAACTAGTATACGATATGACATCAGGCGATAAATCCTCCTCCCGAATTCTGTCAAACACCTTGTACGCCTTATCAATTTCTCTAGCCTTAGAGTACACATCAATCAAACAATTGTAAGACACGAGATCAGGTTTCACACCCATTTCCCTCATCTCTTCAAAGAAGCCCTCGGCTTCCTCAACTGACTTCCAACCAGACAAGAGTATGTTAAAAGTTTGTAAATTGGGGCGAAACTCTAGTTTCAAACTGTGATAGACATTCCTTGCATCGGTCATACTCCTCTCTTGACACAAAGTCCTCAACAGGGCATTGAAACAATTGGTATCGAATTCTGGAACAAGCTTCCTGAACTTCCTAAATGATTCAACTGTTTGCCTAACTGAACACACCTTAGCAATTCTAGCTAAAACAACCTGAACAGTTCGCGGGGATATCAAAGATTGGTCTTTTCTTCTAATCTCAAGCAAAATCTCCCAGATTTGATTGAATTTACGGTTGCGGCCTAAGATATAGAGCATGGTATCTAAAGAAAAAGGAGTGTGATAAAACCCTCTTCGGTTGGCTGTGAAATTGAAGAACTCCAAAGCTTTTAATGGGTTTCCATGACTAAACCTCAACCTTTTCAAAACCCCATCAATCAGATCGTTTGAAAGAAACACTTGGGTTGATTTCAGTGCTTGTTTCAAGTCCTCCTTTGATGAGGAAGAGCTACTAATAACTCGAAATACTGTGTCAACATCACGAGCAAGAGTGGAGGAGGAGCTTTGACAAGAGAATGGTCGTCGAATAGGAATATACCTGGTCGAATAGCGAAGAAGAATATAGAGACCGACGAGGGGCATGCTGTTGCTGAGAATCACCATTTTATTGTTTCTTTTTAAATTTTTTCTTTTTTTTTGGGCTTTCTTTCTTCTGTTCTGTCTGTTCTGGGGTGGGCGAGGACAGGAGGGAGGGGTTTCAACTTACTTTCAATTCATGAGCGCTGCTGAACAAAACCCAGAAGCAGACGAAGTTTGTTTCTGGATGGAGATAATTGAAATGCAGCAGAACGATGGTCAGGTCAGGTCAGGTCTGGTCTGGGGCCATTTCATATCATTTATGGCATGTTGGATCCATTCACCAAGTTCGGAATAAGATGGGACCAAAGAATTCGACCCATTTGTTGATTACGATACAGCCCACACACACCTAAACCAAGATTTCCATTTTCAGATGTTTTTTTTTTTTTTAATCGCAAACCACGTTCAACTTTTCATTCAACAAATAAATGGATTTCAAGTAGAACCAGTACAGAATCAGAAGAAAGAAAAAAAAAACAAAACAAAACCCAAAAGGACAACAAAAAACAAAAATCAGAAAAAACAAAGACAGAAAAGTCTTCTGAAAGCAACACTGCAGTCTCCCATGTCCAAAGATATATCGAAATGTGGCACTATGTTGACACCCCAATTTTGACCGACCGTCGAATTTAGGAGAGTGTCACCTCCACGTCCAATGATGATAAGTACCGAAAAGATTCGAAGTATTCCAAGCTCTTCAGAAAGTTCTCCAAACGCGATAAAATTTCACAGAAAGAAGAAAATATCAGGTATTTAGGAGAATTCAGGTATAAAATACCATTTTTGGAAAAGATCTTCAAAAATAAGTTTCTTTAAGAAAAAGGGAAGAAAGAAAAGACCTAAAAAGGGAAGTTCAACGAAAAATGGCACACGGAAGAATTTTGCGGCACTCAGTGAGTGCCGAACTGCATTCGGTGAGTGCCGAACGGCAGTCACTGAATGCCGGTCCGGCATTTACTAAGTGCCGCCGACAATTTTTGAATGCCGTTTGCTTTAACAGTCTGTATTTTGTGGTACAATACGTATGTGTATGCGGGTAAAAATAAAAAAACTGATAAAGTAAGGCTGACTAAAACGCGGCAATCAATAATTTGGCGCGGCACTTACTGAGTGTCGCGCGGCAGTCATTAAATGCCGCAGCGGCAGTCATGAAGTGTCGCGGCGGCATCCACGGACTGCCGCAGATTATTTTTGACTGCCGCCCTGGGCAGCAGTCTGTCTAATTTCAGGAAGTACGTTTTGTACCACCAAATGAGACATTTACACCTGTTTTTTTACTCCGAATTCACTGAAAATACTTGATAATTTTTGTCTATAAAAGAGGGAGGATCTTCTTTGAAGAGATATACAACACAATACATGAGAGATAACCACCACTATACGAACACATTTTTGAGAAAGAAAAGAGAGAGTTTGGGAGAGCTTGAAGAAGAGTTTGGAAGATCTTCAAAGGAGAGAAACTTTGAGGATAGTTTGGAGGTGATCCTCTAACCATAAGTTGTCTATTTACATTCTTCCTTTTTCTTGAATCTCTAATCCTCAAACCTTTTATTTTCTTTGCTCCATTTCTTTTGTTGATCATACTTCCTTCTTGAGACTCTTAGAGATTCTCAATATCTCTCTTGAAATCTCTTGAACATGATCTTTTGAATCTCATGTAAGCTTGTGCTTCACATGGGAATCAAAGTTTGATCATCACTCCATTTTATAGGCAAATAGATGGATCCAAGTCCACACTCATGACTTGGATCCTCTAAACTTGATGTTTCATGGAATCCTTTCTATATTCCTTTGAGACTCATGAGTATAGTCATGTCTTCATCTCCAATGACCATCAAATGGTAGGAGAAAGTGGTTTTGAGTCTAAGCCCATCCCCATGGTTTAGATTCCTTATCTTGAGATTTCATGAAATCTATTCATACTTCACTTGAAATCTACAAATATAAAGGTCTTTAATCTCCAATGACCATCAAATGGTAGGAGAAGATGGCTTAGTTTAAGTCCAACTTCATGGTTCAATAGTTGGGGTTAACAAATAAAAGTTGAACTTGACAAATGAAAACAGTGAGTTCATAAACTGTTTTTGATCAAAGATTTTTAGTTCGAAATCTAACCGTCGAAATCAAGTGAAACCAACGAGAAAGTGTCAACAACACAATATTCTACCACTGTAATTTTTGTTTTAAGGTGGTTTCATGTCAAAAGTGGTTTGGTTGTGAGTTTTGTAAGGACACTACAATCTGTCCAAAGTTTCAGCATAGTAACACTCTTTTGAAATAAGTAAACCAATGCTTTAATAAAGTGTTTGTGACCCAAAATAATTTTTTCTAAGTAGATTAATGTGTTAGGAAGTCACCCTAAAAAGAACAAAGCATTTCTGATCATTTTGCTAGTTTTAGAAAATCGTGCAAGAACTCTGGACAGAAGGTTGTAGAATGCTGAGTGATGTCTGGTGTTTGTCCAATTTTCGGAGATCCAACCGTTGAAACCTTGATTTCTTTTTTGTGTAAAAAACTAGACACACAGAGGCATCTTGTGTCCAAAATTCATCTAGATCAAACCACGGGAACCACGCCTTTTCATTTTTTAAAGTTATGATCTGCTCTCAGCAATTTCCAGAATTCTGCACTAGTTTTCATCAAATCTTGTGAATAATGGCTTAGATGAAATTTTCATGAGTCAAGGTTCAAACCATATTTCAATAATGATTAGTTAAGTTTGAATTCAAAGTTTAAGTGAACCAAACCATTGAGTATTTCATAATTCATTCTTGCTCATGACATATTCATCCGTATGGATCGACATTTGTAGTTAAGATTTATTTGTTTTAGATTTAACTATATTCTATAGATTTAAGCTAGAAGTCTAGGATTATTATTTTAGATCCAACTTTACATTTTGTATATCATGTGAACTAATTCTTTGTTTTGTAGCGCATTTGAGGTACAATTTTGCATCTCTTCTCTAGTTTATTCTATTTCTTGATTTTATTGATTTTTCAACCTCATGCGCGACACATTAGAATTAGGATCTTGCCTTATATGTATATGTGATTAGAGACTCTTTTTTAGGATTTTTTTTTTTGTTTGTATGCATTGCACGATATAGCTGCTGGATCCCGGGTAAGTTCTCTTGTTCCCTAGTGCATATCATGTTGCTTGCTACTTGAAATATGTGATTTTTGAATGATATTTTATCAATTGCAATTTTACACCCCTTTGGACATGCTTTTTGCAACGTATATCTATACATATATATTAGTTGAGGGCACATTTAAATTAATAATTCGATTAGAAGGATATTGAGTAGAGGCCTATCGCAAGATAGGATGAGAGAGGGTGTTTTAGTCCGACGGGCTCCTTCCTCTCTCATTCCATAATCACCGGACCTAGTTAATCTCTGGTTTCTAAAAGATCAGTTTGCTTTTAAAATGGTTTCTTAATTTTTCCTTTTAAAAATTAAGTGGCGACTCATTTGTTTTGAATTTGAAATTTAAAAGAACTTTAAAAGAAAAGCTGTGGGTAAGAAAAATTGCGATATTCACACACTGCTAACAAGATCGGGCTGAAGAGAAACTGCCAAACCGACCCACCAACGAGGAACGTCCCCCAAAACATCGAGTCTGCCACCAAGAAACCCCCTCTCAAGCTCCAGATCTAACAAAAGAACTGTAGATCTGAAAAAAAGAAAGCTGAATCAAGGCCCAAAAATCATGAAATCGAAGGATATCGTCGCAGAAACCAAGAAAACAAAGAAAAACACAGAAAATAAACCCCTACAAATAGGGAACAAACTCTCAAAAAAGGACAAAATCCCACACAACAGGGGACAAACTCTCCTAAGGAAAGAACAAAAAACAAAAAAGGGGAAAAACCAAGCTCTCCCATGGCGAAAAGCCATGAGAGAGCCCGGAGAGGATTGTCGCTAGAGAAGTCTGGACGGTGGTAGACTTGGTTAGAGAGAGAGAGAGTAAAGCTGCGCTCACCAGATGCTTCCTTCCTTGTATTTGGGGAATTTGACTACAACTTCCAAACTCGTCAACAGTATATGTTTAATGAAAAATTACGCTACACTGTTCACTCTAAAAATGGTAACCACTTTCCTTGTGGTCGAGTGGTAAGCTTCTTGGGTGTAATACCTAAGAGGTTTAGTGTTCGAGTCATGATGGCTACTGCAGAATTCACCCAGCAAATCTAGGACTTCAGAGAATTAGTCGAGGTGTGTGCAATTTAGCATGAACACCCCCGATTACCAAAAAAAAAATGGAGTGCCGGGCATAAGCCACATTCTTATTGGACTCAGTGTGGTAATTAATCTGACTTGTATGGAGAGAGGATAAGGATATCTCATTTGGGTTCCTGCTCTACTATGCTGCAAGCCAGTAATTCAAAAGGAAAAGGACATACTCAAATAATGAACGTGAGCGTACAAGTTATGATAACTGAACTTCATAAAGAAACGAATGTGTTATGAATTTTAATAAAAATAGATTAATATAATCATAGATCTTGTTGGGTGATTAACACAAGTTTATGAGTCCTTAATTAATTATTATTTTATGACCTTGTGGTTACAAATATTTATACAATATTTATTGGGTCATTGTAAATGCTAAAATCGTCGGATCCTTATGATATGAATCCAAATATAAATACTCGTGTAAATGCTAGGGCATTCCCTTTAAGCGACGCATTGCGCCTGCCTTCGGATGTTTTGAAAAATGTGCAAGGGGCGCCGAACCGACGCCCGGGTGTGGTGTTAAATAAGCAAGGGTTCCCGCGCTCATCTGGGCCACCGCGGGTAAAGAAGCTAGTCCAGAACTATAGGCTTAGGTTAGTAACTTGGAATATAGGAACCTTAACAGGTAAAACTATGGAACTAGTAGACACTATGATTAGAAGGAAGGTTAATGTAGTATGTTTACAAGAAACAAAGTGGGTTGGAGAGAAAGCTAAGGAGGTAGAAAAGACCGGGTATAAGATATTCTATACAGGGAAAGATAGGCATAGAAATGGTGTCGAAATCATGCTTGACAAGAACCTCAAGGATAAAGTTGTGACAGTCACGAGGAAAGGAGACAGAATATTGCTTATCAAACTGGTAGTTGGAGTGGATATAATTAATGTGATTAGTGCATACGCGCCCCAAGTAGGATTGGATGATCACACTAAAAGACAATTCTGGGATGAGTTGGACGCTTTAATGCAAGAAATGCCGGGAGGAGAGAAGATAATTATAGGTGGAGATTTTAATGGCCATGTAGGCAAAGATAGAATTGGATATGAGAGGGTGCATGGGGGGTATGGTTTTGGAGATCAGAATGAGGCAGGGGTGAGTATGTTAGATTTTGCAGTAGCATATGATCTTGTAGTAGCAAACACATTTTTTAAAAAGAGGGAAGAACACTTGATAACCTTTAAGAGTGGATCTAATAGAAGCCAGATCGATTTGTTCCTTGTGAGAAAGGCATACCGCGTAGCATGTAAAGACTGTAAGGTCATCCCAGGAGAGTGTTTAACATCTCAACATAGACTTACTATTTTAGATATCCATATAAAAGGACAATGTCGTACTAGAAAAGACCCTATAAACCCGAGAACTAGGTGGTGGAACCTTAAAGGCGAGAAACTAGCAATATTCCAAGAGAGAATGTATACAGAAGCATCTTGGAATTTGGAAGATGGAAGCAATAATATATGGGATAGAATGGCAGGGTGCATCACGAGAATATCGAAGGAGGTCCTCGGAGAGTCGAAGGGAAGAGGGTTGGCTTCTAAAGATACTTGGTGGTGGAATGAAGAGGTGCAAGCTGCAGTAAAAACCAAAAATGTTTGCTTTAAGAAGTGGCGAAATGATAGAAGTGAGGAACACTTCAAAAGCTATAAATGTGCAAATAAGGAGGTTAAAAGGACAGTTGGAGTTGCTAAAATGGAAGCCTATGACGCCTTCTACACCAAACTAGACACTAGAGAGGGAGAAAAATGTATTTATAAGCTTGCTAAGTCAAGAGAAAGGAAAGCAAGAGACATTAATCAGGTTAAGTGTATAAAAAACGATGACTCTAGGGTATTAGTGAACGACGAAGAGATTAAGGAAAGGTGGAAGAGCTATTTTGAGAAGTTGCTGAATGAAAAACATATGGATAACACAATGGAAGAAGAAACTGGAAGTTACGATGAAACTAGAAAATACAGATTCTATCGAAGAATAAGGAAGTTTGAGGTGGATTTTGCTTTGAAGAAGATGAAACCCAACAAGGCCTTAGGACCAGATGGGATCCCCATTGAGGTTTGGAAATGCTTGGGAGATATGGGGGCATCTTGTCTTACAAAAGCTTTTAATAGGATTTTAATGACTAGAAAAATGCCTGATGAGTGGAGGAAGAGCATCCTAGTGCCTATATATAAGAGTAAAGGAGATGTACAACAGTGCAACAACTATAGAGGTATTAAGTTGATGAGCCATACTATGAAGCTATGGGAGAGAGTGATGGAGCATCGCTTAAGAGGCACAACATCAGTGTCAGAAAATCAGTTTGGATTTATGCCTGGGAGATCAACTATGGAAGCAATTTATTTACTTAGAAGACTAATGGAAAAGTATAGAGAGAAGAAAAAAGATCTACATATGGTTTTTATTGATTTAGAGAAAGCTTATGATAGAGTGCCTAGAGATTTAATTTGGTGGGTGCTAGAGAAGAAGGGAGTGACCAAGGGTTATATTGACGTGGTGAAGGATATGTATGATGAAGCGGTTACTACAATTAGATCACCAGCTGGAGAAACAAGCGAATTCCCAATTACCGTAGGCTTGCACCAGGGGTCGGCCTTAAGCCCTTATTTGTTCGCCCTAATTATGGATGAATTGACTAGACACATTCAAGATGAGGTCCCATGGTGTATGTTGTTCGCAGATGATATTGTCTTGGTTGATGAGACTAAAAGGGGACTCAACACTAAACTAGAAGCTTGGAGAAAAGCACTGGAGACTAAGGGGCTAAAGATAAGTAGGACGAAAACAGAATACATGGAATGTACTTTTAGCAACAGTGGAAGTAGAGACAACGAAGCAGTGAAGATCGAAGATCATGAGATCCCAAAGAGGTAACACTTTTGATATCTAGGTTCAATGATCAGTCGAGACGGAGAGATTGGTGATGACGTGACCCATAGAATTAAAGTGGGCTGGCTTAAGTGGGGGAGTGCTTCTGGAGTATTATGTGATTGGAGAATACCAGCAAAATCGAAAGGAAAATTTTATAGGACAGCTATTAGGCCAGCTATGCTCTACGGGACAGAGTGTTGGGCAACTAAGAAACAACACATTAGCAAAGTGAGTGTAGCGGAGATGAGGATGCTAAGATGGATGTGTGGTAAGACTAGGAAAGATAGAATTAGAAATGAGTACATCCGAGAGACTGTAGGAGTGACACATATTGAGGATAAGTTAAGGGAGAATAGACTTAGATGGTTCGGCCATGTGTAACGAAGACCTGTAGATGCACCTGTGTGAAAGAGTGATAAGATCGTAGTGCCTGGAATGGTTAGAGGGAGAGGTAGACCTAGACTGACTTGGGAATATGTAGTGCAACAAGATATGAATTTATATAATGTAAATGAGCATATAGCTTTTGATCGTGCAGAATGGAGAAAAGGGATTCATACAGCCGACCCCAATTGATTGGGACACAAGGCTTGGTTTGGTTTGGTTTGGTTTGGTTTGGTTATTGGGTCATTGTATTCAGTATAGGTTTCAACATGGTATCATAGCTCTCTCATAACAGCTAGCTTGGGACATTATAAGTATTTAGTGCACCCAATGACTTCTATGTTGCATGCAGAGAATAATCCAAAGTTAGTTCCATACATTAGTTGTCTCAGTCCCTACGATACTGTTATCATATTTTATATTTTAT
This sequence comes from Hydrangea macrophylla, assembly GCA_033977485.1. Classification (NCBI taxonomy): domain Eukaryota; kingdom Viridiplantae; phylum Streptophyta; class Magnoliopsida; order Cornales; family Hydrangeaceae; genus Hydrangea; species Hydrangea macrophylla. The sequence continues at coordinate 15,110,894 of CM066992.1, forward strand.
GATTTTGGGCAAGTCAATACAAGACTCCGACCCCTGCTTTCTGAGGATGTGCCCTACGAATGGTATCAACTGATGATGCCAAAATTTGGATAAAGAGAGTGAGAAGTAGACAAGAGAGGTTTGAGTGTGGTTCGGTCCTGATCGGGAGAGAACTAATCCTAATTATACGCCTTAGTTCACATTTGTTAGTACTTTTTTATCCTGTTTTTGTATATTTTTACTTCGTTCTCTATTTTCTGACAGGTTTTGGAAGAAATCACCTAAACCAGGCTAAACATGATGAAAAGGCACAAAGAAAGAAGCTGAAAAAGCCAGTTCGCGCGCTCGACCCACGGGCGCGGAAATCCAGATATCGCTCGCGCGATCCGCTCGCGCGAGAATCCCAGAATCGCTCGCGCGATCCGCGCGCGTGAGGTCCCAAATGTCGCGCTCGCGCGATATGTGTAAAAACCAAAGTTGCGTATTTCAGTATACTGAAGACTCTTGTGCAAACGAAACTGCTGAACGACGTCTAGACTGTAAATTATATTAGTTTCAGTTCGTTTCGGGTTAGGAAGGCTTCCAAAACTTGTTGTAAATCTATTTATACCCTATTTTATTACAATTAAAGGGTTAGACATTGTTAGCATTATTATACACACATTCTACAACCATACTTCCAGCCATTGAAGGGAGGGAAGCAAGGAGAAGAAGAAGAAGACCAAGGGTTTCCATGGCCTCCTCCATCAACTACTTGCCATCCATCACTTCCATGGACGGCTAGATCATAGATCTAGGGTTTCAATGAAGCCCTAGACGAGTAATAGGGTTTTATTTATGTTTTTAGTTTAGTTTTATTATGTATGGATGATAGTCACATGTTTAGAGGATTTTTATAAATAAATCGTACTTCTAGTGATTAAATCATTACTTTCAGAATTTATTCTTGTCTTAGATCTATTTTGACTGTGATGTGCTCAACGATCTATTCTTGCTGTGCTTGTTTAGATTGTTTACATGTGATGGTGCTTTATTGATTTGTGCTATCAAGTATTCGAATAGTCCATGCCTAGGTTAGACGGATTAGATCACAACCCTAGTTTAGTGTGGGATAATTCGTGCTAACCGAAGATGGATTATGTTGGTGCTTGAACCATGAATATCTTCTTGTCGGAGGAATTGGGCTTGTAGCTACAATTCCCCATAATCATCCAACTTAGTAAGCTAAAGTAATTCATAAATATTCCTTATTATGAAGCTAGTGGTGGAGTTGCAATCCTAGGTTCCCTTAAACATTATTTAAAACACTTTTAATTGCTTTCATAGTTTAGATTTAGTTTTATTGTTATTAGTTTAATTAAATTCAAATCAAAATCCGTTTTTATAATTAATTAGATTTAGGTTTTAAGATTAAAACACGGTAGTTAATCAATCTCTGTGGGTTCGACCTTTACTTCCACACTGCAAATCTTTTGAAAAGTAAAGAATACTTTTATATCTTGATTCTGACAAGATCAATTTTTGGCGCCGTTGCCGGGGATTGCGTTACTACCTTTAATTTTATAATCTTAGTTTAGTTAATTCGTAAATATTAGATTAGTTCTTATTCTTCTTATTTTCTGTTTTTGTTTTAAATTACTAACTTGTTCTTTTATTTTATAGGTTTTCGAGTCATCAAATTCCAACGTTTCCGAGTGGAGTAGCTAATTACATCAAAGGAGCTTACGCAAATAAAATAAAGAAAAATTAAGTAAATTGCTTCTTGTGAAACTCGCTTTAAACCACTGTAAGTCAGGGCGCTATGACGCACTATTTGCATTAGTTTAGGGTGAACTGCACTGCATTAGCTAGGAAACCCGGGGCGCTGGGCTTGACGCGGTCATTACATTACAGGATAATATTCATGCATCATAGTAGTACTGTGTGCTTGCTTGTCGTCTTATTTGCGTGATTGCTATTTGTTTCTTTTGTTTAGTCAGTCTTTGTTTTTAGTTTCTTTTTCTTTATTTTAGTTTATGTTAGGTACACGTTCAAATAAACCGGAATTAAAACCTTTTGACTCTGAACTTGAACGTACATTAAGACTTAACAAGTCTTCAAACTTAACTTCTAGAACAAGGTTTTTAATAGACGCTGATTTGACACCAAAACCAACGTCTTTATTTGAATCTGAAATACGTAGTACCCTTACAAGATTAAAGAAACCACGCTTTCATAACATAGAACCAATTAAAATGGCAGACATTGGAAATAATAACGAAAATAACCAAAATAACAACGGAGCTAATATGAATAATCTTAACATACCGCCACCTCCTCCACTTAAAGATTATTTTATTCCGACGACTTACACGCCACAAACATGTATTGAATTACCGGAGGCGATAGCATCTCACTTTGAGATAAAGTCGTCTACGATCTCGCTACTTCCATCTTTCCATGGCCGTTTAAATGAAGATCCATACCAACACTTAGGAGATTTTCAGGATATATGTTCTACTTTAAAAATTCAAAATCTTACTGATGATGAATTAAAATTGCGGCTCTTTCCATTTTTGTTAAGAGACAAAGCTAAGTATTGGCTTCAATCACTTGAGCCAAACACAATTAAAACATGGGAAGCCTTACACACCGCATTTTTACAAAAGTTTTTCCCTATTATGCGTACAAATCAGATAAGGAAATCCATAACAAACTTTGTAATGCAAGATGGGGAAACACTTTATGATACTTGGGAGAAATTCAAAGAATTATTACGCTCTTGCCCACATCATCAGGTTCCTAAGTGGCAACTTGTTCAGGTCTTCTATGAGGGGCTTATTCCCTCTGTTAGGAATACCGTCGATGCCGTTTGTGCGGGAACTTTCCTACACAAAAGCGCCGACGAGGCTTGGAAGGTTTTTGAAACACTAAGCGAGAATTCGATGCATCGGGCTGTGTCGATACGTTTCGAGGGATATCATCTTCAACCTAAGCGAGAGGTGAGAGTTGAGTCAAGTCAATCAATTCAAATACAAGAATTAAATAGAAAACTTGACCGACTTATGCAAATGAACAAAACGTCCAATCCACCCTCTTTAGAAGTATGTGCATTATGTTCTGAACTGTCCCATAATATCTTTGTATGTCCTTCTGCATCTCAATATCCGGAATTTGTGGAACAACACGTAAATGCTATGCAACAATTCCCACAAAATAACTATAATCCTAGGTCGACTAATTTTCCTAATACATACCGACCCCAATATCAGCAAGGTCAATACCAACTACCTCCTCCACCTCCACGCAATAATGCATTTGAGGAGAAGGTGCTGGCCTCACTTGAAAATTTTGGGTCGGTAATTCAGTTAGTGCACTCTCACACTCAGTCTATCGCAAAGCTAGAGTCCCAAATGGGACAAGTAGTTAATACATTAAACCGTTTAACTGAGAGTAAGTTGCCGAGTCAACCTACTCAGCAACCTAAGGGGCAATACGCAGTGGGTAGTACGAGTGAGAGCGTGAACGCTGTTTCGACTAGGACGACTACTCGAGATGAGGAAGTTGTTGTAATTCCGGATGGGGGTGAGAAAAATAAAAATTTAAATTTGAATAAAGAAAAAGGTGAGGACGTGAATCAAAGTAGAAAAGAAAATGAACCGGTCTCAACGAATTATATTCCGAGAATGCCATATCCACCAAACGTTGAGGGACCGTCACATTTGCCCAAGAAAGGGTCTAAGGTTGAGGATATACTTGAGGTGTTTAAACAAGTTAAAATCAATATTCCTTTCCTCGATGCTATTAAACAAATTCCCGCTTACGCTAAATGTCTTAAAGACCTATGCACACAAAAGCGCAAAATACGTAGTCATACTCCTAAAAAGGTCTTCCTCACGGAAAAAGTAAGTTCTATTTTTCAACACGCTCCTCCAAAGTATAAGGATCCTGGTACGCCAACGATTTTATGTGTCATAGGTGACACTATCATTCATAGGGCTCTCCTTGACTTAGGAGCTAGTGTTAACCTCTTACCTTATCACGTCTATAAACAACTAGGACTAGGTGAACTTAAACCTACGGCCGCTACTATTCAATTAGCGGATCGTTCTATTAAAATACCTAGAGGAATCGTCGAGGACGTCTTAGTTAAAGTTGACAAATGCTATTATCCTGTTGATTTCATGGTCCTTGACACTGAACCGGTGCTAGATGCTAGGAAACACACTCCTGTCATTCTAGGCCGTCCATTCTTAGCAACCGCTAACGCACGTGTTAACTGTCGGACGAGGGTGATGAAAGTGTCGTTTGGGAACATGAACTTAAAATTAAACGTTTTTAACGCTATTGATCAACCTCCTAAAGATGACGATTACCTATGTGAGGCGGAAGGTGAGGTAAGACGGAATATTGAGCCTAACAAAGCAATAAATGTGAGTAACGACAAAGATATAGTGGATGATGACTGGATGAATCCTAATACCTCGGACCCTAATGCTGAATCTACTCGAAATGTAAGAAATCGATTTGAACATAATGACAAATCGTCAATCGAATTAATTCAAAGCGATGTAATTTCTGCTTACCATCGAGCTCTACCTGATATTCTTAGGGGTACGAAGTCTGATTTTCAACCTCCGTAAGTCTTGAGCTAGAACGGTCTAGCTGAAGACGTAAAAGTTAGCGCTTCTTGGGAGGCAACCCAAGCTTTATTTCGTTCATTTTTCTTATTTTTGGTCGTTTTTGAGTCTGTTTGAGTCTATTTTCGACATTCTGGACAGGTTTGGGGGTTGAAATTAATTTATTATAATATTATATACATAATTTTAGCCACAAAATGGAAAAAACTGAACTTGCGCGCAGGGCCCGCTCGCGCGAGGCGTCGCTCGCGCGGCCCGTTGGCGCGAGAATGTGCCTTAGTGTTTTTTCTTTCTTTTTCCTTATCTGAACTCTCAGCATTTACTCGCGCCTGTTTTCGCGGGCGTGAGGAACCTCGCTGGTGCAATTTTGATTAAAAAAAAACTTGGGATTCTCGCGCGCGACGGCCGCTCGCGCGGACCGCTCGCGCGATTCCCCACTTTCCTGTTTTTTTCCCTTTTGTTTTCTATATCCTTCCCCCTACCTATTTTATTTGTGTTTCTTTTCTGTTTTTGTTTATTTGGTTCCGTTTAGTTCGTGTTCGTTGTTTTCCTTGTTACATTTATACTTTTTTGTTTTATTTCTTTTCCATTTTGCTAGTTTAGTTTAGTTTAGCTTAGTTTTTAGATTTATATTCCATATTTAGGTTTCATTTACTTTTCATATTCTTTTGTTAGTTTTTTTTATCTAGTATTAACAGGTGGTTCCATTTGGAGATATTGAACTTTATCGCTATATTCTTATACCTTCACCTGTTTTCCTTGCCGAGATCGAGGTACTATCGTTCCTTTCTTACGTACTCTCCTTTCTTTCGTTTCATTGTTTCATTGGGGACAATGAAAGGTTTAGGTTTGGGGGTATGCACTCACACATGCACATTAGTTATGCAAAATTTTAAAATTTTTCAATAAGTATGTTTAAATAAACGATGTTACCTACGGTTTTTGCAATCTCAATTTAATACTTCTTATTATGTAACTATGATTGTTATAGAATGATAAACAAAAGAAGATGTGATTAAACATTTGCTGAAGTTATGTTGAAATGTTTTAAGTTATGTATCGTTTGAATCGTAGTTTTATATCATAAATTTGCACATAAACCTATGCACTGCACGTAGTCATTGGAATACATGTTGGTTGTGAACTATAATATGATTCAGATTTCTAGATAACACATGGTGGAGACTAAGCCCAGTGAGCTTTTGAGCCTATCTTTTCTTTTTAGAGTGTTATAAATACATTTTGTGTTTGTCGAATTTCATTGAAATAGCGCATTTACTTGTTGTTTAGTCTCATTATTCTTGTTTTGGTTGATAATCAAGTTAAAATATTTGTTACCATGCTAAATAATCTTCCGTCGTAAACGTTGAAGAACCATATAACTATAGGAAATGATTTTAGGCCCTCTTTGTTTACCACCGACCGAAGAATTATAAATTTCCTTAGTTCGCCCTTTGAGCCGTTAAAATGCCATTTCTTTCTTTGATTACCATTATCCTTGTTTTTGCTCCGACTTGACAAACTCGGAGTTCACCACTGAGAGATTTGTCACCTTTTAGTAGTGTTAAGGTGATGTGTTGAAAAGGAAGAAGAAAATAAGATGCTATTGGGGTAGTTGCTTTGTATTCGATGAATAATCATTTGAGAAGCAAGACAAGGAAAAGGAAAAAAGAAATATATTGAAAAATAAAGACGAGGAAGGTTGAAAAGAAAAGAGAAAGAAAAGATGAAAGTTGGTAGAAGAGATGAATGAAAGAAATCGAACATGCCTTATAATGCCATTATGAAACTACTTGATAAATCCTTTCGATCCTTTTTCATTGCCTGAGCCACGTTATAACCTTTGAAAAGTCCTATTTGATCCTAGGAGACATGGTTTTGATATGAAAACGATGGGAGAGGGATTAAAACATGGTAATGATTAATTTTTCTTGATTATTGGCATCTTATCCATGAGACTACTGTTCTTTCGTGTCATGCGTCTTTTTCGAGTCATATGTGAGCATTTTTCGTTTTGAAAAGATATTTCCTTTACTCACATATTTTAGAGAAATTACACCTGTTTCTGAGTGTTTCATTTGAGAGTGTAATTCATTGTCAGATTCGTAGTCGAGACATAGTTGGATGGTTATCCGAGTTATATTCCATGTTCATGACATACGCGTGTTCATTTGACTACCACATCACACACGTGCAATCTTATGAGGAACTCTATTGATTCATACATTGCATGCACTTGATTGTTTCTCATGATGTAGGTAGACGTTTGATTCTGTTTCTTCTTGTTCGTTATTCTATTTCAAATCATTGTGTTATAATAAGGAGTGTTGAATATTATGTTCTTTAGTTTTAATAAAACTTTTTAAATTTACAAGTTAATAAATATGGTTGTGGGTGACTTGTTGATGAGAACCCTCACGAGACTTCACTCGTCCGACTAGGGACACCTAGAGGTTTAAAAGGCTTGTTGCATACGCTAAATGCAATCGTAATCCATGCGAAAATGGAATAGATTTTTATTAGTAGTTTTTGTTTTAGTTTTGCTCGAGGACTAGCAAAATGTAGGTTTGGGGGTGTGATCGGGAGAGAACTAATCCTAATTATACGCCTTAGTTCACATTTGTTAGTACCTTTTTATCCTGTTTTTGTATATTTTTACTTCGTTCTCTATTTTCTGACAGGTTTTAGAAGAAATCACCTAAACCAGGCTAAACAGGATGAAAAAGCACAAAGAAAGAAGCTGAAAAAGCCAGTTCGCGCGCGCGACCAGCGGGCGCGGAAATCCAGATATCGCTCGCGCGATCCGCTCGCGCGAGAATCCCAAAATCGCTAGCGCGATCCGCGCGCGCGAGGTCCCAAATGTCGCGCTCGCGCGACCCGCTCGCGCGATATGTTTAAAAACCAAAGTTGCGTATTTTAGTATACTGAAGACTCCTGTGCAAACGAAACTGCTGAACGACGTCTAGACTGTAAATTACATCAGTTTCAGTTCGTTTCGGGTTAGGAAGGCTTCCAAAACTTGTTGTAAATCTATTTATACCCTATTTTCTTACAATTAAAGGGTTAGACATTGTTAGCATTATTATACACACATTCTACAACCATACTTCCAGCCATTGAAGGGAGGGAAGCAAGGAGAAGAAGAAGAAGACCAAGGGTTTCCATGGCCTCATCCATCAACTACTTGACATCCATCACTTCCATGGACGGCTAGATCATAGATCTAGGGTTTCAATGAAGCCCTAGACGAGTAATAGGGTTTTATTTATGTTTTTAGTTTAGTTTTATTATGTATGGATGACAGTCACATGTTTAGAGGATTTTTATAAATAAATCGTACTTCTAGTGATTAAATCATTACTTTCAGAATTTATTCTTGTCTTAGATCTATTTTGACTGTGATGTGCTCAACGATCTATTCTTGCTGTGCTTGTTTAGATTGCTTACATGTGATGGTGCTTTATTGATTTGTGCTATCAAGTATCCAAATAGTCCATGCCTAGGTTAGACGGATTAGATCACAACCCTAGTTTAGTGTGGGATAATTCGTGCTAACCGAAGATGGATTATGTTGGTGCTTGAACCATGAATATCTTCTTGTCGGAGGAATTGGGCTTGTAGCTATAATTCCCCATAATCATCCAACTTAGTAAGCTAAAGTAATTCATAAATATTCCTTATTATGAAGCTAGTGGTGGAGTTGCAATCCTAGGTTCCCTTAAACATTATTTAAAACACTTTTAATTGCTTTCATAGTTTAGATTTAGTTTTATTGTTATTAGTTTAATTAAATTCAAATCAAAATCCGTTTTTATAATTAATTAGATTTAGGTTTTAAGATTAAAACACGGTAGTTAATCAATCTCTGTGGGTTCGACCTTTACTTCCACACTGCAAATCTTTTGAAAAGTAAAGAATACTTTTATATCTTGATTCTGACAAGATCAGGTCCTATTAATTAAGGAACCTACGTCTACGTGGTATGTCGGAACACTTGTACTAACACATCACCAACAGCCTTTGGTGAGCTAACAAGGGAGGGCAGCTCTACCAGAGACTGGCCGAGTATATGCGTATGAATTATGCAATGGCTATTATGCAAGATCAGAATATGATCTCCTTTGAAGGGGGTGAGTGGGCTCTTTTACCGATACAAGAGACCCACTCTCACAAGGTAATTACACTGATTAGGCAATATTATCTAATTACATTTTATTAGCACAAAATCATGGAAGTTTTCTAATCGAATTAAGTAGCAATCTCTTCCTTCTATTAGACTTCTAGCTAAGATAGGAAACTATCTAGATGCTTTTGGGTCCCGTCCTACGACGTGGTCAACCAACTCCCAACGCGGGAGGCTCGCGCTGTATTCCCGACTAGTCTATTATTGTCTGACTCTACCGAGCGATTTTAGATGTCCTACCCGGGATGGTCACATGCGTGGCGCAGCTACAGGTTGATTTGGCATTTCCTGAGGAAGTAGCGGAGACCAACTCTTATGGGATATTTTGTGTATATCAGCTGCCCCCCATTTCTGAGGCTAATGTGATGCTACATCAGATGAGCGTTGGAAATCATTATAGCTTGGTGAACCATGAGGGATCATGCTCGGGTCATTACTCGGGGCTGGATCGGCCTCTTTGGTCAGCCTGGGCCCTGACCGATCGGTTGTACCGGGAGCATGGGGTCGGTACCTGCCACATGTCAGGGGGTGATTGGTCTGGTTGGGATTCAACCGAACTAGCGTGAACATAATTGAACAGTTGCAACGTAACCGAACCGTCATGTCACGCATTTAATGCGCACGCCTTTTAAGGCATCGCTTGGACTGCCCGAGATGCCAGCTAGTGAGCGTTTAGGCAGGAGCCGCGCTGGACCATTGGATCTGAGATGATCTGCACCATCCATGTTGCCTATATAAGGGACACTTATTCATTTTTGCTACAGCTACTGTCCATAGAGAGTGACTACCGAGCAGTTGAAGAGAAAAAAGTGTCCGGTCAAGCCTCCCGAGCTCCTACTTGCGTTCATTCCTTGTAAGTTTTCATCTTCCCAGCCTTAAGATTTCACTGCAATTTCCTTCTTTTCTTCTTTTTTGTCAAAGTTCCCAACCGAGGCTGGAGAATGGGAACCCTTTAGGATTGAGAAGGAGTGGGACTTTTTCTTCCTCAGGTTTTGCTTTTTCATTAGATCAGGCAGTGTGATAAAACACTTGAACCGATCGGGTTGTCCAGGTGTAGTTCTAATTGAGTGTCACCTTACTCTGAAGACTTTGTATACCTTGCCTTTTAGGCTTCTAGTCTTTCCTCTCCTGTATCTTAGAATTGGAGTTCCTGACCCTACTTAGGCCGTTAGTTACTCCCCCTTCCAGCTGTAGGAGCCTCAGATATGTGTCATTCGGGCTTCAATTCATTTTCTCAGTCAGAAGATGAAGAGTCGCGATCAGGTACCTCGGGTACTAGTTTAAATCCGCCTTCAGTTACCTTGTCCGACTGCTAGCTGGGACGCCCGATGAAGGGCCGATCTGGCCTTATGTTGAGGATTTAAACTCAGGAGAGTTGGGCAATAGGGCTTATGTTAGGAGTATATATTAAAAGCCATGCTTTATGTAGTTGATTTATTATTTTAATAAAATCAATTATTCCATCTTTATGAGAATCTGTTTGGGCAATATTTGCATTATATTGTTTATTTAATATTGTGCATGTATGTCTCTTATTCTACATAGTAGGTGGTTTGGTGTGTAGAGTTCGGCATACACACGAAAGATTAGACCGTTGAATCTTGTAGAATGTAAGATTTTGGTTTACAGTCTTAGATGGGATTGAACACACCATCGGTAGGACTGCAGCATGGTGATGTAGTACATTTGTCTTGACTGTGGGAAATGGTACATTTCAACTCACTATGCTAGTACACTTTTTGTATTAAACGGGACCGACTTGGGGTAATTATCTTTGTACTGACTTATAAGATAATTAATATCTCATGGCTATTATGAGTGCTTATGTTCTAAATCCTAAGTTAATTTATAGACACATACATTTGATTTTTACACTTTGATCCCTAAAAAGGTGAGATCCTTAAATGGGTCAATATCTCATTGGATTAGGTGACAATATTAATTTTGTGGTGGATATTCATTAATGATGGAATCCATGTCTCAATCTTGGGATTGATGATATCCCCTTGAGGAAGCTTATAAGTTTTGATTATGTCAAACCCTGTAGGTGGATTTTGTATCTGACATATCAGAGAAGTTAAGCAGAGGATCTCAAGGAATTTTAAGAGATTAATTAAATATGATTGTGAGTAATTATATTTAATTAATGGATATCTGTAATCTTAACGTGGGGAGATAATAAGCATTTAATAACATGGAGCTCAAAATATATTTTTGCGATAAGGGTAAGAGTGCAGTTATAATTCTTTAGTGATATGAATTATAATTTATGGAAATAGGAATCTGATTCAGTTCGAATTAGGGTTTCCTAATTCTATAAGGAAGTCTATTCCTTATTGACTTCTTATGGTCCCTATCGTAGCCTATATATATATGCTGCTTTGGCTCTCCTCTCAGTTTGCGTTTTTTCTAAAAGAGCATTATAACTCGGAATAGAAAAGAGAGCGTAAAAAGGAGAGTAGAAAACAGAAAGGATTTTGAAAGAGTCCACACTCAATTCGATATTCTGGCAGCAGAGGAATACGTAGAAGATCATGAACTATTATCGAGCCCGTGTTCTCGATTCATCTACTATAGCAATCCATTTTTGTAGTTCAAGGTAACCCTAATTCTGCCCTTGTAGGGATATTATAGCTTTCACGAAATTTTTTCGCAATACCAATTTATACGCGCTGTCAACGGATTCTGGGAACGTAGTTTCCTCTACTGCCAGAATCTCGAACTGAGTGCGGGCTCTTTCGAAATCCTTTCTGTTTTCTGCTCTACCTTTTTATGCTCTCTTTTCTATTCCGAGTTATAATGCTCTTTTAGAAAAATGAAAACTGAGAAGAGAGCCAAAGCAGCATATATATAGGCTACGATAGGGACCATAAGAAGTCAATAAGGAATAAGCTTCCTTATAGAATTAGGAAACCCTAATTCGAACTGAATCGGATTCCTATTTCCATAAATTATAATTTATATCACTAAAGAATTATAATTGCACTCCTACCCTTATCTCAAAAATATATTTTGAGCTCCATGGTATTAAATGGTTATTATCTCTCCACGTTAAGATTACATATATCCATTAATTAAATATAATTACTGACAATCATACTTAATTAATCTATTAAAATTCCTTGAGATCCTCTGCTTAAGTTATCTGATATGTCGGATACGAAATCCACCTGCAGGGTTTGACATAATCAAAACTTATAAGCTTCCTCAAGGGGATATCATCAATCCCAAAATTGAGACATAGATTCCATCATTAATTAATATCCACCACACAATTAATATTGTCACCCAATCTAATGAGATATTGACCCATTTAAGGATCTCACCCTTTTAGGGATCAAAGTGTATATATCAAATGTACGTGTCTATAAATTAACTTAGGATTTAGAGCATAAGCACTCATAATAGCCATGAGGTATTAATTATCTTATAAGACAGTACAAAGATAATTACCCCAAGTCGGTCCCGTTTAATACACAAAGTGTACCAGCATGGTGAGTTGAAACTGTACCATTTCCTGCAGTCAAGGCAAACCTACTACATCACTATGTTGCAGTCCTACCGATGGTGTATCCAATCCCATTGAAGATTGTAAACCAAAATCTTACATTCTACATGATCCAAAGGGCTAATCTTCCGCGTGTAAGTCGAACTCTACACAACAAACCACCTACTATTAGGGGTAGCAATTCGGGTTCTCGTGTCATAATCGTGTCGTTAATCGGGTTGTGTGCTTTGGGTTTGAATTTTAGTTGTGAGTGCTATTCATCTATTATATAAACTATTTTAAATTAATCGTGTCATGTCGTGTCGTGTTTAGGTTGTCTCAGTAAAACGGGCTATCATGTCAAAAATTGCCACCCCTACCTACTATGTAGAATAAGAGACATAAATGCACAATATTAAATAAACAATATAATGCAAACATTGCCTACATAGATTCTCATAAAAATGGAATAACTGATTTTATTAAAATAATAAATCAACTACATAAAGTATGACTTTTAGTATATATTCCTAACAAGGTTGGCAATCCCAATTCTGTGGGGACTACCACCTCAAGGCTGTAAGTCAGTGAGAATGGAGTCTCGCCTGTTGCCGCTCGGGGAGTAGTACGGCAGGCCCACAAAAGGGTCAATAGTTCATCTATCCAGAGTCCTTTGGCATTCTCAAGCCTGCTCTTAATGGATTGTAGGATCGTTCGGTTTGTTACCTCATCTTGTCTGTTAGCTTGAGGGTGCTCGGGAGAGGAGTAGTGATTCGATATTCCATAGCTAGCAAAACTGCCTGAATATCGGGGTGTTAAATTGCCTTCCATTGTCACTTACCAGTACTCGGGGCACGTCGAACCTGTTGAGGATGTTTTTTTTACCACGAAGCCCTCCATTTTCTTCTTGGTAATGGTTGCCAAGCGCTGGGCTTCTGCCTATTTGGTGAAGTAATCTACGGCAATGACAGCGAACTTGACCTGACCCTTTGCCATGGGGAATAGCCCGACTATGTCAATGCCCCACTGAACGAATGGCCAGGGGTTAAGGATTAGGATCTGGAATTCTCCCGGTCGATTGATTATGCTCGTGTGCCTTTGGCACTTATTGCATCGCTTGATATATTCCTGAGAATCCTGAGCCATCATCGGCCAGTAATAGCCCTATAAGAGGGCCATGTAGGAGAGTGCCTAGCCTCTAATGTGGCTTCTATAAACCACCCCTTTGTGGATCTCGTGCAAGATTGCTTGGACCTGGGTAGGGTGGATACAGCAGAGGTAGGGGATAGAGAACCCCCTCTTGTAAAGGATGCCATCAATGAGGTGTTACCGAGCCGCTTTGTATTTGACTCGTCGGGCTTCATCTTTCCTGGCCGGTAGGTTCCCTGTGTTGAGGAAATTTACAATGGGGTCCATCCAGCTAGGTCCCAAATCAACCGGGTAAACCTTCATGTCTTCTAAGCCGAGTACACTGGGTTTAGGGAGATATTCAACCCTTATCCCTGGGAGGTCTGGTTCTGAAGAGGATGTCAGTCGTGCTAACCGTTTGGCCCTTGTATTTTCTGCCCTCGGGATCTATATAAGGGAGAACTCGTTGAGTTTCTTTGTTACTGCTCGAACGAGGGCTAGGTAGGCAACCGTGCTATCCTCCTCGCAGGCTTCATACTCTTGGCGGACTTAGTTCACAACCAACTGGGAATCACTGTAACCTTGAATCTGCTGTTTGCCCATTAAGATAGCTAGCTGCAGCTTGACCAACAAAGCCTCATATCTGCTTCGTAGTTGGAGGCTTGGAACCCAAATCTCAAGGTGTATTCTAATTGGATCCCATCGGGCATGGTCAGGATGACCCCTGCCCCGCTGCCTTGCTTATTTTAGGAGCCGTCCACATAAAGTACCCAGGTTGGGCAGTCTAGCTGTAGCTCAGGTGGTGACCCATGCAGGGTAAGTTCTTCAGCCGAGTCTTCTGGGTATGTGAACTCCACCATGAAGTCTGCTACGGCCTACCCCTTGATCGATGTGCGTGGTCTGTAAACCACTTCAAATTCTTCCAATTCTAATGCCCACTTCATAAGTCTCCCAGATGTTTCAAGTACGGGAGAGGATCTTGCGTAATGGTTGATCAGTGAGGACCACTATGATATGGTCCTGGAAGTACGATCGGAGTCTCCGAGCTGAGGTGATAAGTGCAAAAGTGAGTTTCTCTATTCGGAAATATCAACTTTCTGCACCCTGGAGTGCTCGGCTTGTGTAGTAGACCGAGTATTGTATCCCGCGTTCCTCTCTGATCAATGCTGAACTTACCACAGAGGGCAACACTGCTAAGTAGAGAAATAGCTCTTCCTATAGAATGGGCGTTGATAGCAGAGGAGGAGATGTCAAGTACTTCTTTAGCTCTTGGAATGCCTTCTCACACTCTTCTGACCATTCAAAAGCTTTGCAGAGGATCTTGAAGAAAGGTAAACACCGGTCAGTTGCCCGAGAGACAAACCTAGTCAATTCTGCTACCGGTCTGGGCAAACTTTGGACCTCCTTTGTTGACTTGGGTGATCACATACTGATGATGGCTTAGATTTTTTTGGGGATTTCTTCAATCCCTCTTCTGCTGACCATGTGTCCCAAGAATTTTTTGTACGAGACTCCAAATGTGCACTTAGCCGGGTTCAACCTCATCCAAAATTTTCTTAAGATGTCGAAGGCCCCGACCAAGTGCCCGAGATGGTCAGACTCATCTCGGATTTTGACTAGAAGGTCGTCAACGTATACCTCCATTGTCTTTCCGATTAGATCTTTGAACATATGGTTGACCAGACGTTAGTATGTTACCCGGGCGTTCTTGAGGCTGAATGGCATCACCTTATAGCAATAAATCCCCTAGTTAGTGATAAAAGAGGTCTTTTCTTCCTCCCTAGGATATATGCTGATCTAGTTGTAGCCTGAGTAGGCATCTATAGAAGAAAGGAGTGAGTGACCGACCGTGGAGTCTACAAGGAGGTCTATCTTGGGCAGTGGACAGCAGTCCTTGGCACAGGCCTTGTTTAAGCACATCTCCACTTTCTATTGCTATTCTTGACCAGCACCACCTAGGAATCAATTTTTGGCATGTCCTCATGGCTCTAAGCGAAGACGTCTTGGTTCACTCTCAAGAATTGGACTAACTTTTCTTTGAGGCTTGACTCCAGAAGAGTACCAATGTTGACAGAATGGTCAGGCAATTAGGGGTCCAGCACTACTTGATCAAGCTTTTCCACCAGGCTGACCCTGTTCTGTGTGTCTCTTGGATCCATCTCTTGAATGTTGAGTGTTTCTGCAATTGCCTCTTTGTGCAGGGAACTAACGTAACAACTTTGAGCAGTTGCTGAATCCTCTCGCAGCCTTCCCAAACCCTGGGGATCAGGAACTTGACAACCAGGCTATAGGTTGACATAACTTACTTAGCTCTATTGAGTGTTGGCCTACCTAGGATGACGTTATAGGCAGATGGTGGCTCTACCATTACAAAGTTTGCCATCGTAGAAGTTTACTGTGGGTAGGTCCCCATTAAGACCGGCAGCTTTTTCATCCTGAGCGATTATGTGCAATACCCATTGCATCCGACCAAAGGAGTGGCCACTAGTTAGAGTCGGTCCCTTGATATCTCTAGTTGGTCGAAGGTTGGGGCAAATAGAATGTCTGAGGAACTGCCTATGTCCACAAGTACCCATTTAACAATGTAGTTGGCTATAGAGAGTGTTACCATCAACAGATCATCATGTGGATGGTGTAGGTCTCTAACATCGTCAGAGGAGAACATTAGGATATCGATTGGTGGGGAGTTTGTTGGCTGGACATGCAGAACATCCAGCCAGGATGCTCGTGCGTGTCTCTTCCTTACTGATTGCGAGTACCCTGTGCTGGATGTCCCTCTAGATATCATGTTGATGTGGCCGAGAGGTTATTGCTGATCAGGGGCTTGGGTATCCTACCGCGGTAGTCTGTTTGTTATAACAAACTCAATAGGGTGACCTTGATTGGTGAGCTTTTTAATGGCCATGATTCCTATGGTATCGGCAAAACTTGTCCCGGTTCCTTTTCTCAGGTGAGCTCTTCAGCTTTGTCAGTGTCTTGAGCAGCCTCTGAGCTTCAGTAGCGGCCATGACTTCCTAGATAGGTCGGGAAAGTGGGGTAAAGGTGATCGGGGCCTAGTCTCGACCTCCTCGCAATTGATCTTGCTTTCTTTTTTCCCGAGTTCTTTTCGGTATTCTCCCACTTTCGCTTAGCTTTTGGGGAGTCATCTTTGACAAAGCTTGCACGTTTGGACTTCAAGAAATCCTCTGTATTATTATACTTCTTAACCCTCTCTAAGAGTTTAACAAAGGTTGCCGGTCAGTCTCTATATAACGATGTAGTACACTTGGTGTGTTAAACTCCCGAGCAGAAGGCCATGATTGCTACCATCTCATTCAAGTTATGGATCTGCAGCTTCTGTTGGTTGAACTAGTCAACAAAGTCTTTCAAGGACTCCCCCTTCCACTGTTTAATAGCCAGGAGTTGGGTGTCAGGTTGTGGTCGGCCTAGCATGCGCATGAATTGGCTGACAAAGAGTTTGCTGAGTGCCTTAAAGTTGTCGATCGTCCGGGGCTTTAGTAAATGGAACCACTGTGCGGCTGGCCCCTTAAGAGTACTGGGGAAGGCCAAGCAGAGTAGTTCATCGACATTGGTGACCAACGCCATCTAGGCCTCATAAGTCTAGATGTGGTCGATCGGGCTTCCTGTTCTATCGTATAAGTCGCGGTGTGGCTGCTTGATTTATGTGGGATTATAAATCCCGTGACCCGAACGGTGAATGGTGACTCAATTTTGGTGTTGGTGTAGTCAAGACCTGGCTTGCGTTTTATATTCTCGATCTATTTTGTAGATTGTTGATGTAGGCGTCTACGTCCTCCCAGCCACCATCCTGTTTGGAATTGGAGTGGTAAGCCGGATCAGAGAGGAGGCCTCTTCTTCGAAGTGTGTCATCCTCAGGGATAGAGCTTGGCTTCGGGTCGGTCGATCGTATGCTTGAGGTCGCTCAGGCTCCTGACCGGGCGGCCCTGGGCTGATTCCCAGGCCATTTTTTCTTGCTCATTCCTGCGGCCTGCACGCTTGTCATTGATAAATTTCCCGGGCATCCCCGGTGCAGCTTGCGTTGGCACGGACACATTACCGGGGCCGTTTAGGGCCACGGCCACACTCGTCGTTCCTGTGCTATCCCACTGCCTGCGGGGATACTAGTGTAGTATGTGTACGTTGCCGGACCCGTATAGGCGCCCGGTCACGTGTGTCAGCTGCCTTCTCAGTCTGAGGCGGCTTGCTCTGTTGGGCCATCAAAGCCTCAATTTGCTATTAAGTCTAACGCTGGCCCTCCAAGAGCTGTGCCAGGGCTGTAGTAATTTGCTCCTAGGTCATGGACTCCGTTTGACCTGCGGGTGGAGTGATCTTCTTGTTCTTGTTCGGAGGCATGATCGAATACAGATTTATTGACGAGAAACTGTCGGTTCCCACAGATGGTGCTAAGCTGATGATGCCAAAATTTATATAAAGAGAGTGAGAAGTAGACAAGAAAGATTTGAGTATGGTTCATTCCTGTTAATTAAGGAACCGACGTCCATGTGATGTGTCAGAGGACTTGTACTAACAGATCACCGGCGGCTTTTTGTGAGCTAACAAGGGAGGGCAACTCTACTAGAGACCGGGCGGGTATATGCGTATGAATTATGCAATGGTTATTCTGTAAGATCAGAATACTATCCCCTCGGAAGGGGGTGAGTGGGCTCTTTTATAGATACAAGAGACCCACTCTCACAAGGTAATTAAACGAATTAGGCAATATAATCTAATTACAATTGATTAGCACAAATCATGGAAGTTTCCTAATCGGATTAAGGAGCAATCTCTTCCTTCCATTAGACTTCTAGCTGAGATAGGAAACTATCTAGAAGCTTCTTGGTCCTGTCCTGCGATATGGTCAACTACTCCCGATGCGGGATAGGTTTGTGTCATATTACCGACCAGTCAGTCGCTGTCCGACTCTATCGAGCTGTTCTGGATGTCCTACCCAGGATGGTCACATGCGTGGCGCATCTACCGGGTGATTTGACATTTCCTGCGGAAGTAGCGGAGAGCAACTCTTATGGGATATTTTTGTTTATATCATCAGCTGTGAGCTCTATGGGTTGTATCTTGGAGTCGTCAGTGACCGACGGTACCCACACGTGGGGAGGCACTATGACTTTAGGTCAGCGCCTATGCGTGCCTCTCATCAACTCACAACTAAGTTTTCCTTTATCTATTTTATTGATTTTTTTATTAGTTGGTTAATTATATTGCGTCGATTCATAATATTATTTATATGAATTGTATTTTATATCATAAATTAAATAAATTACTTTGTAAAAATCAAAATATATTCCAACAGAATGTCCTCCCTCTTCATTGAATTGATATGAGAACACCATTACAGACTTACAATGACAAATAAACTAAAATTAAAACCTAACTAAATGCTTTGGAAGTGAAGGAGCTCACAAGAATAGTCAAAAGCATACATGAATGCTTGAATAAAACACACTTGCTCTGGGCGGAGGTGGCGTGTATGTTAACAAAGACCAAAAGTGTACAGCTTAACCAATTTATGGCGATGATCAGTAACCATCGAGGTAACTGCTCTAGAAGTGGGGTTATGGCTCCTGATTACAAGCACGTTTGGTAACCACTGATCCACCTTGCACCATCCACTCAATTTGCGCGTCCAGGGGCAGACGGTCATGAGGGCAAGGGTGGACCATGACTCCCAAAGGGCTAAATATTGAATCTAACTGTTTCATAATCCTACATGGTATCACAAACCAATAAGGAGTATGCATTAATCCATCTGACTCCCTATTTCTATAGGCCAACTCAACAAAAAGCTGATCCAACTTAGCAAATTTTAAATCTTGTGAGAGGGGATAAAAATCCCACATGGTATCCTTGTGATACCCAATATCTACTCCCCCTAAGAACAACTCCAGCAATAAAAGTTAAAATAGCAAGCCATTTTGGCATCATCTCTATTTTAACTGATTATTTTTTGTCACTCCAACTAGACTCTCTAGTTTAACTTAAGACTACATTTTTTTAAATTCTAAATTATAAACTTCATAATTTAAACACATTTGAACTAGTTTTCACTCCAAAGATCATATTCCAACGATCATTTTTCAACAATAACTTTTTTACCTATGAAGTTTAAAATTTTCATTTTTATTTTTTAAATTTCAATAATAATATTTAAATGGTCACATTTCATAGGTTATTAAATTTATTCACATGTGTTGAGAACCACATTTAGGTTTAAATTTTGGAAAGTGCAGCATTATTAAAAATAATTATTGGGTTAAACAAATTACCAACTAAATCAATAGTTTTATTTGACAAATTGAGGATTCAAAATCACACCCAAAACCCAATCAGCACCGCCCCTTCCATCAGGAACACATTAAAAAAATCAGCACCAACCCAACATTCAAAACCCAATTACAAGTCTTTTAGTCCATGAGGAGAACAAGGAGAAGAGGAGAGATGGGGGCGCAATAATCACAAGCCACGCCTCCACTAGCCATTGTTGGCCACTACCCTCGACAACCTCTGGCATCACCAACTTCCATACTATCACCAAAACCCTGGTTTATAGAGGAATTAATCTTATCATTCACGGTGTTTTGCATGACACCGACAATGGCAACTACTTCGGCGGCTCTCTTATGATTTCTTCCACTTTTGAATGTGAATGTTTGCTACCAATGGCTGTGATTTCAAAATTTTCTTACCGTTGGGATTTTGTTGAGAGCAATAGCGAGGGATGATTTCATGCCAAATCTGGCAAGTGATTTGGCCGATGCTAAATTGACAAGCCAAGTAGCGGGTCTCTTGGAGGGTGAAAAAGGGGGATATCAAGTTGCTACTATGACATTCTCGCTAAAGTGAAGAGCTGCTGGAGTTGTTCTAAGTCATCATGCCCCCAAGCCTTTTGGAGTTTACTTGCAATAAATACCCTTTTTTCCTTTTTATTTTTTCTTTTTTAAATTATTTATTTATTTATTTATTTTATTTATTTATTTATTTATTTTTTATGTTTTGCTTATCAAGAATGGCCATCCAGCAATAAAAGTTTAAAAAATCAAAGTCACAGGATTTTCAATGATAAATCCTAGTGTTTAAGACACATATCATACAGTCCAATTAGCTTCTTGTAACTTAGGTCCCAAAATTTTGTAGTAGGCCCCAAAAATATTATAACTTTATGTTGGGTTTGTGCCCTCAAACCATTACGTTATGTATGAGACTTTGACATTTTTAATATATGGATATCAGCTTCACATTTTATTATGTTTGTTTATTTCATGAGATGATTGTCAATCCATAAGCATCATAGTAACTGATTCGTGTATGTATGAGATGCATACAAGTGAGATACAAATTATTGTTCATTGATACTTAGAATTTGTCATAGTGGATGATGAGACTGGATATCTCATCAGGTTTACACTATTGTAGACACCCCAATTTTGACCGAACTATTAAACTTAGGGGGGTTTACCTCTGGAGATCAATGATGAATATGTCTCGTCGGAATCAAGACTCTTACATGCAATTTGACTTTTTCCTAGAAGAATCTCGGTTCAAAATCACCTTTTTCAGCCAAAACAGACCAAAATTCTCATCTACCCGTCACCTTGTAGACCATGAGTTTTGAGCACGTATAGAAACACGACATTATCCTCGGAGCATCTTAAAACCATTTTTTTCAAAAGGAGAGAAATTCAGCATGAACCCCGAAAAAAAAAGTCAACAGTTGACCCAGTGAAAAGTCAATGGGTCAAAAGGGAGTCAATTGTAAGATTTTTGAATTTCAAGATGAAAAGTCCCGGTAATTGTTCATTGGGTCTCCCTTATGCTAGAAATGATTTTACAGAATTTTTAAATGAACGGGAACATGGAGAAATCGAAAGGTCTTTAAGAAGAATTGTGCAGGAATTGGAAATTTTGCCTTCGGAGGGAGAGTTGACTTTTTTTCCTTAAGTATTTTGAATTTTTAGATATTTTTATTGAATCCAAATGGGGGGTATTTTCTTAATTACATTTAATGTCTTAAGTAAATACATAAATTAAACGACATTTACTTGAAATTAAGGTGCTGAATTGTTGTGAATAGTGCTAAACTGCTGTGCAGCGGCACTTAAAGTGCCTGAATGGCAGTCAGTGAATGCCCACTGAGTGCCGCGCGACACTCGGTGAGTGTTGTTCGTCTTCATCTAGTGCCGGTCTGGGCTAATTTGCATTTTTAAGTCAAAATTCTTTTTCAATCTTTGATAAAATGAATGCACCAAACGATGCCCTTTTTTGTGTACATGTTTACTACTCCTAGGTCATGCAAACCATGCTCCCACCATCCCTAATTGACCTATATACCCTTATCTTAGCCCCTAAGATAATGAAAGTCTATAAAAACCCCATTTTCTCTCATTTTGAGAGGTTGGAGACTTGAATCTAGGAAGATGAGACTTGAATCTTAGAAAGAGAGGCTGAATTTTGAAGATGAAGTTTGTTCTTTGAGAAATATAGAGAGAGAAACCCAAAACCCTATAGAAATCCTACCCAATTCCTCAAATCTCCATTGAAGAACCTTGAAGCTTCAAGGAAGAAGAAGAAGAGTATTGCTTGTAAGGCTTAGATCTCTCCAAATCAATCAAATCCTGAGAAGATCTATAGGTTAAATCCTTATTCCATACTTGTTCTACATAATTCAATCACAAAGTCATAGATCTAGGATTTTTACACATTTTCAAAACCTCTCTTCTTGCCTCATTTTATCACACACCACATAGAATTTGTGATTGAATGATCACGTGTTATTTTCATTGATTTGGGTCTAAATAGAGCTTTGGATTTAAGATTAAAAGAGTTTTGACTTGAAATTTTCAAATAACCTTTGATTTCATTTCTTTTGTTTTTATTCTTCTCATAGGATCTATGAGATCTTCAATATCTCATTAGATCTCTTTGAGTTTGATCCTCTAGTCCCTTACGATCCTATGATTTATATGGGGATTAAGATTGGTCATGGTCGTATCTACACATTGTTGATTGGGTTCACGTCTTAGCTCATAACTTGGATCTCCCTACTAGGAATCTTATGGAATCCATACTATATTCCATAGAGATTTAAGTAGATTTGGTTTTCATTGAGTCTCCAAGGACCATTAATTTGAGAGGAGAATAGTATATCATAGTTTTAATTTCCTCAAGGATCATATGTTTGAGAGAGGATTTAAATGTATGTTTTCATAGTTTGTTTGTTGAAATCTAGGGAACTTGAGTTCATAAGATTGAGTAAGACCTTAGGATTCTCTTGCTATGAGATCTATGATGGAAATCCATTAAGGCTAAATCTATGAATCTCTTCATGTTTCATTATTTACTCCAATGATCATAATCATACTTGATCCTAGTTCTCTCTAGAATCATGGATCAAGTTTGATTCAAAATATGAACATCAATTTAACAAAGGTGCAGTGATTCCATAAACCAACTGTGATCAAAGATTTTTATAAAATCATGGTTCACTGTAAATTGGATGAGACCAGTTGGAGGGTGTTCATAACCCATTTAAGTACCTCTGTGATTTTTGTTTTGATGAAATTCCATGTCTAAGATGGTTTGGTCTTGTGATTTCAAAACAAGCAATTCTCTGTCCAAAATTCCAGAACAGTAAGCCCGTTTTAAAATTAATAAATCATAACATTAATTGATCTTTCGTGACCCAAAAATAATTTTTTCTGATTATTTCAATGTGTTAGGAAGATACCCTAAAAAGATCTAAGTGTTTCTCATCTTTTTGCTATTTTTAGAAAATCGTACAAGATCTCTGAACAGAGAGTTACAGATTCCTGAGTGATGTCTAGTGTTTTCAACATTCCCAGAGATCTAACCGTTCAAACCTTGATTTTCTTTTTGGGTTAGAAACTAGACTCATAGAGTCATATCATATCTAAAAATCATTAAGATCCAACCATTGGAAATATGGTTTCTCTACCTTTTAAAATCTGGTCTGCTCTCTGTAATTTTGGAAAAATAGTCACTATTTTTGTCTAGTCTCATTGATTTTAACTTAAATGGTTTCCTAATGTCTTGGGACCCAAATCATGTTTTGATAATGATAATTTACCTTGAATCCAGGAGCTAAGTTATCCAAAATAGTGAATAAATTCATATCTCATTCTTGTTCATGTTCATTCATTCATCCATGTACATTGATGCTTTTGATTAGGACTAGTTATTGGATAAAGTTGGACTTAGTTGAACCTAATTGAACATAACTGTAGACACCCCATTTTGTCGGCTATCAGATTTAGGAGACCCATAGCTTGGTGGTTCACAATGATCGTAAAAGACTCAAAAGGACTCCTGGAAATCAGCTCTATCTCTCAGAAAGCTCAGATTGACCAAAATGCCCCTGAAAGCCCGAAGACTCCCAGATTTGGTCCCGAAGTTCTGAAAACATGCTATGTCGTAAGAAAAATGATAAAATGAGTTTTTAAGTAAAACCGGAAGAAATCGTCAGCTCCCAGAGACCCCCGGAAGTCCCGGAAATTCCCCGAAAGTCCCCAATGACCGATTTGACCAGGTTTGACCAGAGTTTGACCAAGTTTGACCAAGTTTGACCGAAATCGTCCAAATTCACCGGAATCATTAGAAAAGTATTAAAATGAGTTTTAAAAGAGAATCGAGCGAAAACGTCGGCTCTTGGGAGCTCCCGGAGGTTCCCAGAACTTTCCGGGAATCCCATATTTGACCAGTTTGACCAAGATTTGACTATGGAATCGGGGCACCGAAACAATTTTCAAATATTTTTCATGGATACTAGAGGTCAATAGCTTTCCAACGGTATATCACACATAATTCCTGGATTTAAAACGAATTTATTTTGAATTTTTGAAGGCGAAAAAGGCGATCAAATCGGCTTTTATCGCGAATACCGCAAAAATTTTCAAAGTGACCTATCCCCGAACTATTTTTATGTAAAGTAGACTCCATTACCTTTCCAACGGTATATTACAACCTCAATTTGGAGTTCGTATGCATTTTCTATGAATTTCGGACGAAATAGGGCCTTGTCGCGAATACCGGAACCTCTGGGGGCCTAAACAGCATTATCTGGACGAAGAAGGAGCAGTGCCGCCGCGGCACTGGCCCAGTGCCGCCGCGGCACTCCCCTCCAGAACAGTGTATTTTTGTAATTAGTTTTGTGGTCCCATTTTGATTAATTAAAAACCAAAACGACATAGTTTTATGATTTCAGATGTTTGGAGCCAATGGGAATACTTTCTAAATCCCAAACCACCCCAAGTTGGCCTATTTAAACCCCCCATTGCTCTTTATTTTGGGGGAGTCAAATGCAAGTTTAGGAAAAGTTTGGGAGAGAAAGTTGTAGAGATAAGGTTAGAGTAGAGAGAAAAGAAGCTTTCTTCTTGGATTTTCAAAACAAAAGTGAGTTCTAAACTTTGTTTCTACCTCATTACTCCTATTTACTTCAACATTCAATACACCCAACCACCATTTTAGTGAGCATTTAAGAGAGTGGAAGCTTCTTCCATGTCCAATGTCATTACATATGAGTGAAACACCATGCTACAAGTTCAACACTCCATGAATATCATCTATTGATCATTATCTACTTGCTTGTTTATTCATTGTTTATCTCTTCTTACCTCATTTTTTTTTTTATTTTCTTTATTTACTTACTAGTTCATCATCATCTAAATGATGACATGAAGTTTGGGGTGAGTGAATCCTTATGGATAGTAGCTCTTGACCTCAAAAACATGTTTGATAGATGGTGATCATAATTGACCTCCAAGGTATCCTTGAAGTGTATTGAAGTTATGCTCAAATAAAAATGAGTCTCTCCAACAATCTTGGAGGTTCTTGATGATGAGTTGAATGTTGTCATTTTAAGTGGTCATAATCTTTATTGAGTATTGAAAATACACTTTCAAAACCTCTATTTCAAAACCCCCCTCAATCCCTCTCATTTTGATTTCAAGAAAGAAAACCTTATTTTCCCCAAAATCTTCAAAACAGTGAGTCAAAACAGTGAGTGAGCTGAGTTCAAAGATTTATCTAGAACTCAATACTCAACATATAGATGTAAGACCACTTGGAAAGTCTTCCTAACTCATTGGAGAACACCCAAGATTTTTGGTTTGACTTGGAAGTACTTGAAAATGGTCCATTTGGACCCAAACATTCCTTCCAAACATTCTGCCTCTGCTGTCACAGCAGCTTGACTAACTTCCAACTTCGTTTTCAGAAATACTTTCCAAAAGGGGTGGTCCCAACTTATATTTCCCTTAAACTTCAATGTCGTAGGGAACGTTCGGTATAAAATGGGCCTCTATATCACTCGTTTTCATTTTCTAAGATTTTTCAACATTTCAGTCGACAGTACAGACTCTGTTTCTGAGTGACCTCTGTTGTTCATATGATTTCTCTCAATCTGTGATAGTTATTAAAGATTCGCTTTTTGGGCTGTATTCTAGACACAATAAGGAACATCTCCATAAAACATCATGCATTGAAAGGATTCCTAACCCCTCTTTTCCAATTTTACAAGATCATGTTACTGTTCTGTCCACTATTCACAGCAAGCACATTTTAACTTTCATTCTTTGATTTGATGCTTATATGCCTTCCAAATTAGTTCATATCTTAGGAAGTAGTTCATACTACGTTTGTACATATCCCATATTGATTTCATCCATCCATTCATGCACATTTTAGACTTCTAAGTCATCCTAGGAATCCATGAACACAAAGCACACTACAACCTTGGCACATTTTAGATACCTACATTGCATCCGTGCAAAGATTTGGGGTTTTGTAACTCCTAATCTAAGAAGGTTATAAGGAATGATCATGATCACACGTTCATGCTTCCCCTCGATCTAATCATCCTTTCTCATCCGTCCCGGGGATTGAGAGATTTTCTCTTCTCAAAGAATAACATGCATCATTCTAGCTTGCTAAGCATCTTTGTTTTCTTTGATTTATTTGTTTCAAGAACAATTCATACCCCTTTAGATTAGGAAGTCTTGATTATTTGATACATGATTAGACGATTTTTCCTAGGTTTATTTGTGTGATCTTTCACTTTGCATTGTGTGATATTTGGCTTAGATCTTATGAATGATATCTTATCTTTAGATCTTCCATTTTCAAATTTTCTTATGTGATGTAATATACTATCATAGTATTATTTGTCGAACCAAACGTAGTATAAGGTGATTATTTGGATGCTAATTGAGGCCCGTCGAGAGACGGGGCGAGTTGAGGGTGTTTTAGTCGTGACAAAGGCTCCTTCCTCTCTCGTACCAAAACCCCGAGCCAAGTTCTTTGGTTATGAAGGGCCGTTGCCCCTTATCCGTTTGGGTGAGTCAAAATTAGGTTTCTTGGTTCCTTAAAGACCAAGTGGCGATTCTGTATCTGTTTTCAACAGACCTTTTCTCTTTCCTTGATCCAAATCAAACAAGTTTCAAAAGCAAACAAAGCGGTGGAATCCCGATATCCACAATCTGGCGACTCTGCTGGGGACTTTTATTTTAAAACAAAATAATACATAGGTTTGACTCATAAGAAGCATCCTTAAAATCATCTTTTTACTGTGTTTGGTTCACCGCATTGCACTCTTGCATTTTCCCCCTCCGACTGTGTCTGAAACGCGGCGCTGACATTGTTCACGTCTTGCTGTGCCAGGGCACAAGTCACCGTTGATACTGTACCTTCCAAGGTATATCAAAAAGAGTAAAAACCTCCGTACTGTCTCTCTGACGGTATATTGGAACTCTCGTCAACGGACCCTCTTTGACTAAACCCAGCCTTTGCATATTGATTCCTGTAGAACCTTTCATAGGACTGTTCATTTATCTTTTCAGATAGGACAATGTGATATAACTGCTGTATGCCCTGATGGGATTACCTGAGCGGTGTAGACGCTTATGTGGCATAGAACAAAACCTCTTTCTTATGATTCCAAAGGCAATCACTCACATGTGATTACATTGAGTTGACCTGCCTAGGTACCATGACAAGGATGTCTGCTCCATGCTCACAAAGATATACACCGCAAACCTTGTTTGTCGGTCCTAAGACATAGGAGTATGAAAACCTGCTAGACGGTATGATCACTATCACCCTATTGACCAGTTTCTCCCAGAAACTCTGTCCAGATATCCCAGATATAACCATGTTAACCAGTTTCTCCCAGAAACTCTGTCCCGATATCCCAGATATAACCATATTAACCAGTTTCTCCCAGAAACTCTGTCCAGATACCCCAGATATAACCATATTGACCAGTTTCTCCCAGAAACTCTGTCCAGATACCCCAGATATAACCATATTAACCAGTTTCTCCCAGAAACTCTGTCCAAAATTACCCGAAGTATCCCAGAAATCCCTATTATCCCTTGGTGGTCATACTGGAAAGTAAGGTTAGCACACTCTGTATGGTTATGACCTTATTTGTTTAACTGCTATATGTTAGAAATAGAAGCATCATATAGATTAGGGCTTACATCCGCATGCTTGTCCCATTTGCATGCACCATTGCCCATCAATCTGCACGCACTGTCTCTAGTCGTCCACATCACTGTCTTTGTCTGTCTAAAGTCACCACTGTCAAGATCTAATCTAGTCATCTCAAAATCTGTCAGGTCAGTATAGATTCCCAAGGTCAGCAGTCAGGGTCCTCTTCGTGGGTCAGGAGTTCGGATAATCGATTGATCAGAATCAGTCCGACAGCTTACTTCAGCATGAATAGGGAAGAGTTGGAAAACAAGGTTATTGAATTGGGAGCGACCATAAGCCAGCAGTCCGACAGCCTAGCCCAAGTTCTGAAGTTCATGGAAGAATTGAAGCAGCGGCGGCCGCAACCTCCGCTCTGGTTTCCACCACCGGAGTTTGAACCACCCCCACCTGAGAATAATGGGGAAGAAAACTGGTTTCAAGGGTTCCCACCGTTCACGTACGAGAAAAAGCTCCAAGAGAAAATGGACAAGGTCGACAAGCTAGAAAGCGTACTGAGAAAAAGCAAAGGGGTCGATGATTACATGCTAGACCTAGAAGGCCTCTTCGAGCCTGTCAAGCTAAAACTGCCAGAGAATTTCAAGATGCCTGTCATCGACCGTTTTGACGGAACTGGGAATCCAAAAAGTCATGTGAAGCTATGTATGAGTATCTTCTAGTCCATGGGTTGTACCCACGAACACATTGTTGTTCCCGCAAACTCTTGCAAAGTCTGCACTATCGTGGTTCCTAACCTTGGAAGCCTCCAAAACCCGGGCCTGGGAAGACATCGTTCGAGTCTTCGTCGATCAGTACTCCTACAATCAAGAGCTGGATGTCACCATCAGGGATTTGGAAACAACCCGGCAAAACAACAATGAATCCTTCACTGCATTTTTGAGCAGATGGAGGAACAAGGTAGCTCAAATGACCCACCGACCGATTGAAAAAGAACAGGTAAGGATGCTCATCCGGAATCTGCAGCCCCTCTACCATGAGAAATTATTCTACCAGTCCATCTCCACCTTTGAGGAGTTGTTTGAAGTCGGAACCCGAATTGAAGACGCTATCAGAGAAGGAAAGATAAAAAAAGAAGAGCCCCCGAGTCAGTCCAGAAGGCCTAACTACTCCCGGAATCCCCCAGATGTCAATGCCCTTAGCAGCCAACCCATGGCGTACCCTCTTAGGCCGTACCAACCCTCTAGTCAGGCAAACCCCTCCAATCGCTCCTTCCAGAAAAAGCCCCCTCGCAACTTTGCCAAGTTAGAAATCTCTCTCTCCTCAGCTTTAGACCGCCTCCTCAAAAAGGGCCATCTCCAACTACTCCAACCCCGAAACACCCCTCTCCCGCCAAACTGCGATATGTCCAAATGGTGAACCTACCACCAAGCCCCGGGCCACAACACTGATGATTGCGTGCGCCTCTGCCATGACATTCAAGACCTCATTGACCAGAACATCATCGGACCACCACCAAAGCAGCCCCATATCACCCAAAATCCTCTACCAAACCACCAAAATGTCAACCTCGTTGAGTCCAACCCTGTATCCTTCAACCCTGCTACTTATATCACCCCCCTAGGACAACCCTTTCCTTTCATTGACATCCCGGATTCTGCAGGAATTCATCTGATTGAAGGAGAGAATGACGAGTGGCAGCAACAGCTAGACGACGAGCAAGACTTGTTCTTTCTGGAAGAGCACGATCTGGGGTTGGTAGACCTCAAATGGTATGATCCCAATAATGAAAGTGATGCTTCTATCTGGGACGAGCCGGAGAAACCATTTGTGGGAACGGATTGTGATTGGTTCAAAAAGGATGGGATTGTGAAAGGGCCTACTCCTGCTGAAATTGACCATCTGACCAGGTCAGGCCGTCACTACCAGCCTCTGCAGCCCACTACTGAAACTGTCGAGAAAGGCTCGGTAAAAGACAAGGGGAAGGGTAAGATGGATGAGATCATTGAAGAAGATAACGAGTTGATAAAGCAGCTAAAGAAGACCCAAGCACGTCTCTCAATGTGGGACATCATTGTAACATCCTATAAGCATAGGCAAGCCGTGCTGAATGTCTTGGCTGGAATTGAAGTCCCTATCGACACTGCACCGGAGGACATGGTGGCTTTCTTGGGCGCACTTACCCCCGACCCAATCATTACATTTTCTGATGAGGACCTGCCACCAGAAGGATCCGCACATAACAAGGCATTGTATATCACCGTGGGATGTAAGGGACAACAGGTGCCGTTCTGTCTAGTCGATTCGGGCTCTACTTTAAATGTTTGTGCCCTAAGGACTACCACCGCCTTGGGGGTCAATGTCCTCGACATCACACCATCTGTGCAATCTGTGAGGGCCTATGATAACACCAGGAGAAATGTAATGGGAACCGTTTCTCTCCAAATCCGGGTAGGATCTTTGGTGAGCACCGAAGTCTTTCAAGTCATGGACATACCTGCCTCTTTCAACTTGCTGATCGAAAGGCCCTGGTTGCATGTCAACAAAGCCGTATCGTCCACTGTGCATCAAATGATCAAGTACATCCATGAGAAGGAAGTGAAAATCATCCTCGGTAATAGTTGGGGTAATGAAGCTTTCCCGAACTACGCTCCCGTCTTTGAAATCCAAATACCTGAGTTAGAAGAAGGAAAAATTGGGGGATTCTTCATGGAAGAAGTCCACATGATCAATGATGAAGACAGGTTCCCTGAGATCCACTCTGCGGTTGTCAACATCGTCCGCAAAATGAACTACTTCCCTGGAATGGGATTGGGCCGACGTCAGCAAGGGATTCGAGAGTTCCCTCAGATCAAAGGACAGCAAGGTACTTTTGGGCTAGGTTACAAGCACACTAAAGAAGACATCGAGCTACAGAGGCCATGGAAGAAAAGGGTAAGGGATCTCCCACCATACCGCAAGACCTTGAATGGACAATTCATCAAAGAGGGGGATGACTTCCCTTACTTCGGGTTCCCCGAACCCTGGATCCATCAAACCACTGGGAAAAGGCACCCTGGATTTGAAATCTTCGCTGACTGCGAGAGGCCTCCATATCAAGATCCGTTCTATCCCGAAGAAATTGAGAAAACCCCGGAGGAAGACTGGTTGAAATACCTTGACCTTGAAGCCATCGAGAAAATGTGGGAGGAATTCGCTGAGAAGAAGGAAGAAAAGAGGGCCAAGAGCCAAGATGATCAGATCAAGCCAACTGAGGAGGGTCTGAGCAACCAGGCTGTAGAGTCATCTATCTGTGTCTCCCTATCCCCTGTTCCCCCAGAGTCTGTACTGCCGATTATCGAGTCTATACCAGAGTCGGCTGCTGTAAGCCCACCACTGTCCAATGTAATCACTTCACCTATCATGAATGAAATGAAAGACGATTCTGCTTACTCCTCTGTGTCTAATACTTGTGAATGCACAGATCCCTCCGAGGATCTCCCAATTGAACTTAAGCAACTAATTAAAAAACCACATGCTTATGAAATAATCAAAGATACTTTATCAGTTAACCTAGGTGAAACAGATAATCCCCAAATTGTGCAAATTGGCTCAACTCTTAATAAAGAAGAAAAAGAAAAATTAACCCTCTTGCTAAAAGAATTCAAAGATGTTTTCGCTTGGTCTTACGAAGACATGCCTGGGGTCGATCCTGACATTGTCCAACATCATATTCCCCTCCTCCCTAATTCTAAACTTGTCAACCAGAAACTGAGGCGTATGAGGCCGGAGTGGGCACTCAAGGTTAAGGAAGAAGTGGAGAAGCAATTCAAGGCAGGATTCATCATTGTCACCGAATATCCGGAATGGGTTGCCAATATCGTGCCAGTCCCGAAGAAGGATGGAAAAGTTCGTGTGTGCGTCGACTTCCGTGATCTAAACAAGGCCAGTCCCAAGGATGACTTCCCGCTTCCCCACATTGACGTTTTGGTAGATAACACCGCAGGACATAAGCTACTATCATTCATGGATGGTTTCTCAGAGTATAATCAGATTCTTATGGCACCAGAAGATCGGGAAAAGACGACATTCACCACCCCTTGGGGGACCTACTATTATAGAGTAATGCCTTTCGGACTCAAGAATGCTGGGGCAACCTACCAAAGAGCTGCCACCACTCTGCTGCATGACATGATTCACAAGGAAGTAGAAGTCTACGTAGACGACATGATTGTGAAGTCCAAGGATAGAGAAGGACACCTAGTGGCATTGGAAAAGTTTTTTGAAAGGTTGCGTAAGTACAAGATGAGGTTGAATCCAAAGAAATGCACTTTCGGTGTGACCTCCGGTAAACTCCTGGGTTTCCTCATCACACAAAGGAAGATAGAAGAGGATCCCTCCAAGATCAAGGCAATTCTAGAAATGACACCACCACGGAATGAAAAAGAGGTAAGGGGGTTCCTCGGAAGAATCCAATTTATCAGCCGCTTCATTTCCAAGCTTACAACTACATGCAATCCTTTGTTCCGATTGCTGAGAAAAGGGGAGAGGTTCCAATGGGATGACCAATGCCAAGCCGCTTTCGATAAAATAAAAGCTTACCTTCAAAATCCGCCTGTCCTTTCACCACCAACGCCTCATAAGCCCTTATTTCTTTACTTATCCGTCTCCAAAAATGCCATGGATTGCATGCTGGCCCAAGAAGGAGAAGAAAGCCACTCCGAAAAAGCCATATATTACCTCAGCAAGAGGATGACTGGGTATGAGCTCAACTACTCTACCCTCAAAAAAACGTGTTGGGCCTTGGTTTGGTGCACTCGCCGATTAAGGCACTACATGCTAGCCTTCCCGGTTGTGCTCATATCCCGCATGGATCCTCTAAAATACCTCCTCAAAAAACTCGCCCTGACCGGTCGTATATCCCGTTGGTTACTTCTACTATCCGAATTCGATATCAAGTATGTTACAAGCAAATCGGTAAAGGGAGAACCGTGGTCGAGCATCTTGCGGAACACGCCATTGACTCCGAAGAAAGTGGAAACTTCCCATTCCCGGACGAAAATATCATGGAGATCAAGGAAGAACAATGGAAGTTGTACTTTGATGGAGCAGCCAACATGAAAGGCTACGGAGTAGGAATAATCCTAGTATCACCAAACGGGGACCACACCCCACTGGCAGTCAAGCTCAATTATAACTCCACCAACAACACCGCTGAATATGAAGCGTGCATTCTGGGGATAAAAGCGGCCATAGAATTGAGAATTCAAAAGCTAGATGTCTTCGGAGATTCAAATCTCATCGTGTCACAAGCCAGAGGGGAATGGAAGGTGAAGGAAGAGAGGTTGAAGCCCTACCATGACCATCTCGATGGACTCAAGAAGCACTTTAAGAGCATAACGTTCTTCTACTTGCCTAGGGAAGAGAACCAGCTAGCTGATTCGTTGGCTACCTTAGACTCCATGATCAAAATTCCTGTGGGAGTCAAGATGATGCTTTTGGTAATTGAGCAGAGGTACGAGCCTTTGTTCAACGTGATCGCCACAATCGAAGAAGAAGAGAACGGAACACCATGGTATCAGGATGTCTGGGACTTCATAGAAAAGGGGACGTACCCCCAAGAATCTACCGAAAAAGACAAAAGGGCCATTCAAAGATTCGCAGCGCAATTCATCATTTGCGGTGGGAAACTGCTGAAGATAGGATACAACGGTCACAACCTGACTTGCTTGTTTGGGAAAAGCTCCAGAAGAATGATGGAGGAAATACACGAGGGGGTATGCGGCCCGCACATGAACGGTCACATGCTGGCCAAGAAAATCGTGAGACAAGGGTACTACTGGACAACATTGGAGAAAGATTGCTGCGAATACGTGAGAAAGTGTCACAAGTGCCAGATCCATGCAAACATGATGCATGTACCACCATCCCTTCTATACAGCATGACCTCACCTTGGCCATTCTCCACCTGGGGAATCGATATTATCGGTGAAATCATTCCGAAAGCTTCAAATGGAAATCGGTACATTCTGGTAGCCATAGACTACTTCACAAAATGGGTAGAAGCTGCATCCTACACCAAGTTGGGAGCCAAGGAAGTGGCCAAATTCATCAAGAGAAATCTCATCTGCCGTTATGGGGTTCCCTATGAGATTATTTTGGATAGCGGAAGTCATTTCAAGGCAGAAGTGAGGGATCTATTCGAGGAATACAAAATCACTTATCATAAGTCATCACCGTACAGACCGCAAACTAATGGGGCAGTCGAGGCTGCAAACAAGAATGTTAAGGCCATACTGCAAAAATCAACCGATACTTACAAAGACTGGCATGAGAAGCTACCGTTCGCACTTTGGGGATACAGAACCTCGATAAGGACGTCCACGGGAGCAACTCCTTACTCACTAGTGTATGGGATGGAAGCAGTACTTCCAGTCGAGATAGAACTACCATCCCTACGTGTATTGGCAGAGTGTGAAATTTCAGAATCAGATTGGTTGAGGGAAAGGTACGAAGAATTGGCCCTCATAGATGAAAAGCGCCTAGCGGCAGTCGACCACGTTCGAATCTATCAAAAGAGGATAGCCCGTGCTTTCAACAGAAAGGTTCGTCCGAGGAAGATTGTCAAGGGTGACCTTGTCCTTAAGGAATTGAGAGCTCCGATCTTTGATCCCCGTGGGAAGTTTAAACCTAAATGGGTCGGCCCTTACATCGTCAAGACTGTTCTTTTCGGAGGAGCAACTTATCTCATGGACCTCGATGGTGTCGAATTCAAAGAACCAATCAACATGGACCGCCTCAAAAAGTACTATGCTTGACTATTCCATAACCAATTTCTTTCAAGCTTTGGCCCGAACTACGCTCGACCTGATTCCCACTCGGGAATACATAGACAACCATATCGGTTCGGTCATTCCACCCACAAAAATAGCCCAATTTCTTTCCAACCTTGGCCCGAACTACGTTGGACCTGATCCCCGTTTGGGGGTACGTAGGCAGACTTTCAAAAAAAAAAAGGGATGGTTCGCCAAGTTGAAAATCCGAAAGGACGCCTAGGCAAAAGTTAGAGCTAAATCCAAGGTGAGCAATAACAAAAGAGAGAAAAGAGCTCGCTAGGTCACCTCACTGGTGCCTAGGAAAAAGTTATGAGCATTTGAGAGAATAAAGTCTCGGCCCTTGCCATAACCCCGAAATAACCCTCCACACTAGGGGCAAACTCGGCAACTCGCCTTGTTCGCCTGAACCTCTTCTAAACTAGGGGCAAACATCGGTCATCTACCTCGTTTGCCTCACAACCATATATGTCCCAAACTAGGGGCAAACTTCGGCCACCCACCTCGTTTGCCTCTAATCATCCTAGCATGCCCAAGCAAGTACCAAAAGTGACATCTAATTTAAATCTCGATTACAAAATGATTTTAAAGCTAAAATGCATAGAATGAGATTCCCAAAGTAACCAAGGTTCACCGATAAACAAACTTTGAATATTACATAAGCAGGAAAGATCAAAAAATAAAAGTCTTTCGAAAAGCAATCACACATGTTCAAAGACACTGGGAGGAATGAGCAGAATCAGTCAGGTCTAGTTTTATCTTTGTGTCTTTTATTTCTTCAAAGGTCTTTAGAAATAGGCCCTTGCTCGGCTGGCCCAGCCCCTGATGAAAGCAGCAATGGTAGCGGCTCTGACTCTGGAAGCAAAGACCCTTTCGGTAACCCCCCGGGGGACCTCTTGAACTTGCCCATACTGTCTGGCCAATTGACGAGGATGATAGAAGGAGGTCTCTCTTAGTCCCATCAGCCACACCCTCTAGAAATCCCCAAGGCTAGTGGTCACAGCATAAAGGCCCCAACGCCTCACGATCCAGCAAATGTCGGCCTCAGACAAGGCACCCATCATACCCACCCAATCAGCAGAAGTAAAATGAGTATAGAACACAGCTCTGCAAAAATAAACTGGCGGCACATTATCGGTCCATAACTGAAGACGCTCGTAGAGCCAAGCCTGTAACACCAGAGGCGCCCCAGAAAGTAGAAGCATTCCCTGACTTAAAGTGCGATCCAAACCATTCAGGGTCTCGGCCAGAACCATGGCCATGGGGTTCTTACCTGCCTTTAGCTCGAGACATACATGCACTAAGTCGCTAGAAGCGCTCGAGAACAAGAAGTGTGAAGTCATACACAGAATCAGAGCAGCCCCACGAGTAGCATCATACACGCTGGGATTCCCAGGACTGGCATATCGAGCAATTATGGAAGCAATGTCAAGAACCTCACCTTGAATCAGCCGGCGGGAAATAGTGATGGAACAATTCAGATATTCAGCCAAGCCTCGCGTAGGACTGAGGGTATCAGCAGAAGGGAGAATCAGGTCCGAATCAGAATCATAGCCAAGGATAGCACAAAACTCCTCAAACAAGGGGCATATCTCCAAGCCGTTAAAATTGAAGACATGATTCACCGGGTCCCAGTGAGCAATAGCAGCACGCAAGAACTCAGTGTTCAAGGTCATCTGGCGAAGAGGGAATAGCTCGGTCAGGCCGTAGCTAAAGAGGTTGATCCGTTCCACACCATCCGTGATGTTTAGCCAAGCTGTGAGTTGAGCGGGATCATACAAAGCCATGTTTTCGGTCGCAGCTCTAGGAAAATTTGAAATTTCGGTAGCACCTCCCCGTTTCACGGACTATCCCACCTGCAAGGCAAAAAACACTCACTATTACAAAACTGCCCATCGCAGTAACACCCAACAATCACAGTGCACATGTATCATCATCAACTAAAACAAGCACACAACTGCGCCTCCAAACCGGAAGCTATCCGGCCTAAAAGGTAAAACATCATAATAATTTGTCAAAGGTCACAGACTGTTCCACACATCGCCCTACACTGTCCAAATAGTCACATCACCAGTACAACCCGATCAAAAACATAAAAAGAAAATAGAATAAAATTCCCGCTTAGGGGGGAGGGGCTCAGTCCTCCTCTTCTTCGTCCTCTGTCGGACTGCCCGGAGTGTATGTCAGCGACGGTCTCCTCCTACCACCTCTGCACCTCGGACCAGTCCTCGATGAGCCAGCTCCACCTCCACGATACTGCACACACCAATAAAATAAAGGCAATCAGTAGGAAAACAACAGAAAAAATACAAAAACAGAGTCAAGTCAGAAACCTACCAAGGACGCCATCTGATTGGCAGCAAACTGCCGCATGCCATCCATCTGTCAAAGGGTAAAATCCAGGATTAGAACCGCATAACTTTAAGGAGTGCAAAAATTAAAGTCATACCAGGTGGTCTCGCGTGAGGACCAAGGACCGTAGGCTAGCCGCCAAGGCGTGACCCTTCTCAGCGTAACTCCAAGGAACATTGAGGACGCCCGCTGGCTGAGTAGGGTACCCACATGTGACTCGCGGCACCTCTATCACTTGGGAAGTGCCATCAGTGCCTAGAACGTTGATGGTCCAATCCCAAGGAGGGATAGGATCGGAAGCCGGAGGAGCCTGCCTCCTATACATCTTGCGGAGCTGTAGGCACAAAACAAGTTAAGAAAAGATAAATAAAAAACATAGGCAACGAATAAAAGACAAAAATAAACTCACCTCCAGGAGTGGGAAGTTGGGCATCAGGAAACGGCCGCGGTAAGCCTCGTAACCGGTCTCAGAGAGAAAATGGTCCCAAACATCGGAGCTGGCCAAGGCCGCCAACAGAGCATCAGCAGAAAGGTCACTAGCATCCATCGCAGGGGGATTATGAGGGACACGATACCTGGAACCATCGACCACCTGCCGGGACACTACTCACCAAGGAACCACTGCCTGTACTCGGTACTCTCCATCAGAAGTCGGCAAGAGGAAAGAGGTTTGACCGCTTGTATCTCCTCTGGGGCGGCATAGGCAACACGCTCCCAAGGCGTCCAATCAACATTAGCAGCCATCAGTTCGGTTAGGAAGTTTCTGACCAAAACAATCCGTTGGGCCCCACTCTTCACCCCGACAACATCCCTCCGCCATCTCAAGCCTCGTGGGAACAAAGGCACAGGAGCCATGCCATCCTCGTCTTTTCCTGATTCATCCGCAGGGGAGGGAGCCAACATCTTCAGGTACTCGAAGCTCCAAAGCTGCACAGACAAAGGAGAAAATCAGAAAAAGAACAAAAATTGAAAAATCGGAATATAAAGCAAGATGCAGCACATACCTCCCAAGCTCGCCAAAATCCCCTTGTCGATTTAACATCACCTTGGGAAACCTCACCATGTGATTGTAAAGATGGGCCAAGGCAGCACCGCCCCAGTTGTAAGAAGGGATCTCATCGATGGTCGCCAGGCAAGAAAGAAGTCTCAAGTTCACCCGGTCATTCCGTGTCGCAAAGATCGAGCAGCCAAGGACATACAGAAGATACACCCTCAAAACCTGGGAATTGTTCAGGTTATGATTCCCTCTGCCATAAGCCCGGTAAAGCCAGCCACAAGGAAACCAGTGTCTCTCCAAATTGGGGGGAACAGCCCCAATCAACATCTCTACAGCCTCAGGGTCGATCTCATAGAAGTAATCGAGAATCAGGCATTTCCCGCCTACCCTCAAACCGGTAATCATAGAGAAGTCGAAGGGCGTCATGGTCATCTCGCCGAACGGTAGGTGGAAAGTATTGGTGGTGTCCCACCATCTCTCAGCCAAAGCATAAAAATGTGCCAGATCATTGCTGCTTTTTGAAACCAGGCGGACAAAGCCTCCAAACCCGGCATCGTCCACCATCCTCTTGACGGTAGGCGAGAGTTGAGTATACCACAGGAAAGCATGAGCGAGGCTAACGTGGCCCTTCAATGCTACTTCCAGCACCTGCACATACCATAGACGACAAAAGCGATGCACAAAATCACTATTCATGACCCGAGGTCCAAATTTGCAAAATCAACATTTGAGCACAAATCGAACTTCTAACGATCTCTAGGTGCACACTACGGCTCACAAAACTAGCACAATACATGGAAATAGTCCTAAAATGTCGAAGGTTTCACATACCAAGCTCGCTAGAGCCGCGGCCGAAAGATGATGTTGGGGGTCCCGTAAAATCAAATCCGGGGTTTGCATCTCGGCTTTCATCCGTTCCTTGGCCTTCTTAGACGGTCTCCTTGAGCTCGAAGCCATGGATCTACAAAGAAAATGGAAGTCAAAGTTAAACTTTCTTCTTGCAAAATTGAGCAAACCAAAACACCAATCAAAATTCTAACTACGGGGCAGGATTACTCACCTGAGCGCGCACAAGCTGCGTTATGACGTTTTTTGGCTCCAAAAACACCCCAAAATGGCCAAGAATGAGCTTCAAAAGCTCAAAAACCCAAAATATACAAAGATGGAGTCCGGCCACCCAGTGCCGCCGTGGCACTAGCCAACTGCCGCCACAGTAGTGGCCCAGTGCTACCGCGGTACTGCTCTCCGCGGGCCCCGCTTCGCTCCGTTTTGCTCTATTTTGACCTGTTTTGGCCTTTTTCAGCCTATTTTTTGGCCCCGATCAGCCCTGGTGGCCCATTCCTATCAAGATTTGTAAGGTTTTACCCCAAGCAGGCTAAAAGTTGTTAGAACTACCTCCAGCAGGCAGAAACTGGAAAAAATTGACTCCCGAGGACCCGAATCGGCTATTTCAGAACAACCGTCGTAAATTTTGATCAAACACGAGAGTTCCGAGAACGAATCCTGGATTTTGGCCAAGGCACCGAAAAATAGAAAAGAGATTCCCCGAGAACCCTGCATCATCCCCCGAGGACAGAAGCAGAAAGATACCAGCTCCCGGAGGCCCCGACCGGCCCTCTTGGATTGAGCACCGCAAGATTTGATCAACCGTGAGAGATTCAGAGATGGGTCCTGGTTTTCGATCAAGAAAAGAGATTCCCCGAGAACCCTGCATCATCCCCCGAGGACAGAAGCAGAAAGATACCAGCTCCCGGAGGCCCCGACCGAGCCTCTTGGATAGATTTGATCAACCGTGAGAGATTCAGAGATGGGTCCTGGTTCCCGATCAAGAAAAGAGATTCCCCGAGAACCCTGCATCATCCCCCGAGGACAGAAGCAGAAAGATACTAGCTCC
Source organism: Hydrangea macrophylla (assembly GCA_033977485.1). Classification (NCBI taxonomy): domain Eukaryota; kingdom Viridiplantae; phylum Streptophyta; class Magnoliopsida; order Cornales; family Hydrangeaceae; genus Hydrangea; species Hydrangea macrophylla. The sequence goes on from CM066992.1 coordinate 15,150,799, forward strand.
CGGAGGCCCCGACCGGCCCTCTTAAATTGAGCACGGCAAGATTTGATCAACCATGAGAGATTCAGAGACGGGTCCTGGTTCCCGATCAAGAAAAGAGATTCCTAGAGAACCCCGCATCATCCCCCGAGGACAGAAGCAGAAAGATACCGGCTCCCGGAGGCCCCGACCGGCCCACAAGATTTGATCAAGAGAAGCGGTTGAAGAGAGATCCCAGAAAAAGTCGCTTCATCCCCAGCAGATTCAGATTAATCCTCAGCGGATTTGTACACCGTCAGTTCAATCACAGTAGTCCATTGTCAACTCATCATCTCGATTCAAACATCATTGGTTCATTAATCATCATCGCTCTCATTCAAAATATGCCATGGCTTCTATCAATAGGAGCTTCCATGTTCATCGCGTGACATCTCAAGATTTCATGATCATCCCTTGACTTCTGTGTCTGTCTCTTAATTTCCAGGGCTTCCGTGTCCGTCGGTTATTTGCCAAAAGGCGTCTTCGATTATAGTCCTCTGAGACCCCACACCCAATTATGTTCACTTACGAAGCACACTTCCCAAAATTCAGAAGTTTGCCCCTAGACTCAGAGCCTTCTAAAAATATTGGTATCCCTATTCGGGTCAAAAACTGCCTCATAGTCAGAAACACTACCATGACACCAGCCCACTCGGAGTGGCACACCCTACAACATACTAGGATCATACAAAAGGCATAATAGGACTCATGACACAATCCATCCATGCATCGCATATCCTCCTCATAACATAGCATACGCCTGTCTCGTTGTGCATACGTGATTTGCCTATTTGTGCCCTGAACTACGTCCTGATCTGATTCCCCTTGGGATACGTAGGCAGCTCACGCGAAGCGCGACCAGCACTAGCCTCAGCATCATTGCATCTTTTGCAACGCTTTTTATCCTAAATCTATAGCCTCCAAAAAGTCCTGTCTCTTCAAAACTTTGGCACTCGCTTGCGACATGCGTTGCCTCGCAAGTTCCTGCCAAAGAGGGGCAAACTGTAGACACCCCATTTTTTCGGCTATCAGATTTATGAGACCCAAATCTTGATGGTTCACAATGATCATAAAAGACTCAAAAGGACTCCTGGAAATCAGCTCTATCTCTCAGAAAGCTCAGATTGACCAAAATGCCCCTGAAAGCCCGAAGACTCCCAGATTTGGTCCCGAAGTTCTGAAAACATGCTATGTCGTAAGAAAAATGATAAAATGAGTTTTTAAGTAAAAATCGGAAGAAATCGTCAGCTCCCAGAGACCCCCGGAAGTCCCGGAAGTTCCCCGAAAGTCCCCGTTGACCGGTTTGACCAAGGTTTGACCAGGTTTGACCAGAGTTTGACCAGAGTTTGACCAAGTTTGACCGAAATCATCCAAATTCATCGGAATCGTTAGAAAAGTATTAAAATGAGTTTTAAAAGAGAATCGAGTGAAAACGTCGGCTCCTGGAGCTCCCGGAGGTTCCCAGAACTTCCCGGGAATCCCAAATTTGACCAGTTTGACCAAGATTTGACTTTGGAATCGGGGCACCGAAACAATTTTTCAAATATTTTTCATGGATACTAGAGGTCAATAGCTTTCCAATGGTATATCACACATAATTCCTGGATTTAAAAAGAATTTATTTTGAATTTCTGAAGGCGAAAAGGGCGATCAAATCGGCTTTTATCGTGAATGCAGCAAAACTTTTCAAAGTGACCTATCCCTGAACTATTGTTATGTAAAGAAGACTCCATTACCTTTCCAACGGTATATCACAACCTCAATTTGGAGTTCGTATGCATTTTTTATGAATTTCGGACGAAATAGGGCCTTTTCGCGAATACCGGAACCTCTAGGGGCCTAAACAGCATTATCTGGACGAAGGAGGAGCAGTGCCGCCGCGGCACTGGCCCAGTGCCGCCGCGGCACTCCCTTCCAGAACAGTGTATTTTTGTAATTAGTTTTGTGGTCCCATTTTGATTAATTAAAAACCAAAACGACATAGTTTTATGATTTCAAATGTTTGAAGCCAATGGGAATACTTTCTAAATCCCAAAACCACCCCAAGTTGGCCTATTTAAACCCCCCATTGCTCTTCATTTTGGGGGAGTCAAATGCAAGTTTAGGAAAAGTTAGGGAGAGAAAGTTGTAGAGATAAGGTTAGAGTAGAGAGAAAAGAAGCTTTCTTCTTTGATTTTCAAAACAAAAGTGAGTTCTAAACTTTGTTTCTACCTCGTTACTCCTATTTACTTCAACATTCAATACACCCAACCACCATTTTAGTGAGCATTTAAGAGAGTGGAAGCTTCTTCCATGTCCAATGTCATTACATATGAGTGAAACACCATGCTACAAGTTCAACACTCCATGAATATCATCTATTGATCATTATCTACTTGCTTGTTTATTCATTGTTTATCTCTTCTTACCTCATTTCTTTTTGATTTTCTTTATTTACTTACTAGTTCATCATCATCTAAATGATGACATGAAGTTTGGGGTGAGTGAATCCTTATGAATAGTAGCTCTTGACCTCAAAAACATGTTTGATAGATGATAATCATAACTTCAATACCTCCAAGGTATCCTTGAAGTGTATTGAAGTTATGCTCAAATAAAAATGAGTCTCTCCGACAATCTTGGAGGTTCTCGATGATGAGTTGAATGTTGGCATTTTAAGTGGTCATAATCTTTATTGAGTATTGAAAATACACTTTCAAAACCTCTATTTCAAAACCCCCCTCAATCCCTCTCATTTTGATTTCAAGAAAGAAAACCTTATTTTCCCCAAAATCTTCAAAACAGTGAGTCAAAATAGTGAGTGAGCTGAGTTCAAAGATTTCTCTAGAACTCAATACTCAACATATAGATGCAAGGCCACTTGGAAAGTCTTCCTAACTCATTGGAGAACACCCATGATTTTTGGTTTGACTTGGAAGTACTTGAAAATGGTCCATTTGGACCCAAACATTCCTTCCAAACATTCTGCCTCTGCTGTCACAGCAGCTTGACTAACTTCCAACTTCTTTTTCAGAAATACTTTCCAAAAGGGGTGGTCCCAACTTATATTTTCCTTAAACTTCAATTTCTTAGGGAACGTTCTGTATAAAATGGGCCTCTAGATCACTCGTTTTCATTTTCTAAGATTTTTCAACATTTCAGTCGACAGTACATACTCTGTTTCTGAGTGACCTCTGTTGTTCATATGATTTCTATCAATCTGTGATAGTTATTAAAGATTGGCTTTTTGGGCTGTATTCTAGACACAATAAGAAACATCTCCATAAAAAATCATGCATTGAAAGCATTCCTAACACCTCTTTTCCATTTTTACAAGATCATGTTACTGTTCTGTCAACTATTCACAGCATTTTAACTTTCATTCTTTGATTTGATGCTTATATGCCTTCCAAATTAGTTCATATCTTAGGAAGTAGTTCATACTGCATTTGTACATATCCCATATTGATTTCATCCATTCATTCATGCACATTTTAGACTTCTAAGTCATCCTAGGAATCCATGAACACAAAGCACACTACAACCTTGGCACATTTTAGATACATACATTGCATCCATGCAAAGATTTGGGGTTTTGTAACTCCTAATCTAAGAAGGTTATAAGGAATGATCATGATCACACGTTCATGCTTCCCCTCGATCTAATCATCCTTTCTCATCTGTCCCGAGGATTGAGTGATTTTCTCTTCTCAAAGAATAACATGCATCATTCTAGCTTGCTAAGCATCTTTGTTTTCTTTGATTTATTTGTTTCAAGAACAATTCATGCCCCCTTTAGATTTGGAAGTCTTGATTATTTGATACATGATTAGACGATTTTTTCTAGGTTTATTTGTGTGATCTTTCACTTTGCATTGTGTGATATTTGGCTCAGATCTTATAAATGATATCTTATCTTTAGATCTTCCATTTTCAAATTTTCTTATGTGATGTAATATACTATCATAGTATTATTTGTCAAACCAAACGTAGTATAAGGTGATTATTTGGATGCTAATTGAGGCCCGTCGAGAGACGGGGCGAGTTGAGGGTGTTTTAGTTGTGACAAAGGCTCCTTCCTCTCTCGTACCAAAACCCCGAGCCAAGTTCTTTGGTTATGAAGGGCCGGTGCCCCTTATCCGTTTGGGTGAGTCAAAATTAGGTTTCTTGGTTCCTTAAAGACCAAGTGGCGATTCTGTATCTGTTTTCAACAGACCTTTTCTCTTTCCTTGATCCAAATCAAACAAGTTTCAAAAGCAAACAAAATGGTGGAATCCCGGTATCCACAATAACCATGGATTCCTTATGATCATGTCGGGATTATAGCACCCCTGTATGGTCATTACATTGGCTCTTAGTTGAGACTTGTATATCTATAGAGATGCTATAGCTCCAACTAATCAAAAGGAATTCATAGTTTTATCAATTCTTCCTCTACTTGATAGATCTAAGCTAGAGATTTAGGATTGATTATTTGATGTCATATTATTGTGTAAAACATGTGGACTAACCCTTGTTTTGTAGCGGTTTGGAGGTATGACTTCTCATCTCTTCTCTAGTTTATTTCATTTGTTGATTTTATTGATTTTTGACTCCATGCACGACACCTTAGTTTAGGTCTTGCCTTATGTGTATATGTGATTAGAGACATTTTTCCTAGGATTTCTATTCTTTGTATGCATTGCACGTTTCCCATTTCGCGGCTGGATCCCGAGCAAGTTCTCTAGTTCCCTACTTGCACATCATTTTGCTTGCTACTTGAATTATGCGAATTATGAATGATATTTTCTCGTTAGCAATCTTACACCCTTTTCAATATGCTTTTGTAATGTATATGTATATATGTATTAGTTGAGGGCACACTTAGATTATTAATTCGATTAAAAAGGATGTTGAGTAGAGGCCTATCATGAGATAGGATGAGAGGAGGTGTTTTAGTCCGTCGGGCTCCTTCCCCTCTCATTCCATAATCCCCGGACCCAGATTATCTTTGGTTTCGCATAAGATTGGTTGCTTTTAAGAAATGGTTTCGTAATTTTCCTAAAAAAAATTAAGTGGTGACTCTTTGAATTTGAATTTGAAAATTGTTTTAAAAACAAAAGTGGGCCTAAATGCCGGTATCCACAATCTGGCGACTCTGCTAGGGATCGAACCCAGAATCTCTGGTTTCGCAGACCATAATTTCTGATATTGGGTTCACTTGAGGATTAGACTTGAAAACATCCTTTCAATCGAATTAATTAATTTTTGTGTGCCCGTTGCATTGCACTTGCATGTCTCGCCAGTCGATTGCACGGCACTATGACCTTCGAGGCTCGGGGCAACCCGGTCGGTCAAGCCATCATGGGACTGTGTGATCACCCTTGATCTTGTACCATGTGTTGGTATACGAAGCATCCTATCGGGTGTGTGTCAAGGGTCCCTTATTTGACCAAAACCTGACCTTTGCATGATAGCTTCTATAGAACCTTTCAATCTTATGAAATTAATTCTTGATTAGGATTATGTGCTAGGGAGTTTTGTATGCCCGAAAGGGATTAATTGAGATGATGACGATGCTTGCTTGATGAAAGATGTCTAACCCCTTGATCACTTTTGAGCAATTCTCTTCTGTCCTATGACATTTGAGAACATGTCAAATCTTGATTATAAGATTAACATATCTTATATCATGTTTAGCTAAGCAACATTAACCTTGTATGCATTTGAATTCATGAAGAGTATGATAATAATCCGATCACGTGATTCTCCTACCTAAAGAATTTTAAATCCATCTTTGAAAGTAAATGGACTTTTGCCATCTTTATTCCAAAGTTTTCAATCGCTCTTTAAAAAAAACCTCTGGAGTTTACTTTGATTATAATTTCAAGTCAACCCTTGTTGAGATATATTTTCACATTCTCATCTTTGAAGGAAGAACCCGAAAATCTTGGGAATTGTTTTAGGAGAAATGATTTTCAAATGAATTTCAAAGTAAAATTTCAAACCAATCATCTTGGTTGAGGAATGTTTAACATCCTCATTCTCACAAGAATTCACGAGAATTGTTTTCAAAAGATTTTATCATCTAAGATATACTTCCCGAAGGAATATCTAACCTTCGAAAGGGTAACGAGGATCACAATGAAAAGAGGAATTGGCGCACTTGACATGGGTGAAGATTTTATGTGTTTATGTGTTATGTGTTAGGATTAGGATTTTCTTTTCTTTGGCATTTAGAGTAAGCACACACACAGACACACTTGCATTTCATCCGTTTGCCATATGTGCGGTGCATGCATTCAGTTGCATCAAATCATCAAAGCATGAACATTTTTATCACATTAACCAATATCATTGCATACATGTAGCATACAAATCCACATCTTCCTTCCAATTAAGATCAAAATAATTCCTCAAAATTCCTTGCCTCCTGAAAATTGATTCTGTATGCGGGCCTTTTCATGTCGTGAACCTGTAGAAAGAGTGGAACAACTAGATCCCCTAGTGAGGACACTTCTAACCTCTTGGGTTCGTCTTCTTGATTTTAGGAGAACATGGACCATCATCTTGAGATTGATCAACCAATGGCCTTAAGAGATTTGGAAGAGAGAGTGAACAAGCTGCAAGCCATTATTGAGCAACAGAACTTAAGGGTGAATCAATTGGAGAGGGTAACACTTGAGCTCTATCAGTTACTCAAAAAGCAAGTGAGTTTGAATGAGGTAGTGATGAACAAATTGGAGAAGGGAATAATGGATCACCTGGCCGAGCACCAAAATCCACTTCCAAGCCCAACCAATCACCAAAGCCCATGTCCAAATCCAACCTATCCCCAAAGTCCATACCCAAGCTCAACCATTCACCAAAGCCCATATCCATGCCCAATTCCAACGAACCAAAGAGTTATTCCAAGCCCACATCTCAACCCAAAAGCCAACTCAAGTTCATAGTCGAATCCGAAATTAACCCGAGCCGGCAAGTCAAGAATATTCACTAACCTTGGCATGACATTATCCATGGCCCTTGGTCACCTCATCAAGAGTGGTCACCTCAATCCCCTGGACCCAAGGCCACCATCAAATCCCTTACCTCACAAATATGAACTATCCTTGTACTGCGCCTATCAAATCCCAATTCTTGCTCGAGACTCCGCCAGGAGATCCAGGATCTCATTGATTAGAAAATCATCACTCCTCTGCCAAATCCATCGAGTGACCTTTGGCATAATTATCTTGACTTGGAAGCTCTTCACTCTCCAACCTCTTAATCCCAGCCATCACTGAGAACCCTCAAGAGATTTGCTTCATCCATCAGTGCGCAACAACCAACTGGCCCTGGCCCAATCAACAACTGTGGAAAAGGCATTGACAACACTTGGTATGAGTCAGATGAATACTGTCCCACTAAAATTTGGGCCATGGACGTGGATGATATTTCTGCACACATGCTGTTGGGGGAAGGTGGACCGGGAGGTTCAAATGATGATTGTGAAGTGATTGTGTTTGGAACTGCTATTGCTAAAGCAAATATGAATGCTCTTGGAAATCTAATCAATTGACAATCATCTGTGACACTCCAGTTGAGACCAAGTCAAGTCTAGTCTGGTAATCGAGTCATGTCAAGTAGGAGATAAGTGTCAAGTCCAGTCGAGTCTTTGAGTCAATCGGTTATCAAGTATTTTTTTTTTTCAAATCTCTTTTTATCGAGTCGAGTGATGTAATCCTCTTTCTCTAGTAGTTAAATAAAATCTCATCTCACTTGATTTAGTGTGTTAAGTCACGAATGAATGGATCATTAAGTCAAAAAAAAAAATATATTTTTTTTTCAAATGATCATGGACAATACTTTGTTCATAAATATTTGCATTGAAAAGGATCCCCAAGTGATCTAAGCAAATTTTGTGCCAAAACCAAGGAGGAGTAGAGAATTGATTAGCTTTACTTTAAGAATTTAAAGATGCTCTTGTTCAATCTTGAAAAGATGAACTTAGAACTTGAAGCTTGCTCACCATTCTCTTTTCTCAAATATCAAGCCTAAAAGATGATCCTAACCAATCCAAAGCCATAACTTGATCCTTGATGGTATCCAAATATTTTAAATAAACTTCTTCTTCCAAAAAAAAAAGTAAAGAAAAAAAAGAACTCATTAGGATGAAAACCCAAAAGGGCGCCTAGGCAAAAGTGAGAGCACAAAAAAGGAGAAAATAAAAAAAGAGAGAAGAAAAAGATAAAGATGAAGGAGCTCGCTAGGATGAAAACCCAAAAGGGCGCCTAGGCAAAAGTTAGAGCAAAAATAAGATGCATGTTGATTTCAAAATCCGAATCCTAGCTAGTCAAAATCATGAAGAGAATAAGAGATAGTGAGGTAGAGAAAAGAAAGGAAAGATAAAAGAAAAAGTAAAGAATAAATAAATAAGATTGAGAATTCTTGAGCACTTCAAAGTACATCATTGGTACATAAATTATCCCTAAGCTTTGTGTTGTTCTCAACAAAGAAAATAAATTGGAAACGAAAAGAGAGATTTGAAAGTATCAATTAGTATCAAAATTTTGTGAGAGGCTCAATGGCTAAGTGGGCCTATAACAATGCAAAAGTATCTTTGAGAAAAATAAAGAGTGATTTGGAGGGCTGCTATTGCTTTATGAGTATGGTAGAGTATGATTAAAACATGATGTCTTATAAAAGTTGTAAAGATTGACTGGCTAGTGAAAAGGTGAAAAGAATCAACCACCATAAAAAAAAAAAAGAAAAGAAAAGAAAAAAAGAGAAGAAAATAAAAAATAAATAAAAGGGAGAAGTAGTTCATGTTCTCACCATCTTGTTCAAAAGCTACCACAAGGAATCTGTTTCAGAAAATCTGCCCAGAAAAAAAAACACTCATTGGACCCAAAATGAAAACATGGATCGAAAAGCCCACAAATTCTTAAAGCCTTATTCTTTCAAGACCTCCAGAGTCGATGAACTACGTTTTGTCCTGATTGCCACTTGGGGATACGTAGGCAGCCAGTGCAGTTCGGTCACAAACATCGTTGCACAACGTGATATTTCTCTTTCAAGCCTCAGGCGAACTACTTTGGACCTGATTCCCACTTGGGAATAAGTAGGCGAACCTTCCAAGGTTCTCGGTCTATAACCATTCCTAAACCAAAAGCATTACCCTTTGCACCTTTGGTTTCCTTCCTTCAGACTAGGGGCAAACTTGTGTTTTCTTAGAGCCATATATGTACTGCCAAACCAGGGACAAACAAAGTTTTCCCATCAGCATTGGGTTTCCTCTTCAGCCCACCACATTCATGATGATTACCTCTAGGTTTGGAGTAAATGCACTACATGCATCCTGTACCATCATGTTTTCAAAACCCTTGGATGAGCCTATTTGCCCTTAAGACTAGGGGCAAACTTTGTTTGCCAAAAGCCCTCTATACCAAAGGCAAGTTCTCAAGTAATTGAGTTTGTTTTGAAAGGATTGAAATAGAGTGCCTTTCATTCTATAAGCTAAAGCACTAATTTGAAGCATACTCTAGATAGGCAAAGAATTCGCTAAATCAAAAGGGGGAAGTTTTCAAAGCTTAGATTTATCAGCAAAGCACTACCATTGTTAGATGATGAATAAATGAAAGGTGAGATGATACATTATTCACGATGAAAGCACATTCATTCATAATGAATGTAGAGTTTGAGTCAATCATCTTGAGTAACTGGCTTTGTCAGGGTCTGTCCCCCTTTGATGAGTCAATAAATGATCTCAAATGTGTGGGTTTAAGATGATGAATAAAGACTTGAAAAGACTTCATGAGCATCCCAAGAGCAATACGAGCAGAGACTTCAAACACTATCACAACATAATGCTAAAGTTGCTGACATGACTAAATAGTTGTACGCTCTTGTGCAACACCCAAGTGTAGGTGATCGTGCAAGTAATATAGTACTGGAAGTCTAAGTCGATCCCACAGGGAAGGAAAATGAAGAATATATACTAAGTTACAACCTAAAGAAAAAGAAAATAAGAATGAATGATTGGAGGTGTACTAACAAATTCTAATTAATTAAATTAAACTAAATAATAAACTAAAACTTATAGAAACATAACTAATTAAATAAGTAAATTAAGGGTGTTGGAAATAAATGAATCCACATTGATCCTAACATCTACCATGCACATTCATTATCGTTCTATGGAGTTCATTCCTCTTCAGCATTTTGTATTTTCCTAAAGATATAGAATCAATAGCCCTTTCATGACCGGGACTACATCATCACAGTTGATTTAAAATACTTAGAAGACGGTTTAAAACAATGGTTAATACTTGCACTCTAAATGGTGTTAGCATTCAAAGTGGTTTTCAAAAGTCATTGAAGAAAATAGCCTTAAGGCTTTAAGTTCTAAAAACTGTTGTGACAAACTGAGCTGATAGGGACAATTTAATGACAGATTTCTAAAACAAAAAGTCATAGATTACTTAAAAGAGTCATCTCAGAAATTAACATGTTCGATCGATCGAAGCGCTCTCGATCGATCGGACATCTTCATCCTTCAATCGATCGAAATGTCTTCGATCGCTTGACTATGGCTCTGGTTCGATCGATCGAAATACCTTCGATCGATCGAGCCCAAGGTTTCTAAAGATTGCATGGCAGAGGTTGGAAATCAATGTTTCATCACATATTTCCAACGTCTAAACTATGGAAACATGATTAAATTAATACAACAAAAGTAAACTAAGACATCATAATAACTATATCAATAAATAATCAAATACGATAAAGGAATAGAAAAACCTGGAAATAATCTGAAATAAACTTGTAATAATCATGAAATCCACTTGAATCTTCAATAATCTTCAATATATTAATGAAAAAGAGGAAGAAAAAGATGAATCTAACCTAATCTACTCCTAATCTAACCCTAAAACTACCCTAAACTGTTGTTTTCTGCGTTCTGAAGCGTCCTCCCTTCGTCTGGCATCAAAATGACTTATATATAGGGTTCCTGCAGAGTTCATGCAACTTTTGGATGAAAATAAAGTTTGATCGATCGATCTTAGTTCGATCGATCGAAGTCTCAATCGATTGAACTCTGCTCAAGGGCTTAAACTCCTCTGATTTTGACAACTTTGCCCATCGATGGGAGAATGCCCATAACTTTTCACTCGGACCTCGGATTGACCTCCCGTTTATGGCCACGCGATCGTAACTCAAAGATCTACATTTTGTATATTAAGGAAAATATTCCAAATCTGAAGTCTTCATTGTCAAAATTGGCATTTTCTCAGCTGCTTGCGTTGTTCTCTTCACCAGAATCACTTTTCTTTAATTTCACTTCATTGATTTGCATTCTAATACCTATAAAACAATGCATAAATATATGTTTTAGCATTAACACAATAAAAAGAACATTGTTATTAGAATGCACCTAACTGTAGGAACTTTGGGGATAAAAGTATGCCTAAAATATCACGTAATATACTATAAATATGCACTTTTCACCTCAAATCACACCCCCCAAACTCGCTCTTTGCTAGTCCCTAGCAATGAAGTGAACTACAGTAATGTTTATTTAAACTCTAAGAATTGAAAACAAAAGAAAGTAAAAATCCTAACTCACTTTCGCAGGAATCATGATTGCATTTAGCGTATGCAACAAGCCTTTAAACCCCTAGGTTCCCCCTAGTGGACGAGTGTTGTCTCGTGAGGGTTTGCAGCAAATCTACCCACAAATTTCATGTTTATGGTAATGGTTCTAGTTTGAATGTTTTCAAGAAAATATTTCCTCTCATTTATCAATATTGTTAAGCTCAACAATCCCATGAAACTCTCTAGTATGCCATAGTCATGCAACACACACATTACAACTAATCTACTATCAAAGTCATCAGAATATTCTATACCTATTAATCATCAAGTGTGTGTGTGATTGGACAACCAAAATACAAAACATTAATTTCAAAGCTCGCATAACCTAAGGCACTATCAAGACGTTCATTTTGACTCAACACTTACCGGGATTCCACTCTCAAGATGAAATCACTCCGAATTAGGTGTAATAATTAGCACTCATGATATGGAAGCTATAAAGAGTAAATGTGAATGGAATCTAATGCTTTTCATATCTAAATAGAAAAAGGACATTTTAGTGCATAAAGTCTCATGAAAGGATACTTTTCACTAGAAGAGCGAGATACCATGGAGAACTCTCTCATTACCTTAACTTCAGATCCAAATTACCTAGAATCATTAGGACTTTGAAAAAGAGGTTTTAGGTGAAAGAAGAAAGAATCTCATGATATTCAATTGGGTTAAAGGATGTGATTGGATTGTCTATTACAACTTTTCAAACTTTCCCACATCTCCAATCTCTCTCTTCATTTTATTATCATGTTTTCTTTTTCTTTGTAACAACCATTGGCATATTTTATTCTTTTTTTTTCATGCTTTTCTTTTCATTTTTTTTCTCTTTCTTTTTTTTTCTTTGCCAACTTTCTCTTATTCACACTAACCAAACTTCTTGTCAAGATAACACATCCCAATCATTCCTAGGTAGAGAAAAGAAGCTCAAACTTGTATTTTGGAGTTGGGCTTAGATTTAAGGAATTGTAATGACAATGCAATTATGATAAGGCTCAAGAGGTGAAGTAAAGGAATAGCATAGAGGTAGGCCAAGGCTGTATTATGCGTGTATGGTCAAAAGATGGCCTAAATCATCTTCTAAGTTCATTAGGATTATTCATATCAGTAAATTCAAGAGCTCTAAATTTGGTAAATCCTGAACGTTCTCTTCTAGTGATCAGTCAAAATGAAGAAAATTGAGACTTACAACGAATTAATACGCTTTTCAAAAAGTAAGAGTAATTTTATAAAACCCTCAAAAACAAAGAATGGCACAAAAGCTCACTTGGGTTATTAGTCTCCACTACAGTCTCTCAAGACACCTAAGATATGCTTACTAATCTATTTTAGCTAAGTACAAGGTTGTCACAACGTGCTCAAAGATGTTTGAAGATTAAAAAGTATAAAATATACTGTAACTAAGATAGTAAAGAAACTGTCATTGTGTATCACATACTAGTAACATACAGAAAATAACACTACTGCATCATAACTAACTATATAAACTAAGAGAGAAATACAAGAACCATTTTAATATCTTTAAAAAAATTATAGAATTTTTAAATTTTTTGATAATTTTAATTTACTGAGTTTGAGTTGCATGTTGCTAAGTAGGTGTATTGAACGAAAGCATAAAAAGAAATAAACGAGGCATGCAATGACTCACCCCCCCCCCCCCCCCCCCCCCCCAACTAAATCTAAACATTGTCCTCAATGTTCTAAACTAAGCACATGGACATGTAAAGTAAATCGAGAGAAGGAAGGATGTTACCTCGAGGCGTTAATATCCATTTTTTTATATGTTCTTTTATTTCTTTATTAAGTTACCTGCAAAATCATTAGTAGAAACAAAGAAAAATACAGAATATAATACAACTACTCAGTAAATAAATTCGGTTAATCAAGATTTTTATCATACAGTATTAACCGAAATTTTTGAGGATCTTCCCAATAAAATAATTTAACAGTGAGAAGAACGTGGGGATCCTCATAAAAATGCAACTCCCCCCAACTAATGTCGGGCTCTAGGTCAGAGGAGTGATGCAAAACCTATGGCCTCTAAATTTGTTGGGGACAGTTATAAGAGATATACCACACTTTTTAGGAATTATACGCAAGAAACAATCTTTGGTGTTGGTATTTCCTAGAACGACCACTATTTTAATACTAAAAACAGGGGGAGGTCATGATTCGATAAAAGGGATAGGGTCTAAGTGATGTTCTAATTTAGCTTCATTACCGGCCTCCTCTTGTATTAGAACAAAATCTATGGATATATGATCATAGGAATTTAATTTCTGTTCTATGTAACTAGTTTTGGACTGGACTTGGATAACGCTATCTATTTGAGCCTCAATGTCATTATTACTCAAGAAGTTTAAGCAGTTCATAAGATTATTAGCTTCTTGTTGAAGTTTAAGATTATCAAATGTGGGCCCGAAAGTTTCTAAGTCCTCTCTCAAAGAATTTTGAAAAATAAAATTTTGCGAAATACATGTGCTAGAATCCTTACCATCCTCTTCCACAACACATTCTATTTGTTCAATATTAGGGTACACATGATTTTCAAACTCGGGATGAGAGCATTAATTGATAGAGAGGATAGGTGATCGGCAACTTGGTGACACCATCTCTTCAGCCGAAAGAGGTAAGGGTTCATGAATATCACATGAATCTAAATTGGATTTAGATTTTTTAATTATGTCCTCCCTAGGGTCACTATCAAAATTAGGGAGAGAGTCAACAGGGGACTCCTCCTTTCCTAGTTGCGTGCAATCGCGTAAACTCTCATCATCTTTAAAAACCTCATTCTCATCTGTGTAACTCTTCTCACAATATTTGTCATCTATTGAGGTGCTCTGGAAAAAGGAATTGTGTAACTTTATCCAAGCAGTGAAGGAGTTGATGTCTGGGGTTGTATATTGAGGAGAAGATGGTTTTACAACTTCATGCTTAATGGTTTGGTTTTGGATTTCTTGCTGGGTTATGACTTTCTCGAATGAGTTGTTAACCTCATTTGGTATAAACCCGTCATAGTCCTCTAATTCCATTCCATTGTTTGTGTCTTGAAATTTAGGTTGTAGTGTTGAAGGACTGGTATAGTCTTCTAAAGGTTGGCTATATGCTTGTTGATATCTAGTTTCTAATGTATCTAGTGCACTATCTAGCCTTTTCATTTCACTAAGTAGTAATTTTAACATACCATTATCCTCAACTTGGTGATTCTCCACATTATTACTATATGAAGTTTCGCCCCATTGTTGTTGGTAGTAATTCCCATCCCATTGTGTTTGTGGACAAGACTCCCCAGTGGGAAAGTCTTGGTGCGTTTGGTAATCGTGGGAGCTACTATTATATTCTACATTATCATTTTGGTTATATCCCCATTGCGGTTGATAGAACACTCCATGTGGAGGGTCTTGATACGTTTGATAATATGGGGGACTACAACTATTATTTTCCCATTGTGGTTGTTGGTAGCACTCGGGTTGATAATGCGCGTCATAAGTGGGTGCTTGCCAACTTGGGGGATAATTATTTTGATTTTCAAATGTGTACCTGTTGGTGGCATTTGTGTTGTATGTAGGATAATATGGATAAGACATATTCACTCAAAATTTATAAACAATAGGAATTTTATTTATTTATTTATTTTTTATCTTGTGAGTGAAAAAGTCCAAAAGTTTTTTTTTTTTTTTATGAAAAAAAAATGGAAATAACTTAGTAAAATCCTAACCTAGTTGCCTTCCCCGGCAACGGCGCCAAAAACTTGACACGACTAAATAGTTGTACGCTCTTGTGCAACACCCAAGTGTAGGTGATCGTGCAAGTAATATAGTATTGGAAGTCCAGGTCGATCCCACTGGGAAGGAAAAGGAAGAATATATACTAAGTTACAACCTAAAGAAAATGAAAATAAGAATGAATGATTGGAGGTGTACTAACAAATCCTAATTAATTAAATTAAACTAACTAATAAACTAAAACTTATAGAAACATAACTAATTAAATAAATAAACTAAGGGTGTTGGAAATACATGAATCCACATTGATCCTAACATCTACCATGCACATGCATTAACGTTCTGTGGAGTTCATTCCTCTTCAGCATTCCGTATTTTTCTAAAGATATAGAATCAATAGCCCTTTCATGACCGGGACTACATCATCACAGTTGATTTAAAATACTTGGAAGACGGTTTAAAACAATAGTTAATACTTGCACTCTAAATGGTGTTAGCATTCAAAGTGGTTTTCAAAAGTCATTGAAGAAAATAGCCTTCAGGCTTTAAGTTCTAAAAACTGTTGTGACAAACTGAGATTATAGGGACAATTTGATGATAGATTTCTAAAATAGAAAGTCATGGATTACTTAAAAGAATCATCTCAGGAATTAACATGTTCGATCGATCGAAGCGCTCTCGATCGATCGGACATCTTCATCCTTCAATCGATCGAAATGTCTTCGATCCCTTGACTATGGCTCTAGTTCGATCGATCGAGCCCAAGGTTTCTAAAGATTGCATCGAAGAGGTTGGAAATCAATGTTTCATCACATATTTCCAACGTCTAAACTATGGAAACATGATTAAATTAATACAACAAAAGTAAACTAAGACAATCATAATAACTATATCAATAAACAATCAAATGCGATAAAGGAATAGAAAAACCTGGAAATAATCTGAAATAAACTTGTAATAATCATGAAATCCACTTGAATCTTCAATAATCTTCAATATATTAATGAAAAAGAGGAATAAAAAGATGAATCTAACCTAATCTACTCCTAATCTAACCCTAAAACTACCATAAACTGCTATTTTCTACGTTCTGGAGCGTCCTCCCTTCGTCTGGTATAGGGTTCTTGCAAAGTTCATGCAACTTTTGGATGAAAATAAAGTTTGATTGATCGAGCTTAGTTCGATCGATCGAAGTCTCAATCGATTGAACTCTGCTCAAGGGCTTGAACTCCTCTGATTTTGACAGCTCTGCGCACCGATGGGTGAATGCCCATAACTCTTCACTCGGACCTCGGATTGACCTCCCGTTTATGGCCACGCGACCGTAACTCAAAGATCTACATTTTAAATTTCTAGGAAAATATTCCAAATCTGAAGTCTTCATCGTCAAAATTGGCATTTTCTCAGCCGCTTCCGTTCTCTTCACCAGAATCACTTTTCTTTAGCTTCACTTCATTGATTTGCATTCTAATACCTATAAAACAATGCATAAATATATGTTTTAGCATTAACACAATAAAAAGAACATTGTTATTAGAATGCACCTAACTGTAGGAACTTTGGGGATAAAAGCATGCATAAAATACCACGTAATACACTATAAATATGCACTTTTCACCTCGAATCAGTTGTAATATAAGAAGAGTCCAAGACTAGGGGCAAAGGTGACTTCCCTCTTTGATAGAACTGATATGTTTCTTATAAAGGTCGCAAATGCATGAAATCATTCCTTTCTATCAACTCTATTCATATTCTTTGAGCCTCGTTTAGAAAATAAATTGAATTGAGTCTGATCGACTCCTAATTTTAGAAAATGTAATTGAATTAAGTCTGATTGACTCCTGATAAGTGGAATTTGAACTTGATTTGAGTCAAGATGACTCTGGATTTGGTAAAATTGAATTTGTTCGAGTCTGACTGACTCCTGATATGAAAAGTGAAATAAATGGAGTCTGATTGATTCCTGATTTTAAAAATCTGAATTGAATAGAGTCAGATTAACTCCTGATTTTGAAAAGTTGAATTGATTTATGTCTGATTGGCTCCTGATTTAAGAAATTGAATTGAATTGATTTGATTTAAGTCTGACCGACTTTTGATTTTTGGAATTAAAATTGCAACATAAGTCCCCAAAAGGGCTGTTGATTGTCGCTTTTGCA
The DNA here is from genome assembly GCA_033977485.1 of Hydrangea macrophylla. Lineage (NCBI taxonomy): Eukaryota > Viridiplantae > Streptophyta > Magnoliopsida > Cornales > Hydrangeaceae > Hydrangea > Hydrangea macrophylla. The sequence continues at coordinate 15,168,284 of CM066992.1, forward strand.
ACACAAGTCCCCAAAAGGGCTATTAATTATCGCTTTTGTAACATAAGTCCTTATGCGGCTGTTGATCTCTGCTTTTGTAACATAAGTCTTTACGAGGCTGTTGATCTCTACTTTCGCCACATAAGTCCTTGCGAGGCTATTGGTCTCCATTTTTGCAACATAAGTATTTACGAGACTGTTGATCTCTACTTTCGCCACATAAGCCCTTGCGAGACTGTTGGTCTCTGTTTTTGAAACATAAGTCCTTACGAGGCTGTTGATCTCTACTTTCGCAGCATAAGTCCTTGCAAGGCTGTTGGTCTCCATTTTTGCAACATAAGTCCCCCAAAGGGCTATTAATTGTCGCTTTCACAACATAAGTCCTTGAAAGGCTATTGACTATCGTTCTTGCTTGTAAGCCCCTGAGTGGCTATTGACCAATATCATGTTGATTAGTCCTCAATTGCATCTTCTCTTCATAAGCGTTAGTCCTCAATGGTAGCTGCTCTAAGCATTAGTCCTCAATGGCAGCTTCTCTAAGCGTTAGTCCTCAATGGCAGCTTCTCTATGCATTAGTCCTCAATGGCAGCTTCTCTAAGCGTTAGTCCTCAATGGCAGCTTCTCTAAGCATTAGTCTTCAATGGCAGCTTCTTTAAGCGTTAGTCCTCAATGGCAGCTTCTCTAAGCGTTAGTCCTCAATGGCAGCTTCTCTAAGCATTAGTCCTCAATGACAGCTTCTCTAAGCGTTAGTCCTTAATGGCAGCTTCTCTAAGCATTAGTCCTCAATGGCAGCTTCTCTAAGCGTTAGTCCTCAATGGCAGCTTCTCTAAGCATTAGTCCTCAATGGCAGCTTCTCTAAGCATTAGTCCTCAATGGAAGCTTCTCTAAGCATTAGTCCTCAATGGCAGTTTCTCTAAGCGTTAGTCCTCAATGGCAGCTTCTCTAAGCATTAGTCCTCAATGGCAACCTTGCGTTAGTCCTCAATGGCAGCATTATCGGTGTTAGTTTTCAATGGGAACCTTACATTAGTCCTCACTGGCAGCATTATCGGTGTTAGTCCTCAATGGCAACCTTGCATTAGTCCTCAATGGCAGCATTATCGCTGTTAGTCCTTAATGGCAACCTTACGTTAGTCCTCAATGACGGCATTATCGGTGTTAGTCCTCAATGTCAACCTTGCATTAGTCCTCAATGGCAGCATTATCGGTGTTAATCCTCAATGGTAGCATTATCGGTGTTAGTCCTCAATGGCAGCATTATCGGTGTTAGTCCTCAATGGCAACCTTGCGTTAGTCCTCAATGGCAGCATTATCGGTGTTAGTCCTCAATGGAAACCTTGCATTAGTCCTCAATGGCAGCATTATCGGTGTTAGTCCTCAATGGCAACCTTGCGTTAGTCCTCAATGGCAGCATTATCAGTGTTAGTCCTCAATGACAAACTTGTGTTAGTCCTCAATGGCAGCATTATTGGTGTTAGTCCTCAATGGCAACCTTGCGTTAGTCTTCAATGGCGGCATTATCGGTGTTAGTCCTCAATGGCAACCTTGCGTTAGTCCTTAATGGCGGCATTATCGGTGTTAGTCCTCAATGGTAACCTTGCGTTAGTCCTCAATGGTAGCATTATCTGTGTTAGTCCTCAATGGCAACCTTGCGTTAGTCCTCAATGACAACATTATCAATGTTAGTCCTCAATGGCAACCTTGCATTAGTCCTCAATGGCAGCATCATTTGTGTTAGTCCTCAATGGCAACCTTGAATTAGTCCTCAATGGAAGCATCAATTGTGTTAGTCCTCAATGGCAACCTTGCATTAGTCCTCAATGGCAACCTTGTGTTAGTCCTCAATGGCAACTTTGCATTAGACCTCAATGGCAGCATCATTTGTGTTAGTCCTCAATAGCAACATCATTTGCGTTAGTACTCAATGGCGATCTCTTTTAGGCCTCAATGGCAATCCTCGTAATTCCTCAATAGCAATCTTTTTAAACTTGCGTAGTCCTCGATGGCAACATCTTTTTGGTCGATATTAGTTCTTGATGGCAATCTTTGCTGAAGTCCTCTAAATTGAGGTAAATTCCCGGTTGAAGTCCTCTAGATTGAGGCAAATCCCTGTTGAAGTACTCTACATTGAGGCAAATCCCTATTGAAGTCCTCTAGATTGAGGCAAATCTCTGTGGTAGTCCTCTAGATTGAGGCAAATCCTTTGAAGTCCTCTAGATTGAGGCAAATCCTTGTTGAAGTCATCTAGGTTGAGGAAATTTATGGCAGTGTAAGGCATAGAATGCATTCATATCACCAAGAAGAGCATGATCTTGGATCTTCGTATCTACATAGCATGAAGCATGACATTGCATTGACAATCGTTATTCCATGATCACGTGCATCACGATAGGATAGGTGCATTCATCCGTGTGATCATTTGTGCTTAGGAGTTGTCCCTTGCCCGAACTACGCCCTGGTTTGATTCCCAATGGGATACGTAGGCAGCTCACCATTGAGCATGACCAACACCGACCTTCTACGCAAATGTTTTTGCAACGCGTTTTGTTTTTACCTAAGTTCAATAGCCCGGTCAAAGGCTTGTCTTCACACAGGCTTTGACATTCACTTGAGATACGCGTTGATTCACAAGCTCTGCTGAAGAGGGGCAAACTGTAGACACCCTAATTTTGACCGAACTATTAAACTTAAGGGGGTTTACCCCTGGAGATCAATGATGAATATGTCTCGTCGGAATCAAGACTCTTACAAGCAATCTAACTTTTTCCTAGAAGAATCTCGGTTCAAAATCACCTTTTTTAGCCAAAATAGACCAAAATTCTCATCTACCCGTCACCTTGTAGACCATGAGTTTTGAACACGTATAGAAACACGACATTGTCCTCGGATCATCTTAAAACCATTTTTTCAAAAGGAGAGAAATTCAGCATGAACCCCGAAAAAAAAGTCAACAGTTGACCCAGTGAAAAGGCAATAGGTCAAAAGGGAGTCAATCGTAAGATTTTCGAATTTCAAGAGGAAAAGTCCCGATAATTGTTCATTGGGTCTCCCTTATGCTAGAAATGATTTTTAAGAATTTTTAAATGAACTGGAACATGGAGAAATCGAAAGGTCTTTAAGAAGAATTGTGCAGGAATTGGAAATTTTGCCTTCGGAGGGAGAGTTGACTTTTTTTCCTTAAGGATTTTGATTTTTTAGATATTTTTATTGAATCCAAATGGGGGGTATTTCCTTAATTGCATTTAATGTCTTAAATAAATACAAAAATTAAACGATATTTACTTGAAATTAAGGTGCTGAATTACTGTGAATAGTGCTAAACTGCTGTGCAGCGACACTTAAAGTGCCCGAATGGCAGTCAGTGAATGCCACTGCGGCACTCAGCGAGTGCCGCGCGACACTCGGTGAGTGCTATTCGTCTTCATCTAGTGCCGGCCTGGGCTAATTTGCATTTTTAAGTCAAAATTCTTTTTCAATCTTTGATCAAATGAATGCACCAAACGATGCCGTTTTTTGTGTACATGTTTACTACTCCTAGGTCATGCAAACCATGCTCCCACCATCCCTAATTGACCTATCTACCCTTATCTTAGCCCCTAAGATAATGAAAGTCTATAAAAACCCCATTTTCTCTCATTTTGAGAGGTTGGAGACTTGAATCTAGGAAGATGAGACATGAATCTTAGAAAGAGAGGCTGAATTTTGAAGATGAAGTTTGTTCTTTGAGAAATATAGTGAGAGAAACCCAAAACCCTATAGAAATCCTACCCAATTCCTCAAATCTCCATTGAAGAACCTTGAAGCTTCAAGGAAGAAGAAGAAGAGTATTGCTTGTAAGGCTTGGATCTCTCCAAATCAATCAAATCCTGAGAAGATCTATAGGTTAAATCCTTATTCCATACTTGTTCTACATAATTCAATCACAAATTCATAGATCTAGGTTTTTTACACATTTTCAAAACCTCTCTTCTTGCCTTATTTTATCATACACCATATAGAATTTGTGATTGAATGATCATGTGTTATTTTCATTGATTTGGGTCTAAATAGAGCTTTGGATTTAAGATTATAAGAGTTTTGACTTGAAGTTTTCAAATAACCTTTGATTTTGTTTCTTTTGTTTATATTTTTCTCATAGGATCTATGAGATCTTCAATATCTCATTAGATCTCTTTGAGTTTGATCCTCTAGTCCCTTATGATCCTATGATTTATATGGGGATTAAGATTGGTCATGGTCATATCTACACATAGTTGATTGGGTTCAAGCCTTAGCTCATGACTTGGATCTCCTTACTAGGAATCTTATGGAATCCATACTATTCCATAGAGATTTGAGTAGATTTGGGTCTCATTGAGTCTCCAAGGACAATTAATTTGAGAGGAGAATAGTATATCATAGTTCTAATTTCCTCAAGGATCATATGTTTGAGAGAGGATTTAGATGTAAGTTTTCATAGTTTGTTTGTTGAAATCTAGGGAACTTAAATATTCAATAGTTCATAAGATTCAGTAAGACCTTAGGATTCTCTTGCTATGAGATCTATGATGAAAATCCATTAAGGCTAAATCTATGAATCTCTTCATGTTTCATTATTTACTCCAATGATAATAATCATACTTGATCCTAGTTCTCTCTAGAATCATGGATCAAGTTTGATTCAAAATATGAACATCAATTTAACAAAGGTGCAATGAATCCATAAACCAACTGTGATCAAAGATTTTTATAAAATCATGGTTCATTGGAAATTGGATAAGACCAATTGGAGGGTGTTCATAACCCATTTAAGCTGTGATTTTTGTTTTGATGAAATTCCATGTCTAAGATGGTTTGGTCTTGTGATTTCAAAACAAGCAATTCTCTGTCTAAAATTCCAGAACAGTAAGCCCGTTTTAAAATTAATAAATCATAACCTTAATTGATCTTTCTTGACCCAAAATAATTTTTTCTACGTATTTCAATGTGTTAGGAAGATACCCTAAAAAGATCTAAGTGTTTCTAATATTTTTGCTATTTTTAGAAAATCGTACAAGATCTCTAGACAGAGAGTTGCAGATTCTGAGTGATGTCTAGTTTTTTCCACATTCCCAGAGATCTAACCGTTCAAACCTTGAATTGCTTTTTGGGTTAGAAACTGGACTCATAGAGTCATATCATATTCAAAAATCATTAAGATCCAACCGTTGGAAGTATGGTTTCTCTACCTTTTAGAATCTGGTCTGCTCTCTATAATTTAGGAAAAACAGTCACTGTTTTTGTCTAGTCTCATTGATTTTAACTTAAATGGTTTCCTAATGTCTTGGGACCCAAATCATGTTTTGATAATGATAATTTAACTTAAATTCAAGAGCTAAGTGATCCAAAATAGTGAATAAATTCATATCTCAGTCTTGTTCATGTTCATTCATTCATCCATGTACATTGATGCTTATGATTAGGACTAGTTATTGGATAAAGTTGGACTTAGTTGAACCTAATTGAACATAACCATGGATTCCTTATGATCATGTCGGGATTATAGCACTCCTATATGGTCATTACATTGGCTCTTAGTTGAGACTTGTATATCTATAGAGATGCTATGGCTCCAACTAATCAAAAGGAATTCATAGTTTTATCAATTCTTCCTCTACTTGATAGATCTAAGCTAGAGATTTAGGATTGATAATTTGATGTCATATTATTGTGTGAAGCATGTGGACTAACCCTTGTTTTGTAGCGCTTGGAGGTATGACTTCTCATCTCTTCTCTAGTTTATTTCATTTGTTGATTTTATTGATTTTCGAGTCCATGCGTGACACCTTAGCTTAGGTATTGTCTTATGTGTATATGTGATTAGAGACATTTTTCCTAGGATTTCTATTCTTTGTATACATTGCACGTTTCCCATTTCGCGGCTGGATCCCGAGTAAGTTCTCTAGTTCCCTACTTGCACATCATTTTGCTTGCTACTTGAATTATGTGGATTATGAATGATATTTTATCGTTAGCAATCTTATACCCTTTTCAATATGATTTTGTAATGTATATGTATATATGTATTAGTTGAGGGCACATTTAGATTATTAATTCGATTAAAAAGGATGTTGAGTAGAGGCCTATCATGAGATAGGATGAGAGGGGGTGTTTTAGTCCGTCGGGCTCCTTCCCCTCTCATTCCATAATCCCCGGACCCAGATTATCTTTGGTTTTCGCAAAAGATTGGTTGCTTTTAAAAAATGGTTTCTTAATTTTCCTAAAAAAAAAATTAAGTGGCGACTCTTTGAATTTGAATTTGAAAATTGTTTTAAAAACAAAAGTGGACCCAAATGCCAGTATCCACAACTATAGCATGATTAACTACCATTGGATGGAGTGATGAATCTCAATCACTGGAGTATATCTCTTAGTTACTATGCTAGTGCTTATAGTGCATTGACGGACCTGAGCTTTCCTATTGACACTTAAGACTATCAACAGTCAATAGGAACTCATAACTTGTATAAGGTACGTGTTCTCAATCTTGAGACGATTACGAACACAGACTGTGGATATGGATACTTTTTCTTACCAATCAGTTAGGTCTTAAAGATCAACACCTAGGTATCTTGGGTATGTCATTGGGTATGTCATGTGCATAGGCTTGTGAACATACATTGTCAAGATAGAATCTATCCTCTGATAAAGAGTAAGCATTCCCTTGAGAATGTTACCAAGTTGATTACTGAGAACTGCAGTCTTGTTGATTAGTAGTTATCAACATGTTTGGTAATCATGAGAGGTGAATGGGACTCAAGGAATACAAGAATTAATCATGATTCAGGTTGACAGTAACCGTTTATCCGACTACCTGAATATGATTATGAATGCTGAAGGTAGAGGGACATTAGTAAACCGTACAAGTCTAGTTATCGCTTCAGATATGTTCTTTTACGTTGGAGTTCAGTTATCGTTTTATAGTGGAGTAAACATTAATTGATCAGTTGGTTAGTTTACTGCTCAAAGAGTTTGATCATGGGAATTAACAACTGGTCTGAGCCAACAATAAAGAGCCTAGGATGTCCCACTCTTAGCTCCGTTAGGATGCTTGAAAAGGCACAAGAGGATCTTGTCAAGACAGGTTCGGTCAATCGAAGGAGTATCGATCGATTAAAGTCAAGGCAAGTTCAATCGATCGAACGTTATTCAATTGATCGAAGGTTCGATCGATCGAAGCCACTTCGATCGATTGAAGGTAAAGTCAGTTCTGGGAATCTATAAACAGGACAGCTGCGTCCATAAAATTAAGTTCATTGTTTTTAACATCCCTAAGCTGTAGAAACTGTTTAGGGTTCCCAAACCTTCTCTAACCTCCCTATTAGCGATCCCACCTTCTCTAGTCTCTTCGGGAAGCACTCACAGGAGACATAAGAGTGAAGACAACCTAGTGGAGGTTGTTGCACCATCAAGGAAGAATAGAATCAGAATTACGTTCAAGACCTGAGGTATAAACTCTTCTCTCTCTTATGTATTGTAGACACCCCATTTTGTCATCTATCAAATTTAGGAGACCCATAGCTTGGTGGTTCACAATGATCGAAAAAGACTCAAAAATGACTCTTGGAAGTTAGTTCAATGCTCAGAATGACCAAAATGCCCTTGGAAGCCCAAAAACTCCCTGATTTGGACCAAAAGTTCTGGAAACATGCTACATCATAAGAAAAGTGATAAAATAAGTTTTGAAGCTAAATCAGATAAAATCGTCAGCTCCCAGAGACTTCCGGAAGTCCCGAAAGTTCCCGGAAAGTCCCGTTGACTGGTTTGACCCAGGTTTGATCAGGTTTGACCGGGGTTTGACCGAAATCATCCAAATTCTCCAAAAAGTTCCAAGATCATTTTAGATCATGTGAAAAGTACTAAAATAAGTTTTAAAAGAAAATTGGATGAAAACGTCAGCTCCTGGGAGCTCCCAGAGGTTCCCAGAATTTCCTAAAGATCCCAAGTTTGACCGATTTGACCTAAAAGTTGACTTTGAAACCAAAGCGCCGTGTCATTTTTCAAACATTTTTCATGGATACTAGAGGTCAATAGCTTTCCAATGGTATATCACACATAATTTCTGAATTCAAAACGAATTTATTATGGATTTCCGAAGGTAAAAAAGACGATCAAATCGGCTTTTATCGCAAATACTGCAAAACTTTTCAAAGTGACTTGACTCTGAACTATTTTTTTTATGAAAAATAGACTCAGTGAATTTCGGACGAAATAGGGCCTTTTCACGAATACCGGAACCTTTGGGTGTCTAAATATAATTTTCTGGGCATATGAGGAGTAGTGTCGCGGCGGCACTGGGCCACTATCATGGCGGCAGTCAACCCCCACAGAACCCATTTTTGTAATTTATTTTGGAGGTCCAAATTGAATAATTAAAGACCAAAACGATATAGTTTTATGTTCACAGATGTTTGGGACCAATGGGAGCACTTTCTAAATCCCAAAACCATCCCAAATTGGCCTATATAACCCCCCCTTTGCTCTTCATTTTGGGGGGATCAAGTGCAAAGTTTGAGAAAGTTGTAGAGAGAAAGAGAGATAGAGATAGGCTTAGAAGAGAGAAAGGAAGCTTCTCCCACTGATTTTCCATAAAAAAAAGTGAGTTTTAATTTTTTTCTTCCATCACTTCTCTTATACTTCACATCCAAATCCTCTCCAACCACCATTCTTGATCAATGTTGAGTTAGGAAGCTACTTCCATATCCAAATGTCAGTATCTATGAGTGAAACACCAAGCTACAAGTCCTAAAATCACATTGATTATCATCTATTGATTGTTATTACTTGCTTTATTTATATATGTTCATCTCCTCTTCCCCAATTTCTTCTTGATTTTTTTTTATTACTTACTAGTTCATCATCATCTAAGTGATGACATGAAGTTTGAAGTGAGTGAATCCTTATGGATAGTAGCTCTTAACCTCAAAAACATGTTTGATAGATGATGATTAAAACCTCAATACTTCCAAAGTATTCTTGGGGTTATGCTCAAATGGAAACAATGTCCTCCAACAATCTTGGAGGTTCTTGACATGAGTTCAATGTTGATATTTCAAGTAGTCAAAACCTTCATTTAAATGCTGAAAATCCGCTTTCAAAACCCCTCTAAAACCCCCAATATTTGGATTCCAAGAAATGAACCTTATTTTCTCAAGAAATCTTTAAAACAGTGATGATCTAAGTTCAAAGATTTCTCTAGAACTCAATACTCAATGGATGGATGCAAGACCACTTGGAAAGTCTTCCTAACTCATTAGAGAACACCCATGATTTTAGGTTTGGTTTGGGAACACATGGAAGGTTTCTATTTTGACCCAAACATTCCTTCAAGACATTCTGTTTTTGCTGTCATAGCAGCTTGGTTGACTTTCAACTAGTTTTCTAGAAAACTTTTTCAAAAGGGGTGGTCCAAACTCATTTTTTTCTTGAACTAAAGTGTCTTAGGGAACTTTATGTATAATATGAGCCTCTAGATGTTTTGGTTTCATTTTCTAAGATTTTTCAACATTTCAGTCCATAGTACGGACTCTATTTCTGAGTAACCTCTATTGTTTATATAATTTCTCTCAATCTGTAATAGTTATTGAAGATTGGCTTTTGATGTGTGTTCTAGTCAAAATAAGGATGATCTCCATAAAAAATCATAAACTAAAAACATTTCTAACCTCACTTTTCCATTATTACAAGATCAACTTACTGTTCTGTCCAGTATTCATAGCAAGCATACTTTTACTTTCATTCTTTGATTTGATGCTCACATGCACTCCAAATTAGTTCATATCTTAGGAAGTAGTCTGATGTGGTCAATATCAAGATATAAAAAGTGTTCTTTACTTTTCAAAAGATTTGTAGTGTGAAAGCAAAGGTCGAACCCACAGGGATTGGTTAACTATAGCGACTTAATTTTAAAACCTAACTTTAATTAATTATGAAAATGGATTTTGATTTGATTTTAATTAAACTAATAACAATAAAAATAAATCTAAACTATGGAAGCAATTAAAAGTGTTTTTGTAAATATGTAAAGGGAACCTAGGATTGCAACTCCACCACTAGCTTCATAATAGGAATATTTATGAATTACTTTAGCCTATTAAGTTGGATGAATATGGGGAATTGTGGCTACAAGCCCAATTCCTCCGTCAAGAGAATAATCATGGTTCAAGCACCAACATATTCCATCTTCGGTTAGCGCAAATTATCCCACACTAAACTAGGGTTGTGACATAATTCGTCTAATCTAGGCATGGATTATTCGGATACTTGATAGCACAAATCAATAAGGCACCATCACATGTAAACAATCTAAACAAGCACAGCGAGCATAGATCGTTGAACACATCACAGTCAAAATAGATCTAAGACAAGAATAAATTATGAAAGCAATGATTTAATCAATACAAGTACGATTTATTTATAAAAATCCTCGGAATATGTGACTGTCATCCATACATAATAAAACTAAAATAAAAACATAAAATACTCCCTATTACTCGACTAGGGCTTCATTGAAACCCTAGATCTAGGTCTAAGCTGCCATGGAAGTGGAGATCGGCAAGTAGTTGATGGAGGAGGCCATGGAAATCCTTGGTCTTCTTCTTCTTCTCCTTACTTTTCCCTCTTCAAGGGTTGGAATTTTAGTCTATATGGCTTTATGTGTATGTATGTATGGGTGTGTAACCCTTCAATTGAAGTAAAATAGAATATATATAGAGTTTACAACAAGCTTTGGAAGCTTTCCTAACCCGAAACGAACTGAAACTGATATATTTTACAGTCTGGACGTCATTCAGCAATTTCATTTTTCACAGGAGTCTTCAGTATACTGAAATATGTATACTTGCTTTTTGTACGGATCGCGCGCGCGGGCCGCGCGAGCGCGATATGGGGACCTCGCGCGAGCGAATCGGGCGAGCGATTTCTGGACTTCCGCGCGAGCGAGTCGCGCGCGCGATGTTGATTTTTCAGCTTCTTCTTGCTTGCTTTTTCACCCTGTTTAGCCTGGTATACTTGATTTCTTCCAAATCCTGTCAGACAATAGAAAATAAAGTAAAAATATCCAAAAACAGGATAAAAAGGTACTAGCAAACGCTCGTTAAGGCGTATAAATAGGATTTGTTCTCTCCTGATCACACCCCCAAACCTACATTTTGCTAGTCCTCGAGCAAAACTAAAAATTAAAAACTAAACTACTCATAAAAATCTACTCCATTTTCGCGTGGGTCACGATTGCATTTAGCATATGCAACAAGCCTTTTAAACCTCTAGGTGTCCCTAGTCGGATGAGTAAAGTCTCGTGAGGGTTCTCATCAACAAGTTACCCACAACCATCTTTATTAACTTATAAATTTAAAAAGTTTTATTAAAAAGAAAAACATAACATTCAATACTCCTTATTATAACACAATGATTCGAAATAGAATAATGAACAAGAAGAAACGGAATCAAACTTTCACTTACGTCCTGAAAAACAATCCCAAGTACATGAATCGTATAAATCAATAGAATTTCTCATAAAAGTGCACGTGTGTGATGTTGTAGTCAAATGAACACGCGTATGTCATGAACTTGGAATATAACTCGGATAACTATCCAACTACGCTTCGACTACGAATCTCACAATGTCAATTACACTCTAAAATGAAACACTCAGAAACATGTGTAATTTCTCTAGTATACGTAAGCAAAGGAATTATGTTTTCAAGACGAATAACGCTCACATATGACACGAAAAAGACGCATGACACGAAAAAAAAATAGTAGTCTCATGGATAGGATGCCAACAATCAAGAAAAATTAATCATTACCATGTTTTAATCCCCCTCCCATCGTTTTCATATCCAAACCATGTTTCCTAGGATCAATTAGGACTTTTCAAAGGTTGTAACGTGGCTCAGGTAATGAAAAAGGATAGAATGGATATATCAAGTAGTTTCAGAATGGCATTGTAAGGCATGTTCGATCTCTTTCATTCTTCTTCTACAAACTTTCATCTTTTCTTTCTCTTCATTCCTTTTCATTCATTATTTTTTTCAACCTTCGTCTTCTTTATTTTGTTTCTTTTCCTTTTTCTTTTCTCGCTTCTCAAATGACTATTCATTGAATACCAAGCAACTACCCCAATAACATCTTATTTTCTTCTTCTTCATCAACACATCGCCTTAATACTACTAAAAGTTGATCACTCTTCCAGTGGTATACTCCAAGTCGATCAAGTTGGAGCTTTTAAAGAGGATAATGGTGAACAAAGAAAAAGAGGCATTGTAACGGCTCAAAGGGGCGAACTAAGGAAATTTTTATCTTTTATCGGTCGGCAGTAAACAAAGAAGGGCCTAAGATCATTTCCTAGGGTTATATGATTCTTCAACATTTACGACGGAAGATTATTTAGCATGGTAACAAATATTTTAACTTGACTATCAACCAAAACAAGAATAATGAGACTAAACAACAAGTAGATGCGTTATTCCAAATGAAATTCGACAAACACAATGTATTTATAACCCTCAATAAAGAAAAGATAGGCTCAAAAGCTCACCGGGTCAAGTCTCCACCTTGTGTTATCTAGAAATCTGAATCATATTATAGTTCACATCAAACATGTATTCAAGTGACTACGTGCAGTGCATAAGTTTGTGTGCAAATCTATGATATAAAACTACGATTCGAACGATACATAACTTAAAACGTTACATCATAACTTCAGTAAATGATTAATAGCATATTTCCTTGTTTACCATTCTATAACAATCCAAGTTACATAACAAGAAGTATCAAATTTATATTACAAAAACTCGGTATTCATCGTTTATTTAAGCACAAATATTAAAAATTTTTGAAAAATTGCAGTATAATGTGCATGCGTGTGCATTGTGCATACCCCAAACCTAAACCTTTCATTGTCCCCAATGAAACAATAAAACAAAAGAACGGAGAGTAGGTAAGAAAGAAACGATAATACCTTGATCTCGGCACTCACAAACAGGTGAACACAAAGGAATATGTCATTAAAGGTCAATGTTACCTGTTACTTCTTGATAAAAGACGAACAAAAATAAAAATAAAAGCAGCTAAAAGAATTGTAACTAAACTAAACAAAACTAAATAAACTATAAGACTGGACAAAACTACAAAAACAGAAAAATAATAAACTACAAACGAAAATAAAACAGAAATAGAACTATGAAAACAACAATTGACTCGATCTAAAAGTATGTAAGAAACAAAAACAGAAAAGTAAAAACTACTAGAACAGGTGTGGAGGACTGATAGAGAAAACAAAAGAAAATATCAGAAAAATGGGGTATCGCGCAGGCAGCCGTCGCGCGCGCGAATCCCAAGTTTTTTTTTTTGAATCAAAATCTCGCTCGAGCGAGGTGCCTCGCGCCCGCGACCTGAGGCACGAACAGAACCTGAGAGCTCATACAAAAAGAAAATGAAAATTGCACTAAGGAACATTCTCGCGCGAGCGGGCCGCCCGAGCGACGTCTCGCGCGAGCGAGCCTCGCGCACGAGATTGGTATTTTCTCTCAGTCCACTTATTTTATGTATATAAATTAAAAATAATTTTACTCTAACCCCCAAACCTGTCCAGAGACTCAAAAACAGACCAAAACGACCCAAAAACATGCAAAAATCAAAGAAATGAACGAATTAAAGCTTGGGTTGCCTCCCAAGAAGCGCTAACTTTTACGTCTTTAGCTAGACCGTTCTAGCTCAAGACTCACGGAGGCCGTAAATCGAAGTTTGTACCCCTTAAGATATCAGGAAGAGCCCGATGGTAAGTTGAAAGCATGTCGCTTCGAATTAATTCAATCGACGGTTCATCCTGATTAAGGTCAAGTCAATTTTTCACCTTTCGAGTAAATTCATCGTTAGAGTCTGTTGTATTCAAATTCATCCGCTCATCACTCACCGTATTATTCCCCTCATTGATATTTATTATTTTATTAGGTTCAACAGTTCTTCTAATTTTATTACCTTCCACATATTGATAATCATCGTCTTTAGGAGGTTGATCAGCAGCATTAAAAATATTTAATTTTAATTTTATATTCCCGAACGACACTTTCATCACCCCTGTTCTACAATTGTCACGTGCGTTGGCCGTGGCCAAGAATAACAGGAGTGTATTTTCTAGCATCTAGCACCGGTTCGGTGTCAAGGACCATAAAATCAACAGGATAAAAGCATTGATCAACTTTAACTAAGACGTCTTCGACGATTCCTCTAGGTACTTTAACAGAACGATCCGCTAATTGAATAGTAGCGGCTGTAGGTTTAAGTTCACCTAGTCCTAATTATTTGTAGACATGATAAGGTAAGAGGTTAACACTAGGTCCTAAGTCAAGGAGAGCCTGATGAATGATAGTGTCACCTATGACAGATGAAATCGTAGGCGTACCGGGATCCTTATACTTCGGAGGAGTGTGTTGAAAAACTGAACTTTCTTTTTCCGTGAGGAAGACCTTTATAGGAGTATGACTACGTATTTTGCGTTTTTGCGTACATAGGTCTTTAAGACATTTATCATAAGCGGGAATTTGTTTTATCGTATCGAGGAATGGAATATTGATTTTAATTTGTTTAAACACCTCGAGTATATCCTCAGTTTTTGATTTTTTCTTTGAAAAATTAGACGGTTCCTCAACATTGGGTGGAAAAGGTAACTTTGGAACATAGTTAGTTGAGACCGGTTCTTTATCTTTCTTATTCTGACTCGTCTCCTCACCCTCTTCTTTATTCGATTTAACGTCATTTTGATCTGGAATCTTAACAACTTCATCTTCCCGAATAGTCGTCCTAGTCGATACGGCGTTTACTTGTTCACTCGACCCCTTAATCTCGTATTGTCCCTTCGGATTTTGAATAGTTTGCGCATGCAACTTCCCCTTGTTCCTACGACTCATTGTATTCGCTATTTGTCCAATTTAGGACTCAAGCTTCGCAATGGATTGCGTGTGAGAGTGCACTATTTGTGCTTGTGCATGGACTTGAGTTTCAAAATTCTTAAGGGAAGCCAACACCGTCTCCTCAAAAGCGTTAGTCCTTGGGGGGTTAGGATTAGGAGGAGGGCGTTGGTATTGATTTTGTGGAAACTGGGGTCGATAAGTATTAGGAAAATTAGTCGACCTAGGAGTATAATTATTTTGTGGGAATTGTTGCATAGCATTTACATGTTGCTCCACAAATTCGGGGAATTGAGATGCCGATGGGCATGCAAAGATATTATGTGACGGTGCAGAACACAATTCACATACTTCGTGAGGAGGTTCGGTTGTCGCTTGATTCATTGTCATAAGGCGGTCAAGTTTTTTAGATAATTCTTGAAATTCTATTGAATGACTCGACTCAAACTTCACCTCTCGTTTGGGTGGAGGAAGATATCCTTCCGAACGTACCGACACAGCCTGATGCATCGAGTTCTCGCTTAAAGTTTCAAAAATTTTCCATGCCTCGTCGGCGCTTTTGTGTAGGAAAGTTCCCGCACAAACGGCATCGACGGTATTACGGACTGAGGGAATAAGTGTCACGCCCCGACGTAGCATAAATATGGAAAGCATTTAATTTCCTTTATGGACCCGTAGGTCGCGACAGTTTGAAGGATCGATTCCGTCCCAAACGTCGAACAACATAAAACCATTAATCAGAGTAGAGCAATCAGGGCTTATAAAATTTTTCTAACTTATTACATCTTATGGTACGGGGTTAACTAAGGCACAGACCGCCTTGAAATAAGACAATAACTTAAAGTCTATTACAGTCATCCTTATTACAAAACTAATCATAACTTAGAGCACATAAACTTAAAGCATATAAAAGTAACATCTCTTCTCAGCAACTGATCTCAATTAGCATAATCATACGGTTCATCCTGATTATTACCTGCAAAGCCTGGACACGAATGTCCAGGACGCATCAACGCCGTCAGCTTCAAGAAGCTGGTGAGTATTAAAAACATAGCTTTGAATGTAAAAACATGCCCATTTACCTTTTTCCCATTTCCATTTAAATACCACAAGTTTATATTTATGATAAAGAGCTTGTTAGAAAAACAACCACAACAATAATTAAAAGATAAATTCACACATATGTGACCGTGTATGAGAACAATGCACCATCTCATCTAACCGACTCTTTTCTCTCGACAAAACCCAACAACCCTCTATCCTACTCCTGGTATCTTTGAAATACTAAGATAGCCACACTTTAGCAACGGGGCGCCAGGGAGTGTCCAGTTTGCCTCACACTTTGGTCCGGGGTACCAGGGAGTGTCCAATGCCTCACACTTTGAATACCCTAACCGCCATGCAAATACCGGGGCAACCCCCACACAGGTATCCAGACTCGAGTCATTCAGGGAGTGTCTATAGGCCACACTTTAGCACTTCCATGGGTGCCAGTGAGTGTCCAAGTTCGGCTTCACACACTTTAACGCTTCCATGGGCGTCAGGGAGTGTCCATTTTTGCCACCTTCGCATTTCAAAGACACCCTCATCCTCTTTTTCAACTCCAACCACAATCACATCCACAACCACAACCATAACCACAGCCACAATTACAACCACAACCACAACCACAACCACAACTCAAACTCATACTCTTTCCACACAATCATTATTCTTTTCCACACTATCATTACTCTTTTACACACTACCAACACTCACCATGCATGTACAACTGACTCCACATGAATGTCATCAAACTTTAAACATAAAGGAATTCACAGAATTAAAGAAACAATACGCGTACGGGGATTGAAAATTCGTAATTCATTGCCTTAATCATTTTAAACATAACTAATAGCATTCTAAAAACTGCTACTGAAATCCTCGTTTTCTGTCCAAACGGTGCAGAATCTGAGAAAATTGCATTAGACGAAAAGTGTGCAGAATCGAGTTTTGCTTGGGACAACGCGGGCAGAACCTTAAATTTCATTCGTTTTCCTAACAAAAATCTGAAAACAAAATTCTGCTACTGTTAAAATTAAAAGAGAAAATATTAGATTGAATTTCTAATATAGTTTTTCTGCTACTGTAATCCTCATTTTCTGCCCAAACGGTGCAAAATCTGAGAAAATTGCATTAGACGAAAAGTGTGCAGAATCGAGTTTTACTTGGGACAACGCGGGCAGAACCTTAAATTTCATTCGTTTTCCTAACAAAAATCTGAAAACAAAATTCTGCTACTGTTAAAATTAACTACCTAAATCAGTAAATAAGGAATGAGTTACATTTGGAGTGAGTTAGTAATACTCACCGTGATGTAGATTGAAGAAGTTGTTGAGAAAGAAATACAAGAATTAAGAATCTCCAATTTCAAGCTTGGCTATGGAGGATTGAGCTCTTCAAATTCTGAAATTATTATCTCTCTATGTGACTCTCTCAAACTCTCTATGTTAGGAGTGTAGAATGTGTAGTGTGGTTGGGTGTATAAATACTCAAACTCCCACTTAGAAAACATTTGCCTAACATCCCACTCATTCTCCATTAATCTCCACTAATTACAAAGAAAGTGCAACAATGATGTGTAAATATACACTTGCAATTCATAATGCTCCATTGATAATTGAAAGGGTAGGTGGAGTTGGTGTGGGTCAAGGTGTGTTTGGAAATCAAGCTTATGGCATTAGGACAACACACATACTACAAGCATTTGCCAAACAAGGCCTAAGGGAAAACTTTAGCAATAATAATTGGGTATAAAGAAATTTGTCCAATCAGTTACTCCCAAAATTCTGTGGAAGTTTAACACTGCGCGGTCAGTTTTAAACCTAAACTAGTATTTTCGTGACACGGTGTTTATCACAAAAATACAGAAAATTCATTTTAATGTTAGAAATAGTTTTCTGATTTTATAAAAATACAGTTTGAGTTTTAAAAGAAATAATTCCACCGTTTTGAAATACAGATTTGAAATTTAACACAGGTATTGCCAGTTTTTATGAAAATTGCATTTTGACCCCAAAAGTAATTTCAATAATGAGATTAGTCAAGAAATAAATTTTTCACATAAGAATTTAAATAAAGGCAGACAATGTATATTTAATTTTAAATATGGCAATGCAAGAAAATGGGGGTTATTACACCCTTCCTCCCTTAAACAGGATTTCGTCCCCGAAATCAAGACTAACTAGTAAGAAACGTTATGACTCGTCTCAATATCGTCATAATTAACCACGTGCGAGGGGTCTCGTATGTACTTTCTTAGCATACTCACATGGAATACATTGTGAACCCCAGACATCTATGGTGAAGTTGATAGGTCGAACGTTCCAAAGGCTTGTGGGGTATCAGACTGTTGGTATAGGGTTTAGAAACAATGCATGTACTGGATGGATGGGAACAACACATATGATTGTTTGCTCATGTATTTACACGATCCTTGATCGGCACAGATGAGGGAAGAGTTGCGTTCAAGGAGGAGGAGTGAATAAGAAATGAGGGAGAGAGAGAATATTTATACCTTTTTTTTTTTTTTTTTTTTTTGAAAGAGAGTAAAAGTTTTGAGAAAGTGGAGCAACCTATTGATTTGGCAATGAGATGATTTGGACAATTGCGAATGCACTAGTGCTGTTTTGGATTTGGTAATATCAATGTTCGCAGTATGGATTTGCATGTGCTGCCATTGTATCGAATTGGGCCTGAATGAAGGATTAGGAATGATCAAGCATGTCATGTCAGCCTTTGAGCTAGTTTAAATTGATGATAGCAAACACAAGTGGATCGTGAAAGTGATGGGGATTAGAACCCTCTTTTTAGAAAGTGCACTTATGTTACTAACAAGAGATAGTATTTCCACAGCTGATTCTTGAACTGATAGCCCAATGTTTAGGGTACATTACATAAGAAGCGAAGATAGTGCTAAGGAGGGTTTTTTTTTTTTTTTTTTTTTTTTTTTTTTTTTTTTTTTAGATATGAAAAGTTACAATGATACAAATGTACATTTGGATTTTGCTGAGTGGGAACTGAGTCCTGCCAACGTGAGGCTTCCCTCCAGAGATCGAATGCTAACGACATCCTACACACTTTTCAGCAACCATATAGATCCTATAGTCCGTTCCACAGAACCCTGGGTTAATGTTCTTCAGGACTTACTTCTGAGGACAATACCGTCCTGGGATGCTTACCCTCCCAGTTGCCCTATAAAACAATACCCAATGATCCAAACTACATTAAGCTGGTGGAGGGACATGCATAGTAAGACATATGGGCTCAATCCCACGCACACTCGACGTACAGGGACTACCTCGAATACGGACCATGATGTTCATTCCACTTTTTTTTTTTTTTTTTTTTTTTTGAAGAAAACACAAAAAAAGAGCCTTAGTTTTGAGGCTCAAGCCACCTCGCGACCTTTTTTCCTTTTCTTTTAGAGACACGTTGACTCTCCACCATGTCAATTAAACCCAAGAAGGAGCTTTGAGCTAAGTTATTAACAGTGAAGAAAGAGTAAGGATCAGTGGAGGGAGTAGGTGTTTTTGATGAACTTGCTTGAAGATTTGGGAGGAGATTTGGATATCTTGGGACCTCTGGTTTTTTCGTTTGCTCCAAGGGAATCCGGGACTTGTTAGATTGTGAGTGTTTAGACCAGCAGGAGCAAGTTGGAGTAACGGAGGTGGTGGGGGCAGGACGAGAGACTGGAGAAATTGCGTCGTGAGTAGCGAGATCCAGTGGTGTTGGAGAGGTTTGGTGGTTGGTGCTAGATTGTAAGGACTGGACTGGAGAAAATGTGTTGGGAACAGCGAGATCCAATGGATTTGAAGAAGTTTGGTGGTTGTTGCTAGATTGTAAGGACTGGACTGGAGAAATTGTGTTGGGAGTAGCGAGATCCAACAGACTTGGAGAGGTTTGTTGGTTGTTACTGGACAGTAAGGACTGGATCAGATTAGACCAAGGAGAGGTTGTACAAATTTGAGTGACAGGGGGAATACAGGTAGGGCTAGAGATTTCAGAAGAGATTGGAGTAGTTGTGGTGTGAGAAATGAGATTGGAACACTTTCGAGGGTTTTCTATGTCGTGATCTAGATCTACCATGGCATAGTTGAGCCAAGGATCTGGATCAGGCTCTTTGGATTGTTTGGGTGACTCTTCTTTTGATTGAGCTTGAAGTTGTGAGACTTGTTCTTTCATTTCGAGAACTTGTTGTTCGAGAAAAAAGATGTAAGAAACACAACCCAAAATGGGATCCTGAAGCCTAGCTGTGGCTTCAAACGCAAGGGATTTGATAGTTTGTAGATGATCTACCTCAGGTACCCTTTCAATAAGGCGTAGAAAATTCCTATATCCGAAAAGGCCGTGAATTGCCTCATAATCCTTCACACTCCCAGCATATTGAAAGTAGGGAGCCAAGGAACAGTCACTTCTGCACCGTCTTCTGTTATACTCGCATGCACCACAACGACTTGTGTTAACAACCTTCTTAGAAACCATTTTTGGCTTGTTTTAGCTTCCTCTTATTAAGATATGGGTTGGGTGAGGGTTTTTTTTTTTTTTTTTTTTTTTTTTTTTTTTTTTAGGGGAGAGATGAGTTTCTGCCAAGAGGCAAAAGGAAGAAGAAGAGAAGAAGAAAGAGATGGGGAGGGTCAGACGGAGAAAGGCTCATGGTGAGAAGGATAGAGAGATATGGGACATGGATGGTCTTTAAAAGGAGAGAAAGAGAGAGAGAGCACGAGAAGAGTGACAGAAAGAGAGAGGGCAGGTGAGAAAGAAAGAAAAGAGAGAGAGAGAGAGGATCACTGAGAGTGACAGAGAGAGAGAGAGAGCACGTGAAGAGTGACAGAAAGAGAGGGGGCAGGTGAGAAAGAAAGAAAAGAGAGAGAGAGAGAGAGGATCACTGAGAGTGACAGAGAGAGAGAGAGAGAGAAAGAAAGAGAGATAGTGGGGCGTTGAGAGTGACAAAAAGGGAGAGAAAGAGGGGGTTAGTGAGAGGGTCATAAAGAGAGAGAGAAAGAGAGCGGGGTCGGTGAGAATGAGAGTGACAGAAAGAGAGGGGGCAGGTGAGAAAGAAAGAAAAGAGAGAGAGAGAGGATCACTGAGAGTGACAGAGAGAGAGAGAGAGAGAGAGAGAGAAAGAAAGAGAGATAGTGGGGCGTTGAGAGTGACAAAAAGGGAGAGAAAGAGGGGGTTAGTGAGAGGGTTATAAAGAGAGAGAGAAAGAGAGCGGGGTCGGTGAGAATGAGAGTGACAGAAAGAGAGGGGGCAGGTGAGAAAGAAAGAAAAGAGAGAGAGAGAGAGAGGATCACTGAGAGTGACAGAGAGAGAGAGAGAGAGAAAGAAAGAGAGATAGTGGGGCGTTGAGAGTGACAAAAAGGGAGAGAAAGAGGGGGTTAGTGAGAGGGTCATAAAGAGAGAGAGAAAGAGAGCGGGGTCGGTGAGAATGAGAGTGACAGAAAGAGAGAGAGAAAGAGAGAAAGAGAGAGGGCAGAGAGTGATGCATGTGTAGAGAGTGAGACCACATGGAGAGAGAGTGATGTATCAATATTAATGCACGTGTAGAGAGTGAGAGCATGTGGAGAGGCTGATGTCTAATAGTAAAGAGGTCGTATTCTTATTCTCCATACTCTGGGTTGTGGGCCATACTGACTGTTCTGAGATTTGACTCAGGAAGTTGGTCAGTGCCTAAGCTATTAATGAGGGCTATGGTATGCTTTAACTCCTTAGAAACTCGGCTACTATATGTCTGTAGGGGCATCATAAGTTATGGTTATCTCGACTAATCCTAAATGGATATGTCTGAAGGTATATGGAAATTGCTATCATTCTTGTCGATATGACAAGACAAACGGGTAATCATTTCTATGATAAAACCAACTTAGAATTTTAGTTTCTGAACTAAGGGTAATCCGTACTAAACTAACACTAGAACTTGGTTGTATAGCTTAGTAAAACTTAAGGGTAACCTATGTCACTAATCTATGGCGTGAATAACTGAGCCTGGTCAATCTAGAAAACCTATGGCTCTGATACCACTAAATCCTGTCACGCCCCGACGTAGCATAAATATGGAAAGCATTTAATTTCCTTTATGGACCCGTAGGTCGCGACAGTTTGAAGGATCGATTCCGTCCCAAACGTCGAACAACATAAAACCATTAATCAGAGTAGAGCAATCAGGGCTTATAAAATTTTTCTAACTTATTACATCTTATGGTACGGGGTTAACTAAGGCACAGACCGCCTTGAAATAAGACAATAACTTAAAGTCTATTACAGTCATCCTTATTACAAAACTAATCATAACTTAGAGCACATAAACTTAAAGCATATAAAAGTAACATCTCTTCTCAGCAACTGATCTCAATTAGCATAATCATACGGTTCATCCTGATTATTACCTGCAAAGCCTGGACACGAATGTCCAGGACGCATCAACGCCGTCAGCTTCAAGAAGCTGGTGAGTATTAAAAACATAGCTTTGAATGTAAAAACATGCCCATTTACCTTTTTCCCATTTCCATTTAAATACCACAAGTTTATATTTATGATAAAGAGCTTGTTAGAAAAACAACCACAACAATAATTAAAAGATAAATTCACACATATGTGACCGTGTATGAGAACAATGCACCATCTCATCTAACCGACTCTTTTCTCTCGACAAAACCCAACAACCCTCTATCCTACTCCTGGTATCTTTGAAATACTAAGATAGCCACACTTTAGCAACGGGGCGCCAGGGAGTGTCCAGTTTGCCTCACACTTTGGTCCGGGGTACCAGGGAGTGTCCAATGCCTCACACTTTGAATACCCTAACCGCCATGCAAATACCGGGGCAACCCCCACACAGGTATCCAGACTCGAGTCATTCAGGGAGTGTCTATAGGCCACACTTTAGCACTTCCATGGGTGCCAGTGAGTGTCCAAGTTCGGCTTCACACACTTTAACGCTTCCATGGGCGTCAGGGAGTGTCCATTTTTGCCACCTTCGCATTTCAAAGACACCCTCATCCTCTTTTTCAACTCCAACCACAATCACATCCACAACCACAACCATAACCACAGCCACAATTACAACCACAACCACAACCACAACCACAACTCAAACTCATACTCTTTCCACACAATCATTACTCTTTTCCACACTATCATTACTCTTTTACACACTACCAACACTCACCATGCATGTACAACTGACTCCACATGAATGTCATCAAACTTTAAACATAAAGGAATTCACAGAATTAAAGAAACAATACGCGTACGGGGATTGAAAATTCGTAATTCATTGCCTTAATCATTTTAAACATAACTAATAGCATTCTAAAAACTGCTACTGAAATCCTCGTTTTCTGTCCAAACGGTGCAGAATCTGAGAAAATTGCATTAGACGAAAAGTGTGCAGAATCGAGTTTTGCTTGGGACAACGCGGGCAGAACCTTAAATTTCATTCGTTTTCCTAACAAAAATCTGAAAACAAAATTCTGCTACTGTTAAAATTAAAAGAGAAAATATTAGATTGAATTTCTAATATAGTTTTTCTGCTACTGTAATCCTCATTTTCTGCCCAAACGGTGCAAAATCTGAGAAAATTGCATTAGACGAAAAGTGTGCAGAATCGAGTTTTACTTGGGACAACGCGGGCAGAACCTTAAATTTCATTCGTTTTCCTAACAAAAATCTGAAAACAAAATTCTGCTACTGTTAAAATTAACTACCTAAATCAGTAAATAAGGAATGAGTTACATTTGGAGTGAGTTAGTAATACTCACCGTGATGTAGATTGAAGAAGTTGTTGAGAAAGAAATACAAGAATTAAGAATCTCCAATTTCAAGCTTGGCTATGGAGGATTGAGCTCTTCAAATTCTGAAATTATTATCTCTCTATGTGACTCTCTCAAACTCTCTATGTTAGGAGTGTAGAATGTGTAGTGTGGTTGGGTGTATAAATACTCAAACTCCCACTTAGAAAACATTTGCCTAACATCCCACTCATTCTCCATTAATCTCCACTAATTACAAAGAAAGTGCAACAATGATGTGTAAATATACACTTGCAATTCATAATGCTCCATTGATAATTGAAAGGGTAGGTGGAGTTGGTGTGGGTCAAGGTGTGTTTGGAAATCAAGCTTATGGCATTAGGACAACACACATACTACAAGCATTTGCCAAACAAGGCCTAAGGGAAAACTTTAGCAATAATAATTGGGTATAAAGAAATTTGTCCAATCAGTTACTCCCAAAATTCTGTGGAAGTTTAACACTGCGCGGTCAGTTTTAAACCTAAACTAGTATTTTCGTGACACGGTGTTTATCACAAAAATACAGAAAATTCATTTTAATGTTAGAAATAGTTTTCTGATTTTATAAAAATACAGTTTGAGTTTTAAAAGAAATAATTCCACCGTTTTGAAATACAGATTTGAAATTTAACACAGGTATTGCCAGTTTTTATGAAAATTGCATTTTGACCCCAAAAGTAATTTCAATAATGAGATTAGTCAAGAAATAAATTTTTCACATAAGAATTTAAATAAAGGCAGACAATGTATATTTAATTTTAAATATGGCAATGCAAGAAAATGGGGGTTATTACAATAAGTCCCTCGTAGAAGACCTGAACAAGTTGCCACTTAGGAACCTGATGATGTGGACACGAGCGTAATAATTCTTTAAATTTCTCCCACGTGTCATAAAGCGTCTCCCCATCTTGCATTACAAAATTTGTTATGGATTTCCTTATCTGGTTTGTACGCATAATAGGGAAAAACTTTTGTAAAAATGCGGTGTGTAAGGCTTCCCATGTTTTAATTGTGTTTGGCTCAAGTGATTGAATCCAATGCTTCGCTTTGTCTTTTAAAGAGAATGGAAAGAGCCGCAATTTTAACTCATCGTCAGTTAGATTTTAGATTTTCAAAGTAGAGCATATATCCTGAAAATCTCCTAAGTGTTGATATGGATCTTCATTTAGACGACCATGGAAAGAAGGAAGTAGCGAGATGGTAGACGACTTTATCTCAAAGTGAGATGCTATCGCCTCTGGTAATTCGATACCGGCTTGTGGCGTGTAAGTAGTAGGAATAAAATAATTTATAAGTGGAGGAGGTGGCGGTATATTAAGATTATTCATATTAGCACCGTCGTTTTGATTGTTATTGTTATTGTTATTACCAATGTCTGCCATTTTAATCGGTTCACTTTTAAAAGTTCGAGTTTTCCTTAACCGTTCACGGGTACTTTGAATTTCGGCCTCAAACAACGACGACGGAATCGGAGTTGATTCGTCGTCTTGCAACCCAGCTCTAGAAGCTTGGGTTGTGGACTTACTAGTTCTTAAGGTACGTTCAAGTTCAAGATCGAAAGATTTTAAATCTGGTTTATTTGAACGTGTACCCAACATAAACTAAAATAAAGAAAAAGAAACTAAATCAAAGACTGACTAAACAAAAGAAACAAATCGCAATCACGCAAATAAGACGACAAGCATGCACACAGTACTACTATGATGCATGAATATTATCCTATAATGCAATGACCGCGTCAAGCCCAGCGCCCCGGGTTTCCTAGCTAATGCAGTGCAATTAACCCTAAACTAATGCAAATAGTGCGTCACAGCGCCCTGACTTACAGTGGTTTAAAGCAAAGTTAAAGCGAGCAATTTACTTAATTTTTATTTATTTTATTTGCGTAAGCTCCTTTGATGTAATTAGCTACTCCACTCGGAAACGTTGGAATTTGATGACTCGAAAACCTATAAAATAAAAGAACAAGTTAGTAATTCAAAATAAAACGAAAAATAAGAAAAGAAAACCTAATCTAATATTTACAAATTAACTAAACTAAGATTCTAAAACTAAAGGTAGTAATTTGCAATCCCCCGCAACGGCGCCAAAAATTGATGTTGTCAATATCAAGATATAAAAAGTGTTCTTTACTTTTCAAAAGATTTGTAGTGTGAAATCAAAGGTCGAACCCATAGGGATTGGTTAACTATAGCGACTTAATTTTAAAACCTAACTTTAATTAATTATGAAAATGGATTTTGATTTGATTTTAATTAAACTAATAACAATAAAAATAAATCTAAAGTATAAAAGCAATTAAAAGTGTTTTTGTAAATATGTAAAGGGAACCTAGGATTGCAACTCCACCACTAGCTTCATAATAGGAATATTTATGAAGTACTTTAGCCTATTAAGTTGGATGAATATGGGGAATTGTGGCTTGATCGGCGACGAATAGTTGCCGTTTATAGTCCTAAAAATACACTTTGTTAGCCCATTTCATGTAGTTATTAAGTGATTTTTAATAAGTATTCTATATTTTGTAGGTTTTGGAGCTTTAATATGAAAATGCACAAAAATCCAATGATTAGTGGCTTTAGAAGTCATTCTGGGCTCAAATGGTGATTCCGGTGAAAGCTGAATGCAGTAGAAGTCTCGGAAAATTGCATTTTTGACAAAGGATAATTTGGATTTGAGAAATTTCTCCAGAGATATAAAATGTAGATATTTGAGTTACGGACGCGTGGCTTCAAACGGCGAGTCAATCCGAGTTCCGAACAGAAAGTTATCGCAATTCTACGAAAGTCGCGCAGTGCAGCGAAAAGGACCTCGCGCGAGCGGGTCGCGCGAACGACCTGTGCAAAAATCAAAAACACGTATTTTGTTAAATTAAAATGCCCAGCGAAGGTGGTTTGTGCATATGACGTCCAGATTACAAAATATAGCAGTTTTAGTGCGATTTGGCTTAGGAAAGCTTCCTAAATCCTTCCAAACTCTATATAAATCCTATTCTAAATCAACTTTAGATATACAAATCATTACACACTATTATACACATCAATATACAACCATAATATACATTAATTTCAGCCATTGAAGGGAGGAAAGCAAGGAGAAGAAGAAGAAGCCAATGATTCACATGGCCTCCTCCATCAACCTCTTGCTGTTCATCAATTATATGGCCAACTAAACTCTAGATCTAGGGTTTCAATGAAACCCTAGCCAAGTAATAGGGTTTTATTTATGTATTTCTTTTAGTTTTATTATGTATGGATGATGATTACATGTTTAGAGGATTTTTTATAAATAAATCGTACTTTAATTGATTAAATCATTACTTTCAGAATTTATTCTTGTCTTAGATCTATTTTGACTGTGATGTGCTCAACGATCTATTCTTGCTGTGCTTGTTTAGATTGTTTACATGTGATGGTGCTTTATTGATTCGTGCTATCAAGTATCCGAATAGTCCATGCCTAGGTTAGATGGATTAGATCACAACCCTAGTTTAGTGTGGGATAATTCATGCTAACTGCAGATGGATTATGTTGGTGCTTGAACCATGATTATCTTCTTGTCGGAGGAATTGGGCTTGTAGCTACAATTCCCCATATTCATCCAACGTAATAAGCTAAAGTAATTCATAAATATTCCTATTATGAAGCTAGTGGTGGATTTGCAATCCTAGGTTCCCTTAAACATTATTTAAAAACAACTATTTAAATTGCTTTCATAGTTTAGATTTATTTTTATGTTCTTAGTTAATTCAAATTAAAATCGAAATCCGTTTTTGTAATTAATTAGATTTAGGTTTTAAGATTAAAACACGGTAGTTAGTCAATCTCTGTGGGTTCGACCTTTACTTCCACACTGCAAATCTTTTGAAAAGTAAAGAATACTTTTATATCTTGATACTGACAACATCAATTTTTGGCGCCGTTGCCGGGGATTGCATTACTACCTTTAGTTTTATAATCTTAGTTTAGTTAATTTGTAAATATTAGGTTAGTTTTAATTTTTCTTATTTTCCGTTTTGTTTTTAGTTACTAACTTTTTCTTTTATTTTGTAGTCAACGTTTCCGAGTGGAGCAGCTAATTACATCAAAGGAGCTTACGCAAATAAAATAAATAAAAATTAAGTAAATTGCTTCTTGTGAAACTCGCTTTAAACCACTGTAAGTCAGGGCGCTGTGACGCACTATTTGCATTAGTTTAGGGTTAATTGCACTGCATTAGCTAGGAAACCCGGGGCGCTGGGCTTGACGCGATCATTGCATTACAGGATAATATTCATGCATCACAGTAGTTGAGTGCTTGTTATCTTAGTTGCGTGATTGCTATTTGTTTCTTTTGTTTAGTCAGTCTTTGTTTTTAGTTTCTTTTTCTTTATTTTTGTTTATGTTAGGTACACGTTCAAATAAACCAGAATTAAAATCTTTCGATCTTGAACTTGAACGTACCTTAAGAACTAGTAAGTCCACAACCCAAGCTTCTAGAGCTGGGTTGCAAGACGACGAATCAACACTGATTCCGTCGTCATTGTTTGAGGCCGAAATTCAAAGTACCCGTGAACGGTTAAGGAAAATTCGAACTTTTAAAATCGAACCGATTCAAATGGCTGACGGTGGCAATAACAACAACAATCAAAACGACGGTGCTAATATGAATAATCTTAATATACCGCCACCTCCTCCACTTATAAACTATTTTATTCCTACTACTTACACGCCACAAGCTGGTATCGAATTACCGGAGGCGACGGCATCTCACTTTGAGATAAAGTCGTCTACCATCTCGCTACTTCCTTCATTCCATGGCCGTTTAAATGAAGATCCATATCAACATTTAGGAGATTTTCAGGATATATGCTCCACTTTAAAAATTCAAAATCTTACTGATGATGAATTAAAATTGCGGCTCTTTCCATTCTCGTTAAAAGATAAAGCTAAATACTGGCTCCAATCTTTGGAGCCAAACACAATTAGAACATGGGAAGCCTTACACACCGCATTTTTACAAAAGTTTTTCCCTATTATGCGTACGAATCAGATAAGAAAATCTATAACAAACTTTGTGATGCAAGATGGGGAATCACTTTATGACACGTGGGAAAAATTTAAAGAATTGTTACGCTCGTGTCCACATCATCAGGTTCCTAAGTGGCAGTTGGTACAGGTCTTTTATGAGGGACTTATTCCTTCAGTCCGTAATACTGTCGACGCCGTTTGTGCGGGTACCTTCCTACACAAAAGCGCCGATGAGGCCTGGAAAATTTTTGAAACATTAAGCGAGAATTCGATGCATCAGGCTGTGTCGGTACGTTTCGAGGGATATCATCTTCAACCTAAGCGAGAGGTGAAAGTTGAGTCGAGTCAGGCAATCGAAGTACAAGAATTGAATAGAAAACTTGACCAACTTATGAGGATGGGGAATAGGCCAAATCCACCTTCTTCAGAAGTATGTGCATTATGTTCTGAACCGTCACATAATATCTTTGCATGTCCTTCTGCATCTCAATATCCGGAATTTGTTGAACAACACGTTAATTCTATGCAATAATTCCCACAAAATAATTATAATCCTAGGTCGACTAATTTTCCTAATGCGTACCGACCCCAATACCAACAAGGTCAATACCAACCACCTCCTCCACCTCCACGCAATAATGCATTTGAGGAGAAGGTGTTGGCCTCACTTGAAAATTTTGGGTCGGTAATTCAGTTAGTGCACTCTCACACTCAGTCTATCGCAAAGCTAGAGTCCCAAATAGGACAAGTAGTTACTACATTAAACCGTTTAACTGAGAGTAAGTCAACGAGTCAACCTACTCAGCAACCTAAGGGGCAATACGCAGTGGGTAGTACGAGTGAGAGCGTGAACGCTGTTTCGACTAGGACGACTACTCGAGATGAGGAAGTTGTTGTAATTCCGGATGGGGGTGAGAAAAATAAAAATTTAAATTCAAATAAAGATAGGGGTGAGGACGTGAATCAAAGTAGAAAAGAAAATGAACCGGTCTCAACGAATTATATTCCGAGAATGCCATATCCACCTAATATTGAGGGACCGTCACATTTGTCTAAGAAAGGGTCAAAAGTTGAGGATATACTCGAGGTATTTAAACAAGTAAAAATTAATATTCCTTTCCTCGATGCTATTAAACAAATTCCCGCATACGCGAAATGTTTAAAAGACCTATGCACTCAAAAGCGTAAATTACGTAGTCATACTCCTAAAAAGGTCTTCCTCACTGAAAAAGTAAGTTCTATTTTTCAAAATGCACCGCCGAAGTAT
Organism: Hydrangea macrophylla; assembly: GCA_033977485.1. Taxonomy (NCBI): domain Eukaryota; kingdom Viridiplantae; phylum Streptophyta; class Magnoliopsida; order Cornales; family Hydrangeaceae; genus Hydrangea; species Hydrangea macrophylla. Next base: position 15,198,299 of record CM066992.1, read on the forward strand.
AAGGATCCTGGTACGCCAACTATTTCATGTGTCATAGGTGACACTGTCATTCATAGGGCTCTCCTTGACTTAGGAGCTAGTGTTAATCTCTTACCCTACCACGTGTATAAACAATTAGGACTAGGTGAACTTAAGCCCACGGCCGCTACTATTCAATTAGCGGATCGTTCTGTCAAAATACCTAGAGGAATCGTCGAAGACGTCCTAATAAAAGTTGATCAATGTTTCTATCCCGTTGATTTTATGGTCCTTGACACCGAACCGGTGCTAGATGCTAGAAAATACACTCCTGTTATTCTTGGTCGTCCATTCTTAGCCACGGCCAACGCACGTGTCAATTGTCGAACAGGGGTAATGAAAGTGTCGTTCGGGAACTTGAAATTAAAATTAAATGTTTTTAATGTGGCTGATCAACCTCCAAAGGACGATGAATACTTAAGTGTTGAGGGTAATGCGGTTAGAAGAGCTGTTGAACCTAATAAAATAATAAATAGCAATGAGGGAAATAATACGGTGAGTGATGAGCGGATGAATTTGAATACAACAGACTCTAACGATGAATTTACTCGAAAGGTGAAAAATCGACTTGAATATAATCAGGATGAACCGTCGATTGAATTAATTCGAAGCGACATGCTTTCAACTTACCATCGGGCTCTTCCTGACATCTTACAGGGTTCACAGTCCGAGTTATGGCCTCCATGATTCTTGAGCTAGAATGGTCTAGCTGAAGACGTAAAAGTTAGCGCTTCTTGGGAGGTAACCCAAGCTTGATTTTCGTCTGTTTCTTTGATTTTTGGATGTTTTTGAGTCGTTTTGGTCAGTCTTAGAGTTTTTTGAACAGGTTTGGGGGTCAGAATTAATTTATTTTAATATTATATACATAATTTTAGCCACAAAATGGAAAAAACCAATCTCGCGCGCGCGACCCGCTCGCGCGAGGCCTCGCTCGCGCGGTCCGCTGGCGCGAGAATGTGCCTTAGTGAAATTTCTTGTTTTCTTTTTGTTTGATGTCTCAGGTTCTGCTCGCGCCTGATCTCGCAGGCGCGAGGAAGTCTCGCTCGCGCAAGATTTATTGTTAAAAAAAAAAAAAAAAAAACCTCGCTGGGGATTCGCGCGCGCGACGGTCGCTTGCGCGACCCCCCATTTCTGCATTTTTTTCTTTTATTTTCTTATAGCTTCCTCCCACACCTGTCACACAGTTTTTACTTTTCTGCTTTTGTTTCTTAGGTACTTTTAGATCGAGTCTTTGATTGTTTTCATAATTCTGGTTATGTTTTATTTCCTTTTATAGCTTATTTTCGTGTTGTCTTCATAGTTTTGTTTCTTCTTATAGTTTATTTAATTTCGTTTAGCTTAGTTATAATTCTTTTAGCAGTTTTTATTATTTTGTTTGTTTAATTTTCTTTTGTTAAGAAGTAACAGGTAACATTGAACTTTATAGCCATATTCCTTTGTGTTCACCTGTTCTATGCTTGTCAAGATCGAGGTACTATCGTTCCTTCATTACGTACTTTCCCTTCTTTCATTTTATTGTTTCATTGGGGACAATGAAAGGTTTAGGTTTGGGGGTATGCACACATGCACATTAGTTCATTAGTTTATGTAAAATTTTAAAAATTTCGATTCTTGTGCTTAAATAAACGATGATTACCGACGTTTTTTGCAAATTTTAATTTGATACTCTTTGTTAGAGAATTTTGATTGTTATAGAATGGTAAACAAGGAAAGATGTGATTAACCATTTGCTGAAGTTATGATATGACGTTTTAAGTTATGTATCGTTCGAATCGTAGTTTTATATCATCAATTTGCACACAAACTTATGCACTGCACGTAGTCATTGAAATACATGTCTGATGTGAACTATAATATGATTCGAATTTCTAGATAACACATGGTGGAGACTAAGCCCAGTGAGCTTTTGAGCCTATCTTTTCTTTTTAGAGGGTTATAAATACATTGTGTTTGTCGAATTTCATTGAAATATCGCATTAACTCGTTGTTTAGTCTCATTATTCTTGTTTTGGTTGATAGTCAAGTTAAAATATTTGTTACCATGCTAAATAATCTTCCGTCGTAAATATTGAAGAACCGTATTACCCTAGGAAATGATTTTAGGCCCTCTTTGTTTACTGTCGACCGATAAATTATAAAATTTCCTTAGTTCGCCCTTTGAGCCGTTACAATGCCTCTTTTTCTTGGTTCACCATTATCCTCTGTAAAAGCTCCAACTTGATCAACTTGGAGTATACCACTGGAAGAGTGATAAACTTTTAGTAGTATTAAGGCGATGTGTTGATTGAGAAGAAGAAAATAAGATGCTATTGGGGTAGTTGCTTGGTATTCATTGCATAGTCATTTGAGAAGCGAGAAAAGAAAAAGGAAAAGAAAAAAATAAAGAAGAGGAAGGTTGAAAAAAAAATGAAAGAAAAGAAGAAAAATGAATGAAAAGGAATGAAGAGAAAGAAAAGATGAAAGTTTGTAGAAGAATAATGAAAGAGATCGAACATGCCTTATAATGCCATTCTAAGCCTACCCAATTAATCCGTTCTATCATTTTTCATTGCCTGAGCCACATTACAACCTTTGAAAAGTCCTATTTGATCTTAGGAAACATGGTTCGGATATGAAAACGATGGGAGGGGGATTAAAACATGGTAATGATTAATTTTTCTTGATTATTGGCATCCTATCCATGAGACTACTGTTCTTTCATGTCATGCGTTTTTTTCGAGTCATATGTGAGCATTTCTCGTTTTGAAAACATATTTCCTTTAATTCACATATTTTAGAAAAAATTACACATGTTTCTGAGTGTTTCATTTGAGAGTGTAATTAACATTGTGAGATTCGTAGTCGAGACATAGTTAAATGGTTATCCGAGTTATATTCCAAGTTCATGACATGCGCGTGTTTATTTGACTACCATATCACACACGTGCAATTGTATGAGGAACTCTATTGATTTATACGATGCATGTGCTTGAGATTGTTTTTCATGATTTAGGTGGATGTTTCATTATGTTTTTTTTATGTTCGTTATTCTATTTCAAATCTTTGTTTTATAATAAGGAGTATTGACTATTAGTTTTTTGGTTCTTAATAAAATTTGTTTTAAAATTTACAAGTTAATAAAGATGGTTGTGGGTGACTTGTTGACGAGAACCCTCACGAGACTTCACTCGTCCGACTAGGGACACCTAGGGTTTAAAAGGCTTGTTGCATATGCTAAATGCAATCGTGATCCATGCGAAAATGGAGTAGTATTTGTAATAGTAGTTTTATTTTTCTGTTCTTTTTGCTCGAGGACTAGCAAAGTGTAGGTTTGGGGGTGTGATCGGCGACGAATAGTTGCCGTTTATAGTCCTAAAAATACACTTTGTTAGCCCATTTCATGTAGTTATTAAGTGATTTTTAATAAGTATTCTATATTTTGTAGGTTTTGGAGCTTTAATATGAAAATGCACAAAAATCCAATGATTAGTGGCTTTAGAAGTCATTCTGGGCTCAAATGGTGATTCCGGTGAAAGCTGAATGGAGTAGAAGTCTCGGAAAATTGCATTTTTGACAAAGGATAATTTGGATTTGAGAAATTTCTCCAGAGATATAAAATGTAGATATTTGAGTTACGGACGCGTGGCTTCAAACGGCGAGTCAATCCGAGTTCCGAACAGAAAGTTATCGCAATTGTACGAAAGTCGCGCAGTGCAGCGAAAAGGACCTCGCGCGAGCGGGTCGCGCGAGCGACCTGTGCAAAAATCAAAAACACGTATTTTGTTAAATTAAAATGCCCAGCGAAGGTGGTTTGTGCATATGACGTCCAGATTACAAAATATAGCAGTTTTAGTGCGATTTGGCTTAGGAAAGCTTCCTAAATCCTTCCAAACTCTATATAAATCCTATTCTAAATCAACTTTAGATATACAAATCATTACACACTATTATACACATCAATATACAGCCATAATATACATTAATTTCAGCCATTGAAGGGAGGAAAGCAAGGAGAAGAAGAAGAAGACCAAGGATTCACATGGCCTCCTCCATCAACCTCTTGCTGTTCATCAATTCTATGGCCAACTAAACTCTAGATCTAGGGTTTCAATGAAACCCTAGCCAAGTAATAGGGTTTTATTTATGTATTTCTTTTAGTTTTATTATGTATGGATGATGATTACATGTTTAGAGGATTTTTTATAAATAAATCGTACTTTAATTGATTAAATCATTACTTTCAGAATTTATTCTTGTCTTAGATCTATTTTGACTGTGATGTGCTCAACGATCTATTCTTGCTGTGCTTGTTTAGATTGTTTACATGTGATGGTGCTTTATTGATTCGTGCTATCAAGTATCCGAATAGTCCATGCCTAGGTTAGATGGATTAGATCACAACCCTAGTTTAGTGTGGGATAATTCATGCTAACTGCAGATGGATTATGTTGGTGCTTGAACCATGATTATCTTCTTGTCGGAGGAATTGGGCTTGTAGCTACAATTCCCCATATTCATCCAACGTAATAAGCTAAAGTAATTCATAAATATTCCTATTATGAAGCTAGTGGTGGATTTGAAATCCTAGGTTCCCTTAAACATTATTTAAAAACAACTATTTAAATTGCTTTCATAGTTTAGATTTATTTTTATGTTCTTAGTTAATTCAAATTAAAATCGAAATCCGTTTTTATAATTAATTAGATTTAGGTTTTAAGATTAAAACACGGTAGTTAGTCAATCTCTGTGGGTTCGACCTTTACTTCCACACTGCAAATCTTTTGAAAAGTAAAGAATACTTATATATCTTGATACTGACAACATACAAGCCCAATTCCTCCGTCAAGAGAATAATCATGGTTCAAGCACCAACATATTCCATCTTCGGTTAGCACGAATTATCCCACACTAAACTAGGGTTGTGACATAATTCGTCTAATCTAGGCATGGATTATTCGGATACTTGATAGCACAAATCAATAAAGCACCATCACATGTAAACAATCTAAACAAGCACAGCGAGCATAGATCGTTGAACACATCACATTCAAAATAGATCTAAGACAAGAATAAATTCTGAAAGCAATGATTTAATCAATAGAAGTACGATTTATTTATAAAAATCCTCGGAACATGTGACTGTCATCCATACATAATAAAACTAAAATAAAAGCATAATATACTCCCTATTACTCGACTAGGGCTTCATTGAAACCCTAGATCTAGGTCTAAGCTGCCATGGAAGTGGAGATCGGCAAGTAGTTGATGGAGGAGGCCATGGAAATCCTTGGTATTCTTCTTCTTCTCCTTACTTTTCCCTCTTCAAGGGCTGGAATTTCAGTCTATATGGCTGTATGTGTATGTATGTATGGGTGTGTAACCCTTCAATTGAAGTAAAATAGAATATATATAGAGTTTACAACAAGCTTTGGAAGCTTTTCTAACCCGAAACGAACTGAAACTGATATATTTTACAGTCTGGACGTCATTCAGCAGTTTCATTTGCACAGGAGTCTTCAGTATACTGAAATACGTATACTTGCTTTTTGTACGGATCGCGCGCGCGGGCCGCGCGAGCGCGATATGGGGACCTTGCGCGAGCGGATCGCGCGAGCGATTTCTGGACTTCCACGCGAGCGAGTCGCGCGCGCGATGTTGATTTTTCAGCTTCTTCTTGCTTGATTTTTCACCCTGTTTAGCCTGGTATACTTGATTTCTTCCAAATCCTGTCAGACAATAGAAAATAAAGTAAAAATATCCAAAAACAGGATAAAAAGGTACTAACAAACGCTCGTTCAGGCGTATAAATAGGATTTGTTCTCTCCTGATCATAGTCCATACTACATTTGTACATATTCTATGATGATTTCCTTTATGCATTCATGCATATTTTAGACTCCTAAGTCACTTTAGAAAGTCCATGTACACAAACACACTACAACCTTTGCACATTCTAGGATCATACATTGCATCCATGCAAGATTTGGGGCTTTTGTGACTCCTAATCTAAGAAGATTATAAGGAATGAGTTGGATCATACATTCATGCTTCCCCTCGATCTAATCATCCTTTCTCATCTATCTCGGGGATTGAGAGGTCTTCCTTTCTCAAAAATTAACATGCATCATTCTAGCTTGCTAAGCATGTTTTGATTTCTTTGATTATTTGTTTCAAGAAAAATTCATGTCCCCCTTCTAGACTAAGACAACTTGATTACTTGATATGTGATTAGACGATTTTTCTTAGGTTTATTTGTGTGATCTTTCACTTTGCATTGTGTGATATTTGGCTTAGATCTTATGAATGATATCTTATTTTTTGATCTTCTATTTCAATATTCTTATGAGATGTAATATACTATCATAGTATTAATTGTCAAACCAAACATAGTATAAAAAGATTATTTGGATGCTAATTGAGGCCCGTTGTGGGACAGGGCGAGTTGATGGTGTTTTAGTTGTGACAAAGGCTCCTTCCTCTCTCGTACCAAAACCCCGCGCCAAGTCTTTGGTTATGCAGGGCTGGTGCCCTTTATCCATTTGGGTGAGTGAAATTAGGTTTCTTGGTTCCTTAAAGACCAAGTGATAACTTTGTATCTATTTTCAGCAGACCTTTTCTTTTCTTCTAAATCAATTTCAAAACAAAGGGAAATCAATTCCGAAACCCTGGGAAGGAAAACGAGGGTGGATTCTCGGATTTCGCGTGTCCAAAATCTGGTGACTCTGCTGGGGAATTTTTATTTTCAAAACAAAATAATGCAAAGGTTTGTCTCATAAGAAGCATCCTTAAAATTATCTTTTTACTGTGTTTGGTCCACCACATTTCACTCCTGCATTTTCCCTCCGACTGTGTCTGTAGCGCGGCACTGACATTGTTCAGGTCTTACTGTGCCAAGGCATAAGTCACCGTTGATACTATACCTTACAAGGTATATCAAAAAGAGTAAAAGGCTCCATACTGTCTCCAACTTGTTTTAAAATTTTTTGAAACAGGGTATCTTTTATTCTTAAAGCTAAGGCACTAATTCACAGCACTTCCTGGGAGGAATAGAGAATTGATTAGATCAATAGGGAGGAATTTTCAAAAACTAGATTTATCAGCAAAGTACTATCATGTTAAGATGAGGAGTAAACATAAAAGATGAGCGGTACATCATTTATGACAGAGGCACATTGGATCATGGTGATTTGAGAATTTCATGTCTGAGTCAATCCTTCTTTGTTTGAGTCAGTAGTAATCTAATCAAAAGTGTGTCAGAGATTGAGGTTTCATGCAAACTAACCCAACTTTCCTTATCATCGTCATTCATGTTCAGTCCATTCATCCTGATGGTCTTAAATGTGTGGGTTTGAGGCGATTCCTAATTATAAAAAAATGTGGATACAAGCAGAGGTACCAAACATCATTACTACACCAGTCAAGGTTACAACATGTGAAGTGTCCTAAGTACGACTACAAACCGATAGTTGTTTCTCAAGGTGGCTGATCGAAGAAAATATCGCCAACACCAAGAAATTGTTGGCGATCTATTTAGAGTACGGATGTATTGATAAGATGTGTTGATAAGATGTGTTGTTGAGGTGTTTTAGGGCTCAAAGTCCAAGTTTGCTAATGAGATGTTTTTGTGAGGATGTTTTAGAGCCCAGAGATTAGAGGAGCATCCAGGAACATCAAGAGAGTTAATAAGTATTGTTGGAGCATCGAGGAACATTAGAAGAGTTGAGAAGTATTATTGGAGCATCGAGGAACATCAGAAGAGTTGAGAGGCATTGTTGGAGCATCGAGGAACATAAGAATAGTGAAGTAGCATCATTGAAGAGTTAAGGAACATCAGATGTGTTGAGGAGCATCAGCTTTGTTGAGGAGCATCGTTGAAGAGTTGAGGAACATCAGATGTGTTAAGGAGCATCAGATTTGTTGAGGAGCGTCGTTGAAGGAGCATCAGATGTGTTGAGGAGCATCAGAAGAGTTAAAAAGCATCATTGAAAAATCGAGGAACATGATTAAAAATTTGAGTATCATCGTTAAAATTTTAAGAGCACTGTTGAGAATCAAGAAGCATTGAGAAGCACCGTCAAAGATTTGAGGAACAACATAAGCACCGTTGAGAATTGAGGATCATCATTGAAATTTGAGAAGCACTGTTGAGAATCTGAGAGTCATCAAGTCCATAACATAATGATTAAGGGGAGCACGAGTCAAGTCTAGAGGGTCACTTCACTCACCAAACACAACAAATTTGGCATAACATGACGCATAGCCCATCGTTCATGACACACAAAGCCCACTAGGAGTGGCAAACACACCACAAGCATTCTTTTGAGCACCATAGTATCACTTTGAGCACCACGCTCTTCCTTGGATAAGACCTTCGGGTTGAGATCTCTCATAAGTCTATTAGTTGTAGCGAAGCATAGATCACCCAGCCCACTGAGAGTAGCAAATACATAGAACACATATAATAGGACTACAAGCACGTTATAACACAACACAAGCATGACACAAGCTCACTCGGAGTGGCACACAGCACCAGATCATGCTAGGATCAGAACACTAGACATGATAGGAGTCAGGACATAATTCATATCACATCCATGCATTCCATATCATCCTCATAGCGTGGCATCCGCTTGTCTTGTTTTGCATGTGTTTGTTTCTTTGTGCCCCGAATTACGTCCTGGTCTGATTCCCCTTGGGATACGTAGGTAGCTAACGAAGAGCATGACCAGCACTAGCCTTAGCATCATACTTGCATCTTTTGCACCGCTTTTATCCTAAATCTATAGCCTCCAAAAGACCTGTCACTTTAAAGATTTGGCACTCGCTTGCGACATGCGTTGCCTCGCAAGTTCATGCCAAAGAGCGGCAAACTGTAGATACTCCATTTTGTTGGCTATCAGATTTAGGAGACCCATAGCTTGGGGGTTCACAATGATCGAAAAAGACTAAAAAAGGACTCCAGGAAGTTAGTTCTATCTCTCAAAATGCTCATAATGACCAAAATGCCCTTGAAAGCCCAAAACTCCCTGATTTTGCCAAAAGTTCTGGAAACATGCTGCGTCATAAGAAAAGTGATAACATGAGTTTTGAAGCAAAATTTGATGAAATGGTCAGCTCCCAGATACTCCCTAAAGTCTCGGAAGTTCCCGAAAAGTCTCCGTTGACCGGTTTGACCCAGGTTTGACCGGTTTGACCGAAATCATCCAAATTCTCCAAAAAGTTCTGAGATCATTCTAGATCATGTGAAAAGTATTAAAATGAGTTTTAAAAGAAAATCGGATGAAAACGTTAGCTCCTGGGAGCTCCTAGAGGTTCCCAGAATTTCCTAGAGATTCTAGGTTTGATCGATTTGACCTAAAAGTTGGCTGTGAAACCAGAGTGCTGTGTCATTTTTCAAACATTTTTCATGGATACTAGAGGTCAATAGCTTTCCAATGATATATCGCACGTAATTTTTGAATTCAAAACGAATTTATTATGGATTTTCAAAGGTGAAAAAGATTATCAAATCGGATTTTATCGCAAATATCGCAAATATTTTCAAAGTGACCTGACTCCAAACTATTTTTTATGAAACGTAGACTCTATTACCTTTCCAACGGTATATCACAAGCTAAATTTGGAGCTCGTATGCATTTTCTGTGAATTTCGGACAAATTAGAGCCTTTTCGTAAATACCGGAATCTCTGGGGGCCTAAACGTAATTTTTTGGGCATCTGAGGAGCAATGCTGCGGCGGCACTGGGCCAATGCCATGGGGGCACATGGCCAGTGCCCCGACGACACTCAACCCCCACAGAACCCAATTTTGTAATTTATTTTGGGGGTCCAAATTGAATAATTAAATACTAAAACGATGTAGTTTTATGTTCACAGAAGTTTGGGACCAATGGGAGCACTTTCTAAATCCCGAAATCACCCCAAATTAGCCTATATAAACCCTCCTTTGCTCTTCATTTTGGGGAGGCCAAGTGTAAAGTTTGAGAAAGTTGTAGAGAGAAAGAGAGATAGAGATAGGTTTAGAAGAGAGAAAGGAAGCTTCTCCGACTGATTTTCTATAAGAAAGTGAGTTTTAATTTTGTTTTCTTCCATCACTTCTCTTATACATCACATTCAAATCCTCTCCAACCACCATTCTTAAGCAATCTTGAGTTAGGAAGCTACATCCATGTCCAAATGTCAATATCTATGAGTGAAACACCAAGTTATAAGTCCTAAAATCACATTGATTATCATCTATTGATTGTTATTACTTGCTTTATTTATATATGTTTATCTCCTCTTCCCCCATTTCTTTTTTATTTTTCTTTGATTACTTACTAGTTCATCATCATCTAAGTGATGCCATGAAGTTTGAAGTGAGTGAATCCTTATGGATAGTAGCTCTTAACCTTAAAAACATGTTTGATAGATGATGATTAAAACCTCAATACTTCCAAAGTATTCTTGGGGTGATGCTCAAATGGAAACAATGTCCTCCAACAATCTTGGAGGTTCTTGACATGAGTTCAATGTTGATATTTCAAGTAGTCAAAACCTTCATTTAAATGCTGAAAATCCGCTTTCAAAACCCCTCTAAAACCCCCAATATTTGGATTCCAAGAAATGAACCTTATTTTCTCAAGAAATCTTCAAAACAGTGATGATCTAAGTTCAAAGATTTCTCTAGAACTCAATACTCAATGGATGGATGCAAGACCACTTGGAAAGTCTTCCTAGCTCATTAGAGAACACCCATGATTTTTGGTTTGGTTTGGGAACACATGGAAGGGTTCCATTTTGACCCAAACATTCCTTCCAGACATTCTGTTTTTGCTATCACAGCATCTTGGTTGACTTGCAACTTGTTTTCCAAAACACATTTCCAAAAGGGGTGGTCCTAACTCATTTTTCCATTGAACATCCGTGTCTTAGGGAACTTTATGTATAATATGAGCCTCTAGATGTTTTATTTTCATTTTCTAAGATTTTTCAACATTTCAGTCGATAGTACATTCTCTGTTTTCGAGTAAACTCTATTTTTATATGATTTCTATCAATCTGTAATAGTTATTGAAGATTGGCTTTTTGATATGTGTTCTAGACACAATAAGGATGATCTCTATATAAAATCATGAACTAAAAACATTTCTATCCCCACTTTTCTATTTTTACAAGATCAACTCATTGTTCTGTCTACTATTCATAGCTAGCATACTTTTACTTTCATTCTTTGATTTGATGCTCACATGCACTCCAAATTAGTTCATATCTTAGGAAGTAGTCCATACTACATTTTTACATATTCTATGATGATTTTCTTCATGCATTCATGCATATTTTAGACTCCTAAGTCACTTTAGAAAGTCCATGTACACAAACACACTACAACCTTTGCACATTCTAGAATCATGCATTGCATCCATGCAAGATTTGGGGCTTTTATGACTCCTAATCTAAGAACATTATAAGGAATTAATTGGATCATACGTTCATGCTTCCCCTCAATCTAGTCATCCTTTCTCATCCATCCCATGGATTGAGAGGTCTTCCTTTTTAAAAAATTAACATGCATTATTGTAGCTTGCTAAGCATCTTTTAATTTCTTTGATTATTTGTTTCAAGAACAATTCATGTCCCCCTTCTAGACTAGGAATATTTGATTACTTGATATGTGATTAGACGATTTTTCCTAGGTTTATTTGTGTGATCTTTCACTTTGCATTGTGTGATATTTGGCTTAGATCTTATGAATGATATCTTATCTTTTGATCTTCCATTTCAAGATTCTTATGAGATGTAACATACTATCATCGTATTAATTGTAGAACCAAACATAGTATAAGAAGATTATTTGGATGCTAATTGAGGCTCGTCGAGAGACAGGGCGAGTTGAGGGTGTTTTAGTCGTGACAAAGGCTCCTTCCTCTCTCGTACCAAAACCCCGAGCCAAGTTCTTTGGTTATGAAGGGTCGGTGCCCTTTATCCATTTGGGTGAATCAAATTAGGTTTCTTGGTTCCTTAAAGACCAAGTGACGACTTTGTATCTATCTTTAACAGACCTTTTCTTTTCTTCCAAATCAATTTCAAAACAAAGAAAAGTCAATTCCAAAACCCGAGGAAGGAAAACGGGGGTGGATTCCCGGATTCCGCGTGTCCACATGTATATGCATCTATAAAGTTAATAAGTAGTAGATCAGAGCTACCAATAAAGTTTTCGAACTTTGTTTTCCACTCCGCGTTTAAATAAATTTTAAACCTAATTTTCCTTCAATTGGTATCAGAGCCTCGCTTATTTGGATCTATAGATGCGTTTTCGAATACTAGTTTGATTTGCATGTTAGTATTTAGTGTTGTTTTAAAACTGCATCATCACAGATCTGTTTCTACAACAGTTTCGCTGCAGAAAACAAGTCTGTGATAGTATTGGATGCATATAAGTTTTGATCGATCGAACTTGTTTCGATCGATTGAAACAGTCTATGTTCAATCGATCGAAAGAGTTTCGATCGATCGAACCAATGCAGGTTTCGAGCGATTAAACAAACTTCGATCGATCAAAACTGGTTATCTATCTAGGTGTCTTTTTCACAGTTTTAAAAGTTTTAAAATAATTTACTTACTATTCTGAAAATTTTTATTCAGTTTATGATAGAATACCAGAGATGTTGTTTTACAATTTTAATTACTTTCCATAAAGTGTTTGTGGTGTATGCGAATAAATTAGTAGTTCTAATGGTTATATATTTTGTTATATATGTACATGATTGTGTATACAACTAACCCTGTTGCAGCAAGATAAGTCTACTATCTCCCATGGCACCAAGTTCTGATGATTTAAATTGTTATAATTAAATTCTATGTTTGGTGTGTGTTGTTTTAATTATTGGTTTGGTTTTAAGGCATGTGTAAAGGGCACTGCGACTTCAATACTACGAAAAGGAAAGTCACACCGATTTCCCTAGCTTTTTTACTTTACTGCTTTATTTTCTATTTTTAGATAAATTTTAAACTTCAAAAGAAGCATAGGTCCAATGTAATAGAATTAGGAAGCCCAAGAAGATGGAGCGGGAAACCATTGTCCATGAAGATGGAGCCGGAGGTGATCAAATCAAGAAGGAGGTTCTATCAAGATAGAGCCATGAGACATAGAGGCATTGTTAAATGCCTTTATTTTTATTTTAGTTTTTTTTGTTTATTTGCTTGGTTTGTGATTGGCATTTAATTATATTGTTACTACTTGTATGCACGTAAAATAAGTTTTCTAAAATAAAATTTAAAAATCGTTTCAACACATTAGCAAACATTGGATGTTTATGGATAATGTGTAGAAATAATTTTTTCAAAAGCAAAATCCTTTACTACTAAATCTAGTGGGAGAGGGACTTATTATTATAACACCTACGATCTTCCATTAATAGTTCACTATAAGATGAGTAGTGCATTCTGTGTCATATCGCTAGGGGTGGTCATTCCATATGGAGGTACACTACTCTTTGGTTACTAGATGTGAACTTCCTACAGATAGGATCAATCAGACGTGTTAGAGGGTGACCACCACACGGAGGCACTACTTAAGGTGGTTATGATTGGATCCTAGTTAATGGTAAGATAAGGGATCCCACACAGGGCATTATTCAGAAACTTAGAGATCAAAGAGGTTCGGGAGTCATGTAGACACACCGATTTTGACCAAACATCAAATCCAGGGATTGGTTGCCTCTAAAAGATCGATGATGACGATGACTGGTGAAATTCAAAGTTTTTCCAAAGAATTCAATTCTTCAAAGATTCCTTCAATCAAGTTTCAAAAATCAAAAGAGAAATTGAGCGTTCGGGAGAAACCCGAATGTTGAAGAACGTATGAGAAAGTCAGTCTGGGGATTTATCCTGAAAAATAGGATATGAAAGAAGTTTTTTTTTTAAAAGAAAAAGGGAAAATGAAAAGAAGTTTTGAAAAGAAAAGAGAAAAGGATAGAAGAAAAGAAAAGAAAAAAAGAAAGAAATAAAATGATATATTAAAGTACATACTATGCATATAGATGTATCCTAATGAAGTACATTATAAATACAAGTACATTAGTATATACTTTGCTAATAATTAAGTTTGTGTTAATATATATTTTGAAAATTAAAAAGAAGGCAAGAATTCTATTAGCCGCGGCACGCGGCGAAGCCGGCGACACTCGTTGAGTGCCGCCCGGCAGTCAGTGAGTGCCACCCGGCACTCAGTGAGTGCCGCAGGCAAGTCATCGAGTGCCGCGCGCTGTAACAGACTGCTTTTCTCACATGTTCTAGAAGAAAACTTTGCACATGGGTTTTCACCCGAATTTACCCATTTAACCTTGTAATGTTGGTCTATATAAACAGACATTCATCTCTATTATTGGGACTTTTGACTTAACCTTTGAATCAAATGGAGATACACAAGAGATATACATATACAATAGAGAGAATTGAGAGAGAAAAAGAGAGTTTTCTTGAAGAATTGGAAGAATAGTTGAAGAATTTGAAGATTTATTTGGAAGAGTTTCACAAAAGATAGAAGTAACCTCTTAATCCTTGGTAGAATTGGGCAAATTCAATCACAAGTTCATAGCTCTAAGACTTTTACACATTTTCAAAACCTCTCTTCCTACCTCATTTCATCACACACCACATAGAATTTGTGATTGTATCTCCATAGCGTTTCATTAATTTGGATCTAATTGGTGCCTTGGGTTTAAAATAAGTTTGGTTTTGAAGAATTTGTGTTCCAATTTCTCTAAGTAAACTTTGATTCTTCATTTCTATTTTCCTCTTAAGATTCATGAGATTTTATATATCTTATTGAGTCTCTTTGAGTTTGATTCTTTAGTTTCCTATGATCCATATGGAGATTAAAGTAAATCACGGTCATATCTACACATAGTTGGTTGTGTTCAAGTCTTAGCTCATGATTTGAATCTCCTCACTAAGAATCTTATGGGTTTCATGCTATATTCCATAGAGGTTTATGTAGATTTGGATCTCATTTAGTCTCCAAGGACATTAGTTTGAGAGGAGATTAGGATGTCATGACTCTATATTCCTCAAGGATCATATGTTTGAGAGAGGAATTAGATGTAGATTTTCATAGTTTGTGTTCAAAATTCTTGAGATTAAGTAAGACCTTAGGATTCTCTTATTATGAGATCTATGATGGAAATCCATGTACATCTTGATATTTCATTATTTACTCCAATGATCATAATCATACTTGATCCTAGTTCTCTCTAGAATCATGGATCAAGTTTGATACGAAATATGAACATCAATTTAACAAAGGTGCTGTGAATCCATAAACCAACTGTGATCAAAGATTTTTTATAAAATCATGGTTCGTTGAAATTGGATGAGACCAATTGGAGGATGTTCATAACCCATTTAAGTACCTCTGTGAGTTTTGTTTTGATGAAATTCCATGTCTGAGATGGTTTGGTCTTATGATTTCAAAACAAGCAACTCTCTGTCTAAAATTTCAGAATAGTAAGCCCGTTTTAAAATTAATAAATCAGAACCTTAATCGAACTTCCTTGTCATCTAATAATTTTTCCTAAGTATTTCAATGTGTTAGGAAGACACCCTAAAAATATCTAAGCATTTATCATTTGTTCACTATTTTTAGAAAATCATACAAGGTCTCTGGACAGAGAGTTGCAGATTCATGAGTGATGTCTAGTGTTTTCCATATTCCCAGAGATCTAACCGTTCAAACCTTGATTTTATTTTTGGGTTAGAAATTAGACTCACAGAGGCATATCATACCTAAAACTCATTAAGATCCAACCATTGGAAATATGGTTTTTTTTTATCTTTGAAATTCAGGTCTGTTCTCTGTAATTTATGAGAAAACAATCACTGTTTTATCTAATCTTATTGATTTGGACTTAAATGGTTTCCTAATGTCTTGAGACCCAAATAAAGTTTTGAATAATGATAATTAAGTGTAAATCCAGAGGCTAAGTGATCCAAATTAGTGAATAATTTATAGCTCATTCATGTTAATATTCATTCATTCATTCATGTACATTGATGCTTATGATTAGAACTAGTTATTGGATAAAGTTGGACTTAGTTGAACCTAATTGAATATAAACATGGATTCCTTATGATCGTGTTGGGATTATAGAACCCCTATATCGATATTACATTGGCCCCCAGTTGAGGCTTGTATATCCATAGAGGTGCTATGGCTCTAACTAATCAACATGAATTCATAGTTTTGTCAAGATTTAAGCTAGAAGCTTAGGGTTGATTATTTGATATCTTTGATCAAGGCATGTGTACTAGTCTTTGTTTTGTAGCGCATTTGATGTACAATTTCTCAACTCCTTCTCTAGTTTGATTTACTTATTTGATTTTAATTGATTTTAAACCTCATGCGCGACACCTTAGCTTAGGTCTTGCTTTATGTGTATATGTGATTAGAGATCCTTTTTTAAGTTTTATCTTTATTTGTGTGCATTGCATGTTTAAATTTGCAACTGGATCCCGGGTAAGTTTCGTAGTTCCCTATTTGCACATCATCTTGTTTGCTACTTGAAATACGTGGTTTATGAATGATATTTTATCGTTAGCAATCTTACACCCTTTTCAATATGCTTTTGTAATGTATATGTATATATGTATTAGTTGAGAGCATGCTTAGATAAATAATTCGATTAAAAAGGATGATGAGTAGAGGCCTATCGCGAGATAGAATGAAAGGGGGTGTTTTAGTCTGCCGGGCTCCTTCCCCTTTCATTCCATAATCCCCGAACCCAGATTATCTTTAGTTTCGCAAAAGATCAGTTTGCTTTCAAAATGGTTTATTAATTTCCCTTTAAAAATTAAGTGGAAACTCGTATTTGAATTTGAATTTGAAAAATATTTTAAAATTAAAAGTGGGCCCAAATGCCGGCATCCACAATCTGGCGACTCTGCTGGGGATCAAACCTGAATCTCTGGTTTCATAGACCAGAATTTCTGATTTTCGGTTCACTCGAGGATTATACTTGAAAGCATCATTTTAATCGAATTAATTAATTTTTGTGTGCCCGTTCCATTGCACTTGTATGTCTAGCCAGTCGATTACACGGAACTATGACCTTGGAGGCTCGGGGCAACCCGGTCGGTCAAGCCATCATGGGGCCGTGTGATCACCCTTGATCTCGTACCATGTTTTGGTATATGAAGCATCCTATCGGGGGTGTGTCAAGGGTCCCTTATTTGACCAAAACCCGGTCTTTGCATGATAGTTTCTATAGAACCTTTCAATCTTAGGAAATCGATTCTTGATTAGGATTATGTGCTGGGGAGTTTTGTATGCCTGAAAGGGATTAATTGAGATGATGACGATACTTGCTTGGTGAAAGATGTGTAACATCTTAATCATTTTTGAGCAATTTTCTTCATGTCCTACGACATTTGGGAATATGTCGAATCTTGAGTTTAAGGTTACACTTCTTTTATCTTGTTAGCTAAGCATCATTGACCTTGTATGCATCCGAATCCATGAAAAATGCGATAATTATCCGATCATGTGATCCTCCTATCCAAAGAATCTTAAATCCATCTTTAGAAGCAAACAGATTTTGCCATCTTTATTCCAAAAGTATTTAATTGCTCTTTCAAAATCTTTGGAGTTCATTTTTGAGTAAAATCCCAAGTCAACCCTTGTTGAGGTATATTTGCACATTTTCATCTTTGAAGAAAGGATCCAAATTTTTTTTGGGGAATTATTTGTGGAAGAAATGCTTTTTCAAATGAATTTCAAAGCGAAGTTTCAACCCAATCATCTTTTGTTGAGAAATGTTGTTACTTTTAAAGGAAAGCATATTAAAGATTCGAAAGATCCCATCATCTAGGGAAGTACTTGACACATGAATTTCAAAATTTTTTTTTTTAAATTAATTAAAAATTTTCAAACTTTAAAGGGGTAATGAGGATCACAATGAAAGGAAAAGTCGGCACACTTGACATGGGTGAGTATTTTATGTGCTTATGTGTTTATGTGCTAGGATTAGAATTTCCTTTCTTTGGCATATAGAGTAGACACACACGCACACATGCATTTGCATCCACATGACATATGAGCCACTCATGAAAATTTCTTAAAAAAAAGCATTTGCAAGCAAAATAACAAAATAAAGAAAATTTCTTTGATTTTGAAATTTAAACAAATAAATAAAAAAGAATAAAATATGTTTGTAGGTAAAAGATAGAATCAGCTTCAAACACAGTTTGGTACAGAGACTCTATCGCAAGATTAGCAAGAAGAGAGATGTCACAAGAAGCAAATGCAAGAGAGATAGCAGAATTGAGGGCCATAGTTGAATAGCAAGCAGGTCAGATGACAAGGATAATGACCATGATGGAAACACTAGCACGACAGTCGCTAGTTGTCAATCCTCCTCCACCTGTTAGGGAGGATGATTGGTTCGATGATCCAGAAAAAGCTGAAATGCCGAGGGCAAAAAAGGAAAGATAGAGAAAGAAAAGGCTGAGAGAGAGAAGCTGATGACCAAAAAATTAGAGAAACTGGAGAGGGTAGTCCGAAAGGCCCAAGGAGTAGACACCTACTTGCTGGAACTAGAGGGATTATATGAAGGGGTTTGTGAAGTACTACCTGCAGGATTCAAAATGCCTGTATTTGAATAATTCGATGGGACAGGAAACCCTCGTAGCCATATCAGGATGTGTATAGGGGCTTTTCAACCAAGCGGCATGAGTACGACTATGATGGTTGTTCTGTTTCAACAGACATTAACCGGAGCTGCCTTATCTTGGTACCTTACATTGGAGCCTGGTAAGACAAGAATTTAGGAGGAGGTTGTCAAGTTATTCGTAGCCTAGTACGAGTATAAGCAGGATTTGGATGTTACCGTCAGAGATTTAGAGACTACCCGACAGGGAAATAAGGAATCTTTTACCGAATATCTGAGCTGTTGGAGGGGAAAAGCAGCCAAAATGGTACAGAGTCCAACCGAGAAAGAACAAATTCGGATGCTAATGAAAAATCTCTAGCCCGTCTATCAAGAGAAGATGAGGTTTCAATCCATCAACACCTTTGCTGAAGTGTTCGATATGGGAACTAGGATTGAGGATGCGATACAAGAAGGATTGATCAAGAGAGAAGACCGGTGAACAGATATAGGCATCCGAATTATAGGACAGGAGGAGGGCATTCAGGAAGTCATTCAAGTCCTACAGATGTGAATCCATTAAGTAAACCAGAGAAGAAGTTTGATACAGTCAGGAGTTACCCGAAGAGAGGAGGAGATAAGCCTTTGAGAAGGTTCTCAGACTTGGGAGTGTCATTGTCCACTGCTCTGGATAGGCTACTAGCAAAGGGGCACCTTCACCTATTAGAGCCACGACCGAGACCAAATCCACCACCCCCAAATTTTAAAGCTGATCTATACTGCAAATTCCATCAAGAGCAGGGACACTCAACCGATCGATGCTTAAGGTTGAGACATGAAATCCAGGATCTGATAGATAAGAAGGTAATATCTCAACCACCCACCAACCCGCCGAACATCACCAAGAATCTACTACCAAATCATCATGTGGTACCGCTACCCGGAGTTTACTATTTGGATAGTGAAGGAAGTTCTTTTGATCCATCAACATTAATCACTAAGTTGGGGTGCCCGAGGAAGTTTTATCAGATACTAGGAGATTCGAACATCTGCACTTTGGGCGAACTGACAGATAGAAACAAGGGAAAAGTGATAGAAAAGGCTCCCGCTGTGGATTGGTGGGCACCTGAAGATGACAACTCTATTTGCTATAAAGGGGATGATAGTCAGGACATCAATAAAGTTAAGGAGGATCTTTGGTATGAAAGTGAGAAAGAAGAAGAAAATCTAAAAGTCACTAAAACACAGGATGATCTTTGGTTTAAAGAAGAGGTCAGTCATTTAACGCTATCAGGAAGGCATTTCAAACCACACGAACTTGAGGAAGATCACTCAGGACAGGAATTGGATAAGGGAAAAGGGAAACTGAATGAGGAAGAAGAGGAAGATAGGGTCTTGAGACAGATGAAGAAGACACAAGCAAATATCACTATCTGGGGATTATTAATTGCTTCCAAGCGTCATAGACAAGCGGTCCTCGATGCTCTTAATCAATCTGATGTCTCCATCAACATCACCCTAAAAGATCTCATCGGCATGATCAATATGAGCTTGACTCTCGCTATCTCCTTTATTGAAGCTGACTTACCTCCTAGAGGACCCACTCACAACAAGCCCTTGCACATTACCGTCGAGTGTCTAGGAAATTCTTTTCCTGCTTGTCTCATTGATAATGGGTCTGCATTGAACGTATGCCCATTTTGAACAGCCAAAAGGATGGGGCTTGATGAATCACGTTTATACCATAAGAGCAAAAGGTAAGGGCCTATGACAATATTCAGCGAGCGGTTATGGGGATCATTTTTCTGAATCTCTCTATTGGGGCCGGGAAAAAGGAGGTAGAGTTCCAGATTATCGATATTCCTGCATCTTTCAATCTACTTCTGGGAAGGCCATGGCTGGACAGTTTGGGTGCTATTCCGTCAACCATCCATCATAAAGTCAAGTATATTTGAAAGGGTAAAGTTTGTGATGTTCTAGGGGATAGTTGGATACATGTGTCTGGAGCTTCATCTAGTGCCCCAATTTTAGAAGTACAAATGCAAGAAGAAGAGACAAGCTTGGGCTGGTTCGAATTCATCAATGTGATAGAAGATAGCAAGCCAAAAGAGTTTTTACTGCTTTACTTTGATCAGTATGCAAGTCCGTTGGTAGCCAGAATTATGAGAAAGATGGGGTTCTTCCCGGGGATGGATCAGGGTAAGAAGCACCAAGGATTGCCCGAGTTTCCAAACATTGTCACGCAAACGCATACCCGTGGGTTGGGATATCAGCCGACAAGGGAAGAAATGAAGAAAAAGAAAAAATTGGCCGATGCACCAATAGAACCGTACTCAAAGACTCTCAATGGATACTTTATCAAAGAAGGGGAGGATTTTCCATTTTGCGGTTTCCCGGAGCCCTGGTTGGATAAAGTGGAAAAATGTATGAAGCTGGGATTCGAGATTTTCTTTGCACATGACTTCTCTGACTATAAGGACCCTTACCTGCAAGTACCCACAAAATCCACCACTATTCAGGATTGGGTGCGCACTTTGGATGGCTTGGCAATGAAAGACCTGCTAGAAGAGGAACACAGAGGAATCAGAAAGGTTAGTACCAGGGAAAGTGTGAATAAAGATGGGAAAAACAAAGGTGAAGAAGGAAGCAAGGAAAAGGCAGAAAGAGAGAAGTCAGAACTTGGAAAAGAACCAGAGGAAGAAGAAATGGGAGAAATTACTTGGACAGGGGACCTGGAAGAATGCTTCATCACTGATCTTGGAGGAGAAAGCAAGAAGGAATGGGTCTTTGAGTCTAGTGATAGGTATCCTCCTCACCCAGAGTCTGTATTGGCCCAAATGAGGCATCTTTCAATTTCTATGTCTGTTGTAATTGCTCCCAAGAAAGTTAATGAGAATATGACTAATTCTGCTTACTCGACTGTGTATAATAATTGTGATGCATGTGATGAATGTGATGAAATACTGGATGAATTGCAAAAATTAATTCAAAAAGAAAATGAATCTGCATGTAAAATCATTGAAGGCACTTTAACGATTAAATTGGGAAATGAAGATAATCCACAAAATGTTTCTATTCGCTCCACACTTAGTAATGAGGAAAGCAAAGAGTTAATCAATTTATTAAATAAATTCAAAGATGTCTTTGCATGATCCTATGATGATATGCCAGGGATTGATCCAGAAATAGTCCAATATCATATTCCCCTCTTCCCAAACTCAAAACCAGTAAAGCAAAAATTGAGGTAAGTGAGGCCTGAATGGGCGCTAAAATTGAAAGAGGAAGTTGAAAAGCAGTTAGGAGCTGGATTCTTGATTGTCACTGTCACACCCCAAATTTCCAGACAATTAAATATTAATCAAGGGAAAACCCCTAAACCAATATCCAATTGTCCAATTATTAGAGGTGATCGCAAAGAAGAAAAAAAACACACAGTCTGAACAGGATAAAACTTAACTCCCAAACGCAATATACCAGTAAAATATCCAATCAAAAAGGATCAAAATTTAATGTTCCAAAATCATAATTAATCTCTAAAAAAAATTCAAACAATATCTGATAAAGTCAAATGACCCACAATGCCAAAATATAAAATACTAAAACTCTCAAATAAAATTTTAAAAGCTAATAAAGACTTCACACGTCTCCTATTATCAAATGCCACGAACTTCTCACTATCCCTGCAAATTCCGATCGGCTACGCTCCAAAAAGAACGCACCCGCGAGAAAAAAAAAACTCAACGGGTCAGTCACATGACTGGTATGAGTTAAATAAAACTAATTACACACAATCTTAGGGATCGTTCATAATCCCTTACACCAACACAACAATAATAAATAAAAGATCGGGTAGGAAAGTAGTTCCGCTCACATAACGGGACAAGGGGTAGTTTCCCTTTTATGTGACGGCAATATAGTTCCTACCCGAACTAGACTGAATAAATACTTACCCTTCTTAGCTATGGTAGGCCAATACCTGCAAACACATTAGTGGGCCTACCATCCTGCATAAATAGATGTTAGTAAAAAAAATCAAAAATCCTTCTTTAAATGGTATTTAAAAAAATGAATATATCTTCAAGAAGGAGTTGGAATTGGACAAAACTTAAAACATGAAAGATGTTCAGAATTAAATTTTCAAGGGAAGTCACGCGTCCCCGTTCATTAATTCTAAACACGTAAGTCAGAAATTAATTATTAAACTTCAGCTCATAGACACACGATATTCAGCAGATTCTGAAATTAAATCAAAACGGTGTCAAGATGACGTTTTTAGTAAAAGTGTAAAACACGAAAGTCGCTCGGATTGTCGTTTTACTTCAGGTTACGTGAAACGACCTTGAATTATGAAGTTAAGTGATCAAATTATCTAATTTACTAACCTGATCCAATTTATTATTAAATCACAACAACGTTTGCCGAAGATATTCTGGTACACATACAAGACTACATTTAAACTAACGGATACCCACATAAGTTGTTTGATATGACAAGGATTCGACTACAACAAAATATAATGAACTACAACACAATGGATAGCAACAATTTAAGCACCACATGTGTTTTAATTAATTAAACCTTATGTTCACCACTTCGGCCACCCATCCATGGTTCAGCCTACACATATATCCCATGTGTCTCCTAACGTAATACTAACTCCCACTCCGGTCCCAACTCCCATGGGGTATCACTGGGATTTGAGTCTACACCGAAAGGCTAGTACTTACGTTTTTGACGTCAATAAACAATGTCTAAATACACATGAAATAGACCAACAAGCCGGGCATAAGGCTTAAAATGAAAAGACGGGTCATCCACGTAGTCGCCGTCTAATCACACAAGACGGGTCATCCACGAAGTCGCCGCCTAAACTCATAAGGAGCAGTGGTGAACACACTAAAGGATTTTCTAATATTAATTCTAAAAAACTTCACATGAATGGTCTCACATTCACAAATTTATGAAACCCAACATTAGATGAGAATGCTTACATCTCAACGAAATTTCACGTTATATCATAATAACGAACACGAGTTTATCCCGACACATAAATCAATTTAGACATCCAATACGTTTTTAATCATATAAAAACTGCTACTGAAATTTAAATCTACAGCCCAAACGGTGCAGAATCAGGGAAAACTCATAACACAAAAAGTGTGCAGAATTGCGTTTTACACAAGGCACGCAGACAGAATGTTAAAATTCCAACCCACGAATTTACAATAATTTTCTAAAGTTTCTGCAACAGTGTGAAAAAAAAAAACGAACGAATTTCACATATATTGACTTGATTACTATGAATATCTCACATAGGGTTTTATCAACCTAACTATTCACCTAATTCTTGTCGAATACCCTAATATCATAATCACAAAGTCACAAGAAGGGAAAGAAAAAAAAATATAATCTAGATTACTTCACAATAACATGTATACATTACAAGGATGTAACCCTAACAATTATATTAACAAGTACTAATTTAATTTACTCCCATATACATATATACATACGTGTATATATATATACTAGGGTACACAAAATTTAACTCACATTGTTTGGAAAAAAAAATTGGCAACACAGTGTATACGCTCCGCGATTCCCCACGTGCCCACGAAGCCAAGACCGTTCTCCCTCTTCTCCCTTTTCTTCTTCTTCTTCTTCTTCTTCTTCTTCTTCTTCTTCTTCTCTCTCTCTCTCTCTCTCTCTCTTTACGGCTGTGAAAGAAAAAGGGGAATCACCTAACCCTATTACTTTATTATATAACTATACACATGAAACTCACCTAATATATTACTATATTAACACACACACCCGCACATTACTAACACACATACGCCAAACACACACACACACACACACGTGCACTATATTGGTAACAACTCAAAATTTGTTAATAAAGTTTCTTTAGGGTGTATGACACTCACACCAATTTTGGTATACTACCCACATAATAATACAAACAAACCAATAAAGTACCAATTAATTGCTATAAACTATTTAAAATAAAATGGGGTATTACATTATACACACCTCAAAGAAAATCTCGTCCCGAGATTTGAAACACGCACGAACACTACTCGAATAGCTCGGGATGTGACTTCCGAATCTTCTCCTCAAGTTCCCACGTAACGTCGTTAATTCTCTCACTCCATTGCACCTTCACAAGATGCACTACTTTCCTCCGCAAATACTTCACATCTCGATCGACAATAGTGATAGGTCGAACAACATACGTAAGATCATTATTAATCTCAAGCTCTGTCGGACGAACAATAAGTTCAGGATCTTTCACACATTTCTTCAACATGGATACATGGAACACATTATGAATTGCCGCCAATGCCGGTGGCAACAATACTCTATAGGCCAACTCTCCAACCTTTCCGACAATCTCATAAGGTCCTACAAACCTCGGAGCAAGCTTCCCCTTTTTACCAAAACGCATCACACCTCTCATTGGGGATACCTTCAAGAACACAAAATCTCCAACTTCAAATTCTACCCCCTTGCGCTTCCTATCAGCATAACTCTTTTGCCGACTCTGAGCAGTCTTAATCCTCTCTCGAATGACACTCACCTTCTCAGTAGTCTCCCGAACCATCTCCGGACCCAAAATAGGTACATCACCTACTTCCGCCCAACACACTGGAGATCTACACGGCCTCCCATACAACGCTTCGAAAGGTGCCATTCCTATACTAGAATGGTAACTGTTATTGTAAGCAAACTCTACCAATGGCAAGTGTTCTTCCCAACTACCACCGAGATCGAGAACACAAGCCCTCAACATATCCTCAAGGATCTGGTTAACCCTCTCAGTCTGCCCATCGGTCTGAGGGTGATAAGCAGTACTAAGATCTAACTGGGTCCCCATAGCGCGTTGAAAACTCTCCCAAAACTCTGTCACAAACAATGGATCACGATCAGACACAATCGAGACCGGAGTCCCATGCAAACGTACTATCTCCCGAATGTACAACTGTGCCAACTTGTCTACCGTACGATGTATACTAATAGGAATAAAATGTGCAGACTTAGTAAGCCGATCCACAATGACCCAAATCGACTCATTCCCCTTCTTGGACCTCGGTAACCCATCCATAAAATCCATGGAAATGCATTCCCACTTCCACACAGGTATTTCTAAGGGTTTCAACAAGCCAGACGGCTTCTGATGTTCCGCCTTCACCTGCTGACACACCACACACATAGAAACAAACTCTCCCACATCTCTCTTCATACCGTCCCACCAAAAGGTACGCTTCAAGTCATGATACATCTTAGTCCCACCAGGGTGAATAGTGTACCGAGATCGATGTGCCTCACTTAGAACTTCCTTCTTCAATTCTGCAATATCAGGCACACAAAGCCTACCTCGAAAACATAGACTCCCCTCTGAATCCACAGTCCAATCAGTCAGACATTCATCAAGCAAATCCACAATCAAATCATTAAGATGACTGACCAAAACTTTATCTGAACACTGCATTTGTCGAATCTTACTTACTAGGGTTGGCTGTACCAACAAACTTCCAATGTACGCCTTCTCACTCTCTCGCACTGGTTGAATATCATGAGAGATTAACACCTCAAGAGACTTCCACTCCCGAACCATCATAGAAGCCATCACGCTATATTTCCGGCTAAGCGCATCAGCCACTACATTTCCCTTCCCTGGATGATAAAGAATCTCAAAGTCGTAACTACTGATGAACTCGACCCATCTCTGTTGTCTCATGTTCAGCTCCTTTTGTGAGAATAAGTACTTGAGGCTCTTATGATCTGTATAAAGCTCAAATCTCTCTCCAAAGAGGTAGTGCCTCCACACCTTCAATGCAAACACGACCGCTGCCAACTCCAAGTCATGAGTAGGATACCTCCTCTCATGTGGCCTCAACTGTCTAGAAGCATACGAAACAACCTTCCCTTCCTGCATCAAAACACAACCCAAACCGGTCCCACTGGCATCCGTGAACACTACAAGTTTCCCAGTTTCAACCGGAATGGTCAAAATGGGTGCGGTGGTCAACCGCTACTTTAACTCCTTGAATGCTTGCTCACACTTATCTGTCCACAAAAACTTCACATTCTTACGTGTCAACTTTGTTAACGGTGCTGCTATGACTGAGAATTTTTCAATGAACCTTCTATAATACCGAGCTAACCCCAGGAAACTCCTCACCTCTGTAGGATTAGTAGGTTGCACCCACTCTTGAATTGCTGCTACTTTCTCAGGATCTACTGCTATTCCCTTAGCTGAAATAACATGTCCTAGAAATCTCACCGACGACTCCCAAAAATGGCACTTACTAAACTTGGCATATAACTTATGCTCTCGAAGTGTCTGCAGTACAACCTTCAAATGTTCTCTATGCTCCTCAAGAGTCCGAGAATAAACCAATATGTCATCGATGAAGACAACAACAAATCGGTCTAAATACGGCCTGAACACCCGATTCATCAAATCCATAAAGAATGCTGGAGTATTGGTCAACCCAAACGGCATCACCGAAAAGTCATACAATCCATACCGGGTACGAAAAGCTGTACGTGGAATACTCTCCTCCTCCACTCCCATTTGATGATATCCCGTCCTCAAATCCAACTGAGAAAAGACTGCTGCCCCCTTCAACTGGTCAAGAAGGTCATCAATCCTAGGCAACGGATATTTGTTCTTAACCGTCACCTTATTCAACTCTCTGTAATCTATGCACATACGCAGAGAACCATCATTCTTCGACACAAAGATAGCTGGAGCTCCCCATGGAGAATTACTGGGTCGTATGAACCTGAGTCATACACACCTCAAAAGGATTACTCTAATGGCTAAGGAAAGAAAACAACAAAGGATAATAGAATAATCAACAAAAGAAAGGAATTCAACGCACCCCTTCTGAAGCATCTCATCAAGTTGCTTCTTCATCTCTCCTAATTCCTTGGGTGCCATACGATATGCTGATTTTGAAATAGGTGAGGATCCAGGTAAAAGATCAATCCGAAACTCCACCTCTCTCTTAAGCGGTGGTCCAGGAATCTCCTGAAATATATCTTCAAAGTCGCATACCACCTCCACATCACTAATATCCTTCTTCGGTATCTCCACCGAATACAGAAAACTAGACATCACTAACTCTGCCCTGTCAGGATAAGTATGAGAGAAACGAGGCAAACCCGGAGTATCTATATGAATAGTCCTTTTAGCACAGTCTAAGGTGACATGATTCTTCCTAAGCCAATCCATACCCAAAATAATGGAGAACCCCTTGAAACCCAACACAATCAAATCAACAAGAAATGTCCTATCCACAAAGTCTATCACAAAATCTTTACACTGTTCATATAAGGTAACAGACCCTCCTAGAGGTGTTTCTACGCATACAGGCACAAGTAAAGGAGTCACAGGAATACCCTCTCTCAAAACAAACTGACGAGAAATAAAAGAATGAAATGCACCCGTATCAAACAAAACACGAACACTGGAATGAAAAAGTTTGAGACTACCTTGCACATTCTCATTGCCTGGCATCACTGCAAATGCTCTAACAGGAGCTGCCTGATTGTTCTGGGGCTTATTTGGACAATACTTAGCAATATGCCCTGGTATCCCACAATTATAACACAGCTTAGAAGTTACAACCATCTCCATTCCCGTTGGTGGTGCTCCAATTTGAGGCACTGGTGGGCGGAACCCAATCTGCGGCTGCGGGACCTGCTGACGATAGCCCTGGAAGCCCTGATTATTTTGACCTCCCTGCCCATTCCACTGACGGTTCTGATTCCTGAAATTTCCTTGGTTCTGCGGGAAGTACTGACCTCTATTACCATGCCTCTGGTTCTGTTGGCCCTTCTGCCCTTGGTCGTAAGGCTTGTATCGATTCCCACTCTTTCCCCCATCCTTCTGCTGAGACTGGGAACGGTTATCTCTCGATGACTCTGCTGCCTTAGCTCTTGCAGATTTCTCTGCCTGGAACTTCTGCTCTTTCTTTTCAAATTTCAGGGCCAAATCCACTATCTTACTAAATGGCTCACCCTCTGCCGCTAACACTGACTTGGAGAGGTAATGTCCCAATCCATCAATGAATTTCTCATTCTTCTTCTCCTCGGTATCAATGAGATATGGAGCATAGTAAGAAAGTTCATTAAATTTTCTCACGTACTCCATCACAGACATGGTACCCTGTGTAAGATCTTGAAACTCTCTAGCCAATTGTGACTGCACTGCTCTAGGAACAAAACTCTCTTCAAATTCAACCTTAAACTGCTCCCATGTCATTTCTGCCACATCATATTGAGCCCGCACAGACTCCCACCATGACAAGGCCGCACCCTCCAACTGCTGAGATGCCAACTCTTGCTTCTGCACCTCTGTCAGCTGCATCCGCTCAAATACAAATTCACACTTGCGAACCCAAGCATGTGCTGCCAGCGGACCCTTATCCCCATCAAATGTTTGCCCGCCGATAGAAATAAAATCCTTATTCCTTTTAGCGAACGGGTCACCCTGGTTTCCCTGCTGATTGTTCTGCACAGCTTGGAGAATCTGGTTCATCATAGCCCCCACGTCAACCTGAACTAAGTTGGAATTTCCTGCTCCAACTCCTCCAGAACTCTCACCACCTCCAGCCTGAGCTCCATGACGGGTATTGTAGCCTCCAGCCATAACCTTCATAAGACAACCACACATACATGAATATCTGACACAAACTCATTCATTGTAATTAACAACCCATTCACCACATTCCGAAGATCACCTAGACACTCTCTAGTATAGGGTAACCTGAGGCTCTGATACCAAACTGTCACACCCCAAATTTCCAGACAATTAAATATTAATCAAGGGAAAACCCCTAAACCAATATCCAATTGTCCGATTATTAGAGGTGATCGCAAAGAAGAAAAAAAACACACAGTCTGAACAGGATAAAACTTAACTCCCAAACGCAATATACCAGTAAAATATCCAATCAAAAAGGATCAAAATTTAATGTTCCAAAATCATAATTAATCTCTAAAAAAAATTCAAACAATATCTGATAAAGTCAAATGGCCCACAATGCCAAAATATAAAATACTAAAACTCTCAAATAAAATTTTAAAAGCTAATAAAGACTTCACACGTCTCCTATTATCAAATGCCACGAACTTCTCACTATCCCTGCAAATTCCGATCGGCTACGCTCCAAAAAGAACGCACCCGCGAGAAAAAAAAACTCAACGGGTCAGTCACATGACTGGTATGAGTTAAATAAAACTAATTACACACAATCTTAGGGATCGTTCATAATCCCTTACACCAACACAACAATAATAAATAAAAGATCGGGTAGGAAAGTAGTTCCGCTCACATAACGGGACAAGGGGTAGTTTCCCTTTTATGTGACGGCAATATAGTTCCTACCCGAACTAGACTGAATAAATACTTACCCTTCTTAGCTATGGTAGGCCAATACCTGCAAACACATTAGTGGGCCTACCATCCTGCATAAATAGATGTTAGTAAAAAAAATCAAAAATCCTTCTTTAAATGGTATTTAAAAAAATGAATATATCTTCAAGAAGGAGTTGGAATTGGACAAAACTTAAAACATGAAAGATGTTCAGAATTAAATTTCCAAGGGAAGTCACGCGTCCCCGTTCATTAATTCTAAACACGTAAGTCAGAAATTAATTATTAAACTTCAGCTCATAGACACGCGATATTCAGCAGATTCTGAAATTAAATCAAAACGGTGTCAAGATGACGTTTTTAGTAAAAGTGTAAAACACGAAAGTCGCTCGGATTGTCGTTTTACTTCAGGTTACGCGAAACGACCTTGAATTATGAAGTTAAGTGATCAAATTATCTAATTTACTAACCTGATCTAATTTATTATTAAATCACAACAACGTTTCCCGAAGATATTCTGGTACACATACAAGACTACATTTAAACTAACGGATACCCACATAAGTTGTTTGATATGACAAGGATTCGACTACAACAAAATATAATGAACTACAACACAACGGATAGCAGCAATTTAAGCACCACATGTGTTTTAATTAATTAAACCTTATGTTCACCATTTCGGCCACCCATCCATGGTTCAGCCTACACATATATCCCATGTGTCTCCTAACGTAATACTAACTCCCACTCCGGTCCCAACTCCCATGGGGTATCACTGGGATTTGAGTCTACACCGAAAGGCTAGTACTTACGTTTTTGACGTCAATAAACAATGTCTAAATACACATGAAATAGACCAACAAGCCGGGCATAAGGCTTAAAATGAAAAGACGGGTCATCCACGTAGTCGCCGTCTAATCACACAAGACGGGTCATCCACGAAGTCGCCGCCTAAACTCATAAGGAGCAGTGGTGAACACACTAAAGGATTTTCTAATATTAATTCTAAAAATCTTCACATGAATGGTCTCACATTCACAAATTTATGAAACCCAACATTAGATGAGAATGCTTACATCTCAACGAAATTTCACGTTATATCATAATAACAAACACGAGTTTATCCCGACACATAAATCAATTTAGACATCCAATACATTTTTAATCATATAAAAACTGCTACTGAAATTTAAATCTACAGCCCAAACGGTGCAGAATCAGGGAAAACTCAAAACACAAAAAGTGTGCAGAATTGCGTTTTACACAAGGCTGGCGGACAGAATGTTAAAATTCCAACCCACGAATTTACAATAATTTTCTAAAGTTTCTGCAACAGTGTGAAAAAAAAAAACGAACGAATTTCACATATATTGACTTGATTACTATGAATATCTCACATAGGGTTTTATCAACCTAACTATTCACCTAATTCTTGTCGAATACCCTAATATCATAATCACAAAGTCACAAGAAGGGAAAGAAAAAAAAATATAATCTAGATTACTTCACAATAACATGTATACATTACAAGGATGTAACCCTAACAATTATATTAACAAGTACTAATTTAATTTACCCCCATATACATATATACATACGTGTATATATATATACTAGGGTACACAAAATTTAACTCACCTTGTTTGGAAAAAAAAATTGGCAACACAGTGTATACGCTCCGCGATTCCCCACGTGCCCACGAAGCCAAGACCGTTCTCCCTCTTCTCCCTTTTCTTCTTCTTCTTCTTCTTCTTCTTCTCTCTCTCTCTCTCTCTCTCTCTCTCTCTCTCTTTACGGCTGTGAAAGAAAAAGGGGAATCACCTAACCCTATTACTTTATTATATAACTATACACATGAAACTCACCTAATATATTACTATATTAACACACACACCCGCACATTACTAACACACATACGCCAAACACACACACACACGTGCACTATATTGGTAACAACTCAAAATTTGTTAATAAAGTTTCTTTAGGGTGTATGACACTCACACCAATTTTGGTATTCTACCCACATAATAATACAAACAAACCAATAAAGTACCAATTAATTGCTATAAACTATTTAAAATAAAATGGGGTATTACAGTCACCGAGTATCTAGAATGGGTTGCTACTATTTTACCAGTCCCAAAAAAAGATGGTCGCGCTAGGGTTTGTGTAGATTTCTGGGATTTGAATAGAGCCATCCCTAAGGACGATTTCCCTTCACCCCACATTGATGTGTTAGTAGACAATACGGCAGGATATGAACTCTAATCTTTCATGGATGGGTTCTCAGGGTACAACTAGATATTAATGCCACGTAAGGATAGGGAAAGACTACCTTTATCACACCCTGGGGGACTTATTGTTATAGAGTTATGCCATTTGGGCTTAAGAACACGGGGGCAACTTTTAAAAGAGCCGCCACCACCCTACTACATGACATGATCCATAAAGAAGTAGAGGTGTACGTGGATGACATGATAGTGAAGTGCAAAAAGAGGGAAGGGCACTTAAAGGCTTTAAGGAAATTCTTTGAGAGGTTAAGAATATTCAGAATTAAACCCGCAGAAATGTACTTTTAGGGTCACCATGGGAAAATTGTTGGTGTTTTTGATTACACAGAGGGGGATTGAGGTAGATCCAACCAAAATTCAAGCCATAACCGAAGTGCCGTCACCCCAAAATGAGAAGGAGTTGAGGGGATTCTTAGGAAGAATACAGTTTATCAGCCATTTCAAAGCCAAACTCACCATGACCTGTGACCCACTATTCAAGTTGTTGAGGAAAGGGGAAAAGTTTGAATGGGATGACCAATGCCAGAAAGCCTTCAAAAAGATCAAAACTTACCTTCAAAACCCACCTGTCCTATCGCCTCCCAAGCCTGGGAATCCTTTATTGCCATATCTATCTGTTACCGAGAATTCCATGGGGTGCATGCTGGCCCAAGAAGAGGAATATGGGCATGTGGAGAAAGCCATATACTACCTAAGCAAGAGAATAACCGAGTATGAGTTGAACTATTCGCCGTTGGAGAAAGCATGTTGGGCTTTGGTGTGGTGTACATGTCGCCTTAGACATTACATGTTAGCCTTCCCTGTCACCGTAATATCCCCAATGGACCCACTCAAATACCTCTTTGAAAAACCTGCCTTAACCAGGATGATCACAAACTGGACCATGATGCTGGCCGAATTTGATATTAGATATATCACTTCCAAATCTGTCAAAGGGAGAGCCGTCGCTGAATACTTAGCTGACCTTGCCATAGAATTCGAAGAAAGAGGAGAATTTAAGTTTCCTGATGAGGAGGTGATGAAAGTACATGAAGACCTGTGGAGAATGTATTTTGATGGAGCAGCCAATCAGGTAGGATACGGGGTTGGAATCATCCTCATATCACCTAATGGGGCTGATGTTGTCAATATCAAGATATAAAAAGTGTTCTTTACTTTTCAAAAGATTTGTAGTGTGAAAGCAAAGGTCGAACCCACAGGGATTGGTTAACTACAGCGACTCAATTTTAAAACCTAACTTTAGTTAATTATGAAAACGGATTTTGATTTGATTTTAATTAAACTAATAACAATAAAAATAAATCTAAACTATGAAAGCAATTAAAAGTCTTTTTGTAAATATGTAAAGGGAACCTAGGATTACAACTCCACCACTAGCTTCATAATAGGAATATTTATGAATTACTTTAGCCTATTAAGTTGGATGAATATGGGGAATTGTGGCTACAAGCCCAATTCCTCCGTCAAGAAAATAATCATGGTTCAAGCACCAACATATTCCATCTTCGGTTAGCAGGAATTATCCCACACTAAACTAGGGTTGTGACATAATTCGTCTAATCTAGGCATGGATTATTCGGATACTTGATAGCACAAATCAATAAAGCACCATCACATGTAAATAATCTAAACAAGCACAACGAGCATAGATCATTGAGCACATCACAGTCAAAATAGATCTAAGACAAGAATAAACTTTGAAAGCAATGATTTAATCAATAGAAGTACGATTTATTTATAAAAATCCTCAGAACATGTGACTGTCATCCATACATAATAAAACTAAAATAAAAACATAAAATACTCCCTATTACTCGACTAGGGCTTCATTGAAACCCTAGATCTTTGTCTAGGCTGCCATGGAAGTGGAGATCGGCAAGTAGTTGATGGAGGAGGCCATGGAAATCCTTGGTCTTCTTCTTCTTCTCCTTGCTTTTCCCTCTTCAAGGGCTAGAATTTCAGTCTATATGGCTGTATGTGTATGTATGTATGGGTGTGTATAATAATAGTCCAACCCTTAATTTGAAGTAAAATAGGGTATATATAGATTTACAACAAGTTTTTGGAAGCTTTCCTAACCCGAAACGAACTGAAACTGATATATTTTACAGTCTGGACGTCATTCAGCAGTTTCGTTTGCACAGGAGTCTTCAGTATACTGGAATACGCAAGTTTGATTTTTACACATGTCGCTCGAGCGCGACAATTGGCACCTCGCGCGCTCGGATCGCGCGAGCAAATTCTGGATTCTCGCGCGCGCGGCTCGCGCGCGCGAACTGGCTTTTTCAGCTTCGTTTCTTCTGCTTTTTCACCCTGTTTAGCCTGATATACTTGATTTCTTCCAAAACCTGTCAGAAAATAGAAAACGTAGTAAAAATATACAAAAACAGGATAAAAAGATACTAACAAATGCTTGTTAAGGCGTATAAATAGGATTTGTTCTCTCCCGATCACACCCCCAAACCTACATTTTGCTAGTCCTCGAGCAAAACTAAAATAAAAACTAAATACTACTCTAAGTACTACTCTATTTTCGCATGGATCACGATTGCATTTAGCGTATGCAATAAGCCTTTTAAACCCCTAGGTGTCCCTAGTCGGACGAGTGAAGTCTCGTGAGGGTTCTCGTCAACAAGGCTCCCACAACCATTTTTATTAACTTGAAAATTTAAAAAGTTTTATTAAAAAGAAAAACATAACATTCAATACTCCTTATTATAAAACAATGATTCGAAATAGAATAATGAACAAGGAGAAACAGAATCAAACGTTCACCTATATCATGAGAAACAATCAAGTGTATACAATGTAAGAATCAATATAGTTCCTCATAAGATTGCACGTGTGTGATGTGATAGTCAAATGAACACGCGTATGTCATGAACATGGAATATAACTCGGATAACCATCTAACTATGCTTTGACTACAAATCTCACAATGTCAATTACACTCTAAAATGAAACACTCAGAAATATGTGTAATTTTTCTAGTATACGTGAGCAAAGGAATTATGTTTTCAAGACGAATAATGCTCACATACGACACGAAAAAGACGCATAACCTGAAAGAACAGTAGTCTCATGGATAGGATGCCAACAATCAAGAAAAATTACTCATTACCATGTTTTAATCCCCCTCCCATCGTTTACATAACAAAACCATGTTTCCTAGGATCAATTAGGACTTTTCAAAGGTTGTAACGTGGCTCAGGTAATAAAAGAGGATAGAAATTATTAATTGGGTAGGTTTACGAATGGCATTGTAAGGCATGTTCGATCTCTTTCATTCTTCTTCTACAAACTTTCATCTTCTCTTTCTCTTCATTCCTTTTCATCCATTTTTCTTCTTTTCTTTCATTTTTCAACCTTTCTCTTCTTTATTTTGTTTCTTTTTCCTTTTTCTTTTCTTGCTTCTCAAATGATTATTCATCGAATACCAAGCAACTACCCCAATAGCATCTTATTTTGTTCTTCTTCTCAATCAACACATCGCCTTAATACTACTAAAAGTTGATCACTCTTCCAGTGGTATACTCCAAGTTGATCAGGTTGGAGCTTTTAAAGAGGATAATGGTGAACATAGAAAAAGAGGCATTGTAACGGCTCAAAGGGCGAACTAAGGAAATTTTATCTTTTATTGGCCGATAGTAAACAAAGAAGGCCTAAAATCATTTCCTAGGGTTATATGGTTCTTCAATGTTTACAATGTAAGATTATTTAGCATGGTAACAAATATTTTAACTTGACTATCAACCAAAACAAGAATAATGAGACTAAACAACAAGTAGATGCGCTATTTTAATGAAATTCGACAAACACAATGTATTTATAACCATCTAAAAAGAAAAGATAGGCTCAAAAGCTCACCGGGCTTAGTCTCCACCATGTGTTATCTAGAAATCTGAATCATATTATAGTTCACATCAAACATGTATTCAAGCGACTACGTGCAGTGCATAAGTTTATGTGCAAAACTATGATATAAAACTACGATTCGAACGATACATAACTTAAAATGTCATATCATAACTTCAGCAAATGTTTAATCACATCTTCCCTTGTTTACCTATCTATAACAATCATAGTTACATAACAAGAAGTATCAAATCAATATTGCAAAAACGTCGGTAACATCGTTTATTTAAACACACTTATTGAAAAATTTTAAATTTTAAAATTTTGCATAAAATAATGTGCATGTGTGCATACCCCCAAACCTAAACCGTTCATTGTCCCTAATGAAACAATAAAATGAAAGAAAGGAGAGTAGGTAAGGAAGGAACGATAATACCTCAATCTCGGCATAGACAAACATGTAAATGTATAAAAATATGGCGATAGAGTTCAAATGTACCTGTTAATACTAGATAAACGAAAAGAAACTAACAAAAGAATATTAAAAGTAAATGAAAACTAAATATGGAATATAAATCTAAAAACTAAGCTAAACTAAACTAAACGAGCAAATGGAAAAGAAATAAAACGAAAAAGTATAAATGTAACAAGGAAAACAACAACACGAACTAAACTGAACCAAATTAACAAAAACTGAAAAGAAACACAAATAAAATAGGTAGGGGGAAAGATATAGAAAACAAAAGGAAAAAAAAAAAAGGAAAATGGGGAATCGCGCGAGCGGCCGTCGCGCGCGCGAATTCCCAAATATATATATATATTTTTTTAAATTCTCGCGCCAGCGAGCCACCTCGCGCCCGCGAAATTAGGCACGAGAAAAAGCTGAGGCATCATATAAGAAAAAGAAAAAAAATTCCACTAAGTCACAAACTCGCGCCAGCGGACCGCGCGAGCGAGCCGCGCGCGCGAGTTCAGTTTTTTCCATTTTGTGGCTAAAATTATGTATATAATATTAAAATAAATTAATTCTGACCCCCAAACCTGTCCAGAAAACTCTAAAACTGACCAAAACGACTAAAAAACGACCAAAAACAAAGAAAACAGACGAAATTAAGCTTGGGTTGCCTCCCAAGATGCGCTAACTTTTACGTCTTCAGCTAGACCGTTCTAGCTCAAGACTCACGGAGGCCGTAAATCGGAGTTTGTACCCCTTAAGACGTCAGGAAGAGCCCGATGGTAAGTTGAAAGCATGTCGCTTCGAATTAATTCAATCGACGGTTCATCCTGATTAAGGTCAAGTCGATTTTTCACCTTTTGAGTAAATTCATCGTGAGAGTCTGTTGTATTCAAATTCATCCGCTCATCACTCACCATATTATTCCCCTCATTGATATTTATTATTTTATTAGGTTCAACAGTTCTTCTAATTTCATTACCTTCCACATGTTGATAATCATCGTCTTTAGGAGGTTGATCAGCAGCATTAAAAATATTTAATTTTAATTTTATATTCCCGAACGACACTTTCATCACCCCTGTTCTACAATTGACACGTGCGTTGGCCGTGGCTAAGAATGGACGACCAAGAATAACAGGAGTGTATTTTCTAGCATCTAGCACCGGTTCGGTGTCAAGGACCATAAAATCAACAGGATAAAAACATTGATCAACTTTAACTAAGACGTCTTCGACGACTCCCCTAGGTACTTTAACAGAACAATCCGCTAATTGAATAGTAGCGGCTGTAGGTTTAAGTTCACCTAAACCTAGTTGTTTGTAGACGTGGTAAGGTAAAAGATTAACACTAGCTCCTAAGTCAAGGAGAGCCCGATGAATGATAGTGTCACCTATGAGACATGAAATCGTAGGCGTACCGGGATCCTTATACTTCGGAGGAGCGTGTTGAAAAACTGAACTTACTTTTTCCGTGAGGAAGACCTTTTTAGGAGTATGACTGCGTATTTTGCGCTTTTGTGTACAAAGGTCTTTAAGACATTTAGCGTAAGCGGGAAATTGTTTTATCACATCGAGGAATGGAATATTTATTTTAACTTGTTTAAACACCTCGAGTATATCCTCAAGTTTTGATTTTTTCTTTGAAAAATTAGACGGTTCCTCAACATTGGGTGGAAAAGGTAACTTTGGAACATAGTTAGTTGGGACCGGTTCTTTATCTTTCTTATTTTGACTCGTCTCCTCACCCTCTTCTTTATTCGATTTAATGTCATTTTTGATCCAGAATCTTAACAACTTCATCTTCCCGAATAGTCGTCCTAGTCTATATAGCGTTTATTTGTTCACTCGACCCCTTAATCTCATATTGTCCCTTAGGGTTTTGAATAGTTTGCGCAGGAAACTTCCCCTCGTTCCTACGACTCATTGTATTCGCTATTTGCCCAATTTGGGACTCAAGCTTCGCAATGGATTGTGTGTGAGAGTGCACTACTTGTGTTTGTGCTTGGACTTGAGTTTCAATATTCTTAAGGGAAGCCAACACCGTCTCCTCAAAAGCGTTAGTCCTTGGGGGGGTTAGGTTTAGGAGGTGGGTGTTGGTATTGATTTTGTTGAAATTGGGGTCGATAAGTGTTAGGAAGATTATTCGACCTAGGCGTATAATTATTTTGTGGGAATTGTTGCATAGCATTTACGTGTTGCTCCACAAATTCGGGAAATTGAGATGCCGATGGGCATGCAAAGATATTATGTGACGGTTCAGAACATAATGCACATACTTCTGAAGAAGGTGGAGTGGACCTAATTCCCATCCTCATAAGTTGGTCAAGTTTTCTATTTAATTCTTGTATCTCAATCGATTGACTCGACTCGACTTTCACCTCTCGCTTAGGATGAAGGTATCCCTCAGAACGAACTGACACAGTCTGATGCATCGAGTTCTCGCTTAAAGTTTCAAAAATTTTCCAGGCCTCGTCGGCGCTTTTGTGTAGGAAGGTACCCGCACAAACGGCATCGACGGTATTCCGAATAGAGGGAATAAGTCCCTCGTAGAACACCTGAACCAATTGCCACTTAGGAACCTGATGATGTGGACACGAGCGTAATAATTCTTTAAATTTCTCCCAAGTGTCATAAATCGTCTCCCCATCTTGCATTACAAAATTGGTTATGGATTTCCTTATCTGATTTGTACGCATAATAGGAAAAAACTTTTGTAAAAACGCGGTGTGCAAGGCTTCCCATGTTTTAATTGTGTTTGGCTCAAGTGATTGAAGCCAATGCTTCGCTTTGTCTTTTAAAGAGAATGGAAAGAGCCGCAATTTTAACTCATCATCAGTTAGATTTTGGATTTTCAAAGTAGAGCATATATCCTGACAATCTCCTAAGTGTTGATATGGATCTTCATTTAGACAACCATGGAAAGAAGGAAGTAGCGAGATCGTAGACGATTTTATCTCAAAGTGAGATGCTATCGCCTCCGGTAATTCGATACCGGCTTGTGGCGTGTAAGTAGTAGGAATAAAATAATTTATAAGTGGAGGTGGTGGCGGTATATTAAGATTATTCATATTAGCACCATCGTTTTGATTGTTATTGTTATTTCCACCGTCAGCCATTTTAATCGGTTCGATTTTAAAAGTTCGAGTTTTCCTTAACCGTTCACAGGTACTTTGAATTTTGGCCTCAAACAACGACGACGGAATCGGAGGTGATTCGTCGTCTTGCAACCCAGCTCTAGAAGCTTGGGTTGTGGACTTACTAGTTCTTAAGGTACGTTCAAGTTCAAGATCGAAAGATTTTAAATCTGGTTTATTTGAACGTGTACCCAACATAAACTAAAATAAACTAAAAATAAAGACTGACTCAACAAAAGAAATTAGAAACAATCACGCAAATAAGACAACAAGCAAGCACACAGTACTACTATGATGCATGTAAATTATCCTGTAATGCAATGACCGCGTCAAGCCCAGCGCCCTGGGTTTCCTAGCTAATGCAGTGTTCACTCCACAACTAACCTAATGCAAGTAATTACGTCTCAGCGCCCTGACTTACAGTGATTTGATGCAAAGTTAAAGCGAGCAATTTACCTAATTTTTATTTATTTTATTTGCGTAAGCTCCTTTAATGTAATTAGCTACTCCACTCGGACACGTTGGAATTTGATGACTCGAAAACCTATAAAATAAAAGAACAAGTTAGTAATTTAAAACAAAAACGGAAAATAAGAAGAATAAAAACTAATCTAATATTTACGAATTAACTAAACTAAGATTATAAAATTAAAGGTAGTAATGCAATCCCCGGCAACGGCGCCAAAAATTGATGTTGTCAATATCAAGATATAAAAAGTGTTCTTTACTTTTCAAAAGATTTGTAGTGTGAAAGCAAAGGTCGAACCCACAGGGATTGGTTAACTATCAATTTCAAAACCTAACTTTAGTTAATTATGAAAACGGATTTTGATTTGATTTTAATTAAACTAATAACAATAAAAATAAATCTAAACTATGAAAGCAATTAAAAGTCTTTTTGTAAATATGTAAAGGGAACCTAGGATTGCAACTCCACCACTAGCTTCATAATAGCAATATTTATGAATTACTTTAGTCTATTAAGTTGGATGAATATGGGGAATTGTGGCTACAAGCCCAATTCCTCCGTCAAGAAAATAATCATGGTTCAAGCACCAACATATTCCATCTTCGGTTAGCACGAATTATCCCACACTAAACTAGGGTTGTGACATAATTCGTCTAATCTAGGCATGGATTATTCGGATACTTGATAGCACAAATCAATAAAGCACCATCACATGTAAATAATCTAAACAAGCACAGCGAGCATAGATCATTGAGCACATCACAGTCAAAATAGATCTAAGACAAGAATAAACTTTGAAAGCAATAATCTAATCAATAGAAGTACGATTTATTTATAAAAATCCTCGGAACATGTGACTGTCATCCATACATAATAAAACTAAAATAAAAACATAAAATACTCCCTATTACTCGACTAGGGCTTCATTGAAACCCTAGATCTTTGTCTAGTCTGCCATGGAAGTGGAGATCGGCAAGTAGTTGATGGAGGAGGACATGGAAATCCTTGGTCTTCTTCTTCTTCTCCTTGCTTTTCCCTCTTCAAGGGCTAGAATTTCAGTCTATATGGCTGTATGTGTATGTATGTATGGGTGTGTATAATAATTGTCCAACCCTTAATATGAAGTAAAATAGGGTATATATAGATTTACAACAAGTTTTTGGAAGATTTCCTAACCCAAAACGAACTGAAACTGATATATTTTACAGTCTGGACGTCATTTAGCAGTTTCGTTTGCACAGGAGTCTTCAGTATACTGGAATACGCAAGTTTGATTTTTACACATGTCGCGCGCGCAGGTCGCGCGAGCGCGACAATTGGCACCTCGCGCGCGCAGATCGCGCGAGCGAATTCTGGATTCTCGCAAGCGCGGCTCGCGCGCGCGAACTGGCTTTTTCAGCTTCTTTTCTTATGCTTTTTCACCCTGTTTAGCCTGATATACTTGATTTCATCCAAAACCTGTCAGAAAATAGAAAACGAAGTAAAAATATACAAAAACAGGATAAAAAGATACTAACAAATGCTCGTTAAGGCGTATAAATAGGATTTGTTCTCTCCCGATCAGGGGCCCCTACCCCGTTGGCTGTTAAACTTACGTATAACTCAACCAACAACACGGAAGAATACGAAGGATGCATAATTGGGATGGAAGCAGCCTTAGCCTTAAAAATTGAGGAGATTGATGCTTTCGGGGACTCGAATCTGATAATATTGTAGGTGAGGGGTAATTGGAGAATAAAGCATGAGAAATTGAGACCTTACCATGAATACCTGGAGATCCTGAAAGTGCAGTTTAGAAAAATCTCATTCTATTAGCTTCCTCGTGAGGAAAACTAGCTGATTCTTTAGCAACCTTGGCCTTAATGATCCAAATCCCTATAGGAGTTACCATGATTCCCCTGTCCATAGAAGAGAGAACCCGGCCCTCATTTCAGACAATCGCAGCCATTAAAGGAGAAGAAGAGATAGAAGTACCGTGGTATATGGATGTTTGGAGTTTCATTAAGAAAGAAAAGTACCCTGAAGGGGTGTCAGAAAAAGATAAGAAGGCGATCCAGAGGTTTTTAGCTCAGTTTGTGATTTATGCGGGAAAGTTATGGAAAAAGTCCTATACCGGTTATAACCTAGAATGTCTATATAGAAGGGAAGCGAGAAAAATGATGGAAGAAGTACATGAAGGAGTCTATGGGCCCCACATGAATGGACACATGTTGGCCAAAAAGATAATTCGATAGGGATACTATCGGATAACTCTGGATAAGGATTGTTGTAAGTATGTTAGGAAATGTCATAAATGTCTGATCTATGCAAATCTTATGCATACCCCACCTTCCCAACTTTACAACATAACCACCCCTTGGCCGTTCCCTGTGTGGGGTATTGATATCATCGGGGAAGTAGTCCCAAAAGCTTCAAATGGACACCGGTACATAATCGTGGCAATAGATTATTTCACCAAATGGGTGGAGGCGACATTGTATGCAACTCTGAAAGCTAAGGATGTGGCAAATTTTATCAAGAAGAACATAGTCTGTAGATACGGGGTGCCAAATGAGCATATTTCTGACCATGGGAGCCACTTTCAGGGAGAAGTTATCCCACTCTTAGAGAAGTATAGGATTACCCACCACCAATCCTCACCATACAGATCCCAGACGAATGGAGCAGTAGAAGCTGCAAACACGAATGTAAAGTTAATCCTGGGGAAGATGACAGATACATACAGGGATTGGCATGAGAAGTTACCATTTGCTTTATAGGGATACCAAACTTCCGTAAGGACTTAAACAGGGGCTACGCCCTATTCATTAGTCTATGGGATGGAAGGTGTCCTCCCAGTTGAGGTCGAAATACCATCTTTGAGAGTCTTGGCGGAGTGCAAGGTAACCGAACTTGAGTGGCTGCGGGGGAGATATGAGGAATTGATGCTATTGGATGCTATAAATCACACTCGGGGATATCAGAAAAGGATAACTCGTGCATTCAAAAAAAAGGTTCGCCAAAGGAAGCTTACTGAGGGTGACCTGGTTCTCAAAGAACTTAAAGCGCCCGTTTATGACCCCCGAGGAAAATTCAAACCCAACTGGGTCGGACCATATATCATTAAGACACTCCTCTCCGGAGGAGCTGCCTATCTCATGGACCTAGACAGAGTTGAGTTTAAACATCTAAATCAACCTCGATCGCCTCAAGAAATATTTTTCTTAAGACCTTGTCATTTCAAAACCTCCAGAGTTGATGAACTACGCTTGACCTGATTCCCGCTAGAGAGCCAAGCAGGATTTGTCAGAAGTTTTAGAATCTTGTTTTTTTCCCTTTCTACCTAGAAGCTATTCCCCGACCAAAGTCTGAATCTTAATAAAGTACTCGGCAGTGGGAACAACTAAAGAAGGGACCCTCTGGAAAGGAGCCGACACTCTGTCATGCCAAGCCTCGGCAAATAATCTCATGGTAGAAGGGCGCAGAGTGGGGCTCCTAAAAAAATCTACAATAATAATGTCTGGGACATCCTGAAGCAAACCAAACTGGCAAACCACCTGTCTGGGGATGTAAAAAGTGGTAGCATGCAGACCAGGTAGCCAAACCCCCGGATGCCCGGGAAGCCGCACAGTGACAGAGCAGTAAGTCCATCAGGGGCACACCCAACGAATGTCCCCACAACATAGGCTTTGAAGCCAAGTAAGCCAGCCGTCAACCATGCAACAAAGGAAATGAACATCCAGGCGATCATAGGGAAGCAATCTCCCAGCAGGAGAGTGAGCGAAGAGGCCTAAACGCTCGAGAAGCCAGATCTGCAAAACATGAGGTGACCTTAAAAGCAACATTGATCCGGTGCTCTGTGCATGATCCAAACCCAGTAAGGTTTCTCCTAGAACAAGCATGATAGCACTCCGTATCTCTCGAAGACCACAAACAATAGGGATAAGGATGTCGGAGGAAGACTAGAATAGGAAATGGGAGAGCATAGCCAAAGAAAGGGCACTGTGTCTAATAATCTGATACCCTCCGTCATTCAGATCGCCAATGGGAGCATTAATAGAAGAAAGGCGATCAAAGTCAATATGCCAGTCGTGAACAAAAGAGCTGGCAGTACCCCGGTAAATACAAAGAAGAGCCGCTAGATCTTGGATGTACCCTGCCTGTATCTGGGGAATGATCAAATTAGCATAAGGGTCGGTATAGAGAATGGCACTAAATTCCTCGAAGAGTGGACAAACCTCCTCATGGCCGAATCGGAAGACATGCAAAGAGGGGTCCCAATATACGATAACAGGTCGAAGTAAGCTCTTGTCTAGAGCCATATGGCGGAATGCAAAGAGGTCTGTCAATCTGTGACACTTGAAGTTGAGTTGGTCAATGCTGGAAAGAGAATCCATCCACGGGTATAGAATGTC
Source organism: Hydrangea macrophylla (assembly GCA_033977485.1). Lineage (NCBI taxonomy): Eukaryota > Viridiplantae > Streptophyta > Magnoliopsida > Cornales > Hydrangeaceae > Hydrangea > Hydrangea macrophylla. Next base: position 15,242,909 of record CM066992.1, read on the forward strand.
AGAACTTATGGGAGGTATGAAGAAGGAGAGTGAGTATAGAACAAGAATTTGAATGAGGAAGAGGAAAAGGGACCTTAGGAGCTTCAAATGAGCATAAAATGGGCAAATAGAACTTTATATAAGAGAAATAGCACAAACTGGCACTCGATGAAAAACGGCGGCAGTCAGTAAGTGCCGATAAACCTCTCTGAGTGCCGACCAGGTTTTAAAATGTTCATTGGTCAGTTTATAACTTGAATCAGCCCAAAACCTGCATAAAAATTTGAACAGAATATCGTCATTCATCATTCAAGTACCATTTCTTTCGCACCATTCACCAAATAAGTAATAAAGGCATTCACATTTTGAGTAAGCAAGGGGAAGAAAGTCTAAAGCTAATACAGTAATCAAGCATGATTCAAAATTGGCACACAGGCCACCATGCACGAATACTATCAAACCACCTAAGAAAATTCGCTAAAAGAGAGAAAATTTTGGAGTTCTCGTCCTCACAGTGACGTAATATAAAAGAAAGAAAGATCTGCTATCCTCGTCGGTGACAAGGATTTCTTCTAGGTGCCTACGGAGCTTTCTGACTTCCCCCAGCTCCGCCATCTCCACCCTCACCACCATCCCCACCGTCACTGCCTTGGCCGCTGCCGCCAGCACCTCCTTGATAGCATCTTCCTTGACCCAGCTGAAACTCTTGAATTTGCCTCCTCAAGACAGCAAGCTTGGTCTCTTGAAAAGACAAAATAAAATGAAGAATAAGTAAAATAAAGAGAGTAAAAAAAAAAAGAGAAAAAGAAGAAAATGAATAAAAATGGTGATACCATAGCTCTGGCTTGAAGATCAGCAATGGCCCTTTCTCCATCAGCCTGAAAAAGAGTTTGGATATAGTTGTCAGTGTTAAGATAAAATTTGAATTATGAAAAAGTACTAAGAAGGTTGTTTCCAGAAAGAGATTTAGCCTCCATTCACGTCAATGAACCCAATGCTGGACAGTATGTGCATATCATAGACCCTCCTCTGCATAATCTCTGGGAACTATATCATATTACAGAGGGATGGTCGGAACATTCTGGGTATAAGGGGCCAGCTGGTACATGGTCTCCTATCCCATGTGTAGTACCATGGGAACATTCCAGTTCCACTGTGGGAGAGCTGGAGGGTTAGCAACCCCAGGAATAGGCTGCAAATGAGCATTTGAATATTAATAAATGTGGTCACGTATCTAAAAAGAGAGAGAAAAAGAAGTAAAAGTCTCTTACTCGGGTGACATCCATAAGAGGAAAATCATGCATAAGAAAATTTAATCTGAAGGCAGGATAACCGTCTGGGCCATCCAAGAAGTTTGCAATACCCTCTCCGTCTAGAGCAGCCACTAGGTCATCATGATCCAAAGTCTCCGTACTCCTCATAGTCGCCGGGGGAGCTCTTGGCACATAAAAAACCAGGGCTGCAAGGGATTGCCTGGTCACCCTCTCACCAAGGTACCACTTTCGGCATTCTTTGCCTACCATCAGGATCCTCATCCTGGAAAAACCTACTGACACGACTAAAAAGTTGTGCGCTCTTTTGCTATACCCAAGTGTAGGTAATCGTGCAGGTAGTAATCTGGCTAAGACCAGGTCGATCCCACAGGGAAGGTGTTAAACTAAAAACCTAGATTAATCTCTAAAAAGAAATTAAAAAATCAATATTTGGAAGGTTGTAGAACACGAAGTTCCACGAAGTAACTACTAAAATTAAAGCAACTAAATTAAATTAAACTAGTGATTAACTAAGTAACTAAAGCGATATTTTGGAAACGATTTTCTTTATAAAAGGGGAATGTTGGGATCACACGAGTCCGCAGCGATCATGCCATCTACCATGCAGTTACTTTTAAGCTCTAAGGAGTGTGTCTCTCCATAGTATTCTGTATTTTCTAAAAATAAGAATCAATAGTCCTTTCAGGGTCGGGACTATATCATCACAGTTAAATCAAAACACATGGAAGCAGTTTAAATCAATAGTTGAGTCTCACATTCTGAATGGTGTTAGCATTCAAAATGGTTTGCAAAAGTTATTGAAGAAAAATGCCTTAAGGCTTAAAGTAATGAAACTATTTTGACAAACTGAGCATTCGGGGACAGTTTGATAACAAATCTCAAAAATAGAAAGTCTTGAAATACTGCAAAGAGACTACCCAAGAATCAGAGAGTTCGATCGATCGACGCGCTTTCGATTGATTGACCATCTTCATCTCTCAATCGATCGACACGTCTTCGATCGCTTGAATGTCCTCTGGTCCGATCGATCGAAACAACTTTGATCGATCGAGCACAGAAATTATTCTACTGCATGGCAGAGGCTCGAGATCACTGTTTCATCGTGATCTCCCAACCTGGGGACTATTCAGACATAGTATAGAGTGTCACAAATTCATTTTTAATGTGAATATTCATTAAGGGCGTGTCTGGTTGTGATTTTAGCATGAAATCTATGAAAAACAATGGTGATTTAAAGCTACTGCTACAATACTATTAAAGCTAACAGATTAAACTACGATTTTACGCAACTAGAATGTAAAGAAACTAAGATTGTAGAACCTGGAAGAGAAACATTTATATTAAATAATAGGAAGCAATCCAAAAGCAATATGTAAAATCTGAACCTACAAAAACATTTAAAACTCTCTATCTCTCTCTCTAAAATTGATAAAAACTAAGTGGGCGTCCCATGGGACGTAAACAAAATGAATATAAATACTAAAACCTAAAGATAGGGTTCAAAAACTCCGTTTCTGCAGCGTGCGCGTAAGTTCTGATAAAAGCCATGTTCGATCGATCGAACATCACTTGATCGATCGAATTTCTGGAATCTTCGAGTGCTTTAACTGTCTTCGATCGATCAAACTCTCGATCGCTTGAGGGATCTTCGATCGCTCGAAACGCGCTTTTCATGTTTGAATTGTCTTCCTATAAATCCAGCAACCCTTTTATCCTGCTTATTCATTTCTTCAGCAAGCAGTGATCTGCACAAATTATAGTTAAAATAATATAACTTATCATAGATTAATCAAATTATGTAAAAGCTGACATTGTAATCTAAATTGCAGATATATAAAGGAATTGTAGACTAAATCAGTATATTTTCTTCTTTTAGCGCAGTTGTATTTTACAATTACCCTTGCTTGTCACCTACAGGAGCTTGGATTTCTTCGCTGGCCTCTGGAACGGCCGTCTCCCAAGGATTCCACACCACATGAACCTCACGTAAGTTGATAAGGAGGTTTTTGTAGCCTACAAAGTTGTGGGCCCCGACCTTTTGGCCTGTCGCTCCTTTCTTCCATTTCAAACCCTAAGGCATGATCGCAGCCTTGCCTTCCCGGGTACTGGGAGCCCTCATCCAAAGGTATTCCTGAGACCATATCTGCAAAAGAAAAAGAGAAAAAAAAATAGTGAATTCAATTTTCGAAATAAAATCGGAGGAGATGAATAAAATTAAAGTGTGATTGAAATATGATAACAAAGTTGTACCTCCCAAGCTCTCCAGTACCTGCCAGTGGAAGGTGAGTTTCCCTTAGAGACCTCACTCATGTGGTTGTAAAGAGTAGCCTGCCCTACCCCTTCCCAGTTATACTGGGAGATGTGGTCAATGTTTGCAAGAGAGGCCAGGTACCCGAGGTTGATCCTATCCCCCTTTGTGCTCATCAACGAGCAACCCAGCACATACATAATAAAGGCTCTAGCCATCTGGTCGTCGGTAACGGCCTGACCCTTGAAGGTATCTAAGAACCATTTTGCGAGCACTATAAACTCTCCTAGGTGAGCCCCGAGCATGTCAATAATCTTCTCATGGCGAGTCTGGAGATCGTCATAGCGAGCAACCGGAAGGCCGCCGAATGGGATGCCAGTGATCATAGCAAAATCTACAGGAGTCATCATCATCTCCCCGAAAGGCATATGGAATGTGTTTGTTGTGTCCCACCATCATTCTGCCAGAGCCAGGATGTGGGTCATATCGTTCGAACTCTTCTCTAAAAGTAGTGTAAAAAGCCCAAATCCAGCATTGTTCACCAGGGTTCTAACTCATCAGAAAGCTCCTCGTACCATCTCTGGCCGTGAGCTAGGCTCCCATGGCCTTTGAGGACAAATTTTGGAGTCTGCAAGAAAAAGGACAGAAGAAAAATGAAATAAGAGGAAGAAAGAAAATAAATGATTTTTAAAATCCGAACAACTCGAATCTTTGTAAAAGGAAAAATAAGTGGTGATCTCCGAGTCTAAGCGACTCAAATAAGTTTTGATTTTCGGGTCTAAGCGACTCGATTATTCAAAAAAAAAAAGAAAAGAAGAGAAAAAGTGAATGATGATTTTCAAGTCTAAGCGACTCATTTTTTAAGAAAAGAAAAGAAAAGTTCTCGAGTCTACGCGACTCGTTGATTTGAAAATAAGAAAATTCTTGAGTCTAACCGACTCGTTGATTTGAAAATAAGAAAATTCTTTCTAGTCTAAGCGACTCGTTGATTTGAAAATAAGAAAATCTTCGAGTTTGAGCAACTCGTTGATTTGAAAATAAGAAAATCTTCGAGTTTGAGTGACTCGTTGATTTGAAAATAAGAAAATAAGAAAATTCTTTTGAGTCTGAGTGACTTGTTGATTTGAAAATAAGAAAATCTTTGAGTCTAAGCGACTCGTTATTGAGAGGAAAAATAAGGTTCTTGGTTCTGCAACAATAGGCTTTAAGTTCAGTAAAAGCAAGGTCTACATGAAATTCGAGTGCTTCACAGGATTGGTATGTGGACAAATGGAATAATGGAATTTGTGAGCATGGAAAATTAATGAATCCAAATAAGGGCGGTAAGCGAAAAGCACAATACCAAGCATTGAACCCCAAATCATGACAAGAAAATCAATTCAAGAATAGGGGATATCGCAAGTAAGTTTTAATACATTCAAATACGCAAAGTCATGGGGGCACTCATACATGCATTGTTCATCATGGATTGCATTGCATTGCATTATTTTATGATAATCATAAAAAGGGGGTTTGGGAGTATACCAATCTGTTGAAGGCTCGTGCCGAGAGATCCGCTCTGGGGTCGGCAAGTAAAATCGATGAGCTATGGCCAGGGTTAGGTTTATATTTCTTCTTGGGGGGACCATGGGACCTTGAACCACTAGCCATTGTAGAATCTACAAGAAAAAAGAGGAAAAAAAGTTAAAGTTTCATATGGAATTTGTGGGGGAAACATGAAGATGATCATGATTTTAAGTGTAAAATCAAACAAAGTTGTGATCTGGATGATTAATGAAGTAGACATACCTTGTTTACTTGATAAATCTTGAGTAAAGAATCAAGAGGGAGAGAGTTTTGGAGAGAAGTCTGAAATAAAAGAGGAAGAGAATGAAAAAGAATCAAGTTTTATAAACACTGCTGGTCAGGCCGGCACCGGCACTCAGTGAGTGCTGCGTGGCAGTTGATGGAATGCCGGCCGGCACTTAGTGAGTGCCGCAACGTGTGCCAGGTGGCCCTCTTTCTCCTAATTTTCATATTTATAATGAGGACCACCGAATTTCGCTCCCATATCCCTAAAGATTTTCCCTCATTTCGAAAGGACCCCCGGGGTTTGAAAAATGATTTCTTAAGCCCTATTGCAAATTAGAATTAGCCCTGATTGTGAGGATTTTTTGTCAAAAACACCCAGTTTTAGAAAATAAACTAAATTTAGTCAAATCGACTCCATAATTTTGAAATTTTGATTTGAATGGAGTCTGATTGACTCCGGATTTTAGGAAGTGAATAAATTGGAGTTTGATGGCTTCGGATTTTTTTTGAAAATTTGATTTAATTGGGAATATGATTGACTCCAGAATTTTGAAAATTGAGTTAATTGGAGTCTGATTGATTCTTGATTTTTGAAGACTAATTTAATTGGAGTCTAATTGACTCCGGATTTTGGGAAGTGAATAAATTGGAGTTTGATCGACTCCAAATTTTTTGAAAATTTGATTTAATTGGAATATGATTGACTCCAGAATTTCGAAAATTGAGTTGATTGGAGTCTGATTGACTCCAGATTTTCGAAGATTGATTTAATTGGAGTCTAATTGACTCTGAATTATGGGAAGTGAATAAATTGGAGTTTGATCGGCTCTGGATTTTATAAAAATTTGATTTAATTGGAGTATGATTGACTCCAAAATTTTGAAAATTGAGTTGATTGGAGTCTGATTGACTCCAGATTTTTGAAGACTAATTTAATTTGAGTCTAATTGACTCCGGATTTTGGGAAGTGAATAAATTGGAGTTTGATCGGTTCTGGATTTTTGAAAATTTGATTTAATTGGAGTCTGATTGACTCCAGAATTTTGAAAATTGAATTGATTTGGATTTTTAAAGATTGATTTGTTGGAGTCTGATTAGCTTCGAACGTGGAAATTTGATTTGATTACAGCCTGATTAACTCCGAATTTTGGAAATTTGAATAAAGTTGAGTCTAATCGACTCTGGATTTTGAAAGAATTTTGATTTGATTAGAGTCTAATTGACTCCCGATTTTGGAATTTAATTTGATTTTGAATCTGGTAGACTCTAGATTATGGGAGAATTAAGCCGATTTAGATCCTCAATTTCAGAAATTGAAAGCAGATACAAATCCAAGTGCTTCCAGAATTAGGAAAGTAATTCAAAATTGAATCTTGAAAAAAAGTTACCCCTAAAGGGAAACTAAGCTAGGAATCGGCATGAAACAACCCAGTTGATTAGATGATTTTTGAAGGATTATAGAGTGTAAGGTGTGAAGCGACTCAATCTTTCAGTGTGCTACCTGATTTGATTATAGAGTGTAAGGCGTGAAGCGGCTCAGCCGATCAGATGATTTTTGAAGGATTATGGGGTATAAGGCATAAAGCGACTTAATCTTTCAGCGTGCTACCTGATTCAACTATGGAGTGTAAGGCGTGAAGCGGCTCAGACAATCAGATGATTTTTGGAGGATTATGGAGTCTAAGGCATTAAGCAACTCAATCTTTCAGCATGCTACGTGATTCGACTATGGAGTGTAAGGCGTGAAGCGGCTCAGTCAATCAGATGATTTTTGGAGGATTATGGAGTGTAAGACATGAAGCGACTCAATCTTTTAGCGTGCAACCTGATTCGACGATGGAGTGTATGGCGTGAAGCGGCTCAGTCATTCAGATGATTTTTGGAGGATTATGGAGTGTAAGGCATGAAGTGACTCAATCTTTCAGCGTGCTACCTGATTCGACTATTGAGTGTAAGGCATGAAGCGGCTCAGTCGATCATATGATTTTTGGAGGATTATGGAGTGTAAGGCGTGAAGCGACTCAATCTTTTAGTGTGCTACCTGATTCGATTATGGAGTGTAAGGCGTGAAGCGGCTTAGTCAATCAGATAATTTTTGGAGGATTATGGAGTGTAAAGCATGAAGTGACTCAATCTTTTAGCGTGCTACCTGATTCGACTATGGAGTGTAAGGCGTGAAGCGGCTCAGTCGATCAGATGATTTTTGGAGGATTATGGAGTGTAAGGGGTGAAGCAACTCAATCTTTCAGCATGCTACCTCATTCGACTATGGAGTGTAAGGCGTGTAGCGGCTCAGTCAATCAGATGATATTTGGAAGATTATAGAGTGTAAGGCGTGAAGCGACTCAATCTTTCAGCGTGCTACCTGATTCGACTATGGAGTGTAAGGCGTTAAGCGGCTCAATCGATCAGATGATTTTTGGAGGATTATAAAGTGTAAGGCATGAAGCGACTCAATCTTTCTTCGTGCTACCTGATTCGACTATGGAGTGTAAGGCGTGAAGCGGCTTAGTTGATCAGATGATTTTTGGAGGATTATGGAGTATAAGGCATGAAGTAACTCAATCTTTCAGCGTTCTACCTGATTCGACTATGGAGTATAAGGAGTAAAGCGGCTCAGTCGATCAGATGATTCCTCAAAACACATGTTCCCAAGAATAAAACTATAACATAATCAGAGAATTTGAAGCATAAGGCGCATTTATGATAATAGGAAGAGCAACATGACTCCAGATCATCACATTTGGGAGCATGAAATTTGAGCATATGCATCACAATAAGATAGGAGTACATCTGTGTGGTTATTTGCGTTTATGTGTTATCCTTTGCCCAAACTACGTCCTGTTTGATTCCCGATGGGATACGTAGGCAGCTCAACATTGAGCACGACCAGCTTTTGGCCCTTTGCGCACCCGATTTTTGCAACGCACCTTTGTTTTTCCTGGATTTGACAGTCTGGTCAAAGGCTTGTCTTTCACACAGGCTTTGACATTCACTTGTGATACGCGTTGCTTTACAAGCTCTGCCGAAGAGGGGCAAACTATAGACACCTCGATTTTGACCAAATATCAAATCCAGGGATTGGTTGCCTCTAAAAGACCGATGATGACGATGACCGGTGAAATTCAAAGTTTTTCCAAAGAATTCAAATTCTTTAAAGATTCCTTAAATCAAGTTTCAAAAATCAAAAGAGAAATTGGGTGTTCGGGAAAAACCCGAATGTTGAAGAACGTATGAGAAAGTCAGTCTGGGGATTTATCCTGAAAATTAGGATATGAAAGATTTTTTTGAAAAGAAAAAGAGAAAATGAAAAGAAGTTTTGAAAAGAAAAGATAAAAGGATAGAAGAAAGGAAAGGAAAAAAAGAAAGAAATAAAATGATATATTAAAGTATATACTATGCATATAGATGTATCCTAATGAAGTACATTACAAATACAAGTACATTAGTATATACTTTGCTAATAATTAATTTTGTGTTAATAGATATTTTGAAAATTAAAAAGAAGGCAAGAATTCTGTTAGCCGCAGCACGCGGCGAAGCCGGTGGCACTCGCTGAGTGCCGCGGGCAGTGAGTGCCGCAAGCAAGTCGTCGAGTGCAGCGCGCGGTAACAGACTGCTTTTCTCACATGTTCTAGAAGAAACTTTGCACATGGGTTTTCACCCGAATTTACCCATTTAACCTTGTAATGTTGGTCTATATAAACAGACCTTCATCTCCATTATTGGGACTTTTGACTTTACCTTTGAATCAAATGGAGATACACAAGAGATATACGTATACAATAGAGAGAATTGAGAGAGAAAAAGAGAGTTTTCTTGAAGAATTGGAAGAATAGTTGAAGAATTTGAAGATTTGTTTGGAAGAGCTTCACAAGAGATAGAAGAAATCCTTGAGGTCATAGAGGTAACCTCTCAATCCTTGGTAGAATTGGGCAAATTCAATCACAAGTTCATAGCTCTAGAACTTTTACATATTTTCAAAACCTCTCTTTCTACCTCATTTCATCACACACCACTTAGAATTTGTGATTGAATCTCATAGTATTTCATTAATTTGGATCTAATTGGTGCCTTGGGTTTAAAATAAGTTTAGTTTTGAAGGATTCGTGTTCTAATTTCTCTAAGTAAACTTTGATTCTTCATTTCTATTTTCCTCTTAAGATTCATGAGATTTTATATATCTTATTGAGTCTCTTTGAGTTTGATTCTTTCGTTTCTTACGATCCTATGATCCATATGGAGATTAAAGTAAATCATGGTCATATCTACACATAGTTGGTTGAGTTCAAGTCTTAGCTCATGATTTGATTCTCCTCACTAAGAATCTTATGGGGTTCATGCTATATTCCATAGAGGTTTATGTAGATTTGGATCTCATTTAGTCTCCAAGGACCATTAATTTGATAGGAGATTAGGATGTCATGACTCTATATTCCTCAAGGATCATATGTTTGATAGAGGAATTAGATGTAGATTTTCATAGTTTATCTTCAAAATTCTTGAGATTAAGTAAGACCAGGATTCTCTTGTTATGAGATCTATGATGGAAATCTATTAAGGCTAAATCCATGAACATCTTCATATTTCATTATTTACTCCAATGATCATGATGGGCACCATGATGGACCGAGTCTTAAAGCTGACCCCTTACAAGTTCCAAATGGGCCAATCACAAGATCAAGAGCTAAGAAGATCAAGGAAGCAATGCAAGGATTGGTACAATCCACTTGGGCTGAATTTGCAAATGTTTCAAGTAAGACTTCAACATTCAAGATGGGCTTGGAAGAAGAGAAACCAGCTTTAATCCATGTGTTACAAGCCACTTAGGCTATTTTATTTATGTTCGCTGGTTTTGGGCATGTGGGCCTATTTTATTCATTAATTGGACATCTATTTAGCTTGAAGTTTAAGTTGTTTTGGGCTTGAGTACCTCCAACCCATTTCTTTTATTTTTATTGAAGGCCTTTTGGGCCCTAGGGTTATTAGATATAAAAGCACTCTTGTAGCAGTTTTTAATAGCAGATTATGTGAATGAATATTATTCTTCTCAGAGAATTCAGTTTTATCTTCTTGTTCTTGATTGAACAATCCGAACTTATCAAAGGCATTCCCTTTGTGGCGTTCACACCAAATCTGGGTTCTTGAAACAAGATTTCAATGGGTCTAGATCATCTTTGTCGCTTGATTATTGGCTTTCCTAGGTTATTTACAATCTGATCGTGGGTTCAAGGAATATCAATTCCACGGGTTCACATCATTTGGTATCAGAGCTTAGGCTCCAAATCAGGTCTGATTTATCCATTTTATTTCGTGTTCTTGTTTCTGTTTCATTTTTTTTTCTGTTATGTTATTTTCGTGATCTTGTTTCATCTCGCCTTTCTGTTCAATTCGTGTTCTGTTCTTTTTGTGTTCTTATTTTAGTTCGTGTTCGTGTTCTTGATTACAATATGGAATTTTTGTGTTTAGGGTTGCGAATCTGATCTGCGATTTTTTTCTCTTGCTACTTCGTGTTCGTTCATCCTCGTGATTTAGGGTTATTTTGGTGCTTTACGAACGTGAACTCTGAAGTCTCCCTGATTATTCAAAAATAAAAAAAAAATAAAACAAAACAAAAGAAAAGAGGAGAAAAAAAAAGGAAGAGAAGAGATCGGGTCCGGAAAAAAATACCAAAACTCGTCTTAAATTTTTTTGTTCGTTTTGCATTGTCCAAGGTCTAAGGAGTCCGAAACTGATCTTACTCCATAGTGTGAAAATTTTTCCGAAAAAAATTTGGTTTTTGTGCTGTTCGAAACCTATCTTCTGTGATCGCTGTTTCTTGGGATAAACTTTGTTTCCCTCTTCAATTGGCTCATATTCAGAAAAAAAAATTTATTCGTGATTTTTTTTCTTTTATTCCTCTCAAAATCTGATTTCTTGTTTCGTTTGCCCTCGTCGTATATTTTCTTGAGATCCGTGTCATTTTTTCCCTAATACTTCCTTGTTTCTTGAATCTATTGCTGGCTGGGATAAAATAAGGTTGTGTCTTGATTTAGTTCAATTAGTTCTTGAAAAAACTTGAAAGGGAAAACAATTGAGGTAAAAGGCAAGAGTGTGTGAGACTAATTTCGGGAAAAAGCCAATCAGAGTGAAACACGAGTGAAGTGACAATTTTTGAGCTTAAACACGTAAGGGAGTGTGTGAGGTATTACCACTAATATTCTTATTTTGCAGCACATTAAAATGGGTGACTCAACTCCTCGAGGGGAGGAAGAAAACACAGCCTTTATGTTGCAGGCCATGCAACGACAGTTTGAAAGGTTAAATTTGGTGTTGGGAGAGGTAAGGGATATGATGGATCAACAAGATGTAGTGATTCAAAATCTGTAAGGTGGGCGTGATGGGAGGAGACGTGAGCCTAGAGTTGAAAATGAGTATGAGATCGAAGAGGATGAAGAGGATGAGGAAGACATAGTATCTAATGTTGGTAGGGGAGGAATGGGTAGACCTAGAGGAGGTAGGCGTAGAAGAGGACCTAGGGGGAATCCAAGGGGTCGAGATGGAGTAGATAGGAACCTTGGGAGCATCAAAACGAAAATACCATCTTTCCAAGGGAGGAATGACCCTGAAGTGTATTTAGAGTGGGAGAAGAAAATAAAGCTAATTTTTTATTGTCACAATTACTCAGAGGAAAAGAAGGTGAAGCTAGCGGTAATTGAGTTCACTGATTATGCAATTATTTGGTGGGATCAATTGGTAACCAACAGGAGGAGGAATCATGAGAGACCTGTAGAAACATGGGGTGAGTTGAAAGCTCTCATGAGGAGGAGATTTGTACCTAGCCACTACTACAGAGACCTCTTCCAAAAATTACAAAACCTTTCGCAAGGGTCCAGAAGTGTGGAGGAATACCATAAGGAGATAGAGGTGGCTATGATCCGGGCTAATGTAGAAGAGGATCGGGATGCTACAATGGCCAGGTTTCTAAGTGGTTTGAATAGGGACGTCGCTAATGTAGTTGAGTTGTAGCATTATGTGGAGATAGAAGACATGGTCCACATGGCTATAAAAGTGGAGAGGCAGTTAAAGAGAAAAGGGGCAGCAAGGTATACTTCAATTTCTAGCACTCCTTGGAAATCAAAGTGGGATAAAAGTGACCGAGCTGAAGTAATGGGGAAGACCGACCCACCTAAAGGAAAAGATGAGGGGACTAGCAAGAACAAGCTCAAGGCAGATTTTCAACCTCCAAGGAATAGAGACATTAAATGTTTTAAATGTTTGGGTACTGGGCACATCGCATCTCAATGTCCTAACAAGCGGGTGATGGTTATGCTAGACAACGGGGAGGTGATGACTGAGAGTGAGGATGAAAATGATGGCTTGCCAGAAGCTAGTGATGATGATGGAATGGAATACCCCGTAGAAGGTGAGTCTCTTGTTGCCAGATGTGCTCTCAATACGCAAGTTAAGGTAGATGAAATGGAGCAGCAGAGAGTAAACATATTTCATACTAGATGTTATGTAAATAATAATGTGTGTAGTATGATTATAGATGGGGGAAGTTGTACCAATGTAGCTAGTACCACCCTAGTTGAGAAGTTAAGCTTACCTTTTCTAAAAGCATCCTAGGCCCTACAAGTTACAGTGGTTGAATGATTGTGGGGAGGTAAAGGTCAATGAGCAGGTTTTGGTGACTTTTACCATTGGGAGATATAGTGATGAGGTGCTTTGTGATGTAGTTCCTATGCATGTTGGCCACATTTTGTTGGGAAGGCCGTGGCAGTTTGATAGGAGGGTGAACCATGATGGGTTTAAAAATATGTACAGCTTTGTGAAGGATGGTAAAGTAATCAAACTTGCTCCCTTAACCCCTAAATAGGTGTATGAAGACCAAATGAAGTTGAAAAGTGAGATTAAGCAAAAGAGAAAGAGTGAGGCTGAAAAAAAAATGAGAGTGAAGGTGAAACTTCAAGAAAAAGAGAGAGTGAAAAAAAAATAGAGAGGTGGCTGAAAATAAAGAAAAAAGAGTGGAGCCACGAGAGAAAAAAGAAAGAGAGTCTACGGAGAGAAAAGAAAAGACAAAATTTAGTTTTTATGCAAAACAGAGTGAGGTTAAGAGGGCATTTTTTGCAGATCAGCCTATGATTCTTCTTGTTTACAAAGAATCTTATCTTAATCTTCATGAAACTAATCATTCTCTTCCCAGTTTGGCTGTTTCTTTGTTGCAAGAGTTCGAGGAAATATTTTTAAAGGAGATGCCGAGTAGGTTACCGCCCATTAGAGGCATTGAGCATCAAATTGATTTGGTACCTGGAGCTGTCATCCCTAACCATCCATCCTATAGGAGTAATCCAGAGGACACAAAGGAGCTTCAAAGGCAAGTTAATGATTTGATGAGTAAGGGGTATGTGAGAGAGAGCATGAGTCCATGTGCAGTACCAGTGCTTCTAGTGCCAAAGAAGGATGGGACTTGGAGGATGTGCATTGATTGCAAGAGCGGTCAATAATATCATGGTAAAGTATCATCATCCCATTCCTAGATTAGATGATATGCTTGATGAATTACATGGCTCTTGTATTTTCAGTAAAATCGATCTTAAAAGTGGTTACCACCAAATCAAAATGAGAGAGGGAGATGAATGGAAAACTGCTTTTAAGACTAAATATGGACTTAATGAATGGTTGGTTATGCCATTTGGGCTTACAAATGCGCCTAGTACTTTTATACGATTAAAGAACCATGTTTTACGAGCGTTCATAGGGAAGTTTGTGGTCGTGTACTTTTGTCACGCCCCGGCGTAACCAAAATATGGAAAAATTTAAAATTTTCATCTTGGACCCTGAGGCACGTGACTGGTTGCAGTACCGAATTGTCCATGACCAAATAATAATATTTAAACGATATAATAAAAGGATAAAACCATCATTTACTTTCTGGAATATATTACAATGAGAAGTCAAAGTACTTAGCTAGTTAATACATCATAATAAATACATCAGAGTCTTTATGGCTCTTGGCCTTACAAAACTATTACGAAATATATGCTAAGTCTTCTGGTTATAGGCAAAAACATTTACAGAGGATAACTGCTAGTCTTCTCTCTAACTAGCATAACCATAGCCATCTTCGGTGTACTCTTCCTCCACGTTCTCTGCTTGCGTAGCGTCATAACCCGTGTACTCGTTACCTGGATAAGCTGGACATGGAAATGTCCAGCGACATGAACGTCGTCAGCTTATGAAAGCTGAGTGAGTAAGCTAAATCAAATGGAACGTATATAGTAAAACACAATAGGAATACATTTACTACCTTTCAACATGTCTTTTAGGATCTTTACGTTCTCACCGTCGAATTATATCTAGTAGCGTACCCGACTACGTATTCAATAGGAATACAAAAAATTCAGGAGACACGTCTAGACATTCTTAATGCCACTACCATTCATTTATAACATCCGACATCATTTACAAACCCAAAGTGTCTCTTTCTAACCAAACTATCTTTCATCAACTAAAACATCTTTCATCAACCAATGCATCTTTCATCAACCAAAACATCTTTCATCAACCAATGCATCTTTCATCAACCAAAACATCTTTCATCAACCACTTCGTCACGAAGAACCGAAGTGTTAAGGAGTGCAAGAACATCCATTTCGTCACGAAGAACCGAAAGGAGTCTTCACTCAAGGAATCACCGCTTCGTCACGAAGAACTGAAAGCGTTATGGAGTACAAGAACATCCATTTTGTCACGAAGAACCGAAAGGAGTCTTTACTCAAAGAATCACCGCTTCGTCACGAAGAGCCGAAAGCGTTACGGAGTACAAGAACATCCATTTCGTCACGAAGAACCGAAAGGAGTCTTTACTTAAAGAATCACTGCTTCGTCACGAAGAACCGAAAGCATTACGGAGTACAAGAACAACCATTTCATCACGAAGAACCGAAAGGAGTCTTTACTCAAAGAATCACCGCTTCGTCACGAAGAACCGAAAGCGTTACGGAGTACAAGAACATCCATTTCGTCACGAAGAACCGAAAGGAGTCTTTACTCTAAGAATCACCGCTTCGTCACGAAGAACCGAAAGCGTTACGGAGTACAAGAACATCCATTTCGTCATGAAGAACCGAAAGGAGTCTTTACTTAAAGAATCACCGCTTCGTCACGAAGAACCGAAAGCGTTACGGAGTACAAGAACAACCATTTCGTCACGAAGAACCGAAAGGAGTCTTTACTCAAAGAATCACCGCTTCGTCACGAAGAACCGAAAGCGTTACGGAGTACAAGAACATCCATTTCACCATGAAGAACCGAAAGGAGTCTTTACTCAAAGAATCACCGCTTCGTCACGAAGAACCGAAAGCGTTACGGAGTACAAGAACATCCATTTCGTCATGAAGAACCGAAAGGAGTCTTTACTCAAAGAATCACCGCGTCACAACTCAATAACACATCCCTTTTTCTTACTATCCTGATCTCCACTGCCCAGATTACCTATCCGACAATTATCCTTACCATAATCTGCTTCTAACATAGCACAATTGACCCTTACGTTTTCCCGAACGCGCATTCGTCACTCATTTCGGAATTTAGTTCATTAACGGACTTCCGAATATACTTTTGAAGTTACGTTTATACATTCGTTATCCTATTTTATGTCGTAATATACTTACAATGGAAGCTTATCCAATCACTATCAACTCAATAATCGTGTCGTACAACATACTATAGCTTGAGTAGGAACTCTCTATGGTCATCACACTATATTCATAACAACGGAAACCTAGCGTGTAGCTTATGGATTTAATACCAATAATATATATAGATGAAGCCCCTAACATACTCATCTACTCGATAGCACTACCATAGCACAAGATATTCATAACCACACAGGTACCGGAAAGCCAGCATCATCAATAAACACATCATACAAGTAGTTATACAATCTGCCAGGATTTAATTTTACTATATCGACTGAATTGATATGATTTATTTGGGCATGATAAATTTATTTGTAGATCCAACTCAAAACTAGAACATTGTAGATAATTGGATTAGCTTCATGTACAAAAAAATCTAGGTTCAATTACATTTTTGAACTTCTCCAAATATTTATTTTACTTAGACATTTCTATATTTTCGGACTGCTCTGTCCCAGATTTATAGTACTGCGTTGCATGTGCATTTCACCTATCAAGGAGTCATTTTTAGACCATGCTATAGAAGAGTTATTTTTAGATAAATGCGTTAGCTTTATCCACAAAAAAACCTAGCTTAATTCAGATTTCAGAGCTGCTTGAAACACTCATTTTACTAAACTACATTCTGCTGGAGGTTTCTGTTTCTCAGATTTAAAGTACTTCGTTGCATGTACATTTCACCTATGAAGAAGTGATTTTCAGACTGAGCTATAGAAGAGTTATTTGTAGATAAATGAGTTAGCTTTATCCTCAAAAACACCTAGCCTCATTCCCAGTTTTGAACTGCTCAAAACGTTCGTTTTACTAAACAACATTCTGCTGGAAGTTTCAGCTTCCAGATTTGAAAATTTGACTTGCATGTTGCATAGAACCTCAAAGTACAACATCAAACTCTTGCTAAACATTACTACATACTATATAGGTTCTAAAGTGAGTTAGAATACTCACTTAAACTTGAAATTGAGCTTGGGCTTTGGATTTGAGCTTAGGAAGTTTGAACACAACTTCAATGGTGGAGACTTCTTCCTAGTTCTTCTTCTCCATCTCCATGTATCTCTTATCTCTCCATGGAGTTCATCTCCTAGCTCTCTCTAACTCTATATGCAGATTGTAAATGGCCAAGAGTGTAATGCATGAGTATAGGCATGTTTATATAGAGATGGTGGTGGGATATGTGTCACCATGCATGTGCTAGAGTGTACATGCATGGACAAGTGTCCTAGAGGTGGACAAGTGGCAAGGGAGGTAGTGCCATGTGGTGCATGGGCTGCCATGTGGCCGACCATGTGGGGCCCATCTTGGGTTGTGTGCCACTTCCTCGGTTTACGTGCATAAGTTCCTCGATATACGTGTCGGTCTTAATTTATGTGCAAACAGGTGTTGTTTCTAATGTCCGGGTCCGGTTACGGGACTAAGTTAATTCTAATTACGGTCGAGTCGGTGCAGTGATTATAGTCTAATTAGTAATTACATTACACTGACACAGTCACACAAATAAAATAATATAATAATAGACCAGATATAGAAATTCATAAAACTCGTATTATTGCACGTAGAGAAATTACAGGTATTACATCTTCTACCACCTATTACAGGATTTCGTCCTCAAAATCTGAGCTATCTAGGTACTAAAAAGAAAAGGAAATTTCTCTCGCATTTTCGATTCCAGCTCCCAAGAGGCTTCTCCTTCGTCATGGTGTTTCCACTGAATCTTTACCAGCGGAAACTCTTTGTTTCTCAACTTCTTGATTCCATGATCCAGAATCTTTATAGGTCCTTCAATGAATGTAGCATTGTCATTTACTTCGATATCTTTGAAGTCGATCTCGTGTGCCGGGTTATGAAGACATTTTCTTAGCATGCTTACATGGAATACGTTATGAACTCCCGACATCTTGGGTGGTAACGCCAATCTATAGGCGACTTTTCCTACGCAATCCAGAATTTCAAATGGTCCAATGTAGCGTGGCGATAGTTTTCCCTTCTTCTGTCCAAACCTTACCATGCCTCGAACCGGGGAAACTTTCAGGTAAACATGATCTCCCACCTCAAATTCTAGGTCTCGACGTCGTTTATCCGCGTAGCTCTTGTATCTACTTTGTGATGCCTTCATTCTTTCCTTTACTGTATGGATTCCTTTATTGGTCTCCTGGACTAAGTCTGGTCCCAATAATTTGCCATCTCCAATTTCAGCCCAACACAAAGGTGATCGGCACGGCCTTCCGTATAGTGCTTCAAATGGTGCCATCCCTAGCTCGAATGAAAACTGTTGTTATAAGCAAACTCAACCAACGGTAAGTGAGTTTCCCACGAGCTTTCGAAATCGATTACACAGGCTCGAAGCATGTCCTCCATTACTTGATTCATCCTTTCTGTTTGTCCGTCAGTTTGTGGATGAAATGCAGAACTTAACTTCAGAGATGTTCCCATCGCTTTCTGAAGACTCTCCCAAAATCCAGCGGTGAATCTCGAATCTCGATCTGATACTATGGACACTGGTACCCCATGTAACCGCACAACCTGTTGTAGATAAAGTCGACTCATCTTCTCGACAGGATAGGTCATATTGTATGCAATAAAATGGGCTGATTTGGTCAGTCGATCAACAACTACCCAAATGGCATCATGGTTCTGCTGGGATCTTGGCAATCCCATCACAAAATCCATAGTGATATGCTCCCATTTCTATTCTGGGACTGGTAGAAGTTGTAGTAATCCTGGAGGTCGTTGGTGTTCTACCTTGACTTGCTAGCAAGTAGGGCATTTTGCTACATATTCTGCGACTTCTCTCTTCATGCCTTCCCACCAAAAGTTCCTTTTCAAGTCTTTGTACATCTTGGTTCCGCCGGGGTGTATAGTTATCCTTGACTTGTGGGCTTCATTTAGAATGTCTTTCCTCAAATTATCCGTGTTGGGTACACATAACCTGTCCTTACATCTGAATGCCCTGTCTGTTCCAATATTCCATTCAGTTGGATCCTTTGCTTTCGCCTTCTCAAACCATTTTGTCAATCCTTCGTCCTTCTTTTGAGCTTCGAGTATTCGGTTAATGAGGGTTGGCTGCACCATAAGACATCCAAAAGGTCGTCCAATACCTGGTCTTGTAGTCTGGAAGTCAAATTCTGTTAAAGCTTCTAAGACTTTCCATTCCCTGATTAAAAATGAGGCGATTAACCTTTGGGGTTTCCTGCTTAGAGCATCTGCAACTACATTTGCCTTACCGGGGTGGTATTGCAAATTAAAGTCGTAGTCCTTAAGTAGCTCCATCCAACGTCGTTGTCTCATGTTTAAATCCTTTTGAGAGAACAGGTATTTCAAGCTTTTGTGATCGCTAAACAAGTCGAACTTCTCTCCGTAGAGAGAGTGCCTCCAAATTTTGAGTGCAAAGACAATTGCAGCCAATTCCAGATCGTGCGTAGGGTAGTTTAATTAATGTGGCTTTAATTGCCTAGATCCATATGCGATCACCTGACCATTCTGCATGAGTACACATCCTAGTCCTTGCTATGAAGCGTCACTGTAGATAGTGTACTGTTCACCACTCTTGGGTATGGCTAGCACTGGCGCTGAGGTCAACCTCTCCTTTAATTCCTGAAAGGCGCGTTCGTGCTTGTCCTTCCACTCAAACTTTGAATCCTTCTTTGTTAGTCCGGTTAAAGGAGACGCAATCCTTGAGAAACCTTCCACGAATCTCCTATAGTATCCAGCCAATCCAAGGAAACTTCGTACTTCTGATGCATTGGTTGGTCTATTCCAACTAGAAACTACGTCCGTCTTGGTTGAGTCCACCGAAATTCCATTTTGTGAGACTACATGTCCCAAGAATTTGACTTCTTTCAGCCAAAACTCACACTTACTGAACTTAGCATAAAGACGATTTTCTCTAAGTGTCTGAAGTGCAATCTTTACATGCTTCTCGTGTTCTTCATCACTCTTCGAATAAATAAGGATGTCTTCGATAAACACGATGATGAACTGATCCAAGAAGGGTCTGAACACTCGATTCATCAAATCCATGAATACTGCCGGGGCATTAGTTAATCCAAAAGGCATAACTAAGAACTCGTAGTGCCCATACCTTGTTCTGAAAGCTATTTTCGGTATATCTTCCGGCCTGACAAGTAACTGATGGTACCCAGATCGCAAGTCAATCTTCGAAAAGGTCGTCGCTCCTTGTAGTGGATCGAACAATTCGTCTATCCTGGGAAGCGGGTACTTGTTCTTAATAGTAACCTTATTCAACTCTCTGTAGTCAATACAGAGTCGAAGATTTCCATCCTTCTTCCTAACAAATAGAACCGGGGCTCCCCAAGGTGACGTGCTTGGTCTAATAAATCCAAGATCTTCTAACTCTTGTACTTGCTTCTTCAACTCCAACATTTTCGTTGGGGCCATACGATAAGGAGCCTTGGATATCGGTGTCGTTTCGGGTATCAACTCAATACAAAAGTCGATCTCGCGCTTTGGTGGTAATCCAGAAACGTCCTGAAAGTCATCCTCATAGTCTCGGACTATCGGAATCCGAGCGATCGTCAAATCTGAGCCTGTAGTTTCCATAGCGGCTATACGACTTGTAAGAAAGGCGTCACTAGTAGGGTTGCATTGAAAACTAAAGGGTGCACTTCCAGGTACTGAAAATGTGATCGACCTACTAGCACAATCTAACTTTGCATGATACTTAGTAAGCCAGTCAAATCCTAAGATTACGTCGAATTCCTTCATTGACAGAACAATTAAGTCTGCATATAAGCTCCTATCCTCCAATGTCAAAGTACAGTCCTTGCACACCTTTCCTAGCTTCACGGTCACTCCCAAAGGTGATACCGCGTTTAGGGCTACCTCAAGTGCTTGGGGTACTAAACCCAATCGTCGTACAATCTCAAAGGCAATAAACGAATTCGTAGCACCCGTATCAAAAAGTACTTTAACTCTACTAGCATATAATGAGAGTGTACCTTCCAAGTTCTGTTGTTCCTTTTCATCATAGCCAGCTGCCTCAGGTATGATCGCATTGAGTCGAGCCTTACCAGCTTGGCCATGAGTAGTAGGACCATGATAGTTTCCTTTTGGTGCCTTACATTCTCTGCTCATGTGTCCCCTCTTGCCACAGTTGTAACAGACAACATTAATTCAATAATTGTCCCTGGGGACTGAGCAGTCTCGAGCCATGTGTCCGGGGATCCCACATTTAAAGCATCCATCCCTGTTGTTCTCGATAGTAGTGGTCGATACTTGTGGTGCAGGAGGTACTACATTCTTGTCCCGGGAAAGTGTGGGTCCTGGTTTCTTGCTGCTGTTCTATGGGCGCTTGTTTCCTTGGAACTGAGTCAAAGGTCTTCCTCGTGGTCCGTTCCTTGGCGGGGGTGGTCGGTATACCATTTGCTTCGGGCCTTGGCAGCCATCTCTTTCCAAACCTGCTGCTAACCTGACCAAAACCTCAAAAGTTTGATTCAGGTGTCCCAATGTTAGATGCCGGAGGTGCGGATTGAGTCC
Source organism: Hydrangea macrophylla (assembly GCA_033977485.1). Classification (NCBI taxonomy): domain Eukaryota; kingdom Viridiplantae; phylum Streptophyta; class Magnoliopsida; order Cornales; family Hydrangeaceae; genus Hydrangea; species Hydrangea macrophylla. The sequence continues at coordinate 15,264,376 of CM066992.1, forward strand.
TCGGTGAAACTTCTTGATCTTCTTTTGAGGAGTGTCAATCATGTGAGGGGCAAAGCGGGACAGGCGTTCGAATTGTGTCGTGTACTCTCTTACACTCCTATTTCCTTGTGTTAAATCGATGAATTCTTTCTCTTTCTGGTCCTTTTCATCGTCGGGGAAATACTTCTCCAACAACTTCTCCCGGAAGGTAGTCCATGTCATCCTCCTTGAAGCTTCTACTCCAATAGTTGCTCGCTCGGCTTCCCACCAATCGGCTGCCGCATAAGTGAGTTGGAAAGTGGCGAGACGGCGCTTCTCTATCTCGGGGCATTCGATCGATTCAAAGATACGATCCATATCCCTTAGCCATTGCTCTGCCCGCCAGGATTCACCGGTGTCGTCGAACCTATCAGGACGCAAAGCTCTGAATCCTTCCATCAATCTGTCGCGCGTCTGAGGTGGCGGTCTTTGGTGATTGTCGTTGTTGTTGCCATTTCCATTGCCGTGGTTGTTGCCTATCTGGTCCAGACGCTGCAGAAATGCACCAAAGATTCCAGTAGGATCGATTCCTTCAGGAATAGGATCTGGTGGTCCTCCATTACGATTTTTTCTTGGTCTTCCCGCCATTGTGCTTGTGTGCTTATGTACCTACATGAATATCTATCGGTTATTCTCCAATCCTAAATAGGGATACGAGATATAAACGGCTGAAAGTATAGATGACAATTCTAATATAAGTACATAATATATCAAGTATTCATATTATCAGATAAAAGAAACTAGTCTTCATTAATAACTCTAAATATTTACATAAGAAAGCGCACATGCTAAAAATACATAGTACGGCCAACGGTACCAAAAACATATACATAGAAAAGGCGTACACGTCTACTTATACGTGTCACAAGCCTAAAATACAGCTATATACACAAAAGATGGGCTACTATCCCTATTACAAGTAAAGCTCTAGATATTGGGGATCCTATCCCAAAAGTCCTCCACATCCATCCGGGATGTAATAAGGTACCATGCTAATCACAAAACAATCTTAAGGTTCATATCTTAAGTGTGTAGGACAATCGGTGTGCATGTCTTAACCTAAGGCTCTGATACCAAAAATCCCTGTCACGCCCCGGCGTAGCCAAAATATGGAAAAATTTAAAATTTTCATCTTGGACCATGAGGCACGTGACTGGTTGCAGTACCGAATTGTCCATGACCAAATAATAAGATTTAAACGATATAATAAAAGGATAAAACCATCATTTACTTTCTGGAATATATTACAATGAGAAGTCAAAGTACTTAGCTAGTTAATACATCATAATAAATACATCAGAGTCTTTATGGCTCTTGGCCTTACAAAACTATTACGAAATATATGCTAAGTCTTCTGGTTATAGGCAAAAACATTTACAGAGGATAACTGCTAGTCTTCTCTCTAACTAGCATGACCATAGCCATCTTCGGTGTACTCTTCCTCCACGTTCTCTGCTTGTGTAGCGTCATAACCCGTGTACTCGTTACCTGGATAAGCTGGACATGGAAATGTCCAGCGACATGAACGTCGTCAGCTTATGAAAGCTGAGTGAGTAAGCTAAATCAAATGGAACGTATATAGTAAAACACAATAGGAATACATTTACTACCTTTCAACATGTCTTTTAGGATCTTTACGTTCTCACCGTCGAATTATATCTAGTAGCGTACCCGACTACGTATTCGATAGGAATACAAAAAATTCAAGAGACTCGTCTAGACATTCTTAATGCCACTACCATTCATTTATAACATCCGACATCATTTACAAACCCAAAGTGTCTCTTTCTAACCAAACTATCTTTCATCAACTAAAACATCTTTCATCAACCAATGCATCTTTCATCAACCAAAACATCTTTCATCAACCAACGCATCTTTCATCAACCAAAACATCTTTCATCAACCACTTCGTCACGAAGAACCGAAGTGTTAAGGAGTGCAAGAACATCCATTTCGTCACGAAGAACCGAAAGGAGTCTTCACTCAAGGAATCACTGCTTCGTCATGAAGAACCAAAAGCGTTATGGAGTACAAGAACATCCATTTCGTCACGAAGAACCGAAAGGAGTCTTTACTCAAAGAATCACCGCTTCGTCACGAAGAACCGAAAGCGTTACGGAGTACAAGAACATCCATTTCGTCACGAAGAACCGAAAGGAGTCTTTACTTAAAGAATCACCGTTTCGTCACGAAGAACCGAAAGCGTTACGGAGTACAAGAACAACCATTTCGTCACGAAGAACCGAAATGAGTCTTTACTCAAAGAATCACCGCTTCGTCACGAAGAACCGAAAGTGTTACGGAGTACAAGAACATCCATTTCGTCACGAAGAACCGAAAGGAGTCTTTACTCAAAGAATCACCGCTTCGTCACGAAGAACCGAAAGCGTTACGGAGTATAAGAACATCCATTTCGTCACGAAGAACCGAAAGCGTTACGGAGTACAAGAACAACCATTTCGTCACGAAGAACCGAAATGAGTCTTTACTCAAAGAATCACCGCTTCGTCACGAAGAACCGAAAGTGTTACGGAGTACAAGAACATCCATTTCGTCACGAAGAACCGAAAGGAGTCTTTACTCAAAGAATCACCGCTTCGTCACGAAGAACCGAAAGCGTTACGGAGTACAAGAACATCCATTTCGTCACGAAGAATCGAATGGAGTCTTTACTTATAGAATCACCGCTTCGTCACGAAGAACCGAAAGCATTACGGAGTACAAGAACAACCATTTTGTCACGAAGAACCGAAAGGAGTCTTTACTCAACGAATCACCGCTTCGTCACGAAGAATCGAAAGCGTTACGGAGTACAAGAACATCAATTTCGTCACGAAGAACCGAAAGGAGTCTTTACTCAAAGAATCACCGCTTCGTCACGAAGAACCGAAAGCGTTACGGAGTATAAGAACATCCATTTCGTCACGAAGAACCGAAAGGAGTCTTTACTCAAAGAATCACCGCGTCACAACTCAATAACACATCCCTTTTTCTTACTATCTTGATCTCCACTGCCCAGATTACCTATCCGACAATTATCCTTACCATAATCTGCTTCTAACATAGCACAATTGACCCTTACGTTTTCCCGACCGTGCATTCGTCACTCATTTCGGAATTTAGTTCATTAACGGACTTCCGAATATACTTTTGGAGTTACGTTTATTCATTCGTCATCCTATTTTATGTCGTAATATACTTACAATGGAAGCTTATCCAATCACTATCAACGCAATAATCGTGCCGTACAATATACTTATAGCTTGAGTAGGAACTCTCTATGGTCATCACACTATATTCATAACAACGGAAACCTAGCGTGTAGCTTATGGATTTAATACCAATAATATATATAGATGAAGCCCCTAACATACTCATCTACTCGATAGCACTACCATAGCACAAGATATTCATAACCACACAGGTACTGGAAAGCCAGCATCATCAATAAACACATCATATAAGTAGTTATACAATCTGCCAGGATTTAATTTTACTATATTGACTGAATTGATATGATTTATTTGGGCATGATAATTGATTTGTAGATCCAACTCAAAACTAGAACATTGTAGATAATTGGATTAGCTTCATGTACAAAAAAATCTAGCTTCAATTACATTTTTGAACTTCTCCAAATATTTATTTTACTTAGACATTTCTATATTTTCGGACTGCTCTGTCCCAGATTTATAGTACTGCATTGCATGTGCATTTCACCTATCAAGGAATCCTTTTAAGACCAGGCTATAGAAGAGTTATTTGTAGATAAATGAGTTAGCTTTATCCACAAAAAAACCTAGCTTAATTCAGATTTCGGAGTTGCTTGAAACACTCATTTTACTAAACTACATTCTGCTGGAGGTTTCTGTTTCTCAGATTTAAAGTACTTCGTTGCATGTACATTTCACCTATGAAGAAGTGATTTTCAGACTGAGCTATAGAAGAGTTATTTGTAGATAAATGAGTTAGCTTTACCCTCAAAAACACCTAGCCTCATTCCCATTTTTGAACTGCTCAAAACGTTCGTTTTACTAAACAACATTCTGCTGGAAGTTTCAGCTTCCCAGATTTGAAAATTTGACTTGCATGTTGCATAGAACCTCAAAGTACAACATCAAACTCTTGATAAACATTACTACATACTATATAGGTTCTAAAGTGAGTTAGAATACTCACTTAAACTTGAAATTGAGCTTGGGCTTTGGATTTGAGCTTAGGAAGTTTGAACACAACTTCAATGGTGGAGACTTCTTCCTAGTTCTTCTTCTCCATCTCCATGTATCTCTTATCTCTCCTTGGATTTCATCTCCTAGCTCTCTCTAACTCTATATGCAGATTGTAAATGGCCAAGAGTGTAATGCATGAGTATAGGCATGTTTATATAGAGATGGTGGTGGAATATGTGTCACCATGCATGTGCTAGAGTGTACATGCATGGACAAGTGTCTTAGAGGTGGACAAGTGGCAAGGGAGGTAGTGCCATGTGGTGTATGGGCTGCCATGTGGCCGACCATGTGGGGCCTACCTTGGGTTGTGTGCCACTTTCTCAGTTTACGTGCATAAGTTCCTCGATATACGTGTCAGTCTTAATTTACGTGCAAACGGGTGTTGTTTCTAATGTCCGGGTCCGGTTACGGGACTAAGTTAATTCTAATTACGGTCGAGTCGATGCAGTGATTATAGTCTAATTAGTAATTACATTACACTGACACAGTCACACAAATAAAATAATAATATAATAATAGACCAGATATAGAAATTCATAAAACTCGTATTATTGCACGTAGAGAAATTACAGGTATTACAACTTTGATGATATCCTAGTGTACAACAAGACCTTAAATGATCATATTGAACATTTGAGATATGTGTTTGAGGTGTTGAAATGTGAAAAGTTGTCTGCTAATTTTAAGAAATGCACCTTTTGCATGGAAAAAGTTGTTTTTCTTGGATATGTTCTTAGTACAAAGAGCATTGAGGTGGATGAAGAAAAAGTCAAAGCCATCAAGGAGTGGCCAACGCCTAAAGGTATCACTGAGGTAAGAAGCTTTCATGGTCTAGCTAGTTTTTATAGGCATTTTGTAAAGGATTTTAGTACCATTGCTGCACCACTCACTGAAATAATAAAAAAAATATTGGATTACAGTGGGGAATTGATCAAGAGAATGCATTTGCTACATTTAAGGATAGGCTTTGTTCTGCACCTGTGTTAGCATTACCTGACTTTAACAAAACTTTTGAGATTGAATGTGATGCTTCAAGAATAGGGATTTGAGCCATTTTGATGCAGGATAGGCGGCCCATAGCCTTCTTCAGTGAAAAGCTAAGTGGGGTAGCCCTGAATTACCCCACTTATGACAAAGAACTTTATGCTCTTGTTCGCGCTCTAGAGACATGGAAGCATTACCTTTGGCCTAAGGAGTTTGTGATCCACACCGATCATGAATCATTGAAGCATCTCAAGGGACAAGGTAAAATAAATAAGAGATATGCTAGATGGATGGAATACATCGAGACTTTTCCTTATGTCATCCGTTACAACCAAGGTAAGGAAAATACTGTTGCTGATGCTTTATCACGAAGGTATGTACTTCTTACTTCTATGCGTGCTAAAATGCTTGGGTTTGAATATGTGAAAGAAATGTATGCCGATGACATAGATTTTTCTGAGGTGTATTTGGCATGTGACAAAGCAGCATTTGGTAAGTTTTTCAAGCATGATGGTTATTTGTTTAAAGAAAACAAATTGTGTGTGCCAAATTGTTCAATGCGTGAATTGTTGGTGCGAGAGGCACATGGTGGGGGATTAATGGGACATTTTGGTGTCAGGAAAACCTTAAAAATTTTGCATGAACATTTCTTTTGGCCTAGGATGAGAAGAGACGTCACTCGGATATGTGGTAGGGGCATTACATGTAGAAAGGCCAAATCTAAGGTTTTACCACATGGGTTGTATACACCCTTACCCATCCCCAGTGAGCCATGGGTAGACATTTCTATGGACTTTGTTTTGGGGCTGCCTAGGACAAAGAGGGTTAGAGATTCTATTTTTGTGGTAGTGGAAAGATTTAGTAAAATAGCACATTTCATTCCATGCCATAAAACAGATGATGCCACAAACATAGCTGATTTTTTTTTCAAGGAAATAGTGCGACTCCATGGTGTACCTAGGAGTATTGTTTCCAATAGGGATGTCAAATTTCTTAGCTACTTTTGGAAGGTTTTGTGGGGAAAATTAGGTACCAAACTTTTATTTTCCATTACTTGTCACCCACAAACTGACGGACAGACTGAAGTAGTCAACAGGACATTGACTCAACTCTTACGCACTGTCATTCAAAAGAATTTAAAAATCTGGGAGGATTGTTTTCCATTCATACAGTTTGCATATAATAGGACTACGCACACTACTACTTCTTATTCTCCTTTTGAAATTGTTTATAGTTTTAATCCACTCACTCCGCTAGATTTGATACCTTTACCTATTGATGATAGGAGTAGTTTGGATGGACACAGGAAGGCTGAATTGGTGAAGTCCATTCATGAGAGGGTACGACTTCAAATTGCACAAAAAAATGAAAAGTTTGCTTCCCAAGCCATCAAAGGGCGTAAGCGTGTTATCTTTGAACCAAGAGATTGGGTCTGGGTTCACATGTGCAAAGAAAGATTCCTTGCCCACAGAAGGACTAAATTGCATCCTCGAGCAGATGGCCCTTTTCAAATCCTTGAGAAAATTAATGATAATGTTTATAAAGTGGATCTTCCAGGTGAGTATAATGTCTCAGTTACTTTCAATGTTTCTGACCTTTTCCCATTTGATGCAGGTGACGATTCGAGGTCGAATCCTTTTGAGGAGAGGGGGAATGATGGGCACCATGATGGATCGAGTCTAAAAGCTGACCCCTTACAAGTTCCAGATAGGCCAATCACAAGATCAAGAGCTAAGCAGATCAAGGAAGCAATGCAAGGATTGGTACAATCCACTTGGGCTGAATTTGCAAATATTTCAAGCAAGACTTCAACATTCAAGATGGGCTTGGAAGAAGAGAAACCAACTTTAATCCATGTGATACAAGCCACTTAGGCTATTTTATTTATGTTCGCTGGTTTTGGGCATGTGGGCCTATTTTATTCATTAATTGGACATCTATTTAGCTTTAAGTTTAAGTTGTTTTGGGTTTGAGTACCTCCAGCCCATTTCTTTTATTTTTATTGAAGGCCTTTTGGGCCCTAGGGTTATTAGATATAAAAGCACTCTTGTAGCAGTTTTTAATAGCAGATTATGTGAATGAATATTATTCTTCTCAGAGAATTCAGTTTTCTCTTCTTGTTCTTTATTGAACAATCCGAACTTATCAAAGGCATTCCCTTTGTGGCGTTCACACAAAATCTGGGTTCTTGAAACAGGATTTTAACGGGACTAGATCATGTTTGTCGCTTGATTATTGGCTTTCCTGGGTTATTTACAATCTGATCGTGGGTTCAAGGAATATCAACTCCATGGGTTCACATCATATCATAATCATACGTGATCCTAGTTCTCTCTAAAATCATGGATCAAGTTTGACTGGAAATATGAACATCAATTTAACAAAGGTGCAGTGAATCCATAAACCAACTGTGATCAAAGATTTTTTATAAAATCATGGTTCATTGGAATTGGATGAGTCTAATTGGAGGATGTTCATAACCCATTTAAGTACCTCTGTGATTTTTGTTTTGATGAAATTCCATGTCTAAGATGGTTTGGTCTTATGATTTCAAAAGAAGCAACTCTCTGTCCTAAATTTTAGAACAGTAAGTCTGTTTTAAATTAATAAATCAGAACCTTAATCAAACTTCCTTGGCCTCTAATAATTTTTTCTAAGCATTTCAATGTGTTAGGAAGACACCCTAAAAAGATCTAAGCATTTCTCATTTGTTTACTAGTTATAGAAAATCATACAAGATCTCTGGACAGAGAGTTGCAGATTCATGAGTGATGTCTAGTGTTTTCCATATTCCCAGAGATCTAACCGTTCAAACCTTGATTTTCTTTTTGTGTTAGAAAATAGACTCACATAGGCATATCATACCCAAAACTCATTAAGATCCAACAGTTGGAAATATGGTTTTTCTATCTTTGAAAGACAGGTCTGTTCTATGTAATTTATGAGAAAATAGTCACTGTTTTATCTAATCTTATTGATTTTGACTTAAATGGTTTCCTAATGTCTTGAGACCCAAATAAAGTTTTGAATAATGATAATTAATTGTAAATCCAGAGGCTAAGTGATCCAAATTAGTGAATAATTTATAGCTCATTCATGTTAATATTCATTCATTCATTCATTCATGTACATTGATGCTTATGATTCGAACAAGTTATTAGATAAAGTTGGACTTAGTTGAACCTAATTGAACATAAACATGGATTCTTTATGATCGTGTTGGGATTATAGAACCCCTATAGGGATATTACATTGGCCCCCAGTTGAGGCTTGTATATCCATAGAGGTTCTATGGCTCCAACTAATCAAAAGGAATTCATAGTTTTGTCAATTCTTTCCATAATTGATAGATTTAAACTAGAAGCTTAGGGTTGATTATTTGATATCTTTGATCAAGTCACGATTAATCAAAAGATCGAGTATTGACCGCCACACGGAGGCTTTGCTCTTTCGTTTTGATATTTCGGCGACTTTGTTTTAAAATAAGAGTTTTGAGGATTCTTTTATTTCAAATATCAAATGTTGATATCCATATTTATATTGTTTTTGATTTTTCAATAAATCATCATGTCTGGATCTGCTTTTATTTCTCTTGCCAGCATACTTACACAAAATAAAGTTAACTGGGAATAACTACACTGAATGGAAATATAACCTTTGATCGACGACGAATAGTTGTCGTTTATAGTTCTAAAAATACGCTTTGTTAGCCCATTTCATGTAGTTATTAGTTATTTTTTAATAAGTATTCTAAATTTTGTAAGATTTGGAGCTTTAACTTGAAAATGCACAAAAATCCAATGATTAGTGGCTTTGGAAGTCATTCTGGGCTCCAACAGTGATTCCTGTGAAAGCTGAATGCAATAGTAGCCTCGGAAAATTGCATTTCTGACAAGGAATACTTTGGATTTGAGAAACGTCTCCAGAGATATAAAATGTAGATCTTCGAGTTACGGACGCGTGGCTTCAAACGGTGAGTCAATCCGAGTTCCGATCAAACAGTTATCGCAATTCTACGAAAGTCGCGCAGTGCAGCAAAAACTACCTCGCGCGAGCGGGCCGCGCGAACGACCTGTGAAAAAACAAAAAATGCGTATTTTGTTAAATTAAAGTGCCCAGCGAATGTGGTTTGTGCATATGACGTCCAGAAACGTAAATATAGCTGTTTTAGTGCGATTTGGCTTAGGAAAGCTTCCTAAATCCTTCCAAACTCTATATAAATCCTATTCTAAATCAAATTTAAGATTACAAATCATTACACACTATTAGACACATCAATATATAGCCATATTATACATTATTTTCCAGCCATTGAAGAGAGGAAAGCAAGGAGAAGAAGAAGAAGACCAAGGATTCCCATGGCCTCCCCCATCAACCTCTTGCTGTTCATCAATTCTATGGCCAACTAAACTCTAGATCTAGGGTTTCAATGAAACCCTAGCCAAGAAATAGGATGTATTTTATGTTTTTATTTTAGTTTTATTATGTATGAATGACAGTTACATGTTCCGAGGATTTTTATAATAAATCGTGCTTTTATTGATTAAATCACTACTTTCAAAGTTTACTCTTGTCTTAGATCTATTTTGATGGTAGTGTGCTCAATGATCTATGCTTGCTGTGCTTGTTTAGATTATTTACATGTAATGGTGCTTAAATTGAATTGTGCTATCAAGTATCCGAATAGTCCATGCCTAGATTAGACAGATTATACCACAGTGTGGGATAATTCGTGCTAACCGAAGATGGATTATGTTGATGCTTGAACCATAGCTATTTTCTTGACGGAGGAATTGGGCTTGTAGCTACAATTCTCCATTATCATCCAACTTAATAAGCTAAAGTAATTCGTAAATACTCTTATTATGAAGCTAGTGGTGGATTTGCAATCCTAGGTTCCTTAAACTTATTATAAAAACAACTATTTAATTGCTTTCATAATTTAGATTTACTTTTATTGTTATTAGTTTAATTAAAATCAAATCAGAATCTGTTTTTCTTAAATTAGCTAAATTTAGGTTTTAAAATTAAAGCGCGGTAGTTAATCAATCTCTGTGGGTTCGACCTTTACTTCCACACTGCAAAAATTTTGAAAGTAAAAGCATAAGTTAAGCATACTTTTATATCTTGATTTTGACAAGATCAAATTTTTGGCGCCGTTGCCGGGGATTGCAAATTACTAGCTTTAGTTTTAGAATTCTAGTTTAATTAATTCGCAAATATTAGATTAGGTTTTCGTTTTATTAGTTTTCATTTTTGTCTTGAGTTACTAACTATAGACACCCCATTTTGTCGGCTATCAGATTTAGGAGACCCATAGCTTGGTGGTTCACAATGATCGAAAAAGACTCAAAAGGACTCCTGGAAGCCAATTCTATCTCTCAAAATGCTCAGAGTGACCAAAATGCCCTTGAAAGCCCAAAAGCTCCCAGATTTGGACCAAAAGTTCTGGAAACATGCTACGTCGCAAGAAAAATGATAAAATGAGTTTTTAAGTAAAATCGAATGAAATCGTCAGCTCCCAGAGACCCCCGGAAGTCCCGAAAGTTCCCGAAAATTCCCCGTTGACCGGTTTGACCAGGGTTTGACCAAGTTTGACCAAGGTTTGACCAAATTTGACCAAGTTTGACCAAAATCATCCGAATTCGCCAGAATCATTCTAGATCATGAGAAAAGTATTAAAACGAGTTTTAAAAGAAAATCGAGCGAAAACGTAAGCTCATGGGAACTCCCGGAGATTTCCAGAACTTCCCGGGAATCCCAAATTTGACTAGTTTGACCAGAATTTGACTTTAGAACCAGGGCACCGTAACAATTTTCAAATATTTTTCATGGATACTAGAGGTCAATAGCTTTCCGACGGTATATTGCACATATTTTTTGGATTTAAAACTAGTTTATTATGAATTTCCGAAGACGAAAAAGGCGATCAAATCGAATTTTATCGCAAATACCGCAAAACTGTTCAAAGTAATCTATCCCCAAACTATTTTTTATCTAAAGTAGACTCCATTACCTTTCCAACGGTATATCAAAACCTCAATTTGGAGTTCGTACACATTTTTTGTGAATTTCGGACGAAATAGGGCCTTTTCACGAATACCGGAACCTCTGGGGCCCTAAACAGCATTATCTGAACGAAGGAAGAGCAGTGCCGCCGCGTCACTGGCCCAGTGCCGCCGCGACACTCTCCTCCAGAACAGTGTATTTTTGTAATTTTTCTTGGGGGTTCATTTTGATTAATTGAAAACCAAAACGACGTAGTTCTATGATTTCAGATGTTTGGGACCAATGGGAACACTTCTAAAACCCCAAAACCACCCCAAATTGGCCTATTTAAACCCCCCATTGCTTTTCATTTTGGGGGGTGTCAAATGAAAGCTTAGAAAAAGTTTGGGAGAGAAAGTTGTAGAGATAAGGTTAGAATAGAGAGAAAAAAAACATACTTCTTTGATTTTCAAAACAAAAGTGAGTTCTAAACTTTGTTTTTACTTCATTACCCCAATTTACTTCAACATTCAATACACCCAACCACCATTTTAGTGAGCATTTAAGAAAGTGGAAGCTTCTTCCATGTCCAATGTCATTACATATGAGTGAAACACCAAACTACAAGTTCTATACATCATGAATATCATATATTGATTGCTATCTATTTACTTGTTTGCTTATATAATGTTCATCTCTTCTCATCTCACTTCTTTTTGATTTTTTTTTATTTACTTACTAGTCCATCATCATAAAAATGATTACATGAAGTTTGGGGTGAGTGAATCCTTATGGATAGTAGCTCTTGACCTCAAAAACATGTTTCATAGATGATGATCATAACTTCAATACCTCCAAGTTATTCTTGAAGTTATGTTCAAAATAAAAATAAATCTCTCCAACAATCTTGGAGGTTCTTGATGATGAGTTTGAGGTTGGCATTTTAAGTGGCTATAACCTTCATTGAGTATTGAAAATATGCGTGCAAAATATCTACTCCAAAACCCCTCTTAAAACCCCCTCATTTTAATCCCAAGAAAGAAAACTCTAGTTTTTCCCCAAAATTTTCAAAATAGTGAGTCAAAACAGTGAGTAATCTGAGTTCAAAGATTTTTCTAGAACTCAATACTCAACATATGGATGCAAGGCCACTTGGAAAGTGTTCCTAACTCATTGCAGAACACCCACGATTTTTAGTTTGACTTGGAAGTACATGGAAATGGTCCATTTGGACCCAAACATTCCTTCCAAACATTCTGTTTTTGCTGTCACAGCAGCTAGGTCCACTTCCAACCTCTTTTTATGAAAACCTTTCCAAAAGGGGTGGTCCTAAATTATTTTTTCCTTAAACTTCAATGGCTTAGGGAACCTTTTGTATAACATGGACCTCTAGATCATTTGTGTTCATTTTCTAAGATGTTTCAACATTTCAGTCGACAGTACGGACTCTGTTTCTGAGTGACCTCTATTGTTTATATGATTTCTCTGAATCTGTGATAGCTATTAAAGATTGGATTTTTGGGTTGTGTTATAGACACAATAATGAAGATCTCCATAAAATATCATGCATTGAAAACATTTCTATCCCCTCTTTTCAATTTCCAAAAGATCATGTTACTGTTCTATCAACTATTCACAGCAAGCACATTTTAACTTTCATTCTTTGATTTGATGCCTACATGCACTCCAAATTAGCTCATGTCTTAGGAAGTAGTTCATACTACATTTGTATATATCCCATGATGATTTTCTTCATACATTCATACATATTCTAGACTTCTAAGTCATTCTAGGAATCCATGAACACAAAGCACACTACAACCTTTACACATTCTAGATACATACATTACATCCATACAAAGATTTGGGGGTTTTGTAACTCTTAATCTAAGAAGATTTTAAGGAATGATCATGATCACACGTTCATGCTTCCCCTCGATCTAATCATCCCTTCTCATCCGTCCCGGGGATTGAGAGATCTTCTTTTCCCAAAGATTAGCATGCATCATTCTAGCTTACTAAGCATACTTTGATCCTTTTGATTTATTTGTTTCAAGAAAAATTCATGTCCCCCCTTTAGATTAAGAAGTCTTGATTATTTGATACATGATTAGACGATTTTTCCTAAGTTTATTTGTGTGATCTTTCACTTTACATTGTATGATATTTGACTTAGATCTTATGAATGATATATTATCTTTAGATCTTCCATTTCAAATTTTCTTATGTGATGTAATATACTATCATAGTATTAATTGTCGAACCATACATAGTATAAGATGATTATTTGGATGCTAATTGAGGCCCGTCGAAAGACGGGACGAGTTGAGGGTGTTTTAGTCGCGACAAAGGCTCCTTCCTCTCTCGTACCAAAACCCCGAACCAAGTTCTTTGGTTATGAAGGGCCGATGCCCTTTATCCATTTGGGTGAGTCAAATTAGGTGTCTTGGTTCCTTAAAAACCAAGTGGCGACTCTGTATCTGTTTTCAACAGACTGTTTTCTTTCTTTGATCCAAATCAATTTCAAACAAACAAAGCAAAAAAGAGGTGGAATCCCGCGTGTCCACAATCTGGCGACTCTGCTGGGGATTTTTTTTTTATTTTCAAAACAAAATAATACAGAGGTTTGACTCATAAGAAGCATCCTTAAAATCATCTTTTTACTGTATCTGGTTCATTGCATTTTCCCCCTTCGACTATGTCTAAAATGCGGCACTGACACTGTTCAGGTCTTGCTGTGCCAGGGCACAAGTCACCGTTGATACTGTACCTTCCAAGGTATATCAAAAAGAGTAAACACTTCCGTACTGTCTCTCTGACGGTATATTAGAACACTCATCAACGGACCCTCTTTGACTAAACCCAGCCTTTGCATATAGATTCCTGTAGAACCTTTCATAGGGCTGTTGATTTATCTTTTCAGATAGGACAATATGATATAACTGCTATATGCCCTGGTAGGATTACTTGCGCGTTGTAGACGCTTATGTGGCATAGAACAGAACCTCTTTCTTATGATTCCCAAGGCAATCACTCACATGTGATCACATTGAGTTGACCTGCCTAGGCACCATGACAAGGATGTCTACTACATGCTCACAAAGATATACACCGCAAACCTTGTTTGTTGGTCCTAAGACATAGGAGTATGAAAACTCGCTAGACAGTATGATCACCATCATCACCTGTTCCCGTCATATATCCCTATTTCTTCAAGAAACTCTTCCCAACTCATCAGGATATCCCTGTTTTTCCTAGAAACTCTGTCCGAATCACCCAGATTTCCTAGAAATCCCTATTTTCCCCCAAATTACCCAGAAATCTCAGTTTCTTCCAGAAACCCCGATATACTTGTATCCCCCAGATACCCTGTCCGAATTACCCAAATCTTCCTGCTTCTCCTAGAAATCCTATTCGAACTCCCCAGGTATCTTTGTTACACCCAAAATCCCAGAAAATCCATGTTTCTCCTAAAACTCTGCCCAAGCTTCCCATAAATCCAAATTTCCTAGAAATACCCAAGGTACTTGTTTATCCCAGAAACTCTGCCCAAATCACCCAAAAACGCCCAGATATACTATCCATATTTCTCAAAAAAACCCAAAATACCAGTTTCTCCTAGAAGCTCAGTCCAAATCAACCAAAAATCCCTATTTCTCCCAGTAAAAACTCTGTCCGAAATTCCCGAAATATCCCAGAAATCCCTGTTGTCCCTTGGTGATCATACTGGAAAGTAAGGTTAGCACACTCTTTATGGTTAGGACCTTACTTACTTAACTGCTATATGTTAGAAGTAGGGGCATCATATAGATTAGGGCCTACATCTGCATGCTTGTCTCATGTGCATACACAATTCATGTCAGTTCGCTTGCACGCACGTCTTGTCAGTCTCACATGTGTCAGTCTCTACACATCAAATGCATACGTATCGTCATCCTCATCCATCTCTATCGTTGGACAGAAGTCGTATACTTACTATAACCGTCCTCGGTTTGCATCGTTAAATCCTTCAAAACTCTGATCATCTCTTCCTGATAAGAAGTGTTTCGCGCCTCTGCTAATTTGGACTTTTACTTCTATTTGCAGAAAACCGTAGCCCCGGGTAAGGACACTGTTGTACCTCCCTAAATTCATTATCGTGATCACGGGCTAGCACAGACCATCGTCGATCCACCAATGGCCTAAAAAGCTCTGGAAGAGAAAGTGAACAAGCTACAAACCACTGTTGAGCAGTTGAGTTTAAGGGTTAGTCGATTTGAGAAAATGGCACGGAGCATTAGCAAAGAGCTGCTTGAAATGGGGACTAGAATGGAGGATGCTATCAGAGAAGAAAAGTTAAAGAAGGATGAACCCCAACACCAGTCTAAGAGGCCTAAATACTCCCGACACTCCCCAGATGTCAATGCCCTGTGCAGCCAACCCATGGCAAACCCTCATCGGCCATACCAATCCTCCAACCAAACCACTAGTTGCCCTTACCAGAAAAAGAAACCCCATACCTTTGCCAAACTAGATATCTCCCCCTCCATAGCCTTAGGCCGTCTGCTAAAAAAGGGACACCTCCAACTCCTTCAGCCTCGTGCCGATCCCCCACCACCTAACTGTGACCTGTCCAAACGATGTGCCTACCACCAAGGCCCAGGCCATGATACCAACCAGTGCATACGTCTCTGCCATGATATCCAGGACCTCATCGACCAAAACTTCATTGAGCCACCACGCATTCAACCCCATGTCACCTAAGCCCCTGGCTTACCTATTCGAATGATCCCCTTCGCTGAGGCCCATGAATGTTGAACCTGTGTCGGTGAAGTGATGGTGTTTGGGACTCTTGCTAGAAAACCAAATGAAGATGCTCTTTAGAAAAAAAAGAAATAGAAAGAATAAGTGAGTCACTGTGACATTCCATTTGAGACCGGGTCGAGTCTAGTCGAGTCTGTTGTATGCTTTGTCTATTTTAAGTTTAGTCTTGTGGTCGAGTCTGTCTATCATCGAGTTGTTAATGAATCTGTAATCCTTCTCTACTAATGGAATGAAGTCTCATTTTGCCTAATCTGATGTGCCTAGTCATAGATGCATGAATCGCTGAACTGAAGTGTCACTTTTCAAATTACCATGGATATTACTGTGCTAAAAAAAAGGTAATTTTTTTTTACTCAAACAAAAAAAAATCCTGAAAGGTCAAAGTCAATTTTGCGCTGACACCGATGAAGAGCCAAGAATTGAATAGTCTTACTTTAAGAATTCAAAGATGCTTTTGCTCAAATCTCGAAAACACATACTTGGAACTGATTTGGGGCTTGCCTAACACCCTTTTCAACCATTTTAAAGCCTTGAGCCCAGTCCAATCAAGAGCCATGCAAACCTGTCCAATGCAGACTTAGTCATTGTTGGTAGCCAAACATTTCAATGAGTTTCTTCCCCCTTCAAAAAAAAATAAAAATGCTCGCTAGGTTGAAATCCTGAAAAGAGCACCTAGGCAAAAGTGAGAGCTAAAAAGGTGTTGATTTCCAAAATCTGACCCTAGCCAGTCAAAAGGTTGAAGAAATTTTTGATGAAACAAATCAAAGAATCGTATGCTTCAAGATACATCATAAGAACGTGCCTAGATCACATTTCAAAAGGCTCGAAACGATCACAAATAAATCCCCAGAGCTAACGTGCACATTCTGGAATTACGAGATTATGATCGAAAGATCTCACATGAATCAACTATGTGAAAAGGAAAATTGACTGGCTAGGCGAAAGTGAAAAGGATCAATCCTCAAAAGAAAAAGAAGAAAAAAAAGAAAAAGAAAAGGAAAAGAAAAAGAAAAAGAAAAGAAAAGAAAAGAAAGGGAGATGGAAACTGAATCCTCCTCTTCAAAGCTACCACAAGTGGCTCAAGTTTGAACTTATTTGATGATTGGTTTGAAAAACCCTCATACCCAATTTCTTTCAAAACCTTGCCTTGATCTACGCTCAACCTGATTCCCACTCGGGGATACGTAGGCAACCGCATCGGTTCGGTCGACACCATCATTATCAAACCAATCTCCTTCAAGCCTCGCCTTGAACTACGCTCAACCTGATTCCCACTCGGGGATACGTAGGCAACCACATCGGTTCGGTCGCTCCACCCACAAAAATAGCCCAATTTCTTTCAAGCTTCGGCCCGAACTACGTTGGACCTGATCCCCGTTCGGGGGTAAGTAGGCAGACTTTGAAAAAAGAAAAGAAGGATGGCTCGCTAGGTTGAAAATCCGAAAGGACGCCTAGGCAAAAGTTAGAGCTGAATCCAAGGTGAGCAATAACAAAAGAGAGAAAAAAGCTCGCTAGGTCACCTCACTAGTACCTAGGCAAAAGTTATGAGCATTTGAGAGATTAAAGTCACGGTCCTTGCCTCAAGCCAGAAATCACCTTCCACACTAGGGGCAAACTTTGGCTACTCGCCTCATTTGCCTAAATTTTACTATCTACCCTTTATACAAGGGGCAAACTTCGGTCAATTACCTCGTTTTCCTACCGATCCCACTTCATACCCTTCAAACTAGGGGCAAACTTCGTTTGCCACTGGATCCCTATACACCAATGGTAAGCCTCAAGTCACAAACATTGTCTTGAACAGATGGAAACGGAGCATCTTTTATTCTATAAGCTAAGGCACTAATTCAAAGCACATCTTGGGAGAAGCAAAGAAATTTATTAGATCAGTAGGGAGGAATTTTCAAAAATAAGATTCACCATCAAAGTGATGCCACGTTAAGGTGAGAAGTAAACATAAAAGAGAAATGGTACATCATTTATGACAAGAGCACATTGAGTTTTAGCAAGTCGAGCTTGTTTCATTTTGGTGTCAAATGTGTCGTCCTCGTATGTCGATGTCTGATAGTCGTCAAGTCTGTCGTAGTCTCAAATAAGTGAGTTGACAGTGACTAATAATGAATTTTCCAAATAAAGTCACAAATTTTTTTAAAGAGCATTCCAATGACAATACAAGAAGGAATACCAAACATCATTACTGCACGAGACAAGGCGTCAGCATAAGAAGTGTCCAAACTTAGGGCAAATGCAAATTTCATCCCTTTCCAAACTGCCAAAAGTTAACCATCATCTTCTAGCAACATAAGTGTCCATGAGTGGCTATTGATCTTTCATCTTTCTTCATGCAACATAAGTCTATGAGTGGCTGTTGATGATCTTCCTTTCTTCTAGCAACATAAGTCCATGAGTGGCTGTTGATCTTCCATCCTTCATTCATGCAACATAAGTCCATGAGTGGCTGTTGATGATCTTCTTTTCTTCTAGAAACATAAGTCCATGAGTGGCTGTTGATCTTTCACCTTTCTTCATGCAACATAAGTCCATGAGTGGCTGTTGATGATCTTCCTTTCTTCTAGCAACATAAGTCCATGAGTGGCTGTTGATCTTTTATCTTTCTTCATGCAACATAAGTCCATGAGTGGCTGTTGATGATCTTCCTTTCTTCTAGCAACATAAGTCCATAAGTGGCTGTTGATGATCTTCCTTTCTTCTAGCAACATAAGTCCATGAGTGGCTGTTGATCTTCCATCCATCGTTCATGCAACATAAGTCCATGAGTGGCTGTTGATGATCTTCCTTTCTTCTAGCAACATAAGTCCATGAGTGGCTGTTAATCTTTCACCTTTTTTCATGCAACATAAGTCCATGAGTGGCTGTTGATGATCTTCCTTTCTCCTAGCAACATAAGTCCATGAGTGGCTGTTGATCTTTCATCTTTCTTCATGCAACATAAGTCGATGAGTGGCTGTTGATGATCTTCCTTTCTTCTAGCAACATAAGTCCATGAGTGGCTGTTGATCTTTTATCTTTCTTCATGCAACATAAGTCCATGAGTGGCTGTTGTCTGTCTTCCTTCGCTCATGCAACATAAGTCCATGAGTGGATGTTGATGATCTTCTTTCATCCTAGCAACATAAGTCCATAAGTTGCTATTTATTATCACCCTCCATCAGTGTCAAACCACCGCAAATCATCTCTGTCACAAACAAAATGATACCTTGACTCCCATTTAATGGACGCATTTCCTTCTTCCTAGCAGAGTACATTATCGCTTAGCTCCCGAAGGCCCTAACCGGCTCTTTTGGATTGAGCGTTGCAAAATCTGACCAACCACGAGAGATGGATCCTAGTTCTAGGTCAAGAATTGAAGAGAGATTCTCAGAGAGTCCATCAGCTCCCGAAGGCCCTAACTGGCTCTTTTGGATTGAGCATTACAAAATCTGACCAACCACGAGAGATTCAGAGATGAATCCTGGTTCTAGGTCAAGAATTGAAGAGAGATTCTCAGAGAGTCCATCAGCTCCCGAAGGCCCTAATCGGCTCTGTTGGATTGAGCATTACAGAATCTGACCAACCACGATGAATCCTAGTTCTAGGTCAAGAAATGAAGAGAAATTCTCAGAGAGTCCATCAGCTCCCGAAGGCCCTAACCGGCTCTTTTGGATTGAGCATACGAAATCTGACCAACCACAAGAGATTCAGATATGGATCCTGGTTCTAGGTCAAGAATTGAAGAGAGATTCTCAGAGAGTCCATCAGCTCCCGAAGGCCCTAACCGGCTCTTTTGGATTGAGCATTACATAATCTGACCAACCACGAGAGATTCAGAGATGAATCTTGGTTCTAGGTCAAGAATTGAAGAGAGATTCTCAGAGAGTCCATCAGCTCCCGAAGGCCCTAACCGGCTCTTTTGGATTGAGCATTACAGAATCTGACGAACCACGAGAGATTCAGAGATGGATCCTGGTTCTAGGTCAAGAATTGAAGAGAGATTCTCAGAGAGTCCATCAGCTCCCGAAGGCCCTAACCGGCTCTTTTGGATTGAGCATTACAAAATCTGACCAACCACGAGAGATTCGGAGATGGATCCTGGTTCTAGGTCAAGAATTGAAGAGAGATTCTCAGAGAGTCCCCTACCATCCCCAGCAGAAGATAACAGAAGTCCAAACCGATTCTCCGGACTTGTCATCATAAGGATCGCCCAACGATTGAAAACATCACTCGCAGTCAAATAACCCCGATTTCCAGGGCAAGCACTGTCTATTCACAATTCAAGGATCCGTATCCACTGATTATTATGAGCTTTCTCACCTGTCAGTCATTATGAGTTTCCTCACTTATCGTGAGCTTCTTCGCTCCGGTTATCTCACCTGTCAATTATCGTGAGCTACCACACTTATTATGAGCCTCCTCACTTTGGTTATTATAAAACTGTCGGTTATCATGAACTCCCTCACCTATGGGTTATCCTTAGTTGTCATCCTCAAAGACCCCATATCCGATCCCATTCGCTTGTAAAGCACACTTCCCGTAATTTGAGAAGTTTGCCCCGAAACCCAGAGTCTTTTCAGACCGTGGTCGGCCACTACATCATAGTCAGAAGCACTAGCACAACACAAGTCCACTCGGAGTGGCACACCCCACAGCACCTGCTCATACTAGGATCATAACCCTATAGGACTCACGACACAATTCATATCACACCCATGCATTGCATATCATCCTCATAGCATAGCATCCGCATGTCTTGTTGTGCATATGTGATTTGTTCCTTCGTGCCCCGAACTACGTCCTGGTCCGATTCCCCTTGGGATACGTAGGTAGCTCACACAGAGCGCGACCAACACCAACCTCAATATCATTTTTTTCATCATTGCATCTTTTGCAATGCTTTTTATCCTAAATCTATAGCCTCCAAAAGACCTGTCTCTTCAAAGCTTTGGCATTTGCTTGCGACATGCGTTGCCTCGCAAGTTCATGCCAAAGAGGGGCAATCTGTAGACACCCCATTTTGTTGGCTATCAGATTTAGGAGACCCATAGCTTGGTAGTTCACAATGATCGAAAAAGACTCAAAAGGACTCCTGGAAGCCAATTCTATCTCTCAGAATGCTCAGAGTGACCAAAATACCCCTGAAAGCCCAAAAACTCCCAGATTTGGACCAAAAGTTCTAGAAACATGCTACGTCGCAAGAAAAATGATAAAATTAGTTTTTAAGTAAAATCAAATGAAATCGTCAGCTCCCAGAGACCCCCGGAAGTCTCGGAAGTTCCCAGAAAATCCCCGTTGACCGGTTTAACCAGGGTTTGACCAAGTTTGACCAAGTTTGACCAAGGTTAACCAAGTTTGACTAAAATCGTTCGAATTCGCCAGAATCATTCTAGATCATGAGAAAAGTATTAAAATGAGTTTTAAAAGAAAATCGAGCAAAAACGTCAGCTCGTGGGAACTCCAGGAGATTTCCAGAACTTCCCGGGAATCCCAAGTTTGACCAGTTTGACCAGAATTTGACTTTAGAACCGGGGCACCATCACAATTTTCAAATATTTTTCATGGATACTAGAGGTCAATAGCTTTCCGACGGCATATCGCACATAATTTTTTGGATTTAAAACGAGTTTATTATGAATTTCTAAAGACGAAAAAGGCGATCAAATCGACTTTTATCGCAAATACCGCAAAACTTTTCAGAGTAACCTATCCCCGAACTATTTTTTATGTAAAGTAGACTCCATTACCTTTCCAACGGTATATCACAGCCTCAAATTGGAGTTCGTACACATTTTCTGTGAATTTCAGATGAAATAGGGCCTTTTCGCGAATACCAGAACCTCTGGGGCCTAAACAGCATTATCTGAACAAAGGAAGAGCAGTACTACCGCGGCACTGGCCCACTGCCACTGCGGCACTGGCCCAGTGTCGCCGCGGCACTCTCCTCCAGAATAGTGTATTTTTGTAATTTTTCTTGGGGGTTCATTTTGATAACCAAAACGACGTAGTTCTATGATTTCAGATGTTTGGGACCAATAGGAACACTTCTAAAACCTCAAAACCACCCCAAATTGGCCTATTTAAACCCCCCATTGCTCTTCATTTTGGGGGGTGTCAAATAAAAGCTTAGAAAAAGTTTGGGAGAGAAAGTTGTAGAGATAAGGTTGGAATAGAGAGAAAATAAGCTTCCTTCTTTGATTTCAAAACAAAAGTGAGTTCTAAACTTTGTTTTTACTTCATTACTCCCATTTACTTCAACATTCAATACACCCAACCACCATTTTAGTGAGCATTTAAGATAGTGGAAGCTTCTTCCATGTCCAATGTCATTACGTATGAGTGAAACACCAAACTACAAGTTCTATACATCATGAATATCATCTATTGATTGCTATCTATTTACTTGTTTGCTTATATAATGTTCATCTCTTCTCATCTCACTTCTTTTTTATTTTCTTTATTTACTTACTAGTCCATCATCATCTAAATGATGACATGAAGTTTGGGGTGAGTGAATCCTTATGGATAGTAGCTCTTGACCTCAAAAACATGTTTGATAGATGATGATCATAACTTCAATACCTCCAAGGTATTCTTGAAGTTATGTTCAAAATAAAAATAAATCTCTCCAACAATCTTGGAGGTTCTTGATGATGAGTTTGAGGTTGGCATTTTAAGTGGCTATAACCTTCATTGTGTATTGAAAATATGCTTTCAAAATATCTACTCCAAAACCCCTCTTAAAACCCCCTCATTTTAATCCCAAGAAAGAAAACTCTAGTTTTTCCCCAAAATTTTCAAAACAGTCAGTCAAAACAGTGAGTAATCTGAGTTCAAAGATTTTTCTAGAACTCAATACTCAACATATGGATGCAAGGCCACTTGGAAAGTGTTCCTAACTCATTGGAGAACACCCATGATTTTTGGTTTGACTTGGAAGTACTTGGAAATGGTCCATTTGGACCCAAACATTCCTTCCAGACATTCTGTTTTTGCTGTCACAGTAGCTAGGTCCACTTCCAACCTCTTTTTCAGAAAACTTTTCCAAAAGGGGTGATCCTAACTTATTTTTCCCTTAACCTTCAATGGCTTAGGGAACTTTTTGTATATAATGGACCTCTAGATCATTTGTTTTCATTTTCTAAGATGTTTCAACATTTCAGTCGACAGTACGGACTCTGTTTTTGAGTGACCTGTATTGTTGATACGATTTCTATCAATCTGTGATAGTTATTAAAGATTGGCTTTTTGGTTTGTGTTCTAGACACAATAATTAAGATCTCCGTAAAAAAATCATGCATTGAAAACATTTCTAACCCCTCTTTTCAATTTCCAAAAGATCATGTTACTGTTCTATCCACTATTCACAGCAAGCACATTTTAACTTTCATTCTTTGATTTGATGCCTACATGCACTCCAAATTAGCTCATGTCTTAGGAAGTAGTTCATACTACATTTGTATATATCCCATGATGATTTCCTTCATACATTCATACATATTCTAGACTTCTAAGTCATTCTAGGAATCCATGAACACAAAGCACACTACAACCTTTCCACATTCTAGATACATACATTGCATCCATGCAAAGATTTGGGGTTTTTGTAACTCGTAATCTAAGAAGATTATAAGGAATGATCATGATCACACATTCATGCTTCCCCTCGATCTAATCATCCTTTCTCATCCGTCCCGGGGATTGAGAGATCTTCTTTTCCCAAAGATTAGCATGCATCATTCTAGCTTACTAAGCATACTTTGATCCTTTTGATTTATTTGTTTCAAGAACAATTCATGTCCCCCCTTTAGATTAGGATGTCTTGATTATTTGATACATGATTAGACGATTGTTCCTAGGTTTATTTGTGTGATCTTTCACTTTACATTGTATGATATTTGACTTAGATCTTATGAATGATATCTTATCTTTAGATCTTCCATTTCAAAATTTCTTATGTGATGTAATATACTATCATAGTATTAATTGTCGAACCATACATAGTATAAGATGATTATTTGGATGCTAATTGAGGCCCGTCGAAAGACGGGGCGAGTTGAGGGTGTTTTAGTCGCGACAAAGGCTCCTTCCTCTCTCGTACCAAAACCCCGAACCAAGTTTTTTGGTTATGAAGGGCCGGTGCCCTTTATCCATTTGGGTGAGTCAAATTATGTTTCTTGGTTCCTTCAAAACCAAGTGGCGACTCTGTATCTGTTTTCAACAGACCGTTTTCTTTCTTTGATCCAAATCAATTTCAAACAAACAAAGCAAAAAAGTGGTGGAATCCCACGTGTCCACACTAACTTTTTATTTTATTTTGTAGTTTCTCGAGTCGTCAAAATTCTAACATTTCCGAGTGGATTAGCTAATCACATTAAAGGAGCTTACGCAAATCAACATAAAAAAAAAACTCAAATAAATTGCTTCTTTTGAAACTCGCTTTAAACCACTGTAAGTCAGGGCGCTGTGACGCACTATTTGCATTAGTTTAGGGTTAATTGCACTGCATTAGCTAGGAAACCCGGGACGCTGGGCTTGACACGGTCATTGCATTACAGGATAATATTCATGCATCACAGTAGTTGAGTGCTTGTTATCTTAGTTGCGTGATTGCTATATGTTTTTTTTGTTTTTTTGTTTTAGTTTTTTTTTATATTTGAGTCAGTTTTTGTTTTTAGTGTATTTGCTTGTAGTTTATGTTTGGTACACGCTCAAGTAAACCAGAATTACAACCTTTCGATCTTGACCTTGAACGTACTTTAAGAGTTAACAAGTCTTCAAACATAACTTCTAGGTCTAGGTTAAACATAGACGACGAATTAACTCCGAAACCATCGTCGTTATTTGAGTCCGAAATACGTAGTACCCTTAAAAACCTAAAGAAACCACGCTTTATTAACATAGAACCTATTCCAATGGCCGACATTGGAAATAATCAAAACAACGGAAATAACAATAATAGCCCTAACCCTAATATACCACCACCTCCTCCGCTTAAAGATTATTTTATTCCTACGACTTATACGCCTCAAGCAGGTATCGAACTATCGGAGGTGACGGCATCTCACTTTGAGATAAAGTCATCTACCATCTCGTTACTTCCTTCTTTCCATGGCCGCATTAATGAAGATCCTTATCAAAACTTAGGAGATTTTCAAGATATTTGTTCTACGTTAAAAATCCAAAATTTTACTGATGATGAATTAAAACTGCGTCTCTTCCCATTCTCTTTAAAGGACAAAGCTAAGTATTGGCTCCAATACTTGGAGCCAAACACTATAAAAACATGGGAAGCATTACATACTGCATTTTTACAAAAGTTTTTCCCAATCACAAGAACAAATCAAATAAGAAAATCGATAACAAATTTGTGATGCAAGATGGGGAAACACTTTATGACACATAGGAGAAATTTAAAGAATTCTTACGTTCCTGCCCACATCATCAGGTTCCTAAGTGGCAGTTGGTACAGGTCTTTTACGAGGGACTTATTCCCTCAGTCCGTAATACCGTCGATGCTGTTTGTACGGGTACCTTCCTATACAAAAGCGTCGACAAGGCCTGGAAAATTTTTGAAACGTTAAGCGAGAACTCGATGCATCAGACTGTGTCGGTACGTTCTGAGGGGTATCATCTGCAACCCAAACGTGAGGTAAAGTTTGAGTCAAGCCACTCAATAGAATTTCAAGAAATATCTAAAAAACTTGACCAACTTTTAACAATGAACCAAACAATAGCCCCACCCGGTCATGAAGTATGTGCAATATGTTCAGATCCGTCACATTCTATCCTTGCATGTCCATTGGCGAGTCAATTTACAGAATTCGTGGAGAAACTCATTAATTCTATTCAACAATACCCACGAAATAATTATATTTCAACTAGTAATAATCTGGACGCGCCATGGAGAAACCATCCTAACTTCTCGTGGAAAAAATAATAATAATAATCCTAATGAGGCGACTAATTTTTCTAATGCATATTGACCCCAGTTTCAACCTAATCAATACCAACACCCAACTCCTAATCCTAACCCTTCAAGGGGTAACGTTTTTGAGGAAAAGGTGTTGGCGTCCCTTAATAAAATCGAAACACAAGTACAGGCACAAGCACAAATAGTGCACTCACACGCACAATCCATTGCGAAGCTTGAATCCCAAATGGGATAACTAGCTACTGCGGTGAGTCGTAGAAACAAGGGGACGTTGCCTACTCAAACAATTCAAAACCCTAAGGGACAATACGAGGTTAAGGGATCGAATGAGCAAGTAAACGCCGTTTCAACTAGGTTGACTACACGAGAGGAAGAGGTAATAGAAATTCCGAATAAGAATGTGATAGATATGAACATCAACTCTAATACAAAGAAGGGTAAGGACGCGAGTCAAAATAAGGAAGAAAAAGAAACGACCCTTACTAATCATATACCGAAATTGCCCTTTCCACCTAACGTTGATGAACCATCAAATTTTCCAAAGAAAGGGTCAAAGGTTGAGGATATACTTGAGATATTTAAACAAGTTAAAATCAATATTCCATTCCTAAAAGACCTGTGTACGCTAAATGTCTAAAAGACCTGTGTACGCAAAAGCGCAAATTACGTAGTCATACTCTGAAAAAGGTCTTTCTCACGGAAAAAGTAAGTTCTACTTTTCAACACTCACCTCCAAATTATAAGGATCCTGGTACGCCAACTATTTCATGTGTCATAGGTGACACTGTCATCCATAGGGCTCTCCTTGATTTAGGTGCGAGTGTTAATCTCTTACCTTATCACGTTTACAAACAACTAGGACTAGGTGAACTTAAGCCCACGGCTGCTACTATTCAATTAGCGGTTCGTTCCGTCAAAGTACCTAGAGGAATCATCGAGGACGTCTTAGTTAAAGTTGATCAATATTTTTATCCTGTCGATTTTATGGTCCTTGACACCGAACCTGTCCTAGATGCTAGGAAGCACACCCCTGTTATTCTGGGTCGTCCATTCTTAGCGACTACTAATGCGCGTGTTAATTGTCGAACAAGGGTGATGAAAGTGTCATTCGGGAATTTGAACTTAAAATAAAACGTGTTTAATGTTGTCGATCAACCTTCCAAAGATGATGATTATCTATGTATGGAGGGTAGTGAGGTTATACGGAATATTGAACTTACTAATGAATTGCACATGGGTGAGGAAAATAATATGGTTAGTGATGAGCGGATGAATTTGAATAATCAAGACCCCAAAGATGAATTTACTCGGAAGGTACGAAATCATTTTGAACATAATCAGGATAAACCATCAATTGAATTAATTCAAAGCGACGTTATTTCTGCTTATCACCGGACTCTTCCTAATATCCTTGGGGGTACAAAGTCCGAGTTTCAACCTCCTTAAATCTTGAGCTAGAATGGTCTAGCTAAAGCCGTAAAAGACAGCGCTTCTTGGGAGGCAACCCAAGCTTCATTTCGTCTGTTTATCTTATTTTTGCATATTTTTGGGTCATTTTGGTCAATTTTTTAGTTTTCTGGATAGGTTTGGGGGTTGAAGTAAAGTTATTTTTAATTTATATACATAAAATAGGTGAAATAAGAGAAAATATCCTTCTCGCGCGCGGGACCTGCTCGCTCGAGACGTCGCTCGCGCGAGAATGTGTCTTAGTGAAATTTTCGTTTACTTTTTGTTTACGAGCTCTCAGGTTCTCCTTGCGCCTCGATTCACGGGCGCGAGGCTATCTCGCTCGCGCGAGATTTTCAAAAAAAGAAAAAAAAATTTGGATTCGCGCGCGCGACGGCCGCTTGCGCGATCCCTCATTTTCCTGATTTTTTCTTTTGTTTTCTATATCCTTCTCCCCCACCTGTTTGAGTAGTTTTTACTTTCCTGTTTCTGTTTCTTAAGTACTTTTTAGATCAAGTCATGTGTTGTTTTCCTGTTTATAGTTATGTTTTATTTTCTTTTATAGTTATTATCTTTCTATTTTCATACTTTTGTTTGGTCTTGTTGTTTATTTCGTTTCGTTTAGCTTAGTTAAAATTCTTTTAGCTACTTTTATTATTTTGTTTGTTTGTTTTCTTTTATCAAGAAGTAACAGGTAACATTGAACTTTATTGACATATTCCTTTGTGTTCACCTGTTTGTGATTGCCGAAATCGAGGTACTATCGTTCCTCCCTTATGTACTCTCCTTTCTTTCGTTTTATTGTTTCATTGGGGAGAATGAAAGGTTTAGGTTTGGGGGTATGCATTCATATATTCACATACACATTATTATGCACTAATTTTTAAATTTTTTTTGATTCTTGTGCTTAAATAAACGATGTTACCGACGTTTTTGCAATCTTGATTCGAGACTTCTTGTTATGTAACTATGATTGTTATAGAATGGTAAACATAAGAAGATGTGATTAAACATTTGCTGAAGTCATGTTATGATGATTTAGGTCATGTATTGTTCGAATCGTAGTTTTATATCATAGATTTGCACACAAACCTATGCACTGCACGTAGTCGCTTGAATACATATCTGATGTGAACTATAATATGATTCGGATTTCTAGATAACACAAGGTGGAGACTAAACCCAGTGAGCTTTGGAGCCTATCTTTTCTGTTTTGAGGGTTATAAATACACATTGTGTTTGTCGAATTTCATTGAAATAGCGCATCTACTTGTTGTTTAGTCTCATTATTTTTGCTTTGGTTGAGAGTCAAGTTAAAATATTTACTACCATGCTAAATAATCTTCCATTGTAAACGTTGAAGAACTATATCACCCTAGGAAATGATCTTAGGCCCTTCTTTGTTTATTACTCACCGATAAATGATAAATGTCCTTAGTTCGCCCTTTGAGCCGTAAAATGCCTTTTTCTTTAATTACCATTATCCTGTTTTTGCTCCAACTTGACCAACTTGGAGTTCACCACTGAAAGATTCATCACCTTTTAGTATTGATAAGGCGATGTGTTGGTTGGGAAGAAGAAGATAAGATGCTATTGGGGTAGTTGCTTAGAAATCAATGAATAATCATCCGACAAGCAAGAAAAAAAGGAGAAAAGATTGAAGAGATTGAAAAAAAAAGGAAAGAAATTAAAAAAAGAAGAGAATGAAAAGATGAAAGTTGGTAGAAGAGATGAATAAAAGAAATCGAACATGCCTTACAATGCCATTCTGAAAACTACCTAATGAATCCGTTCTATCCTTTTTCATTGCCTGAGCCACATTACAACCTTTGAAAAGTCCTATTTGATCCTAAGAAACATGGTTTGGATATGAAAACGATGGGAGGGGGATTAAAACATGGTAATGATTAATTTTTGTTGACTATTGGCGTCCTATCCATGAGACTACTGTTCTTTCGTGTCATGCGTCTTTTCGAGTCATATGTGAGCATTTCTTGTTTTGAAAAAATATTTCCTTTCCTCACATATTTTATAAAAATTACACCTGTTTCTGAGTGTTTCATTTTAGAGTGTAACTAACATTGTGAGATTCGTAGTCGAGACATAGTTAAATGGTTATCCGAAGTATGTTCCATGTTCATGACATGCGCGTGTTCATTTGACTACTATATCACACATGTGCAATTTTATGAGAAACTCTATTGATTTATACGATGCATGTGCTTGAGATTGTTTTTCATGATTTAGGTGGATGTTTCATTATGTTTCTTTATGTTCGTTATTCTATTTCAAATCTTTGTTATATGATGAAGGAGTATTGAATATTGTGTTCTTTGTTTTTAATTAAACTTTTTAAATTTATAAGTTAATAAATATGGTTGTGGGTGACTTGTTGATGAGAACCCTCACAAGACTTCACTCGTCCGACTAGGGAAACCTAGAGGTTTAAAAGACTTGTTGTATATGCTAAATACAATCGTGATCCATGCGAAAATGGAGTAGTATTTGTAGTAGTAGTTCTATTTTTCTGTTATTTTTGCTCGAGGACTAGCAAAGTGTAGGTTTGGGGGTGTGATCGGCGACGAATAGTTGCCGTTTATAGTTTTAAAAATACGCTTTGTTAGCCCATTTCATGTAGTTATTAGTTATTTTTTAATAAGTATTCTAAATTTTGTAGGATTTGGAGCTTTAACTTGAAAATACACAAAAATCCAATGATTAGTGGCTTTGGAAGTCATTCTGGGCTCCAACGGTGATTCCGGTGAAAGCTGAATGTAGTAGTAGCCTCGGAAAATTGCATTTTTGACAAGGAATACATTAGATTTGAGAAATTTCTCCAGAGATATAAAATGTAGATCTTCGAGTTACGGACGCGTGGCTTCAATCGGCGAGTCAATCCGAGTTCCGATCAAACAGTTATCGTAATTCTACGAAAGTCGCGCAGTGCAGCAAAAACTACTTCGCGCGAGCGACCTGTGAAAAAACCAAAAACGCGTATTTTGTTAAATTGAAGTGCCCAGCGAATGTGGTTTGTGCATATGACGTCCAGAAATGTAAATATAGCTGTTTTAGTGCGATTTGGCTTAGGAAAGCTTCCTAAATCCTTCCAAACTCTATATAAATCCTATTCTAAATCAAATTTAAGGTTACAAATCATTACACACTATTATACACATCAATGTACAACCATATTATACATTATTTTCCAGCCATTGAAGAGAGAAAATCAAGGAGATGAAGAAGAAGAAGACCATGGATTCCCATGGCCTCCTCCATTAACCTCTTGCTGTTCATCAATTCTATGGCCAACTAAACTCTAGATCTAGGGTTTCAATGAAACCCTAGCCAAGTAATAGGATGTATTTTATGTTTTTATTTTAGTTTTATTATGTATGGATAACAGTTACATGTTCCGAGGATTTTTATAATAAATCGTGCTTTTATTGATTAAATCACTACTTTCAAAGTTTACTCTTGTTAGATCTATTTTGATGGTAGTGTGCTCAATGATCTATGCTTGCTGTGCTTGTTTATATTATTTACATGTAATGGTGCTTAAATTGAATTATGCTATCAAGTATCCGAATAGTCCATGCCTAGATTAGACAGATTATACCACAACCCTAGTTTAGTGTGGGATAATTCGTGCTAACCGAAGATAGATTATGTTGGTGCTTGAACCATAGTTATTTTCTTGACGGAGGAATTGGGCTTGTAGATACAATTCTCCATTATCATCCAACTTAATAAGCTAAAGTAATTCGTAAATAACCTTATTATGAAGCTAGTAGTGGATTTGCAATCCTAGGTTCCTTAAACTTATTATAAAAACAACTATTTAGTTGCTTTCATAATTTAGATTTACTTTTATTGTTATTAGTTTAATTAAAATCAAATCAGAATCTGTTTTTCTTAAATTAGCTAAATTTAGGTTTTAAAATTAAAGCGAGGTAGTTAATCAATCTCTGTGGGTTCGACCTTTACTTCCACACTGCAAATCTTTTGAAAGTAAAAGCATAAATTAAGCATACTTTTATATCTTGATTTTGACAAGATCAACCTTGACATCATTTTAACTGCGGAGGATCACATATATGTCTTCACCACCCCATGTATTGGAGTAAAGTTATTTTTAATTTATATACATAAAATAGGTGAAATAAGAGAAAATATCCTTCTCGCGCGCGCGACCTGCTCGCTCGAGACGTCGCTCGCGCGAGAATGTGCCTTAGTGAAATTTTTGTTTACTTTTTGTTTACGGGTGCTCAGGTTCTTCTTGCGCCTCGATTCACGGGCTCGAGGCTATCTCGCTCGCGCGAGATTTTCAAAAAAAGAAAAAAAAATTTGGATTCGCGCGCGCGACGGCCGCTTGCGCGATCCCTCATTTTCCTGATTTTTTCTTTTGTTTTCTATATCCTTCTCCCCCACATGTTTGAGTAGTTTTTACTTTCCTGTTTCTGTTTCTTAAGTACTTTTTAGATCAAGTCATGTGTTGTTTTCCTGTTTATAGTTATGTTTTATTTTTCTTTTGTAGTTATCATCTTTCTGTTTTCATACTTTTGTTTGGTCTTGTTGTTTATTTCGTTTCGTTTAGCTTAGTTAAAATTCTTTTAGCTACTTTTATTATTTTGTTTGTTTGTTTTCTTTTATCAAGAAGTAACAGGTAACATTGAACTTTATTGACATATTCCTTTGTGTTCACCTGTTTGTGATTGCCGAAATCGAGGTACTATCATTCCTCCCTTATGTACTCTCCTTTCTTTCGTTTTATTGTTTCATTGGGGACAATGAAAGGTTTAGGTTTGGGGGTATGCATTCATATATTCACATACACATTATTATGCACTAATTTTTAAATTTTTTTTGATTCTTGTGCTTAAATAAACGATGTTACCGACGTTTTTGCAATCTTGATTCGAGACTTCTTGTTATGTAACTATGATTGTTATAGAATGGTAAACATAAGAAGATGTGATTAAACATTTGCTGAAGTCATGTTATGATGATTTAGGTCATGTATCGTTCGAATCGTAGTTTTATATCATAGATTTGCACACAAACCTATGCACTGCACGTAGTCGCTTGAATACATATCTGATGTGAACTATAATATGATTCGGATTTCTAGATAACACAAGGTGGAGACTAAACCCAGTGAGCTTTTGAGCCTATCTTTTCTGTTTTGAGGGTTATAAATACACATTGTGTTTGTCGAATTTCATTGAAATAGCGCATCTACTTGTTGTTTAGTCTCATTATTTTTGCTTTGGTTGAGAGTCAAGTTTAAATATTTACTACCATGCTAAATAATCTTCCATTGTAAACGTTGAAGAACTATATCACCCTAGGAAATGATCTTAGGCCCTTCTTTGTTTATTACTCACCGATAAATGATAAATGTCCTTAGTTCGCCCTTTGAGCCGTAAAATGCCTTTTTCTTTAATTACCATTATCCTATTTTTGCTCCAACTTGACCAACTTGGAGTTCACCACTGAAAGATTCATCACCTTTTAGTATTGATAAGGCGATGTGTTGGTTGGGAAGAAGAAGATAAGATGCTATTAGGGTAGTTGCTTAGAAATCAATGAATAATCATCCGACAAGCAAGAAAAAAAGGAGAAAAGATTGAAGAGATGAAAAAAAAAAGGGAAGAAATTAAAAAAAGAAGAGAATGAAAAGATGAAAGTTGGTAGAAGAGATGAATAAAAGAAATCGAACATGCCTTACAATGCCATTCTGAAAACTACCTAATGAATCCGTTCTATCCTTTTTCATTGCCTGAGCCACATTACAACCTTTGAAAAGTCCTATTTGATCCTAAGAAACATGGTTTGGATATGAAAACGATGGGAGGGGGATTAAAACATGGTAATGATTAATTTTTGTTGACTATTGGCGTCCTATCCATGAGACTACTGTTCTTTCGTGTCATGCGTCTTTTCGAGTCATATGTGAGCATTTCTTGTTTTGAAAAAATATTTCCTTTCCTCACATATTTTATAAAAATTACACCTGTTTCTGAGTGTTTCATTTTAGAGTGTAACTAACATTGTGAGATTCGTAGTCGAGACATAGTTAAATGGTTATCCGAAGTATGTTCCATGTTCATGACATGCGCGTGTTCATTTGACTACTATATCACACATGTGCAATTTTATGAGAAACTCTATTGATTTATACGATGCATGTGCTTGAGATTGTTTTTCATGATTTAGGTGGATGTTTCATTATGTTTCTTTATGTTCGTTATTCTATTTCAAATCTTTGTTATATGATGAAGGAGTATTGAATATTGTGTTCTTTGTTTTTAATTAAACGTTTTAAATTTATAAGTTAATAAATATGGTTGTGGGTGACTTGTTGATGAGAACCCTCACAAGACTTCACTCGTCCGACTGGGGAAACCTAGAGGTTTAAAAGACTTGTTGCATATGCTAAATACAATCGTGATCCATTCGAAAATGGAGTAGTATTTGTAGTAGTAGTTCTATTTTTCTGTTATTTTTGCTCGAGGACTAGCAAAGTGTAGGTTTGGGGGTGTGATCGGCGACGAATAGTTGCCGTTTATAGTTCTAAAAATACGCTTTGTTAGCCCATTTCATGTAGTTATTAGTTATTTTTTAATAAGTATTCTAAATTTTGTAGGATTTGGAGCTTTAACTTGAAAATACACAAAAATCCAATGATTAGTGGCTTTGGAAGTCATTCTGGGCTCCAACGGTGATTCCGGTGAAAGCTGAATGCAGTAGTAGCCTCGGAAAATTGCATTTTTGACAAGGAATACATTAGATTTGAGAAATTTCTCCAGAGATATAAAATGTAGATCTTCGAGTTACGGACGCGTGGCTTCAATCGGCGAGTCAATCCGAGTTCCGATCAAACAGTTATCGCAATTCTACGAAAGTCGCGCAGTGCAGCAAAAACTACTTCGCGCGAGCGACCTGTGAAAAAACCAAAAACGCGTATTTTGTTAAATTAAAGTGCCCAGCGAATGTGGTTTGTGCATATGACGTCCAGAAATGTAAATATAGCTGTTTTAGTGCGATTTGGCTTAGGAAAGCTTTCTAAATCCTTCCAAACTCTATATAAATCCTATTCTAAATCAAATTTAAGGTTACAAATCATTACACACTATTATACACATCAATGTACAGCCATATTATACATTATTTTCCAGCCATTGAAAAGAGAAAATCAAGGTGATGAAGAAGAAGAAGACCATGGGTTCCCATGGCCTCCTCCATCAACCTGTTGCTGTTCATCAATTCTATGGCCAACTAAACTCTAGATCTAGGGTTTCAATGAAACCCTAGCCAAGTAATAGGATGTATTTTATGTTTTTATTTTAGTTTTATTATGTATGGATAACAGTTACATGTTCCGAGGATTTTTATAATAAATCGTGCTTTTATTGATTAAATCACTACTTTCAAAGTTTACTCTTGTTAGATCTATTTTGATGGTAGTTTGCTCAATGATCTATGCTTGCTGTGCTTGTTTAGATTATTTACATGTAATGGTGCTTAAATTGAATTGTGCTATCAAGTATCTGAATAGTCCATGCCTAGATTAGACAGATTATACCACAACCCTAGTTTAGTGTGGGATAATTCGTGCTAACCGAAGATGGATTATGTTGGTGCTTGAACCATAGTTATTTTCTTGACGGAGGAATTGGGCTTGTAGATACAATTCTCCATTAACATCCAACTTAATAAGCTAAAGTAATTCGTAAATACCCTTATTATGAAGCTAGTGGTGGATTTGCAATCCTAGGTTCCTTAAACTTATTATAAAAACAACTATTTAATTGCTTTCATAATTTAGATTTACTTTTATTGTTATTAGTTTAATTAAAATCAAATCAGAATCTGTTTTTCTTAAATTAGCTAAATTTAGGTTTTAAAATTAAAGCGCGGTAGTTAATCAATCTCTGTGGGTTCGACCTTTACTTCCACACTGCAAATCTTTTGAAAGTAAAAGCATAAATTAAGCATACTTTTATATCTTGATTTTGACAAGATCAACCTTGACATCATTTTAACTGCGGAGGATCACATATATGTCTTCACCACCCCATGTGTGGACACGAGGGATTCCGTTTTCCTTTCTGTTTGTTTTGAAATTGTTTTGAAAAGAAAAGGTTGTTTTGAAGAAAAGAAGGTCTGTTGAAAACAGATACAGAGTCGCCACTTGGTCTTTCAGGAACCAAGAAACCTAATTTTGACTCACCCAAATAGATAAAGGGCATCGGCCTTTCATAACCAAAGAACTTGGCTCGGGGTTTTGGTACGAGAGAAGAAGGAGCCTTTGTCACGACTAAAATGCCCTCAACTCGCCCCGTCGAGAATTAGCATCCAAATAATCATCTTATACTATGTTTGGTTCGTCAGTTAATATTTATGATAGGTATATTACATCACATAAGAAACTTGAAATGGAAGATCTAAAGATAAGATATCATTCATAAGATCTAAGCCAAGTATCACACAATGCAAAGTGAAAGATCACACAAACAAACCTAGGAAAAAAAATTGTCTAATCACATATCAAGTAATAAAAGTTTTCCTAATCTAAGGGGACATGAATTGTTCTTGAAACAAATAAATAAAAAGAAATCAAAATATGCTTAGTAAGCTAGTATGATGCACGTTAATCTTTGAGAAAAGAAGACCTCTAAATCCCCGGGACGGATGAGAAAGGACGATTAGATTGAGGCGAAGCATGGACGTATGATCCAACTCATTCCTTATAATCTTCTTAGATTAGGGTTCACAAAAGCCCCAAATCTTGCATGGATGCAATGTATGATCCTAGAATGTGCAAAGTTGTAGTGTGTTTGTGTACATGGACTTTCTAAAGTGACTTAAAAGTCTAGAATATGTATGAATGCATGAAGGAAATCTTCATAGAATATGTACAAATGTAGTATGAATTACTTCCTAAGAGATGAAGTAATTTGGAAGGCATATGAACATCAAATCAAAGGATGGAAGTAAAAGTTTACTTGCTGTGAATAGTGGACAGAACAATGACTTGATCTTGTGGAAAATGAAAAGTAGGGTTAGGAATGTTTTCAATGCATGCTTTTTTATGGAGATCATCCTTAGTGTTTCTAGAATACAAATAAAAAAGCTAATCCTCAATAACTATTACAGATTGAGAGAAATCATATTAACAATAGATGTTATTCAAAAATAGAGTCCGTATTGTCGACTGAAATGTTGAAAAATATTAGAAAATGAAACCAAAACATCTAGAGGCCCATATTATACAGAAAGTTTCTTAAGACAGTGAAGTTTAAGGGAAAAATAAGTTAGGACCACTCTTTTTGGGAAACGTATTCTGGAAAACAAGTTGAAAGTCAACTAAGCTGCTGTGACAGTAAAGACAGAATGTTTGGACAAAAATGGACCCCTTTCAAGTGCTTTCAAGTCAAGCCAAAAAGCGTGGGTGTTCTATAATGAATTAGGAAGATTTTACAAGTGTTCTTGCATCCATACCTTGAGTATTGAACTCAGAATAATTCTTTGAAATCAAACAACTCACTGTTTTGAAGATTTTTTTTTAGAGAAATAAGGTTTATTTCTTGGAATCCCAATATTAGGGCTTTAGAGGGGTTTTGAAAGTATATTTTTAGCACTTAAATGGAGATTATGATCACTTGAAATATCAACATTTGAACTCATATTAAGAACCTCCAAGATTGTTGGAGACATTGTTTTATTTTAGAAATAATCTCAAGAATACATGGGGATGTATTGAGGTTGTAACCATCATCTATCAAACATGTTTTTGAGGTCAAGAGCTACTATCCATAAGGATTCACTCTCCTCAAACTTCATGTCCTCATCTAGATGATGATGAACTAGTAAGTAAATAAGAAAAAGAAAAAGAAATGAGATAAGAGGAGATGAACATCAAAGTAAGCAAACAAGTATATAAACAATCAATAGATGGTATTCAATGATGTATTGGACTTGTAGCTTGGTGTTTCACTCATATGTGGTGGCATTGGACATGGAAGTAGCTTCCTCTCTCTTAAATGCTCACTAAAATGGTGGTTGGGTGTATTGAATATGAAGTAAATGGAAGTAATGAAGTAAAAATAAAGTTTAGAACCCACTCTCTTGTTTGGAAATCAAAGAAGGAAGCTTCTTTTCTCTCTACTCTAACCTTATCCCTACAACTTTCTCTCTAAAACATCTCAAACCTTGCATTTGACACACCCAAAATGAGAAGTCAAGGGGATTTTATATAGGCCAATTTGGGGTGGTTTGGGGTTTTAGAAGTACTCCCATTGGTTCTAAACATTTTTGAACATAGAACTACGTCGTTTTGGTTTCTAATTAATCCATTTGAACCCCCAAAAGAAATTACAAATATAGACCATTCTGGGGGAGAGTGCCATGGTGCCACTAGGCCTATGCCGCGGTGGCAGTGGGCCAGTGCGGCGGCGGCACTGCTTCTCATTCGTCCAGATAATTCTTTTTAGGCCCCTAGAGGTTTCGGTATTCGCGAAAAGGCCCTATTTCGTCCGAAATTCACAGAAAATGTATATGAACTCCAAACTGAGCTTGTGATATACCGTTAGAAATGTAATGAAGTCTGTTTTCTATAAAAAAAATAGTTCGGAGATAGGTCACTTTAAAAGGTTTTGCGGTATTCGTGATAAAAACCGATTTGATCGTCTTTTTCACCTTCGGAAATTCATAATAAATTCATTTTAAATCCAGAAATTATGTGTGATATACCGTTAGAAAGCTATTGACCTCTAGTATCCATGTAAAATGTTTGAAAAATGATACAGTGCTCTAGTTTTAAAGTCAACTTTTGGTCAAACTGGTCAAACCAGGGACCTCCAGGAAGTTCTAGGAACCTCTGCGAGCTCCCAAGAGCTGACGTTTTCGTTCGATTTTCTTTTTTAACTCATTTGAATACTTTTATCATGATCTAGAATGATCCTGAGACTTTTTGGCAAATTCGGATGATTTTGGTCAAACCCTGGTCAAATCTTGGTCGAATCGGTCAACGGGGACTTTATGGGAACTTCCGGGACTTCTAGGGGTCTCTGGGGCTCGATGATTTCTTCTGATTTTTGCTTGAAAACTCATTTTTAGTACTTTTATGACGTAGCATGTTTCCAGAACCTTCGGTCCAAATCTGGGAGTGTTCGGGCTTTCAGGGGCATTTTGGTCATTTATATCACTTTCTGAGCATTTTGAGAGATAGAACTAACTTCTATGAGTTCTTTTTGAGTCTTTTTCGATCATTGTGAACCACCAAGCTATGGGTCTCCTAAATCTGATAGCCGACAAAATGGGGTGTCTATAGTTTGCCCCTCTTTGGCATGAACTTGCAAAGCAACGCATGTCGCAAGCGAGTGCCAAAGCTTTGAAGAGACATGTCTTTTTGGAGGCTATAGATTTAGGATAAAAGCATTGAAAAAGATGCAAGGATGATGTTGAGGCTAGTGCTGGTCATGCTCTTGGTGAGCTGCCTACGTATCCTAAGGGGAATCAGACCAGGATGTAGTTCGGGGCACAAAAGAAGAAATCACATACGCACAACAAGACAAGTGGATGCTATGCTATGAGGATGATATGCAATGCGTGGATGTGATATAAACGGTGTATTGAGTCCTATCATGCCTAGTGTTCTGATCTTTGTGTGAGCTGGTGATGTATCACCCCGAGTGGACTTATGCCGTGCTGATGCTTATTTGTCCCTAATGCAGTGGTTGATCCTGACGATGATGACCAAAGATGACCAAGAGATCTTGCAGTAACCGATAGTTGGGGGATTTTGATGATAACTGACAGGTGAGAAAGCTCATGATAATCAAAAAGATGCGGGGCCGTACATAGATAGCGTTCATCCTGGGAATCAGGATTTGGGTGGTGTTCTGGTCGATCTTTGTGACCGATCTCGATTCTGTTTTTTGCTATTTTTAGCTGGGGATAGTGGGAGACTTTCGGGAATCTTTCTTGATAGGGAACTAGGACCCGTCTTTGAATCTCTCGTGGTTGATCAAATCTTGCGGTGGCCAGTCTGAAAAGCCGATTCGAGCCTTTGGGAGCTGACATTTCTCTATTTCTATCCTCGGGGGATGGTGTAGGACTCTCGGAGAATCTCTCTTAACTGTTTCTTGATTGAGGACCAAGACCCACCTCTGAATCTCTAGCGGTTAATTAGATCTTACAGTGCTCAATCCAAGAGAGCCGGTTAGGGCCTTCGGGAGCTGACATCTTTTTGTTTCTCTCCCCGGGGGATGGTGTAGGACTCTCAGAGAATCTCCCTTAACTATTTCTTGATCAGGAACTAGGACCCTTCTCTAAATCTCTCACGGTTGATCAGATCTTTGCAATGGTCGGTCTGAAAAGCCGATTCGGGCCTTCGAGAGCTAATATCTTTCAATTTCTGTCCTCAGGGGATGATGTAGAACTCTCGAGGAATCACTCTTAACTGTTTCTTGATCGGGAACCAGGACCCATCTCTAGATCTCTCACGGTTGATCAGATCGTTGCAATGGTAGATCTGAAAAGCCGATTCGGGCCTTCGGGAGCTGATATCTTCTTGTTTCTGTCCTCGGAGGATGATGTAGAACTCTCGGGGAATCTCTCTTAACAGTTTCTTGATTGGGAACTAGGACCCACCTCTGAATCTCTCACGGTTGATCAGATCTTTGCAATCGTCGGTCTGAAAAGCTGATTTGGGCCTTCGGGAGCTGATATCTTTCTATTTCTGTCCTTGAAGGATTAACTAAATCTGCTGGGGCTAAAATGAATCTGCTAGGGTTAAAACCTCAGAAATCTTGACTAAAATGGGCCACCGGGGCTAATCGGGGTCAAAAACGGGCTGAAACGGGTCAGAACGGGTCAAACGGGTTGAAACAGAGCAAAGCGGGGCCCTTAGGGAGTAGTGTCGTGGTAGCACTGGGCCACTGCTTTAGCGGCAGTTGGCCAGTGCCACGGCGGCACTGGGTGGTCGGACTCCATGGATGTATATCTCGGGTTTTTGAGTATTTTGAGCTCATTTTTGACCATTTTTGAGTGTTTTTGGAGTCAAAATCCGTCAAAATGCAGCTTGTGCACGCTCAGGTGAGTAATCTTTCCCCACGATTAGAATTTTGATTGGGTTTTACTTATTTCAAAATCTCAAGAAGAAAGTTGAGCTCCTATTTTTTTTTTTGCAAATCCATGGCTTCAAGCTCAAGGAGGCCGTCCAAAAAGGCCAAGGAATGGGCAAAGGCCGAGAGTCAACCTCTGGAGTTGGTTTTACGCGACCCTCAATGTCACCTTTTGGTCGCGGCTCTAGCTCGTCAGGTATGTGAAACTTTCGGTAGTTTAGGACTAATCTTATGCATTGTACTAGTTTTGTGAGCTGTAGTGTGTACCTAGAGATCATTAGAAGTTTGATTTGTGCTCAGATGTTGATTTTGTGAAGTTTGAAATTCGGGCTGTGAATAGTGATTTTGTGCTTGTTGTTGCCATTTTTAATATGTGCAGGTGCCGAAAGTGACATTGAAGGGCCATGGTAGTCTTGCCCATGCTTTCCTGTGGTATACCCAACTGTCGCCCTGATGGAAAAACCGGTTTAAGTTAAAAGTTTAAACGCGCAGCGGAAAAGTCAAGTTATAAAAACTTAATGGTAGCCCAGGATCTACTACTCGTTAATTCCATAGATGCGCACAAGAGGGGACAAGAGTTATACATTAGTGTCTTGAACCCAATTC
The DNA here is from genome assembly GCA_033977485.1 of Hydrangea macrophylla. Taxonomy (NCBI): domain Eukaryota; kingdom Viridiplantae; phylum Streptophyta; class Magnoliopsida; order Cornales; family Hydrangeaceae; genus Hydrangea; species Hydrangea macrophylla. The sequence continues at coordinate 15,305,508 of CM066992.1, forward strand.
TGATTTTCTTCTTCTTCCTTGGTGATGCAGCAGCCTCCACTAGGTTGTCTTCACCCTTATGTCTCCTGCAGATGCTTGCTGGAGAGACTAGAGATGGTGGGATCTCTAATAGAGAGGAAAAATAAGGTTTGGGGCTCTAAAAATAGTTTCTGCAGCTTCTGACGTTCTAAAACGACAAACTTTTTTTCCAGAATGCAGTTGCCCTATTTATAGATTTCCAGAACTGACCTAGACTTCGAGCGATCGAAGATCTTCGATCGATCGAACCTTCGATCGATCGAACCATTCTCGATCGATCAAGACTGCCAAGACTTCAATCGATCGAACATACTTCAATCGATCGAACTTGTCTTGACAACTTCCTCATGTGTCTTTCCAAGTATCCTGGTAGAGCTAAGAGTGGGACCTCCTAGGCTCTTTATTGGTGGCTCAGACCAGTTTGTTAATTACCGTGACCAAACTCTTTGATCAGCAAACTAACTAACTGGTCAGTTAACGTTTACTCCACTATAAAACGATAACTGAACTCCAACGCAAAAGAACATATCCGAAGCGATAACTAGACTTGTATGTTGTATTAATGTCCCTCTACCTTCAGCATTCGTAATCATATTCAGGTAGTCGGATAACTGTTACTGTCAACCTGAATCATGATTACTTCTTGTATTCCTTGAGTCCCATTCACCTCTCATGATTACCAAACATGTTGATAACTCTTATCAACAAGACTGCAGTACTTAGTAATCGACTTGGTGACAGACATTCTCAAGGGAATGCTTACTCTGAAACAAAGGGTAGATTCTGTCTTGACAATATATGTTCACAACCCTATGAATATGACATACCCAAGATACCCAACTGTTGATCTTCTATAGACCTCACTGATTGGTAAGTCAAAGCAGCCATATCCACAGGCTGTGTTCATAATCGTCTCAAGATTAAGAACACGTACCTTATACAAGTTATAAGTTCCTATCGACTGATTGACAGTCTTGAGTGTCAATAGGAAAGCTCAGGTCCGTCAATGCACTATAAGCACTAGCATATTAATTAAGAGTTACACTCTAGTGATTGAGATTGATCACTCCATCCAATGGTAGTTAATCATGCTACAGTGTAGACCTGATGAGATATCCAGTATCATCATCCACTGTGACACGTTCTAAGTAATAAAGAATAGTAATTCGTATCTCACTTGTATGTATCTCATACATACAGGCATTACTTGCTATGACACTTAAGGATAATAATCATCTCATGAAAGAAACATACATAACTAAATGTAAAGCTGATATCCATATATTAAAATGTCAATGTCTCCTATATAAAGTAATGGTTTGAGGGCACAAACCCAACATGCCCACCGTCAAGAAGATGGTTGATGATGCAGTTTTTGGCGGCTTCGTCCGTTTGGTTTCAAAGAGTACCAATGACCTGTCCCATTTCTCTGCTCTTGCTGAAAGGTGGTGGGACACTATTAATACCTTCCATCTTCCGTTCGGCGAGATGACGATGACACCTTTTGACTTTTCGATGATTACCGGCTTGAGGGTTAGCAGGAAGCACCTAGTCTTGGATTACTTCTATGAGATTGACCCTGAAGCTGTCGAGATGCTGACTGGGTTGTTCTCCCTAATCTGGAGAGGCACTAGTTCCCCTGTGGCTAGCTTTATCGGGCCTACGGAAGAGGGGGCACACTTTGAATGACCGGCAGTTGTTACGGGCCTTTCTGCTGTATGTTCTTGGCTGTTCAATTTTTGCTACACGGAATGACCGGGTGAGCCTGTGGCTCCTTACTTACTTGGCGACCATTAACGAGATTCCTTCCTATGATTGGGGCGGAGCTACCCTGGTCCACCTTTATAAGCACATGGGTGAGGTCTCCCGTGGCGGCATAAAATCCACTGGAGGATTCTGGCGAGTTTGGAAGGTATGTCCTGTGAATTTTCCTTTTTCTTTTGGCCCTTTCCTATTTCTGCTTTCTGATTTTTACTTTCTTCCTGTGCAGCTCTGGAGCTTTGAGTACTTGAAGATGCTGGCCCCTACTCCTACTGATGAGTCAGGTGAGGATGAGGATGGCGTAGCTCCTATGCATTTATTCCCTCGAGGCTTGAGGTGGTGGAGAGATGTTGTCGGGGTCAAGAGCGGGGCCCATCGGATTGTCCTTTTGAGGAACTTCTTATCTGAGCTGATGGTTACCAGTATTGATTGGATGCCTTGGGAGAGTGCTTCTTATGCAGGTCCTGAGGAGATCCAGGCAGTTAAGCCTCTTGCTTCTTGTTGCCTTTTAATGGAGAGCACCGAGGGCAGGCAATGGTACCTTGGCGAGCGAGTCTCTCGACAGGTGAACGGTAGCCCGATGTATTTTGTTCCTCATGATCCTCCTATGATGGACACCATGACCTTTCTGGTGCTGCTCTGCTAGCAGCCTTAGCTGGCACTGATGTTTGGAATCACATCCGCTCCGAGACTGGCTATGAGACATACCGTGGCCGCTTCCTGATGCTGAACTTCCCACTCCTGGATGTGAGTCTTTTTACGCTTTTGTCTCTATTCGTCACTTGTGTTTTTGACTCATCTTTTCCTTAACTTGTTTTGTGCCTACAGCTTTACGAGATGTATAGGAGATAGGCACCTCTGGCTTCCGACCCTATCCCTCCTTGGGATTGGACTATCAATGTTCTAGGTGCCGATGGTTCCCCCCAGGTTATGGAGGTGCCATGAATCACATGTGGGTATCCTACTCAGCCAGGTGGCATCCTCAATGTTCCTTAGAGTTACGCTAAGGAGGGTCACGCCTTGGCGGCTAGCTTACGGTCCTTGGTCCTTACGTGAGACCACCGAGTATGTCTCTAATTTTGTCTCCTTAAGGTTACGAGGTTCTAATACTAGATTTTACCCTTTGGCAGATGGATGGCATGCGGCAGTTTGCCACTAGCCAGATGGCGTCCTTTGTAAGCTTCTGACTCAACTCTGTTTTGTACTTTTGTTGTTTCATAGCTGACCGTTTTTATTTGTGTGTGCAGTGTCGTGGTGGTGGTGCTGGTTCGTCTAGAACCAGCCGATTAAGGCACTACATGCTGGCCTTTCCAATTGTGCTCATATCCTGCATGGATCCTCTAAAATTACCTCCTCAAAAAACCCGCCCTGATCGGTCGTATATCCTATTCGCTACTTCTACTATCTGAATTTGATATCAAGTATGTGACAAGCAAGTAGGTAAAAGGGAGAACTATAGTTGAGCATCTTGTGGAACATGCCGTCGACTCCGAAGAAAATAGAGACTTTCCATTCCCAAACGAGAATATCATGGAAATCAAAGAAGAGCAGTGGAAGTTGTACTTTGACGGGGCAGCCAACATGAAAGGATATAGAGTAGGAATGATTCTGGTATCACAAAATGGGGACCATACCCCGCTGGCAGTCAAGCTGAATTATAACTCCACCAGTAATATCGCTGAATACGAGATATGCATTTTGGGGATGGAAGCAGCCTTAGAATTGAAAGTTCAGAAGCTGGATGTCTTCGGAGATTCAAATCTCATTGTGTCACAAGCCAGAGGAGAATGGAAGGTGAAAGAAGAGAGGTTGAATCCCTACCATGATCATCTCGATGGACTTAAGAAACAGTTCAAGAGCATAACATTCTTTTACCTACCCAGAGAAGAGAACCAGTTAGCAGATTCATTGGCTACCCTAGCCTCTATGATCAAAATCCCTGTAGGGGTAAAAATGATGCCTCTAGTAATCGAGCAAAGATACGAACCGTCATTTAGCATGATCGCTGCAATCGAAGAAGAAGAGAATGAAACACCATGATATCAAGATGTCTGGAACTTTATAGAAAAAGGAGCATACCCCCAAGAGTCTACTGAGAAAGATAAAAGAGCAATTCAAAGTTTTGCAGCACAGTTCATCATTTGTGGCAGAAAATTATTAAAGAAAGGGTACAATGGTCATCTAACTTACTTGTTCGGGAAGGGCGCCAAAAGGATGATGGAAGAAACACACGAAGGGGTATGCGGTCCACACATGAACGGTCACATGCTAGCCAAAAAGATCGTAAGACAAGGGTACTATTAGACAACGTTGGAAAAAGATTGTTGCGATTACATGAGAAGGTGCCACAAGTCCCAGATCCATGCAAACATGATGCATGTACCTCCATCTTTGCTCTATAGTATGACCTCTCCGTGGCCATTCTCAACTTGGGGAATCGATATCATTGGCAAAATTGTTCCGAAGGCCTCAAACGGGAACCAATACATTTTGGTGGCCATTGACTACTTCACAAAATGGGTAGAAGCCGCATCCTACAGCAAGTTGGGGGCCAAGGAAGTGGCCAAATTCATCAAGACAAATCTCATCTGCCGTTATAGAGTCCCCTATGAGATCATTTCGGACAACGTAAGTCATTTCAAAGTAGAAGTCAAGGATCTGTTTGAGGAATACAAAATCACTTATCACAAGTCATCACCATACAGGCCACAAACTAATGGGGCAGTCGAAGCTACAAACAAGAATGCCAAGGCCATACTGTAAAAGTCAGCCCATAGTTACAACGACTAGCATGAGAAACTACCATTTGCGCTCTGGGGATACAGAACATCGATAAGGACGTCTACGGGAGCGACTTCTTATTCATTGGTGTATGGCATGGAAGCAGTACTTCTGGTCGAGATAGAACTAAAATCCCTGCGTGTGATGGCAGAATGTAAAATTTCAGAATCTGATTGGTTAAGGGAAAGGTACGAAGAATTGGCTCTTATAGATGAAAAGTGCCTAGCGGCAGTCGACCACGTCCGAATCTATCAAAAGAGGATAGCCCATGCTTTTAACAAGAAAGTTCGTCCGAGAAAAATTGTCAAGGGTGACCTTGTCCTGAAGGAACTACGAGCTCGGATCTTTGACTCACGTGGGAAGTTCAAACCTAAATGGGTTGGCCCTTACATCGTCAAAACTATCCTCTTCGGAGGAGCGACCTATCTCATGGACCTCGATGGTGTCGAGTTCAAAGAACCAATCAACATGGATCGCCTTAAAAAGTACTATGCTTGACCTTTTTTTTTTTTTTACCCAATTCATTTTAAGCCTCGCCCTGAACTACGCTCGACCTGATTCCCACTAGGGGATACGTAGGGAACCGCATCGGTTTGGTCGCTCAACCAACAAAAATAGCCCAATTCCTCTCAAATCTCGCCCTGAACTACGCTCAACCTGATTTCCACTCGGGGATACATAGTCAAGCGCATCAGTTCGGTCGCTTCACCCACAAAAATAGCCCAATTCCTCTCACGCCTCGCCCTGAACTATGCTTAACTTAATTCCCACTCGGGGATACGTAGGCAACCGCATCAGTTCGGTCGACACCATCATAATCAACCCTTTTTCTTTCAAGACTTTGGCCCGAAGTACGTTGGACCTGATCACCCCTCCGAGGTACATAGGCAGACTTTCAGAAGAGAAAAGAAGGATGGCTCGCTAGGTCAAAAATCTGAAAGGACGCCTAGGCAAAAATTCGAGTTAAATCCAAAGTGAGCAATAACAAAAGAGAGAAAAGAGCTTGCTAGGTCACCTAACTAGTGCCTAGACAAAATTATGAGCGTATAAGAGAAATAAAGTTGCGGTCCTTACCATAATCTAGAAATCACCATTCACAATAGGGGCAAACTTCAGCCACCCACCTTGTTTACCTAAGCCTCTCCTAAACTAGGGGCAAACTTCTGTCATCTACCTCGTTTGCCTCACAACCTCCCATATCCCAAACTAGGGGCAAACATTGGCTACCTGCCTCATTTGCCTCTAATCATCCTAGCGTGCCCAAACAAGTACCAAAAGAAAACATCTGATCAAAATCATACTACAAATATTTTCAGAAAGCCAAATGCATAAAATAAGGTTCTCTAAGTAACCAAGGTTCACCGATAAACAAACTTCGAATATTACATAAGCAAGGATATATGAAAACACAAAAAGTTCTTTCAAAAAGAAATCACAAATATCAAAGACACTTGGAGGAAAGAAGCAGAATCAGTCCAGTCTAGTTTTATTTTGTGTCTTTTATTTCTTCAAAGGTCATTAGAAGTAAGCTTTTACTCGGCAGGCCCATCCACTGATGAAAGCACCAATAGTAACAGCTCTGACTCTGGAATCAAAGACCCTCTCAGTACCTGGGGGACCTCTTGAACTCGCCCGTACTGTCTGGCCAATCGACGAGGATGATAGAAAGAAGTCTCTCTCAGACCCATCAATCACACTCTCTGGTAATCCTCGAGGCTGGTGGTCATAGCATGGAGGCCCCAATGCCCCATAATCCAACAAATGTCGGCCTCAAATAAAGCACCCATCATGCTAACCTAATCGGCAGAAGTGTAATGAGAATGAAGCACGGCCTTGTGGAAGTAAATTGGTAGCATACTACCAGTCCATAACTGAAGGCGCTCGTAGAGCCAAGGCAGTAACACCAAAGGCGCCCCCGAAAGAAGGAGAGTTCCTTGATTAGAAGCGCGATCCAAACCATTCAGAGTGTCGGCCAGAACCAAGTTAATGGAAGTACTCAAGAATAGAAAGCGCAAAGTTATGCATAATATCAGAGCGGCCCTGCGGGTGGCATCATATACGCTAGGATTCCCAGGACTAGCATACCGGGCAATGATGGAAGCAATGTCAAGAACCTCACCATGAATTAGTCGGTGGGAGATAACAGCAGAATAATTCAAGTATTCGGCCAAGCCTCGCGTAGGACTGGAAGTATCAGCATAAAGAAAAATCAGGTCAGAGTCTAGATCGAAGCCGAGGATAGCACAGAACTCCTCAAACAGGGGCATATCTCCAGGCTGTTAAAATTGAAGACATGATTTACCGAGTCCCAATGGTCATTGGCAGCACGCATGAACTCAGCGTTCAAAGCCATCTGGCGAAGAGAGAATAGCTCGTTCAAGCTGTAGCTAAAAAGCTTGATCTGTTCCACGCCATCTGTAATGTTCAGCCAAACCGTGAGTTGAGCAGGTTCGTATAGTGTCATGTTTTCTGTCGTGGCTCTAGCAAAATTTAAAATTTTGGCAACACCTCCTCGTTTCACGGACTATCCCACCTACAAGACAAACACGCTCACTATCAAAAAGCTGCTCATCGCAGTAACATCAACAATCACAGAACCATAGTGCACATATATTGTCACATGATCACCAACTAAAATAAGCACACAACCGCGCCTTCAAACCGGAAGATATCTGGCCTAAAAAGGCAAAACATCATAATACTCTATCAAAGGGTGACAAATCATCCTACACATCATCCTACACATATAATACACTGATACAACCAAATTGAAGACATGAAATGGAGATAAACCAAAAATCCCCGCTCAAAAGGCCTCAGTCCTCCTCCTCTTCATCCTTTGTCGGACCACCCGGAGTGTACGTCGGCGATGGCCTCCTCCCGCCACCCTTGCACCTTGGCCTGGTTCTCGATGAGCCTGCACCACTTCCTCGACACTACACATGAAAAATGGAAGCAATCAGTCGAGAAACAACAAAAGTACAAAAAAAAAATAGAGTCGAGTCAGAAACTTACCAAGAATGCCATTTGATTGCTGACGAACTGGCACATACCGTCCATCTACTAAGGGTAAAATATTGGGTTAGAACCTTGTAACCCTAAGGAGCACAAAATTAGAGACATACCCGATGGTCCCGCGTGAGGACCAAAGACTGTAAGCTAGCTGCCAAGGCGTGACCCTCCGTAGCATAACTCCAAGGGACGTTGAGGACGCCTGCTGGCTGGATGGGATAACTGCACGTGACTCACGGTACCTCCGTGACCTGCAGAGAGCCATCGACATCCAAAACATTAATGGTCCAATCCCAAGGGGGGATAGGATCAGAAGCTGGGAGAGCCTGTCTCCTATACATCTCGCAAAACTGTAGGCACAAGACAAGTTAGGAAAAGATAAGTCAAAAAACATAAAGAAACTCACATCCAGGAGTGGAAAGTTTGGCATCAGAGAGCGGCCATGGTAGGTCTCATATCCTGTCTTAGAGCAAAAATGATCCCAGGCATCAGTACTAGCCAAAGATACCAGCAAAGCAGCACCAGAGAGGTCATCATCATCCATCATAGGAGGGGCATGAGGAACGCAATACCTTGGACCACCAACCACCTGTCGAGATACCCACTGACCAAGGTACCACTGCCTATGCTCGGTACTCTCCATCAGAAGTTGGCAAGAAGCAAGAGGTCTTACCGCCTATATCTCCTCTGGGGTTGCATAGGATACATGCTCCCAGGGTGTCCAATCAATGCTAGCGATCGTCAACTCGGATAAGAAATTTCTCAGAAGGACGATCTAGTGGGCCCCGCTCTTGACCCCAACAACATCCCTTCTCCATCTCAAGCCTCGAGAGAACAACGGCACAGGATCCATGCCATCCTCATCTTCGCCCGACTCATCGGCTAGGGTAGGGGCCAACATTTTTAAGTACTTGAAGCTCTAGAGCTGCACAGAAAAGTGAAAGTTAGAAAACAGAAATAAGAAAGGACCAAAAGAAAAGTAAAAGTCACGAGTCATACCTCCCAAGCTCCAAGAATCCTCTAGTGGATTTAATGCCGCCACGGGAAACCTCGCCCATACACTTATAAAGGTGGGCTAGGGCAGCCTGCCCCAGTCATAAGAAGGAATCTCTTCAATGGTCACTAAGCAAGAAAGGAGTCGCAAGCTCACCCGGTCATTCCGTGTCACAAAAATCGAACAGCCAAGAACATAAAGGAGAAAGACCCGTAGCAACTGCTGGTCGATCAGAGTGTGTTCCCCCTACCGTAAGCCTGATAAAGCCAGCCGCAAGGGAACTGAGGCCCCTCCAGACTTGGAGGAATAGCTCCAATCAGCATCTCAATGGCCTCGAGATCAATCTCGTAGAAATAATCCAAGATCAGGCGCTTCCCGCCAACTCTCAAGACGATGATCATGGAAAAATTGAAGGGCGTCATCGTCATTTCAATGAACGACAGTTGAAAAGTATTGGTCGTATCCCACCATCTCTCCACAAGATCATTAAAGTGGGTCAATTCATTAGTGCTCTTTGAAACTAGGCGGACAAAGCTGCCAAACCTGGCATCGTATACCATATTCTTAAGAGCAGACGAAAGTTGGGTGTACCACAGAAAAGCGTGGGCAAGACTACAGTTGCTCTTCAAGACTACCTCTGGCACCTACACACATCAAAAATGACAAAAACGAGCACAAAATCACTACTTATGACCCGAAGTCCAACTTTACAAAATCAACAAACGAGCACCAAATGGACTTCCCAACGACCTCTAGGAGCACACTAAAGTTCACTAAACTAGCACAATGCACATAACTGCCAAAAATTTCATATACCTGACTCGCTAAAGCCGCGGACGAAAGATGACATTGAGGGTCACGTAAAATCAACTTCGGGGGTTGACTCTCGGCTCTCACTCGTTCCTTGGCCTTCTTGGAGAGCCTCATCGAGCTTGAAGCCACGTATCTACAAAGAAAATGGAAGTGAAAACCAAACTTCTTGAAAATTAGAGGAAACTAAAACACCAATCAAAATTCCAATCATGGGGAAACATTACTCAATTGAGCGTGCACAAGCTACGTTTTGACGGATTTTAGCTCCAAAAAAACCCCAAAGTGGCCAAAAATGAGCATTTAGTGCTCCAAAACTCAAGATATAAAAACATGGAGTCCGGCCACCCAGTGCCACCATGGCACTAGCCAACTGCCGCCGTGATAGTGGCCTAGTGCCGCCGCGGCACTGCTCCCCGCTTTGCTCCATTTTAGCCCGTTTTGGCCTTTTTCAGCCCATTTTTGGCCCCAGTCATCCCCAGTGGCCCATTGCAGTCGAGGTTTTCAAGCTTTTATCCCCAGTAGATCCAACTTATCCCTAGAGGACAGTTATAGAGGAAAAATGGCTCCTGAAGGCCCGAACAGGCTTTTTCAGAATAACCGTCGTAAACGTTGACTGACCGTGAGAGATTCTGATTTGAGTCCTGGTTTTCGATCAACAGTTAAGAAAGGCTCTTAGAAAAATCCTCTAATATCCCCAGAGGATATTTACAAAGGGAAATTGGCTCCCGAAGGCCTTAACCGGCTATTTTGGATTGAGCATTGCAAGATTTGATCAACTGTGAGAGATTTAGAGGTAGGTCCTAGTTCCTAGTCAAGAAGCAGTCGAAGAGAGGTTCTCAGTGAATCCAACACTATCCCCCGAGGATAAAATCAAAAACACATTAGCTCCTAAAGGCCCTAACTGGCTCTCTTGGATTGAGCATTGAAGATTTGATCAACCGTGAGAGATTCGGTGATGGATCCTGGTTCTCGGTCAAAGAAATTCGATCAACCATGGGAGATTTAGATATGGATCTTGGTTCTCGATCGAAAGTCAAAAAAGATTCTCGGAGAGTCCAAAACTACCCCTAGCGGACAGATACAAACATATCAGCTACCGGAGGCCTTAACCAGCTCTCTTGGATTGAGCATTGCAAGATCTGATCAACCATGAGAGATTCATAGATGGATCCTGGTTCTCGGTCAGAAGTTGTGAGGGGTTCTCAGAAAGAATTCCCCAATATCCCCAGTAGAAAATAAACAGAAAACTCGAACCAACTTTTACGGCCCTGTCGCCGTGAGCTTCCTCACTTTTCAACTACCGTGAGCTTCCTCACCTGTCAGTTATCGTGAACTTCCTCACTTATCGAGAGCTTCCTCACTTCATTTATCTCACCTATCAGTGAGCCTCCTTACTTACCATAAACTTCCTCACCAAATCGGTCACCGTAAGCTTTCCCATTTGTTGTGAGCATACTCACTTCGGTTATCATAAATTCCACCGATTATCAATCTTTGTGAGCCCTTTCACATCTCAGCTATTATCCTCAAGGGCCCTGTGTTTGATCCACTCGCCAACATGTTTCCTGAAATTCGAGGAGTTTGCCCCGAGACCTAGAGTCTTCCAAACCTTGATGTCTTTATCCGAGTCAGCCACCACATCATAGTCGTAAACGCCAGCATAACACGGACCCACTCAGGGTGGCACAACTCATGGCATCTGCTTATGCTAGGATCAGAACACTAAACGTTATAGGACTCAATACACAGTTCATGTCACATCCGTACATTGCATCCTCATAGCATAGCATCCGCCTGTCTTGTTATGATTTGTTCTTTTGTGTCCTGAACTATGTCTTGGTCTGATTTCCCTTGGGATACGTAGGCAGCTCATGCAGAGCACAACTAGCACTGACCTTAACATCACATTTTTCATCCTTTGTGACACTTTTATCCTAAATCTATAGCCTCCAAAAAGAGCTGTCTCTTCGAAGCTTTGGCACTCGCTTGCGACATGCGTTGCCTCGCAAGTACATGCCAAAGAGGGGCAAACTATAGACACCCCATTTTGTTGGCTACCAGATTTAGGAGACCCAAGTTTGCATATCAGATTCGCAAACCCTGAACACAAAATTCCAGATCGTAATCAAACACTTTTTTAAAAAAAATTGACAGAACATATTAGGAAACTCTAGATCACGATTGGACAAGAACACGAAGTGAACAAGATCTCATAATGAAACAGAATACGTGTAGAAACCCCATTTTGTCGGCTACCAGATTTAGGAGACCCATAGCTTGGTGGTTCATAATGTTCGAAATGACTTAAAAAGGGACTCTTGGAAATTAATTCTATCTCTCGAAATGCTCAAAAAGTGGTACAAATGACCGAAATGCCCCGGAAAGCCCAAACACTCCCAGATTTGGACCAAAAGTTCTGAAAACATGGTACGTCATAAAAAGTACTAAAAATAAGTTTTCAAAGCAAAATCAGAAGAAATTGTCGGCTCCTAGAGACCCCCGGAAGTCCCGGAAATCCCCGGAAAGTCCTCGTTGACCAGTTTTACCAAGTTTGGACTACGTTTGACCAAGGTTTGACTGAAATCGTCCAAATTCGCTGAAAAGTTCTGAGATCATTCTAGATCATGTGGAAAGTACAAAAACTAGTTTTAAAAGGAAATCGGATGATAACGTCAGCTCTTGGGTGCTCCTAGATGTTCCCAGAACATCTCGGGAATCCCAAGTTTGACCAGTTTGACCAAAAGTTGACTTTAAAATCGAAGCACTGTATCATTTTTCAAATATTTTTTATGGATACTAGAGGTCAATAGCTTTCCAACGGTATATCGCACATAATTTTCAGATTTAAAATGAATTTATTATGAATTTTCGAAGGTAAAAAAGGTGATCAAATTGGCTTTTATCGCTAATGCGGCAAAACTTTTCAAAGTGACCTATCTCTACAATATTTTTTTTTGTGTAAAGTAGACTTGATTACCTTTCCAACGATATATCACAACCTTAGTTTGGAGTTCATACGTATTTTTTGTGAATTTTGGACGAAATAGGGTCTTTTCGCGAATACCGGAACCTCTAGGGGCCTAAATGGAATTATTCGGACATCAGAAGAGCAGTGCCGCCGCGGCACTGGCCCACTGCTGCCATGGCAAAGGCCTATTGCCGCCGTGGAACTCTCCTCCAGAACAATATTTTTTTTGCAACTTATTTTGGGTGTCCATTTTGATTAATTTGAAACTAAAACGATGTAGTTCCTTGTTCACAGACATTTGAAACCAATAGGAGCACTCTTTCAATCCCAAAACCACCCCAAATTAGCCTATATAAACCCCCCTTGACTTCTCATTAGGGGGTGCAAATACAAAGCTTAGAGAAGTTATAGAGAGAAAAGTTGTAGAAGATAAGGATAGGAGAGTAAAAGTGAGATTCTTCCTTTGATTTTCAACTAAAAAGTGAGTTTTAAACTTTGCTTTCTACTTCATTACTCCCATTTACTTCACATTCAATACACCCAACCACCATTTTAGTGAGCATTTGTGAGATAGGAAGCTTCTTCCATGTCTAAAGTCACCATACATGAGTGAAACACCAAAGCTACAAGTCCAAAATCATCATGAATATCATCTATTGATTACTTACTTGCTTGTTTACATGTTATGCTTATCCCTCCTTAATCCCATTTCTTTTTTATTTTCTTTATTTACTTACTAGTCTATCATCATATAGATGATGACATGAAGTTTGAGGTGAGTGAATCCTTATGGATAGTAGCTCTTGACCTCAAAAACATGTTTGATAGACGATGATTTTAACTTCAATACATTCCTATGTATTCTTGAAGTTGTGTTCAAAAATGAAAACAATGTCTCCAACAATCTTGGAGGTCCTTGATATGGGTTTAAATGTTGATAATTCAATTTAAGTGCTGAAAACATACTTTTAAAACCTCTATTTCAAAACCCCTCTTAAACCCCTCATTTTGATTTCAAAGAATAAAACCCTAGTTCTTCCCAAAATCTTCAAAACAGTGAACAATCTGAGTTCAAAGATTTCTCTAGAACTTAATACTCAAAGTATTAACATGAGAACACTTGGAAAGTCTTCTTAACTCATTAGAGAACACCCACAATTTTTGGTTTGACTTGGAAACACTTGGAAGTTGTCCATTTGGACCCAAACATTCTCTCCAGATATTCTATTTTTGCTGTCACAGTAGCTTGGTTGACTTTCAACTTGTTTTACAGAAAACTTTTCCAAAAGGAGTGGTCCAAACGCATTTTTTCCTTTAATATCAATTTCTTAGAAAACTTTCTATATAATATGGGCATCTAAATCTTTTGTTTTCAGTTTCAAAGATTTTTCAACATTTCAGTCAACAGTACAGACTCTGTTTCTGAGTAACCTCTATTGTTTATATGATTTCTCTCAATATGTAATAGTTATTGAGGATTGGCTTTTTGATTTGTATTCTAGACACACTAAGGGTGATCTCCATAAAAAAATGCATTGAAAACATTCCTAACCCTACTTTTAATTTTCCACAAAATAAAGTCACTGTTCTGTCCACTATTCACAGCAAGCATTCTTTTACTTTCATTCTTTGATTTGATGCTTACATGCACTCTAACTTTGTTCATATCTTAGGAAGTAGTTCATACTACATTTGTACATATCCCATGATAATTTTCCCCATGCATCCATTCATCTTTTTAGACTTCTAAGTCACTTTAGAAAGTCCATGTACACAAACACACAACAACCTTTGCACATTCTAGGATCATACATTGCATCCATGCAAGATTTGGGGCTTTTGTGACTCCCAATCTAAGAAGATTATAAGGAATGATCATGATCACATGTTCATGCTTCCCCTCGATCTAATCATCCCTTCTCATCCGTCCCGGGGATTGAGAGATCTTCTTTTCCCAAAGATTAGCATGTATCATTCTAGCTTACTAAGCATACTTTGATCCTTTTGATTTATTTGTTTCAAGAACAATCCATGTCCCATCTTAGATTAGGAAAACTTGATTACTTGATACATGATTAGACAAATTTTCCTAGGTTTGTTTGTGTGATCTTTCATCTTTGCATTGTGTGATATTTGGCTTAGATCTTTGGAATGATATCTTATCTTTCTATCTTCTGTTTCAAAATTCTTGTGTGATGTAATATACTATTATAGCATTATTTTTCGAACCAAATATAGTATAAGATGATTATTTGGATGCTAATTAAGGCCCGTCGAAAGACGGGGCGAGTTAAGGGTGTTTTAGTCGCGACAAAGGCTTCTTCCTCTCTCGTACCAAAACCCTGAGCCAAGTTCTTTGGTTATGAAGGGCCGGTGCCCTTTATCCGTTTGGGTGAGTCAAAATTAGGTTTCTTGGTTCCTTAAAGACCAAGTGGCGACTCTGTATCTTTTTCAATAGACCTTTTCCTTTCCTTTTCAAAATAATTTCAAACCAAAATGAAAGAGGTGGAATTCCGCGTGTCCACAATACGAATTGAAAAGAAACACGAAATAAACATAGATAAATCAGGCCCGATTTGGAACATGCTCTGATACCAAATGATATGAACCTCGCCAAGGATGACAAGACCCAAACTAAAATATGGAATCCAAGAATGCCCTAATCAGATTCGTATGAAACCTTGACCCGTTGTTTGTGATTCAAACAAGAACCTTCGTATAATGAAGACGCCACAAACGGTGATGGAGGGTGATGTTGTCAGTATCAAGATGTAAAAATTTTACTTTACTTTTCTAAAGATTTGCAGTGTGGAAGTAAAGGTCGAACCCACAGAGATTGATTAACTACAGCTCTTTAATTTTAAAACCTAAATTTAGCTAATTAAGAAAACGGATTTGGTTTTAATTTGAATTAAACTAAAAACATAAAATAAATCTAAATTATTAAAGCAATTAAAATAGTTATTTTTTAATGATATTTAAAGTGAACCTAGGATTGCAAATTCACCACTAGCTTCATAATAAGGGTATTTATGAATTACTTTAGCTTATTAAGTTGGATGATAATGGGGAATTGTAGCTACAAGCCCAATTCCTCTGTCAAGAAAATAACTATGGTTCAAGCACCAACATAATCCATCTTCGGTTAGCACGAATTATCCCACACTAAACTAGGGTTGTGGTATAATTCGTCTAATCTAGGCATGGACTATTCGGATACTTGATAGCACAATTCAATTTAAGCACCATTACATGTAAATAATCTAAACAAGCACAACAAGCATAGATCATTGAGCACATCACAGTCAAAATAGATATAAGACAAGAATACACTTTGAAAGTAATGATTTTAATCAATAGAAGCACGATTTATTTATAAAAATCCTCGGAACATGTAACTGTCATCCATACATAATAAAACTAAAATAAAAACATAAATAAAACCCTATTACTTGGCTAGGGTTTCATTGAAACCCTAGATCTAGAGTCTAGTTGTCCATAGAAGTGGTAGATGGCAAGAGGTTGATGGAGGAGGCCATGGAAATCCTTGGTCTTCTTATCTTCTCCTTGCTTTCCCCTCTTCAATGGCTGAAAGTATGGTTGTATATTGCGTGTAGAATATTTGTCAATCCTTTTATTGAAGTACAATAGGGTATATATAGATTTACAACAAGTTTTTGGAAGCTTTCCTAACCCGAAACGCACTAAAACTGTTGTTATTTCCAATCCGGACGTCATTAAGCACTTTCGTTCGCGTAGGAATCATCAGTACACAGAAATACGCAACTTTGATTTTTGTACGGATCGCGCGAGCGGGCTGCGCGAGCGCGTAGTTGGGAAGATCGCTCACGCGGATCACGCCAGCGAGTTCTGAGATCTCGCGCGAGCGGGTCGCGCGAGCGATTTCTTGGTTTTCGCACGAGCGGGTCGCGCGGGCGATGTGTTTTTTCTTGTTTCTTTATGCTTGCTTTTTTACCCTGTTTAGCTTGGTATACTTGATTTCTTTCAAATCCTGTCAGAAAATAGAAAACGATGTAAAAATATACAAAAACAGGATAAAAAGGTACTAACAAACATGAATTAAGGCGTATAAACAGGATCTATTCTCTCCCGATCACACCCCCAAACCTACATTTTGCTAGTACTCGAGCAAAACTAAAATAAAAACTAAACTACTAATAAAATACTACTCCATTTTCACATGGATTGTGATTGGATTTAGCTTATGCAACTAGCCTTTTAAACCCCTAGGTGTCCCTAGTCGGACGAGTGAAGTCTCGTGAGGGTTCTCATCAACAAGTCACCCACAACCATCTTTATTAACTTATCAATTTAAAAAGTTTTATTCAAACGAAAAACAAAACAATCAATACTCGTTATAATACTCCTTATCATATAACAAAGATTTGAAATAGAATAACGAACAAGAAGAAACGGAATCACACGTCTACCTACATCATGAAAAACAATCCCAAGCACATGCATCGTATAAATCCATAGAGTTTCTCATAAAATTGCACGTGTGTGATGTGGTAGTCAAATGAACACGCATATGTCATGAACTTGGAATATAACTCGGATGACCATCTAACTATGCTTCGACTACAAATCTCACAATGTTAATTACACTCTAAAATGAAACACCCAGAAACAAGTGTAATTTTTCTAAAATATGTGAGTAAAGGAAATATGTTTTCAAAACAAGAAATGCTCACATATGACTCGAAAAGACGCATGACACGAAAGAACAATAGTCTCATGGATAGGATGCCAATAATCAAGAAAAATTAATCATTACCATGTTTTAATCCCCCTCCCATCGTTTTCATATCCAAACTATGTTTCCTAGGATCAAATAGGACTTTTCAAAGGTTGTAATGTGGCTCAGACAGTGGAAAATGATAGAAAGGATTCATTAGGTAGTTTTAGAATGGCATTGTAAGGCATGTTCGATTTCTTTCATCCTCTCTTCTACCAACTTTCATCTTTTCATTCTCTTCTTTTCATATTCTCTTTTTTAATTTCTTTCCTCTTCTTTTTTTTCAACCTTTTTTTTTTCTCTCTCTTTTTATTTATTTATTATTCTTTTCCCTTTATTTTCATTGCTTTTGAAACAACCATTCCTTGAATACCAAGGCAACCACCCCAAACATCATCTTATCTTCTTTTTCTTCTCAATCACACATCGCCTTAACACCACTAAAAGTTGACAAATCTCTTCGTGGTGAACTCCAAGTTTGTCAAGTCGGAGCAAAAACAGGATAATGGTAGTTAAAGAAAAAGACATTTTAACGGCTCAAAGGGCGAACTAAGGAAATTTTATCATTTATCGGTCGGTAATAAACAAAGAAGGCCTAAAATCATGTCCTATAGTTATATGGTTCTTCAATATTTACGACGGAAGATTATTTAGTATGGTAACAAATATTTTAATTTGACTATCAACAAAAACAAGAATAATGAGACTAAACAACAAGTAGATGGGCTATTTCAATGAAATTCGACAAACACAATGTATTTATAACCCTCAATAAAGAAAAGATAGGCTCAAAAGCTCACAGGGTTTAGTCTCCACCTTGTGTTATATGGAAATCCGAATCATATTATAGCTCACATCAAACATGTATTCAAGCGACTACGTGCAGTGCATAGGTTTATGTGCAAATCTATGATATAAAACTACAATTTGAACGATACATGACCTAAAACGTCATATCATGACTTCAGCAAATGTTTAATCACATCTTCTCTTGTTTATCATTCTATAACAATCATAGTTACATAACAAGAAGTATCGAATTTATATTGCAAAAACGTCGGTAACATCGTTTATTTAAGCACAATAATTGAAATTTTTTTGAAAAATTTAGTGTAATAATAATGTGCATGTGTGTGCATACCCCCAAACCTAAACCTTTCATTGTCCCCAATGAAACAACAAAACGAAAGAAAGGAAAGTATGTAGAGAAGGAACGACAATACCTTAATCATGACAAGCATAGAACAGGTGAACACAAAGGAATATGGAAATAAAGTTCAAAGTTACCTGTTAATACTTAACAATAGAAAATAAAAGAACAGAATAATAACAATAACAACTAATATATATATATAAATATTTAGAATTTTTTTAATAAATAGAATAATAGAGTCTAAACTATAATCAAGAGACTCAATAAAAATAAAAGAAACAAATAGAGCTTATAAAAACAAAGACAGACGAACCTAAACAGGGCTAAAAGAACAAACAAAAAGTAAATAAAAAAAAATAATCACTGACCAGGTATGGAGAGAGGAGGGAAGAGAACAAAAGAGAAAAACCAGAAAACCCTACCTCGCGCGAGCGGGCCGCGCGAGCGATCTTCCCGCGCGCGAATCCCTCCGCGAGTTTAAGCAGAAGCTTGTTCTACATTTTATAAAAAGAAAAATTTCTAAGTCCTTAGATCGCGCGAGCAAACCCCTCGCGCGCGCGAATGGTTTCGCGAGGTGATACTGAGGCTATATATCATAAAAGTTTTAAAAATTTTCTCTAAGGGGCAGGCTCGCGCGAGATGCCATTTTTCCTCTTTTTCTGTACTTTTTTTTTTTTTTTTTATTTGTTTATTTTATATAAGCCAAAAATAAATTTACTCCGACCCCCAAACCTGTTCAGAAAGACCACAACTGACTCAAAAAGATGCCAAAAAAAGATAAATAGACGAAATAAAGCTTGGGTTGCCTCCCAAGAAGCGCTAATTTTTACGTCTTCAGCTAGACAATTGTAGCTCAAGATTTTATGGAGGCTGAAAATCGGACTTTGTACCCCTAAGGATATCAGGAAGAGCCCGGTGGTAAGCCGAAAGAATGTCGCTTTGAATTAATTCATTCGACGGTTCATCTTTATTACGTTCAAATCTATTTCTTACCTTCCGAGTAAATTCATCTTTAGGATCTAAATTATTCGAATTCGTCCACTTATTTTCCAATATATTATTGTCATTACTCACAAGTATTACGTAATTGGATTCACTAGTTTGTCTTACTTCACTCTCCGCCTCACATAGATAATCGTCATCTTTGGGAGGTTGATCAATGGCATTCAAAACGTTCAATTTTAAGTTCATGCTCCCAAATGACACCTTCATTACCCCCGTCCGACAATTGACACGCGCATTAGCCGTGGCTAAGAATGGACGACCTAGAATGACAGGAGTGTGCTTCCTAGCATCTAGTACGAGTTCAGTATCAAGGACCATGAAATCAACAGGATAATAGCATTTGTCAACTTTAACTAAGACATCCTCGACGATTCCTCTAGGTATTTTGACGGAACGATCCGCTAATTGAATAGTAGCAGCCGTAGGTTTAAGTTCACCTAAACCTAGTTGTTTATAAACGTGATAAGGTAAGAGATTAACACTAGCTCCTAAGTCAAGGAGAGCCCTATGGATGACAGTGTCACCTATGACACATGAAATTGTAGGCGTACCTGGATCTTTATACTTCGGAGTAGCGTGTTGGAAAATAGAACTTACTTTTTCCGTGAGAAAGACCTTTTTCGGAGTATGACTACGCAATTTACGTTTTTGAGTGCAAAGGTCTTTAAGACATTTAGCGTAAGCGGGAATTTGTTTAATAGCATCGAGGAATGGAATATTGATTTTAACTTGTTTAAATACCTCGAGTATATCTTCTATTTTTGACCCTTTCTTAGACAAATGTGACGGTCCCTCAACGTTTGGTGAATATGGCATTCTCGGAATATAATTCGTTGGGACCGGTTCTTTTTCCTTTCTTCTTTGATTCACGTCCTCACCCCTCTCTTTATTCGATTTAATGTTTTCATCCCTCATAACCTCCCTCGGAATCTCAACAACTTCTTCATCTTGAGTAGTCGTCCTAGTTGACACAGCGTTCACTTGCTCACTCGTACCACCCACCTCGTATTGTCCCTTAGGGTTCGGAATAGGTTGACTTGGCAACTTACTCTCGGTTAAACGATTTAGCATGTTATCAATTTGTCCCACTTGGGACTCCAGTTTTGCAATGGACTGGGTGTAGGAATGCACTAACTGGATCACCGAACCAAAACTTTCAAGTGAGGCCAACATCTTTTCTTCAAATGCATTATTACATGGAGGTGGAGGAGGAGGTTGTTGGTATTGACATTGTTGAGGTCTATAAGCGTTAGGGAAATTACTCATCTCATTATTATTATTATTATTTTTCCACGAGAAATTAGGATGGTTTCTCCATGGCGCGTCCGGATTATTAGTAGTCGAATTATAATTATTTCGTGGGTATTGTTGAATAAAATTAATGTGTTGCTCCACGAATTCCGGAAATTGACTCGCCGATGGACATGCTAGGATAGAATGTGACGGATCAGAACATAAAGCACAAATTTCATGAGCGGGTGGGGCTGTCGTTTGGTTCATTGTTAAAAGTCGATCAAGTTTTTTAGATAGTTCTTTTATTTCAATTGAATGACTTGACTTGAACTTTACCTCCCTCTTAGGTTGTGAATGATATCCCTCGGAACGCACTGACACAGCTTGATGCATCGAATTCTCGCTTAATGTTTCAAAGATTTTCCAGGCCTCGTCGGCACTTTTGTGTAGGAAGGTACCAGCACAAACAACGTCGACAGTATTACGGACTGAGGGAATAAGTCCCTCGTAAAAAACTTGTACCAACTGCCACTTAGGAACCTGATGATGTGGACACGAGCGTAATAATTCTTTAAATTTTTTCCACGTGTTGTAAAGTGATTCCCCATCTTGCATCACAAAGTTTGTTATGGATTTCCTTATCTGATTCGTACGCATAATAGGGAAATTTTTTTGTAAAAATGCGGTGTGTAAGGCTTCCCATGTTCTAATTGTGTTCGGCTCAAGTGATTGAAGCCAGTATTTAGCTTTATCTTTTAAAGAGAATGGAAAGAGCCGCAATTTCAATTCATCATCAGTTAAGTTTTGAATTTTTAAAGTAGAGCATATATCCTGAAAATCTCCTAAGTGTTGATATGGATCTTCATTTAGACGGCCATGAAAAGAAGGAAGTAGCGAGATGGTAGATGACTTTATCTCAAAGTGAGATGCCGTCGCCTCCGGTAAATCAATACATGTTTGTGGCGTGTAAGTCGTAGGAATAAAGTAATCTTTAAGTAGAGGAGGTGGCGGTATATTAAGATTATTCATATTGTTTCCGTTGTTTCTGTCAGCCATTTTAATCGGTTCGATTTTAAAAGGTCGAGTTCTCCTTAACCGTTTAAGGGTACTTTGAATTTCGGCCTCAAACAACGACGACGGAATCGGCGTTGATTCGTCGTCTTGCAACCTAGCTCTAGAAGCTTGGGTTGCGGACTTACTAACTCTTAATGTCCGTTCAAGTTCAAGATTGATAGAATGTAATTCAGGTTTATTTGAACGCGTACCAAACATAAACTTAAAAAGAAAACTATACTAAAATAAAAGCTGACTCAAATAATAAAAAAAACAAATAAAAATCACGCAACTACGATAATAAGCACTCAACTACTGTGATGCATGCAAATTTTCCTGTAATGCAGTGACCGCGTCAAGCCCAGCGCCCCGGGTTTCCTAGCTAATGCAGTGCAATTAACCCTAAACTAATGCAAATAGTGCGTCACAGCGCCCTGACTTACAGTGGTTTAAAGCGAATTTCACAAGAAGCAATTTACTTGAATTCTTTTATTTTATTTTTTTTCGCGTAAGCTCCTTTGATGCGCTAAGCTATTTCTCCCGGAAACGTTAGAATTTGATGACTCAAGAAACTACAAAATAAAAAGAAAAGTTAGTAACTCAAAATAAAACGAAAACTAAGAAAAAGAAAACCTAATATTATATTTACAAATTAACTAAACTAAGATTCTAAAACTAAAGGTAGTAATGCAATCCCCGGCAACGGCGCCAAAAATTGATGTTGTCAGTATCAAGATGTAAAGAGTATACTTTACTTTTCTAAAGATTTGCAGTGTGGAAGTAAAGGTCGAACCCACAGAGATTGATTAACTACAGCTCTTTAATTTTAAAACCTAAATTTAGCTAATTAAGAAAACGGATTTGATTTTAATTTGAATTAAACTAAAAACATAAAAATAAATCTAAATTATGAAAGCAATTAAAATAGTTGTTTTTTAATGATATTTAAAGTGAACCTAGGATTGCAAATCCACCACTAGCTTCATAATAAGGGTATTTATGAATTACTTTAGCTTATTAAGTTGGATGATAATGGGGAATTGTAGCTACAAGCCCAATTCCTCTGTCAAGAAAATAACTATGGTTCAAGCACCAACATAATCCATCTTCGGTTAGCACGAATTATCCCACACTAAACTAGGGTTGTGGTATAATTCGTCTAATCTAGGCATGGGCTATTCGGATACTTGATAGCACAATTCAATTTAAGCACCATTACATGTAAATAATCTAAACAAGCACAACAAGCATAGATCATTGAGCACATCACAGTCAAAATAGATATAAGACAAGAATACACTTTGAAAGTAATGATTTTAATCAATAGAAGCACGATTTATTTATAGAAATCCTCGGAACATGTAACTGTCATCCATACATAATAAAACTAAAATAAAAACATAAATAAAACCCTATTACTTGGCTAGGGTTTCATTGAAATCCTAGATCTAGAGTCTAGTTGTCCATAGAAGTGGTAGATGGCAAGAGGTTGATGGAGGAGGCCATGGAAATCCTTGGTCTTCTTCTTCTTCTCCTTGCTTTCCCCTCTTCAATGCCAGAAAGTATGGTTGTATATTGTGTGTAGAATATTTGCCAAACCTTTTATTGAAGTACAATAGGGTATATATAGATTTACAACAAGTTTTTGGAAGCTTTCCTAACCCAAAATGCACTAAAACTGTTGTTATTTCCAATCCGGACGTCATTAAGCAGTTTCGTTCGCGTAGGAATCATTAGTATACTGAAATACGCAACTTTGATTTTTGTACGGATCGCGTGAACGGGCCCCGCGCGAGCGTGTAGTTGGGAAGATCGCGCGCGCAGATTGCGCAAGCGAATTCTGGGATCTCGCGCGAGCGGGTCGCGCGAGCGATTTCTTGGTTTTCGCACAAGAGGGTCGCGCGCGCGATGTGTTTTTTCTTGCTTCTTTCTGCTTGCTTTTTCACCCTGTTTAGCTTGGTATACTTGATTTCTTCCAAATCCTGTCAGAAAATAGAAAACGAAGTAAAAATATACAAAAACAGGATAAAAAGGTACTAACAAACGTGAATTAAAGCGTATAAACAGGATCTATTCTCTCCCGATCAGAGGGCCCATTTAATAAGTTGTGATTGAATACCACAAGACAAATCTTGATAAGTTCGAAAAGTTCTTTGAGAATCAAAAAGAATACTCTTACTTATATTTATTCAATCAGAAAACTATCTATTACAAAAACCTAAGTGTTTAAATAGATGAGGCTAACAGATTGGGCTTTAAGGATTTTAAGATATTCTTCCCAAAATAAATTCTCCCAAGACTAAAATAAAATGAAACTAAAGGAAAAAGTAAAGTTCCTTAATTGGCATGCAAGCCTACATTTCAGTAATTTAAGCAATAAAGAAAAATGACAATCTAATTCTAATTTAGGAAAACTAAATTTTAATTCACAATCTTGAATTGTTGGATTATTCTTCTGGAACTTGAATTAAGTTGATACATCTTTGTGGACCAAGCTCAATGGGCCTCCACGAATTTTCCTGAGACCAAACTTCTTAAATTAGCCCGTTGAGTGCCTCTTTGAACTTCTTTTCCCTAGCCCTCGTAACTAGACCAATTGGAATTTGAACTGGTTCCCTTGAAGTCGTGCCATGATTTGCATAAGATTGTTTCCTAATCCAATTAGGAATCTAATTAGGAAACTCCCACTATTTGTGCTAATCAATCCCCAATCATATTACATAACCTTATCAGTTTACTTATCTTGTACGAGTAGGTCTCTTGTATCTATAAAAGAGACCACTCATCCCCTTCAAGGGGATCTTATTTTACATACTCGCATATACATTCAGCTGTCCAGTCTCTGGTAGTCCCATCCCCATTGTTTGTTCACCAAAGACCCCTGGTGGTTGATATTCTAGTATACGTGCTCTGACACACACGTGGATGTAGGTCTCTTCATTAACAGGGCCAAACAACATACAAATTCTATTGTCTCACTCTTTCTCTTCTCTCTAATCTAAATTTAGGCATGAGTAGTTTGACGCCGTCTGTGGGAAATGATAGATCTCTCAGAAAACAAATCTCTTATCTGATAACCATGCCTCGAAGAAAGACTAAGAAGACTACTTAACCAACGGATCAGGTGGATTTGCCAGTCCCGCGACCAGCGGCTCCTATGACTCCTGAGCATATCAGTGCAACTCTTGTACAATTTCTGGAGGGTCAGGGTTATGCCTAGATGCAAATTGAGGCCCTACTATCCAACAGAGCAAGCACCCTCAGACAAATGAATAGCTCAGGAACGGCAAGTGTGGTCATGTCCTTGTTCAGACTCGATGATGTGCCCGAACTGCACTAGTATTCCCCCAGGCAACAGGATGGTCAGGCAACAATGAGCATAGCCGGGGCTCTTTACAAACCCGACAACCTGAACCGCATGGGGGATGCCAGAGAAATCATCAATGATAGGCACGCTGTGGATATCGCAAGCTAACCAAGTTTTTTTTAACTTTTTCAATTTTCAAATTCAAATACGAGTCGCCACTTAATTTTTAAAGGAAAATTGAGAGACCATTTTAAAAGCTAACTGATATTTTGGAAACCAGAGATTTCTAGGTCCAGGAATTATGGAATGAGAGGAAAAGGAGCCTGGCGGACTAAGACACCCCCTCTCATTCTATCTCATGATAGGCCTCTACTTAACATTCTTTT
The DNA here is from genome assembly GCA_033977485.1 of Hydrangea macrophylla. Lineage (NCBI taxonomy): Eukaryota > Viridiplantae > Streptophyta > Magnoliopsida > Cornales > Hydrangeaceae > Hydrangea > Hydrangea macrophylla. Next base: position 15,330,751 of record CM066992.1, read on the forward strand.
AATCGAATTAATAATCTAAGCATGCGCTCAACTAGTACATAGATATATACATTACAAAAGCACATTGAAAAGGGTACAAGATTGCTAACGATAAGATGACATACAAAACCACATAGTTCAAATAGCAAGCAAAATGATATAAAATAATAAACAAGAGAACTTACCCGAGATCTACCCTCGATATGGGAAACGTTCAATGCACACAAAAGTAGAAATCCTAAGCCAAAGGTCTCTAATCACATATTGTAGACACCCCATTTTGTCCGCTACCTAATTTAGGAGACCCATAGCTTGGTGGTTCAAAATGATCGAAACGACTCAAAAAGGGACTCTTGGAAGTTAATTCTATCTCTCGAAATGCTCAAAAAGTGGTACAAATGACCGAAATGCCCTTGAAAGCCCAAACACTCCCAGATTAGGACCGAAAGTTTTGGAAACATGCTATGTCATAAGGAAAGTCATAAAATGAGTTTTCAAGCAAAATTGGACAAAATCGTCAGCTCCCAGAGACTCCCAGAAGTCCCGGAAGTTCCGGGAAAGTCCCCGTCAACCAGCTTGACCAAGGTTTGACCGAAATCGTCCAAATTCACCGAAAAGTTTTGAGATCATTCTAGATCATGTGGATAGTACTAAAATGAGTTTTAAAAGAAAATCTAACGAAAACGTCAGCTTCTGAGAGCTCCCATAGGTTCCCAGAACTTCCTGTAAATTTCGGTTTTAACCGATTTGACCTAAAAGTTGACTTTGAAACTAGAGTGTCGTATCATTTTTCAAACAATTTTTATGGATACTAGAAGTCAATAGCTTTCCAACGGTATATCGTGATGGAAAAACTGGTTTAAATTGAAAGTTTAAACGCGCAGCGGAAAAAGTCAAGTTATAAAAACTTATCAGTAGCCCAGGATCTACTACCCGTCAATTCTATAGATGCGTACTAACAAGAGGGAGAGGAAATATACCTCAGGTCTTGAACCCAATTCTAAAAACTTCTTTATCCGTGATGGTGCAGCAACTTCCACTAGGCTGTCTTCACTCTTATGACTCCTGCGGATGCCTGCCGGAAGGAATAGGGTTGGTGGGAACCCTAATTGGAAGGATAGGGAAGGTTTAGGGAAACCTAAATAGTTTCTGTAGCTTCTACATATAAAAACGATGATTAAAAACATTCAGTATGCAGCTGCCCTATTTATAGATTCCCAGAACCGACCTAACCTTCGAGTGATCGAAGTGTATTCGATCGATCGAACCTTCGATCAATCGAACAACCCTCGAGCAATCGAACCTGCCTAGACTTCAATCGATTGAAACTCCTTTGATCGATCGTACCTATCTTGACATGATCCTCATATGCCCTTCCAATCATCCTAGTGGAGCTAAGAGTGGGACCTCCTAGGCTCTTCATTGTTGGCTCAGACTAGTTGTTAATTCCCATAACCAAATTCTTTGATCAGCAAACTAACCAACTGATTAGTTAACATTTACTCCACTATGAAACAATAACTGAACTCCAACACAAAAGAACATATCTGAAGCGATGACTAGACTTGTATGGTGTACTAATGTCCCTCTACCTTCAGCATTCGTAATCATATTCAGGTAGTCGGATAACTGTTACTGTCAACCTAAATCATGATTACTTTTTGTATTCCTTGAGTCCCATTCACCTCTCATTATTACCAAACATGTTGATAACTCTTATCAACAAGACTGCAGTACTCAGTAATCGACTTGGTGACATTCTCTAGGGAATGCTTACTCTGAAACAGAGGGTAGATTCTATCTTGACAATATATGTTCACAATCCTATGAACATGACATACCTAAGATACCCAAGTGTTGATTGATCTTCTATAGACCTCACTGATTGGTAAGTTAAAGCAGCCATATCCACAGTCTATGTTCATAATCGTCGGAAGATTGAGAACACATACCTTCTACAAGTTATGAGTTCCTATTGACTGTTTGATAGCATTAAGTGTCAATAGGAAAGCTCAGGTCCGTCAATGTACTATAAGCACTAGCATATTAACTAAGAGTGACACTCTAGTGATTGAGATTAATCACTCCATCCCATGGTAGTTAATTATGCTACAGTGTATACCTGATGAGATATCCAGTCTCATCATCCACTATAACAAGCTTTAAGTATCAAAGGATGGTAATTCATATCTCACTTGTATGTATCTCATACACACACGAATTACCTACTATGATACTTAAGGATTGGATATAATCTCATGAAAGAAACATACATAATGAAATGAAAAACTGATATCCATATATTAAAATGATAATGTCATACATAAAGTAATGGTTTGAGGGCATAAACCCAACAAACACCCACTTGCACTCACAACTATACAGGACTACATCTGAGACCTAGACTGTCTAGATGACGATCAAAGACCTTCGGTGGTAAGGCCTTTGTTAACGGATTAGCAAGATTGTCGACAGTGGCAATCTTGGTGACAGTCACATCTCCACGTTGAACAAAATCTCAGATAAGATGATATTTTTGCTCTACGTGCTTTCCCTTTCTGTGGTTCCTTGGACTGAGCCACTGTCCCACTATTATCATAATAAAGCTTAATAGGTGACACCGACGCTGGTACCACCTCGAGCTCCATAAGGAACTTCTTGTGCCAAATAGCTTCTTTTGCGGCTTCATAAGCAGCCACATACTTAGCTTCTGTAGTTGAGTCTGCAATGCATTTCTACTTAATGCTCCTCCAACTAACAGCACCACCTCCAAAGGTAAAGGGATGACTGGACGTCGACTTCCTCGAATCTTTACTGACATAAAGTCCGAGTCAGTGTATCCTACTGGAATTAACTCACTACCACCGTACATAAGCATGTAATCTTTAGTTCTTCTCAAGTACTTAAGAATGTGTTTAATGGCTGTCCAATGGTCTGGACTTGGATTCGAATGAGACCTACTAGCCATGCCAACGGTAAAACAGATATCTGGTCTAGTGCATAACATTACATACATGAGACTTCCCACCGCCGAGGCGTAGGGAATTCCTGACATGCGATTCCTCTCCTCCTGTGTCTTAGGACACTGTTCCTTAGAGAAAGCTAAACCATGCCTGAAAGGTAACAAACCTTTCTTCGAATTATCCATTGAAAACCTAGTCAGCACCTTATCGATATAACTAGCTTGAGATAATCCCATTATCTTTCGCTTGCGATCCCGAAAGAGCTTTATCCCAAGAATATAGCTCGCCTCTCCTAGATCCTTCATATCGAATGTACTAGCTAGCCAAACCTTAACCGTTGACAATGCCTGACATGACAGGAAATGTGTTCCTAGAAGAGTACATCCAAGCGTAGACGGTCGTGTTGAGTAATAACCAGTAAGACTGAGTCATTTTCCCAAGGGACGGAATTGGGGAAAAGAAACCTAGATTGAATCCTAAAGAGAAAAATAAAAGATGATTTCTTTGAAGTGGAGGTTCTAACGATCCTACTGATTGCATAATTATAATGAAAAGAATGATAAAGCAGCAGTTAAATTAAAACAAAATTAATGTGATCTTTTAAATATGAAAGAAAGTGTTGGGAATATGTGAATCTGCATTGCACCAACTACTACCATGACTTAACATAAACGCACACTGGGGTTTCATCCTTTTAGTATTCCTTATTTCGAAATTGATTAAGTAAAGCATTCTAGACACTAAGTATGTGAATTTCACATACTTAGTGGTTCAACTACCTCACTTATTGTGAAGGACTGGAAATAAACTAACTCACTCTATGAACAATGATAAACAAATTGAGTATAGGATAATTGACATGCTCGTCATAAGTATTCATTCAGTTAATTAATCAAACGAGCTTTTATTTCAAATTCAGATTGCAATTTGAGCTTAAAAAGATCAATTTGGACTTAGTTTCTGAAATAGAAGTTGCTGGAATACAAAAAGGATTCTGCCCAAGTCATACCCATACCAATCGATTGGGATGTTTGTCAATCGATTGGCATGAAATGACCTTAAATCGATTAGTGAAAGTACCAATCGATTGACTTAGAATCTATAGCAATCTATTGGACTCTGTTTCCAATCGATTGCCATTGATTCTCAAACAGAATCATGGCAGTGGCTGGGAACAATGTTTCCTCACATTATTCCCAACCAGAACTCTAAGCTAGCATGTTTAAGATTGTATGGATATGAATAACTTGAAAAGTGGAATCAATTATCAACATTAATTAAACCTATGAACTAGAAATTTCAAAATCAATCTAAGGCTATAACAATGCTTACAATCAAACCAATTCTAAAGTAGCAAAAATAAAAAGGAGTAAACCTGAGTTGAAATTCAATTCGAAAGGAAATTCCTTCAGTTTTTCTCTTGTCTCAATCCAAAAAAAAAAATTGTAAAATCCTACAAAAACAATCCACAATGAGCCAACCCTTCACCCTTTTCACTCCCCTCTATATATAATGTAATATCCATGAGCTGAAGGCGTCTAGGTTCATTTTGTAACGGCTGGTCGTCGTCCTGATTGCTGAAATCTTGCACCATTAATGCAGATTGATTCCAGCTTTCACCAATTGATTGACAAAAATATCAATCGATTGGTAAAAATTCCAATCGATTGGTAAAAATACCAATCGATTGATTATGGAAAAATGTCAATCGATTGGTATAATATCAATCGATTGGTATCCAAACTTCATCTTCTTGTTTCTTGATCTATTCCTTTTAACTTGTTATTCATTCTAACTTCAGAATCCTGCATTCAAAGAGCTTAACACAACAACATACCACGGAAAGCACATTATTGTGTAAAGAAATGAATTACAACACAAGTGCAGATCAATCTAGAGAAATGGGGTTAAGTTTATCTAATTTTTTCCTCTTTGTCGGGCCAATATTCTACAAATATCTGCCCTCATCACGACCCCCAACTAGCGTATTGCTAGTCTCTAGCAATGAAGCGGAATCAGAATAAGCAAAGATGAATAACAACCAACATTACAGTTTTTATTGAGCAACAAAAGAAAGAAAAACCTAACTCACTTTCGCAGGAATCGCGGTTGCATTTAGTGTTGCAACAAGCCTTTGAACCCTTAGGTTTACCCTAATGGACGAGTTGTATCTCGTGAGGGTTTCCAGAGAATTTACCCACAAAATTCAAGTGTCAAGCTTTCTAAACTTATCCAAAAATCTCGATTCCTCCTTTACGCTAAAAGTTCTGCTTAACAAGGACATAAATTCCTTTATCATGTTATGGAAATAAACAACATGTTACAAAGTAACTATTCAAGTCAAAACTACATCCACAGCCTTTGTATATCCTTGTGTGTGTGTGGAGTTAACAACTACGATCAAATTCTTTATCTCTGAGTTATTTGGATTGACATGTTTAAGATTTCATAGTTTCAACTCAACTCTCACACAGTTTACACTCAAGATAAAATCACTCTGAAACTGGCGTCAATTATGCACTCATAGTATGAAGCTCAAAAGAGTAAATGTAGAGGCAATCTAGAATGCTTACATACTAGACACTGAAGAACGTTTATTTTGAGGTGCATGAGTCTCATGAATGGAATACCAAATACTACAGGAGCGATCTACTGTGGAAAATTCATTTCGTACTCGAGATTTGTTAAAATTATCTAGAATCTTTAGGACTTGTGACAGAAATAGGAAGAAAGTTAAGGACGGTGAAATATGACAATGAGTTCAAGCATGTGACATGGTAATATCACTTTCACTTCACACTTTCTATTTATCCAATCTCCAATTTCTTTTATTTCTTCATTTCCACTAATTTTTTTTTTTTTGCACTTCTTCTTTTCCACCTTTAGATATTCACACAAAACCGTCACATGCTTGACTAAGAATATGTGATTTTAGATAGAGGTATTGATTTGTGATAGGCAAGTGGGAATTTAGATTTTCTCAGGTGACGAAGTGAGAACTCGATGGCCTAAATCATCTTCTAAACACTTTAACTTATCTAAAGTATTTCGTGAATTTTAAATTAGTAGATCCTGAACATTCTCCTAAAGCATTAGCCAAATTAAACAAGAATGAGACTCTCAACGAGATAGTAGTGCATTATAAGAATTGACATGAGTTTTTGTGGTTGACCCTCAGAATAAAAGAATGGCTCAAATCTCACTAGGGTTTAAAGTTTTACTATTAATCCAATCACATGACAATCATATTTCACTCTAATTCAAAGATTCTCTCGTAATTGTCAACTCGTGCAAATGTTTTCAGGATATATTGATGCTATGGACGTAAAACCAGATTAGCGACAAAGTAACATGTAATCAAAGTCCATACTATGGCAAGAAAGTTATGAATGCATCATTGCACAATGATATTAGCTAGGAGGAACCAGGTTTTAAAAGTTGGAAGCTTAACAACAGTCTTTTTTTTTTTTTTTTGAATAACTTGAAAAGTGTGAATTTTAAATTCAAGAATACACAGGTGGATATCTACTTCCTACCCCCAACTGAAATCGACATTGTCCACGATGGAAGTATTTCAAGAAAAAGAAGATATCACCTGATTCACGCATTTCAGTACACATTTGAGAATTCACCTGGTTCAATATACCAATCTCCACAAATAACCAAGATAAAAAATACATGGATAATAATTGAGAGCATATACAATAGAAACATAATCCATGAACAAAAAGAACTATCTGTAAAGTAATATCAAAAGTCCAATACAGTCCATGTACAGATAGAAAACCAAAATCATCATCCAGCTCAAAATATCTAACTAAACTATAAAATATCTACGATCATAAACCTAAAAGTAGTAATCCAACCCAACGTATCAACAAAAACAAATAAAGTGACACAAGAGAGATCACAAAATATGAAATAACCAAACACTCTCTCGCTCACCAAAACTCCCTCATATGGCTCAATAGAATGGTCACCAGATAGTGTGGGCATACCGTCATGAACTGGATCATCTGCTCCCTCACTGCCACCCTCAGCAGCCGTCTCAGTCTGGACAACAGTCGTCGGGTCACTCTCAGCCGGCGGGGAAGCAACAGCTAGAGGTGGTGGCGGTGGGGGTGTCTCAGATAACATGTCTGCTGAAGATGCTGAAGCGGGTGCTGTAGTGGTCGATGGAACTGTTAGTGGAGGTGGCATGGATGCAGAACGTAAAGATTGCTCTACTCCCTTTTACGTTTGCTCTATCCCCAACAACATCAGTATCTGTTCAACCTGACTGCCCAGCTAATCAAGTCTAGAATGAACATAATCATGATCAAAGGCCATCTGAGCAGCCATCAACTCATGCTGAGCCGTGAGCTCTCGAATCATCCCATGCAACTGCACCCTCGCTTCTCTTTCCTCAACAAGAAAATTGTAAATGGTCTGGAAAGACACAGGAGCAGATGTGGAGGCTGTAGGAGGCTCGCGTCTTCTCAACTCATACTGACCCTCAGCTGCTGTTGGCGTCCCTGGGTCCTCCTCTTCTTCCTCATCTACATTTGTATCCTGACCCTCAGCCTCTGTCGGCGTCCCTGGGTCCTCATCTTCTGACTCTGATGTTTCTTCTCCTCTTTTTCTCTTCTTTCTCTCACCTACTTCTTTCCACTACTCTCTCCCACTATTCCTTTTCCTTTTGACGATTTTTTGAATTGTGCAGCTGACCTTCTAGCTGCTGATTCACCAAACACTCCAATCTTTGATTTTTGGAGTATTTCCCCTATAGGAATAACCAAACCAGCCTCCTCACAAACTTTATGGATTACCCAAGCACCCTTGAAGTATTGGGCCTTGCTAGGGTGACGTGTGGGCTCAATGAAGAACTCAATGAAGAGCCTGGCAAGACAAATCGGTAAGCCAGTCCCAATAGCATAAAGGACTCGTGCGTACCACCCACCAAAGTCCAATTTATATGTCGTGGGAAGGATGCAGCTACAGAGGGCCAAATGGAGTAGGTGATAATCCATTGTCAGATTGTGGTCGTCGAACACTATAGTCCCCGTATAATTCTTAATTTTCCTACTTGAAATCTCTGTAGCAACAGTGTCAAATAAAAGGAAAGGACGGTCAGCATGAATAGGGTATAGGTGATCTGGCACCTCAGCAATACCCAAAGCTCTGGCCACTATGGTAGGGTTAAACTCGATCTGGCAGCCCTGAACACAAGAAAAATATGTGTATGGAACATTCGGGGCCTTAACCATAGTCGTACAGGCTGATCGAATCCAAGAAGCATAAACTTTCTTTTGAATGGTAAGGACGGGGAGCCAGCATGGAAATGAGCGCAACCGAGTTAGATAGAATGGTGGCTTGTCATCACTCCAAAATTTTCAAACTGCCGCTAAACCATAACATCCCAGGTTTTGAAATATTTCACGAACCAGGTATTCTCCTTGTCGTTCCTAAACCCGTGAGCCAGTGGTGGGTCAGGAATATCAAGCGAAGTGGATTTTTCTAGATGGGGCCCACTGTCCTTAGGCTTGGGAGCCATAAGAGCTGAAAATGAAAGCAAAGTAGAGAGTTAGGATGAGAAAAGAAAGAATCTGCTCTCTATTTATACCAATCGATTGACATAAATTGTCAATCGATTGAAGATTCAGCTCAATCGATTGAACCCTAATGTCAATCGGTTGATATCAGACATCAATCGATTGGCATTAGCAACTGAAGGGGGCTGCCCAAAACAAGGTCTCACGTCTCCCTTCCAATATTTTAGCGGTCTAAGGACCATGAGGGGTCCCCTCTATCATTATGATAAAAAAAAAATAGGACGAAAATAGGAGTGGGTTTGGGGGGGTTACCTCGATCAAAACTACACAAAATCCACACCTATCAGTGATCGTGGATGAGAGAGATGATGATGTGATGATGATGAAACTGAAATTCGTGGCTCCAAAATCAATCTCCTTCTTCTCTCCCTCTGTCCACGCGATGACAGTGGTGGTGGAGATGGTGAGGTCGACGGTGATGGTGAAAAATGAGGATGATGATGATGGTGACAATGAAGAGGATGGTAAGGGTTCTCTCCACATGCCCAAAATTGCCTGGGTTCTCTCTCTCTCTCATTGGTTTTGAATGAAATGAGGGAGAGGGAGAAGAACAGTCTTTACATCTGGGAGAGCTGTCAATCGATTGACAAGATATGTCAATCGATTGACAAATTAATTCAATCGATTGAGATTTAAACTTCATGGCAACCAGTTATTCTTCAAATAATGACTCTCAACATTTTGAAAATGCATTAAAGAGGTAAAATACAAGATTACAAGCATCCAAACACGGAAAGTCACCTAACAACACACAAGTAGGAAGAATTTATTCAGAAATCATCAATCTTATTGTTCAAATTGGATTATTATCATCCAAGGGTACAAGATCTTGGTTTAAAGACAAATAAACAAAAAGAAAGGAAACAAGAACAAAGTCTGTCTTATTCATTTGCTACGGGAGTTATCAATTCTGCTCAGATTCTGGGGAAGAAAGGTATTCTCCTTCAGCATAATCCATGAAGTTCTCCACGACTTCTTCATCCGAATCGATTTGAAGGTCTTCCAGAATTTCTCGAACCACGCATAATAAATCCCAGGTATTCATATCAGCGATTGCCGCATTAGTGGAATCTGGACATGAGCTGGAAAGCGGAGTAAGAATTGGTATTTCTTGTTCCATTTGTTCTGGGGTTCCCGGAGAGCGGACCCCATGGAATAGCAAATGAGGTAGGAAATGCAGTGGATCCATCCTATAACAAACAAATAGACAGAAAAAGAATTGAGAAACAAAGAATCACACAAAGAAAGACAAAACTATTATACAACAAACAAGATTCTCAAATTTTTTTAAGAAGAATAGTCAGGATCATCCAATTGGATGATCTCTGATTCTGGTTCGAATTTCTCCAAAAATGGCTTTAAACGTTGCCCAATGCATCATTCCTGATTTCCTCCAGTTCATTGAGTTGGAGCTTTCACAGTGTACCACTTTCATGAATATCAAAATTTAGCAATCGGGTAGCCTAATACGCCTTATGCTCCAGTTCTACACGTAAATGGCAAGCTTTTCCATAAATCAGCCAATAGGGTGACATTCCAAGGTTCGTCTTATATGCCGTTCTATATGCCCACAACCCATCAGCTAAGTGTGATAACCAATCCTTTCTATTGATGTTAACAGTCTTCTCCAGAATATGTTTGATTTCCCTATTAGCCAGCTCTGCCTGTCCATTCGACTGTAGGTGATATGATAAAGCAATCTTGTGGTTAACTCCATATTTCTTCATCAATGCTTCGAAAGGCATATTACAAAAATGGGTTCCACGATCGCTAATCATGGCCTTTGGTGTTCCAAATCTTGAAAGGATATTCTCTTTTAAGAAAGAGATCACTGTTCTGTGATCATTTTTCCTTGTCGGAATGGCCTCAACATACTTAGACACATACTCAACTGCCAAAAGGATATATTCGCAGTGAGAGGATGGCGGGAAAGGTCCCATGAAATCAATACCCCAGCAATCGAAAATCTCAATAGTGATGATCGGGGTCATTGGCATTTCATTTCTTTTGGATAAGCTCCCTAACATTTGGCATCTAGCACATGCTCTACAGAATGCATAAGAGTCTTTGAAAATTGTCGGCCAGTAAAAACCACTACTAAACACCTTCTGAGCAGTTTTCTGGGCTGAGAAATGACCGCTACAAGCTTCCGAGTGGCAGGAAGCTAAAATCTGAGAAATATCTTCTTCGGGAACACATCGCCTAATTACTTGATCCGCACAGTACTTAAACAAGTATGGATCATGAAAGTAAAACCACTTTGCGATGGATAAAAACCTTTTTCTGTCAGGGGTGGACCAATGGGATGGGGTCTCTCCCGTTGCCAAGTAGTTGACAATGTCTGCATACCAAGGCAAACTGGTAGCAGCAAAAAGCTGTTCATCTGGGAAAGATTCACGGATCGGAAAGGATTGTGAGGAGTTATCTTCAAACGTAAATCGAGAAAGGTGATCGGCTACAACATTCTCCACCCTTTTTTATCTTTGATGACCAACTCAAATTCTTGGAGCAGGAGAATCCAGTGTATCAATCGCTATTTGGTATCCTTTTTGGATAGCAAATACTTTAACGCGGCATGATCAGTGAAGCAAATGATCTGCGAGCCAATAAGATATTGCCTGAATTTTTCCAGTGCGAATACAATTGCCAGCAGCTCATTTTCGGTTATGGAGTAATTCCGTTGAGCTCCATCAAGAGTTCTGCTAGCATAGTAGATCATAGTAGGCTTCTTATCTTTCCTTTGTCCTAATACTGCTCCAATCGCTGTGTCACTTGCATCACACATTAGCTCAAAAGGAAGACTCCAATCCGGAGATTGCATTATCGGAGCTGTTGTGAGGTGATGTTTGAGTTTATCAAAGGATTCCTGGCACTCACTATTCCACTCAAATGGTTAGTCCTTAACAAGAAGTCGGCACAGTGGCCTAGATATGGCACTGAAATCTTTAATAAACCTCCGATAAAAACCGGTGTGACCTAGAAACGATCAAATGTCTTTCACTGTAGTAAGAACAAGGAGATTAGAAATTATGTCAATCTTCGCCTTATCTACCTGTATTCCCTCTGCAGAAACTATATGCCCCAATACAATTCCTTTGTCACCATAAAGTGACATTTTTCCCAATTGAGGACCAAGTTTTTATCCTCACATCTTTGTAACACTTTTTGAAGATTTCCCAAGCAATCATCAAAACTACTTCCAAAATGGAGAAATCGTCCATAAAAACTTCCATGATCTTTTCAACCATATCGCTAAAAATGCTCAGCATGCATCTCTGGAATGTGGCAGGTGTATTGCATAAGCCAAAAGGCATCCGACAATATGCAAATGTTCCAAACGGACAGGTAAAAGTGGTTTTCTCTTGATCAGCAGGATCAATTTTAATTTGGTTATAACCACTATAACCGTCCAGCAAGCAGTAAAATTGGTGACCCGCTACTCTTTCGAGCATTTGATCCATGAAAGGCAATGGGAAATGATCCTTTCGAGTCACTGCATTCAGTTTCCTATAATCAATACACATGCGCCAACTTGTGGTCACACGTGTTGGTACATTTTCACCATCCTTATTTTGCACCACTGTAATGCCAGCTTTCTTTGACACTACTTGAGTTGGACTTACCCAAGGACTATCCGAAATTGGATAAATAACCCCAACATCCAGCAATTTTAGAACTTCCTTCTTTACTACCTCTTGCATGTTTGGATTTAGACGCCTTTGCATTTGGCGACATGGTTTGGCATCTTCCTCTAGGTAAATCCTGTGGGTGCATATGGATGGACTAATTCTTCTCAAATCAGCAACAGTCCATCCTAATGCACTCCTGTGTTGCTTGAGTAACTTGATCAGTTTACCTTCCTATTCTTGATTTAAAACAAATGAAATTATCATAGGAAAGGTCTTCTCTTCTCCCAGAAACACATATTTCAATTCTTTTGGGAGCTCCTTCAACTCTAACTCTGGAAATTGTAGGTTTGACGGTACAGCCAACTTAGTCTTTGGCGGCAATTGTTCATATTGGGCCGTCCACATTGCCTTTGCAACTTCCTCTTCTACAACTTCCAATACAGCACACCTTTGATTAATTTCTTCATCTTGTGGAGTGTATCTGTCCAATTCATAACATGGGTTAGTCATAATGGACTCCACGGGATCAGAGTGAGTAGTTGAATCGAAGTAATCTTGGATTATCCACTCTACCCAATTCACTTCCTCTTCCTCATCATCAAAATCTTCAATTTTGGGATTTAAAAAGATTTTGATATTCAATGTCATGTTCCCAGAGACTACGGTCATCACTCCACTCCTTACCTTGATTGTTGAATCGATCGTCGCAAGGAAAGGACGTCCAAAGATCACCAGAATATGAGATTTGGCATTGTAAACCGGTTCAGTGTCTAAAATGACAAAGTCGACAGGAAAGACAAAAGTGTCAATCTGGACTAAAACGTCCTCTAAAACTCCTCGCAGGTATTTAATCGATCTATCTGTGAGTTGGAGAGTAATGCGAGTGGGCTTAAGTTCTCCCAATCCTAACTGTTGGTAAACAGTGTAAGGTAGAAGATTAACACTCGAGCCTAAGTCAAGCAGAGCGTTGTTCACTTTCTGTTGACCGATTATGCAAGAGACCGTTGGTGTGCCCGGATCCTTGTACTTGGGAGGCAAATCATGTTTTAGAATCGCACTCGCTTGGCAAGCCAGGTAAGCACTTTTCTTTACACTTTGCTTCCTCTCTACAGTGCACAAGTCCTTTAGGAATTTGACATAGGTAGGTACTTGTTTAATCGCGTCAAGGAGTGGGAGGTTAATTTTCATATGCTTGAATAACTCTAGAAACTCCTGACTTTTGGTTTCTTGTTGAGGTTTCTTCAACCTCTGAGGATATGGTGCCGGAAAAGGGCATTTGGGTGCTTCCTCAAGGAGAGGTTCTTTTCCGGGCCTTCTCTTTATTTTAGTATCCTCAGGAGCTATTGTTTCGAGCTCAACTGTTTACCCCTCTCTTCCTTCTTCCAATTCTTCTTCATTCTCAACTTCTTCTTCATCATCAACTACAGGGTGTGAGGGAAGAGAGACTTTCTCAATCTCCTTTCCACTTCTCAACACAGTTACAGCCTTGGCCTTCTCATGTAGTACAGATCCCGAGGGTCCTGTACCCGAGTGTTGGCCTTTAGGATTTGGCTCTGGTTGAGCAAGGAACATAGTTCATTCTCTATCCCCTTGCTGGGCAGCTAACCTCTCTACACTTGTGTTTAGTTTACTCATTAGTTGCATCATTTGCTGCATCATGAGTGTATTAAGATCCTCCTGTGCCTTCTTATGAGGTGGCACGTAGGTGTTAGATGAGGTTTGGTTGTTGCCCCCTAATTGTAGTTGGATTGAGGCGAATGATTTTGTTGATATTGATTCTGGTGATACCCTTGATTTTGTTGATAGGTAGGAAGAGGTTGGTAACTCTATTGGTACCCTTGGTTTTGAGGTGGGTACTGGTTTCCTTTGTTCGGCTGCCACTGTTGAGATGGGTTTGCTGTGGCAGCATTGTTTCTATGGTCGAAACCAGGATGACTCCACCTATCATTTGGATTGAAATGACCAAGGACATTTACAGCGTGTACTTCTACTGGACTCTGTTCATGAAAAACAGGGTATATTTGACAATGTTGAGAAGTATGCCCCATTTGTAGACAACTAGAACATGATTCTTCATGAGCGAATTGTATCACTTGGTCCTTCTTTGCTTCCAATGCCTCCAATTTACGAGACAGTTGCTCGTATTTCCCCATTAAACTGTCTTCCGCTTTCAACTGATAAATACTCTTACGACTTGAACTCGAACTAGTTTGGGTTCTTGTCACTTGAGTTTCCCACTCTGGCGGATGTTCGGTTAACCATTCAAAATGAGCTTCGGCCTGATCTGCATTCTTGCTCATGAACTCACCGTCACTCGTAGCTTCCACGAGTTTCTTCGATTTCGGAGAAAGGCCATCATAGAAGAAGTTATTGTTCGCCACTTCTCGAAATCATGATGTGGGCATAGCAATAACAAATCCTTGTATCGCTCCCATGCTTCAGCGAATGTTTCTTCCTCTTTTTGATTGTACATCTTGATTTGTCTCAAGATATCAGTCGTTAACCGATTAGGGAAGAACTTTTTGAGAAAGGCTTCATGAACTGCTGGCCAAGTCGAAATAGAGTTTGGTTTGAGCGACAATAACCATGACTTTGCTTTGTCCTTCAAGGTGAAAGGAAAAAGCTTTAGTCGGATTATATCACTTGGGCAAGTCTGATCCGTGAACGTACCACAAACGTCTTTGAAATCTCGAATATGCAAGTATGCCTTCTCCTTTTCCATCCCATGAAATGTGGGTAATAGTTGGATCAATCCATTACGAAAATGGAATGTACCCGTGTGCGGAGGGATGCGGTTACAGGAAGGTGTGGCAGTTCGATCAAGAGCTAAGAGTTCTCGTAGAGGTCGTTGACCGTCATTGATGAGGTCATGCCTATTTTCTCCTTGTTGTCTCTCTGTGTCAGACATTGGATTAGTAGTAGATGGAGTAAAAATGGGATTATCAGCACTATCTATGGAATCTTCAAATAAATTTGTTATGAAAGCTTCAGTGGAGTCAAAGGACATAGAATGACACAAACAACACAACTTGTGTTCTGATGATCGAAAAGAAAAAGAAAAATAGAAATGGGATAAGGAAAGATCAGATCAATCAAAAATCCCTGGCCTTCGTTACCGTCCCAGGCAACAGCGCCAAAAACTTGACATGATAGGAAATGTGTTCCCAGAAGAGTACGTCCAAGCATAGACGGTCGTGTCGAGTAATAACTAGTAAGACCGAGTCGTTTTCCCAAGGGACGGAATTGGAGAAAAGAAACCTAGATTGAATCCTAAAGAGAAAAATAAAAGATGATTTCTTTAAAGTGGAGGTTCTAACAATCCTACTGATTGCATAATTATAATGAAAAGAATGATAAAGCAGCAGTTAAATTAAAACAAAATTAATGTGATCTTTTAAATATGAAAGAAAGTGTTGGAAATATGTGAATCTGCATTGCACCAACTACTACCATGACTTAACATAAACGCACACTGGGGTTTCATCCTTTTAGTATTCCTTATTTCGAAATTGATTAAGTAAAGCATTCTAGACACTAAGTATGTGAATTTCATACACTTAGTGGTTCAACTACCTCACTTCTTATGAAGGACTGGAAATAAACTAACTAACTCTATGAATAATGATAAACAAATCGAGTATAGGATAATTGACATGTTCGTCATAAGTATTCATTGAGTTAATTAATCAAACGAGCTTTTATTTCAAAATTAGATTGCAATTTGAGCTTAAAAAGATCAATTTGGACTTAGTTTCTGAAATAGAAGTTGCTGGAATACAAAAAGGATTCTGCCCAAGTCATACCCATACCAATCGATTGGGATGTGTGTCAATTGATTGGCATGAAATGACCTTCAATCAATTGGTGAAAGTACCAATCGATTGGACTCTGTTTCCAATCGATTGCCATTGATTCTCAAACAGAATCATGGCAGTGGCTAGGAACAATGTTTCCTCACATTATTCCCAACCAGAACTCTAAGCTAGCATGTTTAAGATTGTATGGATATGAATAACTTGAAAGTGGAATCAATTATCAACATTAATTAAACCTATGAACTAGAAATTTCAAAATCAAGCTAAGGCTATAACAATGCTTACAATCAAACCAATTCTAAAGTAGCAAAAATAAAAAGGGGTAAACCTGAGTTGAAACTCAATTCGAAAGGAAATTCCTCCAGTTTTTCTCTTGTCTCAATACAAACAAAAATTTGTAAAATCCTACAAAAACAATGCACAATGAGCCAACCCTTCACCCTTTTGCACTCCCCTCTATATATAGTGTAATATCCATGAGCTGAAGGCGTCTAGGTTCATTTTGTAATGGCTGGTCGTCGTCCTGATTGCTGAAATCTTGCACCATTAACGCAGATTGATTCCAGCTTTCACCAATCGATTGGTAAAAATTCTAATCGATTGGTAAAAATACCAATCGATTGATTATGGAAATATGTCAATCGATTGGTATCCAAACTTCATCTTCTTGTTTCTTGATCCATTCCTTTCAACTTGTTATTCATTCTAACTTCAGAATCCTGCATTCAAAGAGCTTAACACAACAACATACCACGGAAAGCACATTATTGTGTAAAGAAATGAATTACAACACAAGTGCAGATCAATCTAGAGAAATGGGGTTAAGTTTCTCCAATTTTTTCCTCTTTGTCGGGCCAATATTCTACAAATATCTGCCCTCATCAATGCTGCTACATCATTCCAAATGAGTAGAATGTCGTCAACGTAAAGCACAAGAAAAGCCACCATTTTCCTTTCACACTTCTTGTATACATAAGATTCATCTAGATTCTATATGAAACCAAACGACTTGACGGCTCGGTCAAATCAGATGTTCCAACTCCTAGATGTCTGCTTAAGCCCATAAATGGACTTTTGTAACTTGCATACCAAGTTACCTTTCTGACCAGCTATGAACCCTTCTGGTTGCTGCATATAGATGTCCTCCTCAAGATTGCCATTCAAGAAGCAGTCTTTAAATCCATCTTCTAGATCTTATAATATAGATATGCTACAATGGATAAGAGTATTCTGATGGACTTAAGCATGGCTATCGGTGAGAAGTTTTCCTTATAGTTAATTTTCTCGAAAAAAAAAAGTTTTCCTCATAGTTAATGCCCTCCCTCTGAGTATAACCTTTTACTACAAGCCTAGCCTTAAAGGTCTCAACCTTTCCATCAAATCCACTTTTCCTCTTGTAGACCCACTTGCAACCAATGGGTTTAATATTGGCTGGAAGTTCTACAAGATCCCAAACCTGATTAGAATCTATAGATTCCAATTCAGCCTTCATAGCTTTAACCCAATGAACTGAATCAACATCAGCCATTGCCTCTTTGTATGTGGCAGGATCAGATTTAGATTCTATGGAGACAGCTTCAAAAACTTCTCCTAAGAACATGTATCTATCAGGCTGACTGATAATCCTCCCACTACGACGAGGTACCGGTGTGGAAATGGGTGAAAAAGTGGTATATTCTTGATTTACATTGTTAGCAACTGCAGGTTGGACTGAGGGCTCTCCTTCTATCTCTCTCAGATCTATCCTTCCCTTAGGATTATGGTTTATGATATAATCATTCTCTAAGAAAATAGCATTTGTACTAACAAACACTTTCTGTTCTCTTGGATCATAAAAATACCATCCATAAGTACCCTTTGGATACCCTACGAAATAACATACTTCTGATCTAGAATCCAACTTGCTCATCTTTCCTTTCAGCACATGTGCCGGACACTCCCATATCCGGAGATGTTGCAAAGAAGGCTTGCGCCCAATCCACATCTCTCGTGGTGTTCTGGGAACATATTTGCTTGGTACTAGATTTAGTATGTATGTAGTGATTTTCAAAGCATAACCCCAAAGGAATAATGGCAACTCAGAATAACTCATCATCGACCTAGTCATGTCTAAAAGAGTCCGATTCCTTCTCTCTGCTACACCGTTCTTCTGAGGCATACCAGGTGCAGTCAACTATGACAGAATCCCATTCTGTACGAGGTGATCAATAAACTCATTAGAGAGGTACTCGCTACCTCGACAGATCGAATGGCCTTGATATGTGTGCCCAACTGCTTCTCCACTTTAGCCCTAAACTCTTTGAACTTTTCAAAGGCTTCAGACTTATGCTGCATTAGGTACACATATTCATACTTAGAGTGGTCATCAGTAAATGTCATGAAATACTCATAACCACTCCTTGCTCTAATATTTATTGGTCCACACACATCCGTATGAACTAATTTCAACAATGCATTGGTTCTATTGCACTTTGCAGGAAAGGGCCTTTTGGTTATCTCACCCTCTAAACAAGACTCGCAGACTTCTAATGGCTCGAGAACTAAATCGCCTAAGACCACTTCTTTGACTAGTCTGCCAATCCTATTTAGATTGATATAGCCAAGCGTCATATGCCAAAGCCTTGCTGGATTAGTGGAAGGTCCCTTTCTTTTAGATGGTACAGTTACCACTGAGTTATTAAGTTCCATTCAAGAGTCTTGAGAAATATTGGGAGTAATCACATACAAACCATTTGATTTAACACTAAAACATATAAAAGAACTATTTCTTTTAATCACAACTTCAGTTTCAAAATTAAATGAATAACCATTATTCGATAAATAAGAAACTGAAATTAAATTATGTCCCATTGAAGGGATATAAAGTACATCTAATTAAATCAAAACTTTATTGTCTAGAAATTCTAAAGCTACGACGCCTATAGCAACCGCAGAAACGGTTGTGTTAGAACCTAGAGTAAATACAATTTTCCCATCACTGCACCTCCTGGTTGATCTGAACCCCTGCAATGAATTACAGATATGGTTAGTTGCACCAGAATTAATGCATCAAGTGTTTGAAGTATCCGTTATAAAACTTACTTCAATCACATGTGATTCAATCATACCTTGAACTCTTGTAGCTAAGAATTCTGGACAGTTCCTCTTCCAGTGGCCCTTGTCGCCGCATTGAAAACACTTTCCTTTGCCTTGGCCACCCACCTTCCCTTTGCCCTTACCTTTTCGCTTAGATTTTGCAATCTTAGGGATCGATCCAACACTTGAACCACCAGTGCCAGCCTTCTTCTTCCCTTTCTTTCCTTTCGGTGTAAATTGTGAAGAAGAAGCGCTTTTCTCAATGTTCAAAATGTTGACCCTAGGCTTGATCACCCCTTCCGCTACGAGTAAAGAACTCATTAATTCGCTCATTGAGAAATTCATTTGATTCATATTATAATTAAGTTTGAATTGAGCGAATGAAGGTGACAACAAATTGAGGATCATATCAACTTGGGTTTGTGCATCGATGTTGGCACCTAGGGTCTCCAACTCGTTTAAATAACCAATCATTTTTAAAATATGTTCCTTGACTGAAGTCCCTTCCGACATCTTTGCACTCATTGTTTTCTGCATGGCTACCTGTCTGGCAGGCCTGCCATGCTCCCCAAACATCTTTTTCAGGGATGTGATAATGTCACTGGCAGAATCGTTCGATTGGAATTGGTGTTGCAACACTCCAGCCATTGAGGCCAAAATGTAGCAATAAGCCATTCCATTCGACTTCTTCCATTTGTAGAACTCACGTCTAGCAGCTGTCGAAGCATTTGTTGCGGGTTTTTCAAGGCTTGGGGTGGTGAGGAGATATATGTGATCCTCTGCAGTTAACACGATGTCAAGGTTACGTTTTCATTCAGTATAGTTGTTCCCAGTTAACTTATTTTGAGTGAGTATGGTGGCAAGTGGATAAAATGCTAATCCAGACATTATGATTACTGAAAATCAAACAAATAAAATAAATATGGATATCAGAATTTGACAGTTTAAAATAAAAGAATCCTTAAAAAAAAGTCTTATTTTAAAACAAAGTCGCCAGAATATCGACACGAAAGAATAAAGCCTCTGTGTGGTGATCAATGTTCGATCTTTCGATTAATTTATGACTTGTTCGCTATGCAACTCTTGCAAAACAAGTTATGACTCCCGAACCTTTTGATCTTTAAGTTTCTGAATAATGCCCCGTATGGGATCCCTTATCCATAGTTTAGCTAGTGTGTACCATTAACTAAGATCCAATCACAACCGCCTCAAGTAGCGCCTCCGTGTGTTGGTCACCCTCTAACACGTCTGATTGATCCTATTAAAGGAAGTTCACATCTAGTAACCAATGAGTAATGCACCCTCCGTATGGAATGATCACCCTTGGAAAGGTGACACAGAATGCACCACTCATCATACAGTGAACTGTTAATGGAAGATCGTGGGTGTTATTAATAAGACCCTTTCCCACTAGATTTAGTAAATAAGGATTTTGCTTTTTGAAAAAAAAAATGTTTCCACACATTACCCATAAACATCCAATGTTTGCTAATGCGTTGAAATGGTTTTTGAATTTTATTTTAGAAAACTTGTTTTATGTGCATGCAAGTAGTAACAATGTAAAACGCCAATCACAAACAAACCAAGCACATAAAACAAAAAACTAAAATGAAGCAAAGGCATTCATATGCCTCTATCTCCCATGGCTCAATCTCCATAGAACCTCCTTCTTGGTTTGGTCGCCTCTACCTCCATCTTCATGGACAACGGCTTGCTCCATCTCCATGGAATTTCTAATTCTAATACATTGGTCCTATGCTTCTTTCGAAGCTTGCAATTTATCTACAAACATAAAAAAATAACTATAATATTAAAGGCTACGGAAACCGGTGCGACTTTCCTTTTCGTAGGATTGAAGTCGTAGCGCCCTTCACATATGCCTTAAACCAAACCAATAATAAAAGATAATATACACCAATATCAAATAATTAAATACAAAATTTAAAAGTCTTGGTGCCATGGGAGATAATGACTAAGCTTGCTGCAAAAGGGTTAGTCGTACACACATCCACGCATATATAACAATTGGAACCGCTAATTGATTCACACAGTACATAAACTCTTTATATATTGAATTAGAACTTAAAACAAAATCTAACTTCACTGTCATAGTTCGATCGATTGAAGACCGTTCGATCGCTCAAAACTTCGATCGATTGAACATTGTTCAATCGCTTGAACTTTCTGTTTCACAGAATGATTTGAAAAAATTTACAAAATAATGTAAAATTAAAGCATATAATTTTTAAAACATTTAAAACTACGAAAAGAATAACCTGACAGAGAATCTGTCTCGACCGATCGAATGCCATTCGATCGATCGAACATGTCAAATGTTCAATCGATCGAAACTTGTTTGATCGCTTGATAATAGAGCATCTTCGATCGATCAAACCTACTTCGACCGATCGAATCCAACATGCATCCTATGCAATCACAGATTTGTATTCTACTGCGATAATGCTGCGGAAACATATATGTGACGATGCAGTTTCAAAAATAGTCCTAAAATCTACATGCAAATCAAAACTAGTATTCCAAAACGCATCTATAGATCCAAACGAGCGTGGCTCGGATACCAATTGATGGAAAAACCGATTTAAATTGAAAGTTTAAACGCGCAGCAAAAAAAGTCAAGTTATAAAAACTTATTGGTAGCCCAGGATCTACTACCCGTCAATTCCATAGATGTGTACTAACAAGAGGGAGAGGAAATATACCTCAGGTCTTGAATCCAATTTTGAAAACTTCTTTCTCCTTTATGGTGCAGCAACTTCCACTAGGCTATCTTCACTCTTATGACTCCTACGGATTCTTGCCGGAAGGAATAGGGTTGGTGGGAACCGTAATTGGGAGGATAGGGAAGGTTTAGGGAAACTTAAATAGTTTTTGCAGCTTCTACGTATAAAAACGACGATTAAAAACATTCAGTACGCAGCTACCCTATTTATAGATTCCCAGAACTGACCTAACCTTCGAGCAATCTAAGTGTATTCGATCGATCGAACCTTCAATCGATCGAACAACCCTCAAGCGATCGAACCTAACTAGACTTCAATCGATCAAAACTCCTTCGATCGATCGAACCTGTCTTGACATGATCCTCATATGCCCTTCCAAGCTTCCTAGCGGAGCTAAGAGTGGGACCTCCTAGACTCTTTATTGTTGGCTCAGACCAGTTTGTTAATCACCGTGACCAAACTCTTTGATCAGCAAACTAACTAACTGGTCAGTTAACGTTTACTCCACTATAAAACGATAACTGAACTCCAATGCAAAGAACATATCCGAAGCGATAACTAGACTTGTATGTTGTACTAATGTCCCTCTACCTTCAGCATTCGTAATCATATTCAGGTAAACGGATAACTGTTACTGTCAACCTGAATCATGATTACTTCTTGTATTCCTTGAGTCCCATTCACCTCTCATATTACCAAACATATTGATAACTCTTATCAACAAGACTGCAGTACTCAGTAATCGACTTGGTGACATTCTCAAGGGAATGCTTACTCTAAAACAGAGGGTAGATTCTGTCTTGACAATATATGTTCAGAACCCTATGAACATGACATACCAAAGATACCCAGGTGTTGCTCTTCTATAGACCTTATTGATTGGTAAGTCAAAGCAGCCATATCCACAGTCTGTGTTCATAATTGTCACAAGATTGAGAACACGTACCTTATACAAGTTATGAGTTCCTATTGACTGTTTGACAGCATTAAGTGTCAATAGGAAAGCTCAGGTCCGTCAATGTACTATAAGCACTAGCATATTAACTAAGAGTGACACTCTAGTGATTGAGATTAATCACTCCATCTAATGGTAGTTAATTATGCTACAGTGTATACCTGATGAGATATTCAGTCTCATCATCCACTGTGACAAGCTTTAAGTATCAAAGGATGGTAATTCATATCTCACTTGTATGTATCTCATACACACACGAATTACCTACTATGATACTTAAGGATTGAAAATCATCTCATGAAAGAAACATACATAATGAAATGTAAAATTGATATCCATATATTAAAATGCTAATGTCATACATAAAGTAATGGTTTGAGAGCATAAACCCAACATATCGCACATATTTTTTGGATTTAAAACGAATTTATTATGAATTTCCGAAGGTAATTAAGGCGATCAAATCGGCTTTTATCGCGAATACCGCAAAACTTTTTAAAGTAACCTATCTCTGAACTATTTTTTTAATGTAAAGTAGACTCCATTACCTTTCCAACGGAATAACACAACCTTAGTTTTGAGTTCATACGCATTTTTTGTGAATTTTGGATAAAATAGGGCTTTTTCGCGAATACCGGAACCTCTGGGGGCCTAAATGGCATTATCTGGATGAAGGAGGAGTAGTGTCGCCGCGGCGCTGGCCCACTGCCATTGCGGCATAGGCCCAGTGCCGTCGCGACACTCTCCCCCAGAACAGTCCACTTTTGTAATTTATTTTGGGGGGTCCAAATTGAATAATTGAAGACCAAAACAATGTAGTTTTATGTTCACAAATGTTTGGGGACCAATGGGAGCACTTACTAAATCCCAAAACCACTCGAAATTGGCCTATATAAACTCCCCTTTGCTCTTCATTTTAAAGGGGGCAAGTACAAAGTTCATAGAAGTTGTAGAGAGAAAGAGAGATAGAGATAGTTTTAGAAGAAGGAAAGGAAGCTTCTCTCACTGATTTTCTATAAGAAAGTGAGTTTCAATCTTGTTTTCTTCCATTACCCCTCTTATATTTCACATTAAACTCTTTTCCAACCACCATTTTTGAGCATTCTTGAGTTAGGAAGATACTTCCATGTCCAAATGTCAATATCTATGAGTGAAACACCAAGCTACAAGTCCAATATCACATTGATTATCAACTATTGATTGCTATTTGTTTGATTGTTTACATACAATGTTCATCTCTTCTCACCTCATTTCTTTTTTATTTTTCTTTGATTACTTACCTGATTATCATCATCTAGATGACATGTTGTTTGAGGAGGGTGAATCCTTATGGATAGTAGCTCTTGACCTCAAAGACATGTTTGATGGATGATGATTTTATCTTCAATACATTCATATGTATTCTTGAAGTCATATTCTCAAATAAAATAATGTCCTCCAACAATCTTGGAGGTTCTTGATATGAGTTCAATGTTGATGTTTCCAGTGATCATAACCTTCATTTAGATGCTGAAAATGCACTTTCAAAACCCCTATTTCAAAACCCCTCTAAAACCCCCAATAGTTGGATTCCAAGAAATAAACTTTATTTTCTCAAGAAATCATCAAAACAGTGAATGATCGGAGTTCAAAGATTTCTCTAGAACTCAATACTCAATGTATGGATGCAAGACTACTTGGAAAGTCTTCCTAACTCATTAGAGAACACCCATGATTTTTGGCTTGACTTGGAAACACTTGGAAGGGTTCCATTTTGGTCCAAACATTCCTTCCAGACATTTTATTTTTACTGTCACAGCAGCTTGGCTAGCTTTCAACTTGTTTTCCAGAAAACTTTTCCAAAATAAGTGGTCCCAACTCATTTTTACCTTGAACTTCGGTGTCTTAGAAAACGTCTGTATAATATGGGCCTCTAGATGTTTTGTTTTCATTTTCTAAGATTTTCCAATATTTCAGTCGACAATGCGGACTCTATTTCTGAGTAACCTCTATTGTTTATATGATTTCTCTCATTCCGTAACATTTATTGAGGATTGGCTTTTTGACATGTGTTCTAGACACAACAATGATGATCTCCATGAAAAATCATGCATTAAAAATATTTCTATCTTCACTTTCCAATTTCCACAAGATCAAGTCACTATTCTGTCCACTATTCACAACAAGTGTAATTTTACGTTCATTCTTTGGTTTAATGCTTACATACAATCTAAATTAGTTCATCTCTTAGGAAGTAATTCATACTATATTTGTACATATCCCATGATGACTCCCTTCATGCATTCATTCGTATTGTAGATTTTTAGAAAGTCCATGTACACAAACACACTACAACCTTTGCACATTCTAGGATTATACATTGCATCCATGTAAGATTTGGAGCTTTTGTGACCCCTAATCAAAGAAGATTATAAGGAATGAACTTCATCACACGTTCATGCTTCCCCTCGATCTAATGATCCTTTCTCATCTATCCCGGGGATTGAGAGGTCTTCTTTTCCCAAAGATTAACATGCATCATTCTAGTTTGCTAAGCATATTTTGGATCTCTTTGATTATTTGTTTCAAAAAAAAAATTCATGTCCTCTTTAGATTAGGAAAACTTGATTACTTGATATGTGAATAGACAATTTTTCCTAGATTTGTTTGTGTGATCTTTCAGCTTTGCATTCTGTGATATTTGGCTTAGATCTTATGAATGATATCTTAATTTTAGATTTTACATTTGAAGATTCTTATGTGACGTAATATACTATCATAGTATTATTTGCCGAACCAAGCATAGTATAAGATGATTATTTGAATTCTAATTGAGGCCCGTCAAAATACGGGACGAGTTGAGGGTGTTTTAGTCGTGACTAAGGCTCCTTCCTCTCTCGTACCAAAACCCGGAGCCAAGTTCTTTGGTTATGAAGGGTCGGTGCCTTTTATCCATTTGGGTGAGTCAAATTAGGTTTCTTGGTTCCTTAAAGACTAAGTGGCGACTCTGTATCTATTTTCAACAGACCTCTTCCTTTTCGTTCTTTCTTTCAAAACAATTTCAAACAAAACAAGAGGTGGGATTCCGCGTGTCCACAATCTGGTGACTACACTGGGGATTTTTATTTTTAAAACAAAATAATACAGATGTTTGACTTATAAGAAGCATCCTTAAAATCATCTTTTTACTGTGTTTGGTTCACCGCATTGTACTTCTGTATTTCCCCTTCGACTGTGTCTGAAATGCGACGTTGACATTGTTCAGGTCTTGCTATGCCAGGGCACAGGTCACCGTTGATACTGTACCTTCCAATGTATATCAAAAAGAGTAAAAACTTCCGTACTGTCTCTCTGACGGTATATTGGAACTCTCGTTTACGTACCCTCTTTGACTAAACCCAGCCTTTGGATATAGATTCCTATAGAACCTTTCATAGGATTGCTCATTTATCTTTTCAGATAGGACAATGTGATATAACTGCTATATGCCCTGGTGGGATTACTGTCACACCCCGATTTTTGGACAACCAAATATTTAATCCAGAGCATGTATCCAGACTAATATTCAATTTCCAAAACACCGAGAGTGACACCCTCACACAGGCTAATAAATAATTTATTTGAAAATAGAATTTAATACTCATTAAATAAGGACACGTGATCCTGTATTAATATAAAAACTATGTATTATTAAACTTATATTCTCAATCTTCCATTTCATTATAAAAGAAATAATATTCTATTACAAATATAATACCATTTTAATTTACAAAAGGAATACGAAATTCATTAAATAAAATTTCTTACAAAGTTCAGAAAAAAGAAATAAAATCTATACATCCGATGGTCAGAGCAACTACAACGTTCCAATGCCCAAAAGAATCCACAACCAAGCACATCGGTCACATCATCAAAATCAATATCCTGCACATGTCATCCAACTACGTTTCAAACAGAAACGCACCCGAATGCATAACACACTCGGGTCAGTCACATGACTGGTATGAGTTAAACAAAAATAATAAAATCTGAGGGCTCCAACCTGAACCCGTAGACTACAAACCACATTACAACACTATTGGGCCAAGACAGGTAGTTCCACACATATATTTAGACAAAAGAGTAGTTTCCATTTATGTGATGGCAAGTAGTTTCTTGGCCAAAATCCAAAGTTACTACGAGTTTTATACTTACCTTGGATATATATAGTGAGCCAGCCCTGCATAAAAGTTAGTGGGCCCACCATCCTGTAAATCGAATGATCACAAACCAGGCGAATAATTCCATACATAAGCCGTTCACATTATAACTTAAATGTCGCATTCATTATTCCAAACTTATCAGTCTTATGAAATACTCCATTGTCATTATTTATTAGCCTTTAATTTATCTTTGTGTTCCCTAGGTTCACCACTTGGCCACCCTTCATGGTACAGCCCACACATATATCCCATGTGTGCCCGGACATACTACCAACACCCACTCCGGTGCCAGTTTGGTTGGGGTATCAACCAAACCAGGTATACACAACGGACGGCTGGTCAATATGCCAAGACGTCTATACAATATAAGCCGAGCATAAGGCTTAGGCCAGCTTGATCACGAAGCCACTGGCAAAAAGTACACTCAACAAGTCTTAAGCCAGCTTGATCACGAAGCCACTGGCAAAAGAGTGCGAGCTACCAAAAACAATAACACAATAACGGGGAGCGGTGAACACTAAAGAACCATGTTGCAATTATCACTTATCGTTCGTATTATCCCAATAATTGTGAATTTCACGTTCATCACATAGTTCCGTCTCTAAATCCAATCACATCTCTAACTTTTAAATCTATTCCAATTTCTTACAATAGAGGGTTTTATCAATTAACCCGTAACAATTCTTCCCTCAATAATTTCTAATCAAATTACAAGATCCCCAATATACTATTCAACGTATCTAATTTACTCATTGTTATCAAAATGACCACACAATAAGGTCAATTATTTCAGGTACAATAACCTCAACCCAACATTCAATATTAGCCTACATAAAACCCATAATAAAAATTCAAATTCTCATATCGTAAAGTATTATAACAATCATTCCACAATATTTTCATCGGACTCAACGTTAATAATTAATACCCATTTTTTTATAGCTCAACATTATATGAGAATTCATGTATCTCTAAGTAATTTTCGTTAAGTCATACGAATGAATAAAAAAAAACACAACGAATTATATTTCTCCAATTTCGTACATTTTAATATACTAAAAACTGCTACTGAAATTTTCCATTTCTGCCCAAACGGTGCAGAATCAGGAAACACTGGATTAGACAAAAAGTGTGCAGAATCGCGTTTCCTACAGGCCAATGCGGACAGAATGTTCAAATTCAAAGCTACGATGTTCTATTAATTTTCTCAAGTTTCTGCAACTGTATAAATTACAAAAAAACGAATTTCACATATATTTCTTAATCACCATGAATATTTCACATATGATTTTATCAAACTAACTATTTACCTAACCCTTTCGAATACCCTAATGTCATAATCACAAAGTCACACAAAGGGAAAATAAAATATCTAGATTACTTCAACAATAACAACGTATCCATTACGAATATTCAACACTAATAATTAAATTGAACATCGTGTACATGTATATACATACGTGTATATATATATTCGGATACACAAAATTTTAACTCACCTCGTTGATCAAAAACCGATACCCACGAATACTCCGCGATTCCCCACGTGCCCACGAACCCCAGACCATTCTCCTTTCTTCTTCTTCTTCTTCTTCTTCTTCTTCTTCTTCTTCTTCTCTTTTTGTTTTAATATGGGGGCTAGGGTTTTTAATATAAGTATATATGTACACTACACACACAACACATGCCAATAAAACACACACAAATATATAAATCCCGTTTTTCTTTTTATGGGCTCACAAAAGAGACTCATATGAGCCCAGAATGCAGTACAAAGTGTTAAAATGAGTAGCACAATGGGTACCCATGACCCCGGTACTAAGTTTTAATGTTAATTATATTATTTAACACATTCGCGGGCCTGTAAACACTATATAACAAAAATACATATCAACCCTTCACTTTTTTTTTTAACAAATATAAATTAATAAAATATAACTCCCAAACTAAACGCACTCACTCATGATTTAATTGATCTGTCCACCAAACACTTAAATTTTTCAAACACATGTCTTACATAGGCACACTCATATAACATTGCTAACTAAAAATAATTATTAAAATAATTATTTACACACTTGAAAATTTTAGGGTTGTTACATTCTACCCTCCTTCAAAAAATTTCGTCCCAAAATTTGAAGCAACGATAATTACACACGGTAGTCATCAATAAAGTTAAACACGTAATTTTAAACAAAGCATTGATTAAGTTTAACTCTCAACTATACGAGAACAAGTACGTCGAGCGACTAATCCAAACAAGGAAACCCTCATCTATATACCTTATTCTTGTATAGTCAATCCTTAAACGTTAACAGATAATCCAAAACATAATTATTGATGCAAAACATGTGAATACAAACTATGCATGCAACATGCTCGCAGTTAATCAAGCATTCTAACTATATTCCCATGTTTCCCTCTTACCATGTCCCCCATTACACCTCCTCATGATACCCATACTGACTATTCAAACATGCCGCTTCAGGAATATACATAACTCTGCACTGAAAATAAGACTGCGAAGATAATAATGCTGTCGGAAATAAACCAACACGTGCTCAGATTCGTCATAGTTGTAGAAAATAGAATCCCGTTAATCCGATAGATACTCCAAAATACAATAGAAAGCCCAAATACAGACACAAGAATTATGATCCATGCCAAAATACTTGTTGATAAACACAGCTCCATGATAAGAAATCCGAGATAACCAAATTATAGAACACATATGAGAATACTAGTCGATAATAAGAGAAATAACATATAAGATTTTTCTCGATAATAACAAATTTTCGATACTCCAATAAAATAATAATCTCCCGAATAATATGCTTGTAGATACCAGATAATGCTGAAGGCCTGCTAATAACAATAGAAATCCACTGGGCATGAGCTCCTCTGTTGATCATCCTCCAACTCTCTTCTACTACCCGTCATACCAACAATATGTATGCATGCACTATTATACAACTCATAATATAACAAATTATTTCAACAAATTAACATGTAATGAGAGGCTCGGAAAGTTATGTAATTAATTGATTGAAAACAATTAAATAACATGTAGACAACACATGGATAACACATAAGTACACATAACCCAAAACCCAAATAAATCCGCGACCTATAGCTCTGACCAACATCTAGTGCACAATCCGAGGATCACTTAGACTCGCTAAGCTAACCTTAAGCTCTGATACCAAAACTATCACACCCCGATTTTTGGACAACCAAATATTTAATCCAGAGCATGTATCCAGACTAATATTCAATTTCCAAAACACCGAGAGTGACACCCTCACACAGGCTAATAAATAATTTATTTGAAAATAGAATTTAATACTCATTAAACAAGGACACGTGCTCCTGTATTAATATAAAAACTATGTATTATTAAACTTATATTCTCAATCCTCCATTTCATTATAAAAGAAATAATATTCTATTACAAATATAATACCATTTTAATTTACAAAAGGAATACGAAATTCATTAAATAAAATTTCTTACAAAGTTCAGAAAAAAGAAATAAAATCTATACATCCGATGGTCAGAGCAACTACAACGTTCCAATGC
This sequence comes from Hydrangea macrophylla, assembly GCA_033977485.1. Lineage (NCBI taxonomy): Eukaryota > Viridiplantae > Streptophyta > Magnoliopsida > Cornales > Hydrangeaceae > Hydrangea > Hydrangea macrophylla. The sequence continues at coordinate 15,361,259 of CM066992.1, forward strand.
CCAAAAGAATCCACAACCAAGCACATCGGTCACATCATCAAAAGCAATATCCTGCACATGTCATCCAACTACGTTTCAAACAGAAACGCACCCGAATGCATAACACACTCGGGTCAGTCACATGACTGGTATGAGTTAAACAAAAATAATAAAATCTGAGGGCTCCAACCTGAACCCGTAGACTACAAACCACATTACAACACTATTGGGCCAAGACAGGTAGTTCCACACATATATTTGGACAAAAGAATAGTTTCCATTTATGTGATGGCAAGTAGTTTCTTGGCCAAAATCCAAAGTTACTACGAGTTTTATACTTACCTCGGATATATATGGTGAGCCAGTCCTGCATAAAAGTTAGTGGGCCCACCATCCTGTAAATCGAATGATCACAAACCAGGCGAATAATTCCATACATAAGCCGTTCACATTATAACTTAAATGTCGCATTCATTATTCCAAACTTATCAGTTTTATGAAATACTCCATTGTCATTATTTATTAGCCTTTAATTTATCTTTGTGCTCCCTAGGTTCACCACTTGGCCACCTTCCATGGTACAGCCCACACATATATCCATGTGTGCCCGGACATACTACCAACACCCACTCCGGTGCCAGTTTGGTTGGGGTATCAACCAAACCAGGTATACACAACGGACGGCTGGTCAATATGTCAAGACGTCTATACAATATAAGCCGAGCATAAGGCTTAGGCCTGCTTGATCACGAAGCCACTGGCAAAAAGTACACTCAACAAGTCTTAAGCCAGCTTGATCACGAAGCCACTGGCAAAAGAGTGCGAGCTACCAAAAACAATAACACAATAACGGGGAGCGGTGAACACTAAAGAACCATGTTGCAATTATCACTTATCGTTCGTATTATCCCAATAATTGTGAATTTCACGTTCATCACATAGTTCCGTCTCTAAATCCAATCACATCTCTAACTTTTAAATGTATTCCAATTTCTTGCAATAGAGGGTTTTATCAATTAACCCGTAACAATTCTTCCCTCAATAATTTCTAATCAAATTACAAGATCCCCAATATACTATTCAACGTATCTAATTTACTCATTGTTATCAAAATGACCACACAATAAGGTCAATTATTTCAGGTACAATAACCTCAACCCAACATTCAATATTAGCCTACATAAAACCCATAATAAAAATTCAAATTCTCATATCGTAAAGTATTATAACAATCATTCCACAATATTTTCATCGGACTCAACGTTAATGATTAATACCCATTTTTTTTATAGCTCAACATTATATGAGAATTCATGTATCTCTAAGTAATTTTCGTTAAGTCATACGAATGAATAAAAAAAAACACAACGAATTAAATTTCTCCAATTTCGTACATTTTAATATACTAAAACCTGCTACTGAAATCTTCAATTTCTGCCCAACCGGTGCAGAATCAGGAAAAATAGCATTAGACAAAAAGTGTGCAGAATTGCGTTTCCTACAGGCCATTGTGAACAGAATGTTCAAATTCAAAGCTACGATTTTCTAATAATTTTCTCAAGTTTCTACAACTGTATAAATTACAAAAAAACGAATTTCACATATATTTCTTAATCACCATGAATATTTCACATATGGTTTTATCAAACTAACTATTTACCTAACCCTTTCGAATACCCTAATGTCATAATCACAAAGTCAAACAAAGGGAAAAGAAAATATCTAAATTACGTCAACAATAACAACGTATCCATTACGAATATTCAACCCTAATAATTAAATTAAACATATATTAATTTAATTTACTCCCGTGTATATGTATATACATACGTGTATATATATACTCAGATGCACAAAATTTTAACTCACCTCGTTGATCAAAAACCGATACCCACGAATACTCCGCGATTCCCCACGTGCCCACGAACCCGAGACCATTCTACTTTCTTCTTCTTCTTCTTCTTCTTCTTCTTCTTCTTCTCTTTTTGTTTTAATATGGGGGCTAGGGTTTTTAATATAAGTATATATGTACACTACACACACAACACATGCCAATAAAACACACACAAATATATAAATCCCGTTTTTCTTTTTATGGGCTCACAAAAGAGACTCATATGAGCCCAGAATGCAGTACAAAGTGTTAAAATGAGTAGCACAATGGGTACCCATGACCCCCGATACTAAGTTTTAATGTTAATTACATTATTTAACACATTCGCGGGCCTGTAAACACTATATAACAAAAATACATATCAACCCTTCACTTTTTTTTTTAACAAATATAAATTAATAAAATATAACTCCCAAACTAAACGCGCTCACTCATGATTTAATTGATCTGTCCACCAAACACTTAAATTTTTCAAACACATGTCTTACATAGGCACACTCATATAACATTGCTAACTAAAAATAATTATTTACACACTTAAAAATTTTAGGGTTGTTACAATTACCTACGCGGTGTAGACGCTTATGTGGCATGGAATAGAATCTCTTTCTTATGATTCCCAAGGCAATAACTTACATGTGATTACATTGAGTTGACCTGCCTATGCACCATGACAAGGATGTCTGCTCCATGCTCACAAAGATATACACCGCAAACCTTGTTTGTTGGTCCTGAGACATAGGAGCATAAAAACTTGCTAGACAGTATGATCACTATCTTCACACGCTCCTGTCAGATATACTAGTTTTCCCATAAACTCAAATTTCCCAATTTCTCCCAGGAACTCACCCAAATATACTTGTTTTCCCATAAACTCTCTCCAAATTTCCTAGAAGTGCCTAGATATACTTGTTTCTCCCAGAAACTGGGTTCGAATTACCCACATATTCCCACTTCTCCCAGAAATCCTATTGGAACTCCCCAGGTATCTTTGTTTAACCCAAAATCCCAAAAAATCCATGTTTCTCCTAAACCTCTACCCAAGCTTCCCATAAATCCCCATTTCCCAGAAATACCCAAAATACTTGTTTCTCCCAGAAACTCCATCCAAATTTCTCAGAAATACCCAAAGTACTTGTTTCTCCTAGAAACTCTGCCCAAACCACCTAGAAATGCCCAGATATACTTGTTTCTCCTAGAAGCTCTATCTATATTTCTCAAAATTACCCAAAATACCAGTTTCTCCCAGAAGCTCAGTCCAAATCAACCAGAAACCCCTATTTTTCCTAGAAACTCAAATAACTTATGAAAATTCCTCCGAATCTTCCAAATCCCTATTTCTCCCAGAAACTCTGTCCAAAATTTCTGAAATATCTCAGTAATCCCTGTTATCCCTTGGTGATCATACTAGAAAGTAAGGTTAGCACACTCTGTATGGCTAGGACCTTATTTGTTTAACTGCTATCTGTTAGAAGTAGGGCATCATATCGATTAGGGCTTGCATCAGCATGCTTGTCTGATACACATACACAATTTGTGTCAGTCTACATGCCCGCACGTCTTGTCAGTCTCACACATGTCAGTCTCTACACATGAAATGCATACGTATCATCATCCTCACCCATCTCAATCATTGTACAGAAGTCGTATACTTACTGCAACCGTCCTTGGTTCGCATCGTTAAATCCTTTAAAATTTTGATCATCTCCTCCCACTAGGAGTCCATAACAAGTATTTTTGCGCCTCTGGTAATTTGGGCTTTTACTTCTATTTGTAGAAAATGTAGCCCTGGGTAAAGACACTATTGTACCTCCCCGAATTCATTGTCGTGGTCGCAGGCTAGCCCAGGCTATCATAAACCCAATAATGGCCTACCAAGCTCTCGAAGGGAATGTGAACAAACTACAAACCACTATTGAACATCTAAGTTTAAGGATAAGCCAATTTGAGAAGATAGTGCAGAGCATCAATAAAAGGAAGTATGGGTTGTCCGATGTCGTCTATCCAATCCCATTTCCACATCCGAATCCTTACTCATGTCCAAGTCCACACCCTTGCCTGGGTAATCCTATTCCATATCCAAACATAACAGCCACTCTGAGGACCCACTTGAACTCAAAGTTTAACAAAGCCTGCAACCCAAGAACCTTTAACAACCTGGGTATGCCGTTGTCCGTTATCCTTGATAACCTTATCAAAAAGGGGCACCTCCAACTTTTTCAGGCTCGTGCTGGTATCCCTTCGCCTAACTGTAACCTGTCCAAATGTTGTGCCTACTACCAAGGCCCAGACCACGACACCGATAGCTGCATGCGCCTTCGCCATGATATCCAAGACATCATCGATCAAAAAATCATCAAGCCATCACCCATCCAACCCTATGTCAACCAAAATGTCAACTTCATCGAACTTAAAGCCCCTGGCTCATCTGTTCAAATGATCCCTTTTGCTGATACCCATGAATGTTGAACCTGTGCCGGTGAAGTGATGGTGTTTGGGACTTTTGCTAGCGAAATAAATGAGGATGCTCTTTAAAAAAAATAGAATAAGAAGTCACCGTGATACTCCATTTGAGACCAAGCCGAGTCTAGTCGAGTCTGTCCTATGTTTTGAATCTATTTCAAGTTTAGTCTTGTTGTCGAGTCTGTCAGTCTTTAAGTTATTATGAGTCTATGTCGAGTAATGTAATTCTTCTTCTTTTGATGGAATGAAACTCATTTTTTACCTAATCTGATGTGTCTAGTCATCAATGCATGAATCATCGAACTGAAATGTCACTTTTCAAATTACCATGGATATTACTCTACTAATAAATTTTTGCATCAAACAAAAAAAAAAAGAAGAATCCTGAAAAGGTCAAAGCCGATTTCACGCTGACACCGATGAAGAGCTGAGAATTGAATAGTCTTACTTTTAGAATTTAAAAGATGCTTTTGCTCAAATCTCAAAAAGACATACTTGAAACTGACTTGGGGCTTGCCCAACACCCTTTTCCCACCATTTCGAAGCCTTAAGCCCAATCCAATTGGGAGCCATGCAATCTGTCTGATTGGAAGCAATGTAGACTTAGTCCTTGATGGTAGCCAAACATTTTAGCAAGTTTCATCTCCACTTTCAAAAAAAAAAGGAGAAAAAAAAGAAGAGAAGAAAAGAAAATAAAAGAAAAGAAAAAGCTCGCTTGGTTGAAAACCCGAAAGGGCACCTAGGCAAAAGTTAGAGCTGAAAAGGTATTGATTTCCAAGACCTGACCTTAACCAGTCAAAATGATGGAGAGAATGAAAGAAGCAAAATTTTGGTTATACAGAGAATTGTAAACTTCAAGGTACATCATGAGAATATGTCTACATCATATTTCAAAAAGCTCCGAATGACCATGAACAAATTCTGAGAGTTGATATGCACATATGTAATTTTGAGATTACGATCGAAAGATCTTATATGAATCAACTACATGAAAAGCAAAATTGACTGGCTAATAGAAAGTTAAAAGGATCAATCCTCAAAATAAAAAAAAAAGAAAAAAAAAGAAAGGGAGACTGAAACTGAATCTTCTTATTCAAGGCTACCACAAGTGACCTAAGTTTGAACTTCTTTGACGATTGGTTTGAAAAACCCTCAACCAATTTCTTTCAAAGCCTTGCCTTGAACTACACTCGACCTGATTCCCACTCAGGGATACGTAGGCAATCGCATCGGTTTGGTCGACACCATCATAATCAAACAAATTTCCTTCAAGATCCTAGCCCGAGCTACGTTGGACCTAATCCCCACTCGGGGGTACGTAGGCAGACTTTCCAAAAAGAAAAGAAGGATGGCTTGCTAGGTCAAAAATCTAAAAGGATGCCTAGGCAAAAATTAGAGCTAAATCCAAAGTGAGCAATAACAAAAGAAAGAAAATAGCTCGCTAGGTCACTTCACCAGTGCCTAGGAAAAAGTTATGAGCATTTGAGAGATTAAAGTCACGGTCCTTGCCTCAAGCCAGAAATCACCTTCCACACTAGGGGCAAACTTCGGCCATCCGCCTCGTTTGCCTGAATTTTACTATCTACCTTTCATACAAGGGGCAAACTTCAGTCACCTGCCTCGTTTGCCCAAAACTTCCAATAAACCATCGTCCGAACTAGGGGCAAACTTCGGTCACCCACCTCGTTTACCTATGAATTCCACTTCCTACACCTCAAACTAGGGGCAAACTCTGTTTGCTTAACACGATCCCTTCACACCAAGGTTGAGTTTTCAGGTCACCAAGTTATTTTGAAAATTTTGAAATGGAGTATCTTTTATTCTATAAGCTAAGGCACTAATTCAATGCACATCCTGGGAAAACCAGAGAATCGACTAAATCAATAGGGAGTAATTTTCAAAAATCAGAATTATCAATAAAGTGCTACCATGTTATGATGAGGAGTGAAATGGTATCATCTATGATAAATGCACATCAAATCTTGGCAAATTCGAGTTCCTTCCAATTTGGTGTCAAATGTGTCGCCCTCATACGTGCGTCAATGTTTGTCAGTCTTTGAGTCTGTCGTAGTCTCAAATGTGTAAGTCAATAGTGACTAATAATAAAATTTTCAAGAGCATTCCAAGGATAATACAAGTAGGAGAACCAAACACTATCACAACACCAGTCAAGGCGTCAGCATGAGAAGTGTCCAAACTTGGGGTAAATCTCATCCCTTTCCAAGCCGCCGAAAGTTAACCATCATCTCCTAGTAACATAATTCCATGAGTGACTGTTGATCATCTTTCTTCATTTGTGCAACATAAGTCCATGAGTGGTTGTTGATCTTCCTTCATCCATACAACATAAGTCCATGAGTGGCTATTGATCATCTTTCTTCGTTCATGCAACATAAGTCCATGAGTGGCTGTTGATCTTCCTTCATCCATGCAACATAAGTCCATGAGTGGCTGTTGATCATCATCCTACATCAATGTCAAATTCATAGTCACCATATATTATCTATGAATAGAATCATACCTTTAATCCCATCAGTAGGCGTATTGCCTTCTTCCCTAGCAGTGTGCATCTTATCCATTCCTCCCCAGTAGAGTCGCTTCATCCCCAATAGATTCATCCCCAGCAGGCTTATTGATTAGTACATCGTCAGTCCAATCCATGACAGTAGTTTACTGTCGACACACCATCTCAATTCGTACATCGTCAATCCTTCTAATCACGGTTAGTCTAACCATTGGTCCAAACCATGATAGTCACAATAGTTCACTGTCAACTGGTCATCTCGATTCGCTCATCGTCATTCTTTCTGATCATGGTTAGTCCAACCGTTGATCCAATCCAAGACAATCACAGTAGTTCACTATTGACTCGTCATCTTGATTCGTACATTATCAGTCCAATCTATGACAGTCACAGTAGGTCATTGTCGACTCATCACCTCGATTAGTACATCGTTAGTCCAATCTGTGATAGTCATAGTAGTTCACTATCGACTCGTCATCTCGATTTGTACATCGTCAGTCCTTCTGATCACGGTTAGTCCAACCGTTGGTCCAACCTATGATAGTCACAGTAGTTCACTGTCTACTCGTCATCTCGATTCTTGTATCATCAGTTCATTAATCATCATTAGTTCACCATAACTCTTATTCAAATTATGTCGTGTTCATCGTCCCCTCTAAATTGAGGAAAATCTTTTATTGTCATCCCTCTAAATTGAGGCAAACTCTTTGTTGTCAGCCCTCTAGATTGAGGCAAATCTATCATTGTCAATCCTATAGATTGAGGCAAATCTGTTGTAATCGGCCCTCTGGATTGAGGCAAATCCTTCATTGTCAGCCCTCTAGATTGAGGCAAATCTATCATAGTCAGCCCTCTAGATTGAGGCAAATCTGTTGTCATAAGACTTCTAGATTGAGGCAAATGCTTCATTGTCAGCCCTCTAGTTTGAGGCAAATCCATCGTTGTCAACCCTCTAGATTGAGGAAAATCTGTTGTCATCATCTCTCTAGATTGAGGCAAATCCTTCATTGTCAGCCCTCTAAATTGAGGCAAATCTTTTATTGTAGACCCTCTGGATTAAGGTAGGACTTTCACGTCCACCAGTTATCTTGGGCTACGTCATTTACTCTTTGATATCTGGGACTGCCAAGTCCGTCAATCATCTTATGGATTCCATGTCCATCATTAGTGCTTCCACGTCTGTCAATCATCTTGGAGGCCTGAATAGGCTTTTCGGACCGACTACTGCAAGATTTGATCAACTGTGAGAGATTCGGATTTGAATCTTGGTTATGAGTCAAGAATTAAAACAGTTAAGAGAGGTTCTTAGAGAATCCCCTACCATCCCCGCAAGAACCTGAACCAAATTTCTAGATTGGTCATCATAAAAATTGGCCAACGATTGAAAAACACCGCCCGTAGTTAAAAGACGCCGACTCCTAGGGCAACCATTTTCTATTCACAATCCAAGGCTCTGTGTCTGTTGGTTATCGTAAGCCTCCTTGAATATCGCGAGCTTTCTCACTCTTTTATCCAAAATTGTGAGCTTCTACACTTATCGTGAGCTTCCTCAGTCCTTCGTCCAAATTCGTGAGTGTTCTCACTTATCGTGAGCTTCCTCACTCCTTTGTCCAAAATTGTGAGCTTTCTCACTTATCGTGAGCTTCCTCATTCCTTAGTCCAAAATCATGAGCTTTCTCACTTATCATGAGATTCTTCACTCCTTTGTCCAAAATTGTGAGCTTACTCGCTTATCGTGAGCTTTCTCACTCCTTTATCCAAAATTGTGAGTTTCTCACTTATCGTGAGCTTTGTCACTCCTTTATCAAAAACCATGAGCTTTCTCAGTTATCGTGAGCTTCCTCATTCCTTCCTCCAAAATCGTGAGCTTTCTCACTTAGCGTGAAATTCTTCACTCCTTTGTCCAAAATTGTGAGCTTTCTCGCTTATCATGAGCTTTCTCACTCCTCTATCCAAAATCGTAAGCTTTCTCATTCATTGTGAGCTTTCTCATTCCTTTATCCAAAATCGTGAACTTTCTCACTTATCGTGAGCTTCCTCATTCCTTCATCCAAAATCGTGACCTTTTTCACATATCGTGAGCTTCCTCACTCCTTTGTCCAAAATCGTGAGCTTCTTCACTTATCTTGAGCTTCCTGACCTTTCTCACTTATTTTGAGCTTCCTCACTCATTTGTCCAAAATCGTGAGCTTTCTCAATTATCATGAGCTTCCTCATTCCTTCGTCCAAAATTGTGAGCTTCCTCGCTTATCGTGAGCTTCCTCATTCCTTCATCCAAAATTGTGAACTTCCTCGCTTATCATGAGCTTTCTCACTCCTTTATCCCAAATCGTGAGCTTTCTCACTTATCGTGAGCTTCCTCATTCTTTCATCCAAAATCGTGACCTTTCTCACGTATCGTGAGCTTCCTCACTCATTTGTCCAAAATTGTAAGCTTCTTCACTTATCGTGAGCTTCCTCACTCCTTTGTCCAAAATTGTGAGCTTTCTCACTTATCGTGAGCTTCCTCACTCCTTTGTCCAAAATCGTGAGCTTTTTCACTTATCGTAAGCTTCCTCACTCCTTTGTCCAAAATTGTGAGCTTTTTTACTTATTGTGAGCTTCCTCACTCCTTTGTCCAAAGTCGTGAGCTTTCTCACTTATCATGATCTTTCTCACATATCGTGATCTTCATCATTCCTTTGTCCAAATTTGTGAGCTTTCTCACTTATTGTGAGCTTCCTCACTCCTTTGTCCAAAATCGTGATCTTTCCGACTTATCGTGAGCTTTTTCACTTATCGTGAGCTTTCTCATTTATCGTGAGTTTCGTCACTCCTTTATCCAAAATTGTGTGCTTTCTCGCTTATCGTGAGCTTCATCACTCCTTCATCCAAAATCATGAGCTTTCTCACTTATCGTGAGCTTCTTCCCTTATCATGAGCTTTCTCACTCCTTTGTCCAAAATTTTAAGCTTCTTCACTTATCATGAGCTTCCTCGCTTATCGTGGGCTTCCTCACTTCTTTGTCCCAAATCGTGAGGTTTCTTACTTATCGTGAGGTTCCTCACTCCTTTGTCCAAAATCGTGAGCTTTCTCACTTATCGTGAGCTTCCTCACTCCTCTGTTCAAAATTTGAGCCCCCTCACCTACCCATTGGTTATTGTGAGCTTCCTCAAAAAAGATCATGAGCTTCCTCAACAAACAAAAATTGTGAGTTTCTCACTTATCGTGAGCTTCTTCACTCCCTTGTCAAAAATTGTGAGCCCCCTCACCTACCCATCAGCCATTGTGAGCTTTCTCGCTTGTCGGTTATCGCGAAATCCTTCTTCAATTGGCTATCTTGAACTTCCTCATCCATCGCTTGGTATCCAAGACTTCCGTGTCCGTCGATTATCTTTAATTGTCATCCTCAAGGACCCCACATCCGATTCTATTCACTCGTAAAGCACACTTCTTGTAATTTGAAAAGTTTACCCCGAGGCCCAGAGCCTTCAAATACTTTGATATCTTTATCAGAATTGACTGCTACTTAAGAGTCAGATGAACTCTAGCACAACACTAGCCCACTCAAAGTGGCACAACTCACAACACACGGCTCATGCTAGGACCAGAACACTAGACGTGATAGGACTCAATACATAGTTTATATCATATCAATACATTGCATTCTCATAGCATAGCATCCGCCTCTCTTGTTATGATTTTGTTCTTTTGTGTCCTGAACTACGTCCTGGTCTGATTCTCCTTGGGATACGTAGGCAGATCATACAGAGCTTGACCAGCACTGACCTTAACATCACATTTTTCATCCTTTGCAATGCTTTTATCCTAAATCTATAGCCTCCAAAAATACGTGTCTCTTCGAAGCTTTATCACTCGCTTGTGACATGCGTTGCCTCGCAAGTTCATGCCAAAGAGGGCAAATTGTAGTCACCCCATTTTGTCGACTACCAGATTTAGGAGACCCACAGCTTGGTGATTCACAATGATCAAAATGACTCAAAAAGGGACTCTTGGAAGTTCATTCTATCTCTCGAAATGCTCAAAAAGTGGTATAAATGACCAAAATGCCCTTAAAATCCCAAAAACTCCCTGATTAGGACCGAATGTTCTGGAAACATGCTATGTCATAAAGAAAGTCATAAAATGAGTTTTCAAGCAAAATCAAACAAAATCGTCAGCTCGTAGAAACCCCCAAAAGTCCCGAAAGTTTCCAGAAATTCCCCATTGACCAGTTTGACCAGGTTTGACCAACGTTTGACCAAAATCGTCCAAATTGGCCAAAAAGTTCCGAGATCATTCTAGATTATGTGGAAAGTACTAAAATGAGTTTTAAAAGAAAATCGAACGAAAGCGTTAGCTCTTGGGAGCTCCCAGAGGTTCCCAGAACTTCTTGGAAATCCCAATTTGACCGATTTGACCTAAAAGTTGACCTTGAAACAGAGTGCCGTATCATTTTTTAAACATTTTTCATGGATACTAGTAGTCAATAGCTTTCCAATGGTATACTGCACATTTTTTTTGGATTTAAAATGAATTTATTATGAATTTCCGAAGGTGAAAAAGGAGATCAAATCGACTTTTATTGCGAATACAGCAAAACCTTTTTAAGTGACTTATCTCTGAACTATTTGTTATATAAAGAAAACTTGGTTACCTTTCCAACGGTATATCACAATCTCAATTTGGAGTTTATACGCATTTTCTGTGAATTTTAGACAAAATAGGGCCTTTTCGCAAATACCGAAACCTCTGGGGGCCTAAATAGCATTACCTGGACGAAGGAGGAGTAGTGCCACCGCGGCACTGGCCCACTGCCACTGCGGCATAGGCCCAGTGCCGCCGCGGCACTCTCCCCCAGAACAGTCCATTTTTGTAATTTATTTGGGGGGACCCAAATTGAATAATTGAAGACCAAAACAATGTAGTTTTATGTTCACAGATATTTGGGACCTATGGAAGCACTTTATAAATCCCAAAATCACTCCAAATTGGCCTATATAAACCCCTCCTTTACTCTTCATTTTAGGGGGACCATGTGCAAAGTTCATAGAAGTTGTAGAGAGAAAGAGAGATAGAGATAGGTTTAGAAGAACGAAAGGGAGCTTCTCCCACTGATTTTCTATAAGAAAGTGAGTTTCAATCTTGTTTTCTTCCATTACTCCACTTATATTTAACATTCAAGTCTTTCTCAACCACCATTTTTGAGCAATCTTGAGTTTGGAAGCTACTTCCATGTCCAAATGTCAATATCTATGAGTGAAACACCAAGCTACAAATCCAATATCACATTGATTATCATCTATTGATTGCTATTTATTTGATTGTTTACATACTATGTTCATCTCATCTCACCTCATTTCTTTTTAATTTTTCTTTGATTACTTACATGCTTATCATCATCTAGATGACATGTTGTTTGAGGAGGGTGAATCCTTATGGATAGTAGCTCTTGAGCTCAAAGACATGTTTGATGGATGATGATTTTATCTTCAATACATTCATATGTATTCTTGAAGTCATATTCTCAAACAAAACAATGTCCTCCAACAATCTTGGAGGTTCTTGATATGAGTTCAATGTTGATGTTTCAAGTGGTCATAACCTTCATTTTGATGCTGAAAAAGCACTTTCAAAACACCTCTAAAACCCCCAATAGTTGGATACCAAGAAATAAACTTTGTTTTCTCAAGAAATCTTCAAAATAGTGAATGATCAGAGTTCAAAGAATTCTCTAGAACTCAATACTCAATGTATGGATGCAAGACCATTTGGAAAGTCTTCCTAACTCATTAGAGAACACCCATGATTTTTGTCTTGACTTGGAAACACTTGGAAGGGTTCCATTTTGGTCCAAACATTCCTTCCAGACATTCTATTTTTACTATCATAGCAGCTTGGTTAACTTTTAACTTGTTTTCCAGAAAGCTTTTCCAAACTATGTGATCCCAACTCATTTTTACCTTGAACTTAAGTGTCTTAGAAAACTTTCTGTATAATATGGGCCTCTAGATGTTTTGGTTTGATATTTGAAGATTTTCCAACATTTCAGTCGATAATACGGACTTTGTTTCTGAGTAAGCTCTATTGTTTATATGATTTCTCTCATTTCATAATAGTTATTGAGGATTGGATTTTTGAAATGTGTTCTAGACACAATAAGGATGATATTTGTGAAAAAAACATGCATTAAAAACATTTCTAACCTCACTTTCAAATTTCCACAATATCAAGTCACTGTTCTATCCACTATTCACGGTAAGTGTACTTTTACTTTCATTCTTTGGTTTGATGCTTACATACAATCTAAATGAGTACATCTCTTTGGAAGTAATTCATACTAAATTTGTACATATCCCATGATGAATCCCTTCATACATTCATTCATATTGCAGATTTTTAAGTCACTTTAGAATGTCCATGGACATAAACACACTACAACCGTTGCACATTCTAGGATCATACATGGCATCCATGCATGAATTGGGGCTTTTGTGACCCCTAATCAAAGAAGATTATAAGGAATGAACTTGATCACACGTCCATGCTTCCCTCGATCTAATCATCCTTTCTCATCTGTCCCGAGGATTGAGAGATCTTCTTTTCCCAAAGATTAACATGCATCATTCTAGCTTGCTAAGCATATTTTGGATCTCTTTGATTATTTGTTTAAAAAAAAAAATTCATGTCCTCTTTAGATTAGGAAAACTTGATTACTTGATATGTGAATAGACAATTTTTCCTAGATTTGTTTGTGTGATTTTTCACCTTTGCATTGTGTGATATTTGGCTTAGATCTTATGAATGATATCTTATTTTTAGATTTTACATTTGAAGATTCTTATGTGATGTAATATACTATCATAGTATTATTTGCCGAACCAAGCATAGTATAAGATGATTATTTGAATTCTAATTGAGGCCTGTCAAAAGACGGGACGAGTTGAGGGTGTTTTAGTCGTGACTAAGGCTCCTTCCTCTCTCGTACCAAAACCCGGAGCCAAGTTCTTTGGTTATGAAGGGTCGGTGCCCTTTATCCATTTGGGTGAGTCAACTTAGGTTTCTCGGTTCCTTAAAGACCAAGTGGCGACTCTGTATCTGTTTTCAACAGACCTCTTCCTTTTCGTTCTTTCTTTCAAAACAATTTCAAACAAAACAAGAGGTGGGATTCCGTGTGTCCACACATATATACACATAAATCAAGACATATTCTAAGGTGTCACACATGGAGTTGAAAATCAATAAAATCAAAAAAATAAAAAATAAACTAGAGATGAGTCGAGAAATTTTACCTCTATAGCGCTACAAAACAAAGGGTTAGTCCATGTGGTTTGAACATATTATACTATCAAATCATAAACATCATGCCCAACTCTTAGCTTAAATATATAAGTCTATAGATATAACCATGAATTCCTTTTAACTAGTTGAACTTATAACACCTCTATAGATATATAAGTCTCAACTAGGAGCTAATGTAATGTCTATATAGAGGTGGTACAATCTCAACATGATCACAAGGAACCAATGACTAAGTTCAACTAAATACGACTTAACTCAATGCAAAATAAAGTCCTATTCCCTAGAATTTACACATATGTGATGAATGCACGAATATTAACAAGAATTAGCTACAAATCATTTGTTGATTTGGATCTTTTAGCCTGTGGATTTAATCTTAATTAACATTATTCAAAACACGGTTTAAGCCCTGGGTTATAGAAAAGTCATTTGGATCATTTTTCACAAATTTCATCAAATCTATTACTGAATTTAAGAATTTATAGAAAGCAGATCAGACTTTCAAAAATAGGAAAATCATACTTTTCATGGTTTGATCTTAATGAGTTTTGGATATGATGTGCCTCTGTGAGTATAGTTTCTAACCTAAAAAGAAAATCAAAGATCAAACGGTCTAATCTCTGGGAATTGGACCAAAACTAGATATCACTTAGAATTTAATAACTCTCGGTTCAGAGATTTTGTGTGATTTCTAAAAATTGTAAATGAATCTAAAGTACTTCAGACTTTTTGGGGGACCTTATTAACACATTTAACATCACAGAAAAAGTTATATGAAGCTTAAAATACTTGTATAAGGTTCTGATCTAACTAATTGAAAATTGACTCACTGTTCTGAAATTTTGGACAGAGAGTAACTGGTTCACGAACCCTAAGATCAAACCATGTTAACTATAAAATTTCATCAAAACAAAAAATGCATTGGTAGATCTTTGTGTTCTGAATACATTCCAATTGGTCTCATTCAATTTCAATGGATTATGATTTAATTAAAAATCTTTGATCATTATTGGTTATTGAATTCACTGCACCAATGTTGACATCTAAGTCATGAAGATTGGCATGCCTAATTCCTCTCTCAAGTGAATGATCCTTGAGCAATGGAGACTCATTTTATTTAATTCTCCTCCCAAGTTAATGGTCCTTGGATACTAAGCATGATTAATCCATATGAACCTCAAGGGAATATGAAGAAGATTCCATTAGACTTCAAATTAGAGGACCCAACTCGTGAACTAAGACTTGGATCCATTAATTATATATGGATATAACTATGATCAACCTTAATTCCCATGTAAATCATAAATTTACAGAGAATTAAAGGATCAAACTCAATGGATTCAAGTGAGATATTACAGATGTCATGAATCCCAAGAGAAGAACATAAAATGAAATCAAAATTTAATTGTTGATCGAAGTCAAAACTCTTTTAGAAAAACTTGTTTTGTTTCAAATCCTTAACTACTTAGGTCCAAATCAATAAAAACAAATGAGAATTCAATCACAATTCTAGTGGGGTGTGATGAAATGAGGTGGGAAGAGACTATTTTGAAATTTGTGTAAAAGATCCTAAAATTCTATGAATTGTGATTGAATTTAACCTAAAAACTTAGCTAAAATTAAAGGATTACCTCCAAGAAATCCTCATATTTTCTCTTGTTTCTTGATGACGATTTTCAAACATTCTTCTAGCTCTTCAAGTTCTTCAAGTTCCTTAGATGGTTTCTCCAATCCTCTTCAAAATTCCTTCATAATTCTTCCTCAATTACATCTATATCCAATATTTTTCAACACCCTTTTATAATGGAGATGAACATCCCTTTATATAGACCAACCTTAAGGGGTTAATTCAGTAAATTTAGGCACTCAACGAGTGTCGTTCCGGCACTCAGTGACTGCCGGTACGACACTCAACGAGTGCGTGCCGCCGGCTTCGCCGTGTATCGCCCTACCTTCTGTTATTTATATAGATATAGATCATTATGTTTGTATACATATTTCATTTTCTTTTCTTTTTTATTATATTACTTTTTTAAAAATAAACTCTCTCTCTCTCTCTCTGTCTCTCTCTCTCTCTCTTTAAAGAAAATCCTTTTCTTCTTTTTCAGAAATTCCTCTCTCAAAACTACTTATACCAGAATTTATTTTTTATTTATATTTTTGCACTGACTCTGTATTTTTCCATGCGTGTTTCTACACCCGAATTTTCTTGAACATCCGGTCTTTCTCTCTTTTTCGTTGAGAATTTGTCAAAACTAAAGAACCCTCCGAAGAACTTGAATCACTTTAAAGATCTTCGAATTCCATCAGACTTTGCCATCATTAGTTTTAGAGGTATTCATCCCCTAAATTTGACAGTCGGTTAAAATTGGGGTGTCTACAATTTGCCCCTCTTTAGTAGAACTTGTTGAGCAATGCGTATCATAAGTAAATGTTGAAGCCTGTATGAAGACAAGCCTTTGACTGAACTTTCAAATTCAGGTAAAAGCAAAGTGCATTACAAAAAATAGTTGCATAGACAGTCAATGCTGGTCGTACTCAATGGTGAGCTGCCTACGCATCCCAAAGGGAATCAGACTAGGGTTCGGGTAAGGGACAACATATAGGTAGAAACAATCATATAGATGAATGCACCTATCCTATCATGATGGACATGCTCGTGTAACACTACCACTGAGAATGAATTAAATCTAACCATTCTACGTGATGGTGAAATGTTACACTCGCCCAATTTTAGACTCTAATTATGTGATGCATGGTGCATGATGCGATGTTCAGAGGTGACTGACTGAGGTTTAACCAAGGCAAATTCGTTGCAAGGGTAAATCTTGATTGGGAAATTTAATCGACATAAATTTGACACGAAGATTGAGAACACAAATTTGTTACAATGACCAAGAATGTAAATTTGTTACACTCCCAAAATAGGTCAGTGCAAATTTGTTACGAGGATCAAGGACAAAAATTTGTTACGCTCTCGAAACATGTCAATGAAAATTTTTAGAAGGAGCGAGAATGCAAATTTGTTACGCACTGGAAACATGTCAACGTAAATTGTTACGAGGACCGAGAACGTAAATTTGTTACACCCCCAAATAGGTCAATGTAAATTTGTTACAATGACCGAGAATGTGAATTGGTTACACTCATGAAATATGTAAATGCAAATTTGTTACGCGGACCGAGAGAGCAAATTTGTTACGCCCCCAAATAGGTCAATGCAAGTTTGTTACAATGACTGAGAATGTAAATTGGTTACACTCCCAAAGTAGGTCAATGCAAATTTGTTATGAGGATCGAGAACGCAAATTTTTTACACGCCCTCCAATAGGTCAATGCAAATTTGTTAAAACGACCAAGAATGTAAATTTGTTACACTCCCAAAACAGGTCAATGCAAATTTGTTACGAGGAACGAGAACACAAATTTGTTACGCTCTTTAAACATGTCAACACAAATTTGTTACAAGGACCAAGAACGTAAATTTGTTATGCCCCTAAATAGATTAATGCAAGTTTGTTACAATGGGCGAGAATGTAAATTTATTACACTCTCTAGATTTTAATTTTCAAAGGGAGTGGCTCGGTTCTCAAAGAATTTGACCTTTTTTATTATTTTTTATTTTTATGAAAAGGGGGTCATTCGTGCTAAAAGAGCTAGATTTCTTTCAAGATGGAGCTATTCGGGCTCAAAGAATTGGATTTCTTACAAGATGGAGACATTCGGGCCTAACAAGTACGATTTCTTACAGAGGGGAGCCATTTGGCCACCAAGAATTGGATTTCTTTAAAGGGGAGCTATTTGGGCTCAAAGATTTTGATTTCATTAGAAAATGGAGCCATTCCGAGTCAAAGAATTTGAACTTTTCAAAAATCAGAGTCAATTTATCTTAACAGAATTGAATTTCAGGAGTCAATTAGACTAAAAAAGCATTTCAAATTTCCAAATCCGTAGTTAATCAAACTCAATTCAATTTTTTATTTCTAAATTTGGGAGTCAAATAGGATGAAAGAATTCAAATTTCAATATTCGAAAGTCAATTAGACTCAAAAAGAATTCCAATTTCCAATGTTTGGAATCACTCAAACTCGATAGAATTTCAAAATTTTAAATCGGAAATCAATTAGACTCAAAACAATTTCTATTTCAAAAATCAAGAATCAATCAGACTCAATAGAATTCAAATCATGAGTCAATCAAACAAATTTCTATCTCCAAATAGGGAGTCAATTTGACTTAAAACATTTTCTATTTCCTTCGAGATCGGGAGTTAATTGGACTCAAAGAATTTCTTATTTCCAAAAATTAGGAGTCAATCAGACTCAAAAGTTTTCAAATTTTCTAAAATCGGGAGTCAATTCGATGCAAAATATTTTCTATTTCAACAAACCAGGAGTCAATCGGACTCAAAGAAATTCTGATTCCCAAAATCAAGAGTCAATCAGACTTAAACGAATTCAAATTTTTCGAAATCGGGAGTCAATTCGATTCAAAAATAATTTCCTTAAAATCTAAGGTCACAGGAATCTTAAAAATTCTGACTCGTTTTCTAAATTTTGAGTTATGCAGACTCACTGTTTACTTTTATAAGGATCTGGAATCACACGATTTTGAAAACTTATTTTGTAAGGATCAAAGTATAGCAAATGGGAAAACTCTGGGGGTTTAAATTCAAAACTTTGGAACATTTTTAAATTTTGGACGAAAAAATATCCGACCCTTCAGTTACCCAATTTTGCGGCATGGGCAATGGATTACAGTAGTTAGTGATTGCTAACTGCCGCAGCGGCACTCACTGAATGCCGCAGTAACACTTAGCAAGTGCCAAGCGATAGTCAGTGACTGCCGTTCGCAGATTTTCGAGTGTCGTTCGGGGCTGGCAGATTGCTTATATCTTTTCTTTCTTTTCATTTCCTTTCACTTCTCAACATCTCCACATCCTGGATTTTTCTTAAGATTTTTCTCCATTTATTCGCAGTTATTTAAATGGTTTAATAGGTTAGTTCCCCATGATAAGAATCTTAATTTTCTTCTCCATTGTTGTTATTTTTCTCCATCGAGCTTGTAGTTCTAATGGGGACCTACCCACAACAAACCGTCGTGCTTGTAAACATTATTGTGGTAGAGGCCCCATCCATTTATAATGTCATCTTTGGGAGACCAACACTCAACAAGGCCAGAGTAGTTGTGTCAACTTACAGCTTGGTGGTTAAGTTCCTGACCCCGCAGGGATAGGGAAGTCTGAGGGGAGATCAGGCCAATAACTGGAGCTGCTATGTCAGTTCCTTGCGCAAAGACGCAATTTCAGAAGCACTAAACATTCAGGAGATGGACCCAAGGGACGGATTAGCCCAATTGAAGAGCTCAGTCAAGTGGTGATGGACCCTCACTTTTTCGACAAGTCCTTCAGCATTGGCACTCTCTTGGAACTAGACCTCAGGGAAAAGCTGGTCTAGTTCCTGAGGTAGAACCAAGACGTCTTTTCCTGGAGCCATGAGTACATACCTGGAATTGATCCTCGGGTCATGTCTCATCAACTCAATGCTAAACCAAGCTACCACCTGATTAAACAAAAGATGAGGGGAATGGCCCTAGAGAGGTAGGAAGCGGTACGTGAAGAGGTCGGGAAACTTCTCAAAGCAAAGTCAATCCGAGAAGTGTAGTACCCCAACTAGTTAGCCAATGTGGTACTAGTCAAGAAAAGCAACAAAAAGTGGAGGCTGTGTGCAAACTTTACTAACCTAAACAAGAAATGTCCCAAAGATTCTTATCCACTCGACAGTCGGTCATTCACTACTCTCCTTCATGGATGCCTACTCGGGGTACAACCAGATCTGCATGTATCTCGATGATGAAGAGAAGACTTCCTTCATCACCGACCAAGGAACCTACTACTATAAGGTGATACCGTTCAGCCTTAAGAATGCTAGGTTAACTTATCAGTGCTTGGTCAACCATATGTTCAGAGATCTGATCGGGAAGACAATACAGGTGTACGTCGACGACTTCGTAGTCAAGAGCCAGAAAGAGTCTGACCATTTCAAGCACTTGGCCAGAGCCTTTAGCATCTTAAGAAAATTTTAAATAAAGTTGAACCCTGGTAAGTGCGCAATCATAGTCTCATTCGGTAAGTTCTTGGGATATCTGGTTAGTAGGTGGGGAATTGATGCAAACCCACAAAAGATCCGAGCAATCATCAACATGTGGTTACCTAGATCAACCAAAGAGGTTTAGAGTCTAGCAGGACGGATGACAGTATTAAACAGATTCGTATCCCGAGCAACGGACTGGTGCCTACCATTCTTTAACATCCTACGTAAAACTTTTGAGTGGTCAGAGGAGTGTGAACAGGCATTTTAAGCACTTAAGAAGTAGCTGACATCACCACTTCTGGTCTCAATGCCCATACCAAAAGAAGAGTTATTTTTTTACCTGGCAGTATCACCTTCAGCGGTAAGCTCGACACTGATCAGAGAAGAACACAGGATACAGTACCTAGCCTATTACATAAATCGGGCTCTCGAGGGTGTAGAAAGTCATTACTCCCACATACAGAAGCTCGCCTTTGCGCTCATCACATCAGCTTAGTGGCTCATCCCATATTTCCATGCCCATGTCATAGTGGTCCTCATAGACCAGCCTCTACATAGGATACTGTGCTGGGCTGAAACATTAGAGAGACTCATGAAGTGGGCGTTAGATTTGGAAGAATTCGAAGTGATTTATAGACCCTAAACAGCCATCAAGGGGTAGGTAGTGGAAGATTTTCTTGTTGAATTCACATATTTGGAAGATCCAGTCCAGGAGTTTAACTTGCTTGAGTTACGGCCAGAGCTACAGCCTGACACCCCAACCTGGATACTCTATGTGGATGGGTCCTCCAACAAGCAGGGCAGTGGTGCCGGGATCATCCTGACCATACCTGATGGGATCCAACTGGAGTACACCCTAAGGATTGGGTTCTAGGCGTCTAACAATGAAGTCGAATATGAGGCCCTATTGGTCGGGCTGCAAATGGCTACCTCGATGGGTGCTCAGCAAGTCCAAGTGTACAGTGACTCCCAGCTAGTTGTTAATCAAGAATAATTAGGAGTATGAAGCTCGAGAAGACAACATGGTGGCCTACCTGGCCCTTGTCAGAGTGGTTGCCAACAAACTCAAAGGATTCTCTATCACGCAAATCCTGAGGGAAGAAAATACACGGGCCTATCGGTTAGCATGCCTTATATCATCTTCTGAGTCGGAACTCCCTGAGATAAGGGTAGAATACCTAGCCGAACCCATATAGAGAATTGAGAAGAAGAGAAGAATTTCTTGAAGAATTTGAAGAGTTTTTTGAAGATCTTGGAAGAGCTTCACAAGAAATTAAAGAATTCTTTGAGGTCATAGAGGTAACCTCTTAATCCTTGGTAGAGTTAGGATAATTTAATCACAAGTTCTTAGATCTAGGAACTTTTCACATTTTCAAAACCTCTCTTCTTACCCCATTTCATCACACACCACCAACAACTTGTGATTGAATTTCATGACATCTCATTAATTTGGATCTAATTAATACCTTGGGTTTGAGATAAATTAGTTTTGAAGAATTTGTGTTCCTAAATAAAACTTTGATTTCCTTTATTTCTACTTCATTCATAAGGTTCATGAGATCTTCCATATCTCATTGAAACTCTTTGAATTTGATTCCTTAGTTTCCTATAATCTTATGATCCATATGGAGATTAAAATGAATCATGATTATAATCTACACATAGTTGGTGAGATTCTAGTATCAACTCATGACTAGGATCTCTTTACTATGAATCTTATGGAATTCATACTATATTCCATGGAGATTAGAGTAGATTTACTTTTTTAAGTCTCCAATGACCATCAAATGGTAGGAGAAATGTTTTAGTTTAAGTCCATCTCTATGGCTTGGACTAATCTCTTCCTTGGGTTTTGATAAGTTCTTCATACTTCATCTAAAACCTACATATATGTGTGTCTTTATCCTCCAATGACCACCA
The DNA here is from genome assembly GCA_033977485.1 of Hydrangea macrophylla. Lineage (NCBI taxonomy): Eukaryota > Viridiplantae > Streptophyta > Magnoliopsida > Cornales > Hydrangeaceae > Hydrangea > Hydrangea macrophylla. Next base: position 15,383,412 of record CM066992.1, read on the forward strand.
AGTGGTAGGAATAATGATTTGAACTCAAGTTTTGATTCATGAGTTTGAGTTCATTATTTGTGATTTTGTGAGATTCACTTCATACTTCATCAAAAGTCCATAGATATAAAGATGTATTTAGTCTTCAATGACCATTAAATGGTAGAAGAGATGGTTTAGTTTAAGTCCAACTTCATGATTTAATAGTTGGGGTTAACAAATAAAGTTGAACTAGCCAAATAAAAATAGTGAGTTCACGAACTGTTTTGATCAAAGTTTTTTAGTTCGAAATCTAACCGTTGAAATCAAGAGAAACCAACGAGAAAGTGTCAATAACACATTGTTTTACCACTACAATTTTTGTTTTGGTAAGAGTTTATGCTTAGAATGGTTTGATCATGAATTTTGTGAGACAACCACAATCTGTCCAGAATTTCAGAATAGTTTCAGAACAGCAAACCGGTTTTAAAATTGATAGATCAGAGCTCTAACCAAGTTTTCATGACCTCTAATAATTATTTCTAAGAACCTTAAGGTGTTAGGAACGTTCCCTAAAAAGAATGAAGCAATTCAGATTTGTTTTCTATTTTTAAAAAATCATACAAGATCTCTAGACAGAGAGTTGTAAAATCCTGAGTGAGGTCTAGTATTTTCCATATTCCCGGAGATCTAACCGTTGAAACCTCGATTTTCTTTTTGGGTTAGACATTAGACTCACAGAGGCATAACATATCCAAAAATTATTAAGATCCAACTGTTGGAAGTAGTTTATTTCTATTTTTAAGATCTGGTTTGCTCTCTGTAATTCATAAAAAACTGCTACTGTTTTTGTCTAATCTTATTTATTTCAACTCGAATGGTCTCTTAATGTCTTAGGACTCAAACCATGTTTTGAATAATGATAATTTAGATTAAACCCAGAGGCTTAGTGATCCAAATTAGTGAATAAATCCATGTTTTATTCTTATTCACATTCATTCATTTATGCACATCAATGCTTATGATTAGAACTAGCCATTGAATAAAGTTGGATTTCATGCTTAATAGATCTAAGTTAGAGGATTGGGATTGATTCTGATATCATAATATTATGTGAAGCATGTGGACTAATCTTTGTTTTGTAGCGCATTTGAGGTACAATTTCTCATCCCCTCTCTAGTTTAATTCATTTCTTTGATTTTTGAATTGATTTTCGACTCCATGTGCGACACTTTAGACTAGGTCTTGCCTTATGTGTTTATATGTGATAGAGACATTTTAGGATTTCTATTCTCGCATGCATTGCACGTTTAATATTCACGGCCGGATCCCGGGTATGTTTTCTAGTTCTCTATTGCATATCATGTTGCTTGCTACTTGAATTACGTGGCTTATGAATGATATTTTGTCGTTAGCAATCTTGCACTTTTTTCAACATGCTTGCGTTATGTATACCTATATATGTATTAATTGAGGGCATGCTTAGATTATTAATTTGATTAAAAAGGATGTTGAGTAGAGGCCTATCGCGAGATAGGATGAAAGGGGGTGTTTTAGTCCGTCGGGCTCCTTCCCCTTTCATTCCATAATCCCCGGACCCAGTTTATCTTTGGTTTCGCAAGAGATCAGTTTGCTTTCAAAATGGTTTCTTAATTTTCCTTTTTAAAAAAAAATTAAGTGGCGACTCTTTGAATTTGAAAATTATTTGAAAAGTGGGCCCAAATGCCGGCATATCCACAATCTGGCGACTCTGCTGGGGATCGAACCCAGAATCTCTGGTTTCGCAGACCAGAATTCTGATTTTGGGTTCACTCGAGGATTAGACTTGAAAGCATCCTTTTAATCGAATTAATTAATTTTTGTGTGCCTGTTGCATTGCACTTGCATGTCTCGCCAGTCGATTGCACGGAACTATGACCTTGGAGGCTCGGGGCAACCCGGTCGGTCAAGCCATCATGGGGCTGTGTGATCACCCTTGATCTCGTACCATGTGTTGGTATATGAAGCATCCTATCGGGTGTGTGTCAAGGGTCCCTTATTTGACCAAAACCCGGCCTTTGCATGGTAGCTTCCATAGAACCTTTCGATCTTAGGAAATCAATTCTTGATTAGGATTTATGTGCTAAGAAGTTTTGTATGCCCGGAAGGGATTACTTGAGATGATGACGATACTTGCTTGATGAAAGATGTATAATCTTTTAATCACCTTTTAGCAAATTCTCCTCATGTTCTGCAACATTTGGAGAACATGCCGAACCTTGATTATAAGATTATACTTCTTATATCATGTTAGCTAAGCATCATTGACCTTGTATGCATCCGAATTCATGAAAAGTGCGATAATTATCCAATCATGTGATACTCCTACCCAACAATTCAAAGTTCACTGTCAATGACAGATTTTGATTATCCATCATCTTTTATCCAAAAATATTTCAAAAAAAAAAAATCACTCTTTTAAAAAATGAAGGGATCCAAGGTTTTTTTTTTTAAAAAAAAATCTAATCATAGTAAAGAGTGATTTAAAAAAAGAGGATTCAAAATCCGCAAAAAGAAAAATTATTATTTTAAAAGACCTCATCATCCAAAGGAATAGTTTTCAAATGAGTTTCAAAGTAATATTTCAACTCAATCATCTTTTGCAAAAAAATGATTTCACTATTCAAGGGAAAATTCGAGATTCTTGAGAATTTGAAAGGTCCCATCATGCTTTTCAAAAAAAAAAAAAAATTTCTTCTTTTCCGACCTTTGAAAGGGTAGTGAAGATCACGATGAAAGGAGAAGTTAAGCGCACTTGATATGGATGAGGATTTTATATGCTTATGTGTTTATGTGTTAGGATTAGAATTTTCCTTTTCTTTTGCATATAGAATAGGCACACACGCACACATGCATTGCATCCGTGTGGCATATGAATCATTCATGAAGACACTTAATGAAATGGATATGATGATGAAAGGCAATAAAAATAGTGGTGAAAAGGGAGAAATAATGAAGAGTTTTTAGAATAGAAAAATGATAATTTGGAAAATATGATTGTAGGTAAAAGATAGAAACAGCTACGAGCACAGTCTGGTACAGAGATTCTACAGCAAGGTTAGTAAGAAGAGACATGGCACAAGAAGCGAACGCAAGGGAAATAGCAGAATTGAGAGCAGTAATGGAACAACAGGCAGGTCAAATGACTAGAATGATGACCATGATAGAAGCACTAGCACGACAGCCACCAATTAATGATCCTCCTCACAGGGATGAAGATTGGTTTGATGAAACAGAAGGGGCTGAAGTGCCGAGAGCAGAAAAGGAGAAACTAGAAAAGGAAAGGGCTGAGAAAGATAAGATGATGACTGAGAAAATGGAAAAGTTGGAAAGGGTGGTCCGTAAGGCCCATGGGGTTGATACCTACTTGTTGGAATTGGAAGGATTATATGAGGGGGTCAGTGAGGTATTACCTACAGGATTTAAAATGCCTGTGTTTGATAAGTTTGACGGAACAGGGAACCCTCGTAGCCACATCAGAATGTGTATAGGGGCATTTCAGCTTAGTGGTTTGAGCACAACCATGATGGCAGTCTTGTTTTAGCAGACGTTAACTGGGGCTGCTTTGTCTTAGTACCTCACTTTGGAGCCGGGGAAAACCAGAAATTGGGAAGAAGTGATCAAAGCATTCGTAGCCCAATACGAATACAATCAGGATTTGGATATTACTATCAGGGATTTAGAGACCACCCGACAGGGGAACAAAGAATCTTTTGCTGAATTTCTAAGACGATGGAGGGGAAAGGCTGCTAAGATGGTACAAAGGCCGACTGAAAAAGAGCAAATCCGAATGCTAATGAAGAACCTCCAACCTGTCTATCAGGAGAAGATGAGGTTCCAATCCCTCAACACCTTTGCCGAAGTGTTTGATGTAGGGACCAGAATCGAAGATGCGATACAGGAAGGGTTAATCAAAAGGGAGGAGCCAGTGAACAGGTACAGACGGCCGAACTATGGAGCAGGAGGAGGACATTCAGGAGGTCATCCAGGATCTACAGATGTGAACGCACTGAGCGAACCCGAGAAAAAGTTCGATATAGCCAGAAGTTACCCAAAGAGGGGAGGGGATAAGCCTTTAAGGAGGTTTTCGGAATTGGGAGTATCATTATCCACGGCCCTTGATCGGCTATTGGCAAAAGGACATCTCCGCCTACTAGAGCCGCGACCAAGACTGAATCCACCACCTCCAAATTTCAAATCTGATCTGTATTGCAAATTCCATCAGGAACAAGGGCACTCAACTGATCAGTGTTCAAGATTAAGACATGAGATCCAAGATTTGATTGACAAGAAAGTAATATCTGAACCACCCACCAACCCGCCAAATGTTACCAGAAATCCGTTACCAGATCATCATGCCGAGCCACCACCCAGAATTTACTACTTGGGGAATGAGGGGAGCTCTTTTGATCCATCAGCATTGATCACTAAGTTGGGAAGTCCGAGAAAAGCTTATCAGATGATGGAGGATTCACAGATCTGCACTCTAAAAGGGCTGGTAGATGAAAGCAAAGGGAAAGAAATAGAAGGGGCTGTTGACGCAGATTGGTGGGCACCTGAAGCCGACAATTCACTTTGGTACAAAGGAGACGATGTTCAGGCTCACAATAAAGTTAAGGAGGACCTGTGGTATGAAAGTGAGGAGGAAGGTTTGAAAGTTGCTGAAACACAGGATGGACTTTGGGTCAAAGAAGGAATTAGTCACCTCACACGATCCGGAAGGCATTTTAAACCACACGAACTTGAGGAAGATCACCCGGGGCAGGAAATGAATAAAGGGAAATAGAAACTGAATGAGGAAGAAGAAGAGGACAGAGTTTTAAGACAGATGAAGAAGACACAAGCAAATATCACTATTTGGGAGTTGTTAATCGCTTCCAAGCGTCATAGACAAGCAGTCCTCGATGCTCTCAATCAATCAGACGTCTCCATCGATGTTACTCTGGAAGATCTCGTTGGCATGATCAACAGAAGTCCAACTCTCGCTATTTCTTTCTCCGAAGCTGACTTACCTCCTGGGAGACCTGTTTACAATAAGCCGTTGCACGTTACCGTGGAGTGCCTAGGAAATTCTCTACCCGCTTGCCTCGTTGACAACGGGTCCGCATTAAATGTATGCCCTTTTCGGACAGCTAAAAGGATGGGGCTCGATGAATCCACATTTATACCATCAGAACAAAAAGTGAGGGCTTATGATAATACTCTACGGGCAGTTATGGGGATCATCTTTCTAAATCTCTTTGTTGGGGCCGGTGAAAGGGAAACAGAATTCCAGATCATTGACATTCCTGCATCATTTAACCTGCTTCTGGGAAGGCCGTGGCCTGATAGTTTGGGTGCCATTCCATCAACCATCCATCAGAAATTTAAGTACATTTGGAAAAACAAGGTATGCAATCTTCTGGGGGATAGCTGGATAAATGTATCTGGGGCCTCATCAAGTGCTCCGATTTTAGAAGTACAGATGCAAGAGGGTGAAGCAAGTTTAGGTGGGTTTGAGTTCATTAACGTCGTAGAAGAGGGGAAGCCGAAGGAGTTTTTACCACTGTATTTTGATCAATACGCCAGTCCGTTGGTGGCCGGGATCATGAGAAAAATGGGGTTCTTCCCGGGGATGGGTTTAGGTAAGAAACACCAAGGATTGTCAGAATTCCCGAATATCGTTACACAAACCCACACTCACGGGCTAGGGTACTGTGGACACCGGGCTTCCACCGCTTCGTTATGTTTTGAAATTCTTTTGATTTTGAATCAAAGAAAGAGAAAAGGTCTGTTGAAAACAGATACAGAGTCGCCACTGGGTCTTTAGGGAACCAAGAAACCCAAATTTGACTCACCCAAATGGATAAAGGGCACCGGTCCTTCATAACCAAAGAACTTGGCTCGGGGTTTTGGTACGAGAGAGGAAGGAGCCTTTGTCGTGACTAAAACACCCTCAACTCGCCCCGTCTCTCGACGGGCCTCAATTAGCATCCAAATAATCATCTTATACTATGTATGGTTCGACAATTAATACTGTGATAGTATATTACATTACATAAGAAACTTGAAAATGGAAGATCTAAAGATAAAATATCATTCATAAGATCTAAGTCAAATATCATACAATATAAAGTGAAAGATCACACAAATAAACCTAGGAAAAAATCGTCTATTCATATATCAAATAATCAAGACTTCCTAATCTAGAGGGGGACATGAATTGTTCTTGAAACAAATAAACAAAGAAATCAAAACATGCTTAGCAAGCTAGTATGATGCATGTTAATCTTTGAGAAAAGAAGATCCCTCAATCCCAGGGACGGATGAGAAAGGATGATTAGATCAAGGGGAAGCATGAACGTGTGATCGTGATCATTCCTTATAATCTTCTTAGATTAAGAGTTACAAAAACCCCAAATCTTGCATGAATGCAATGTATGTATCTAAAATGTGCAAAGGTTGTAGTGTGTTTTGGGTACATGGATTTCTAGAATGACTTAGAAGTCTAAAATGTGTATGAATGAATGAATGAAATCATCATGGGATATGTACAAATGTAGTATGAAGTACGTCCTAGGATATGAACTAATTTGGAATACATATGAGCATCAAATCAAAGAATGGAAGTTAAAATGTGGTTGCTGTGAATAATGGACAGAACAGTAACATGATCTTGCAAAAATGGAAAATAGGGGTTAGGAATGCTTTCAATGCATGATTATTTATGGAGATGTTCCTTATTGTGTCTAGAATACAACCAAAAAAGCCAATCTTTAATAACTATCACAGATTGAGAGAAATCATATAAACAACAGAGGTCACTCAGAAACAGAGTCCGTACTGTCGACTGAAATGTTGAAAAATCTTAGAAAATGAAACGAATGATCTAGGGGCCCATTTTATACCGAAAGTTCCCTAAGACATTGAAGTTTAAGGGAAAAATAAGTTGGGACCACCCCTTTTGGAAAATATTTCTGAAAAAAGAAGTTGGAAGTTAGCCAAGCTGCTGTGACAGCAGAGGCAGAATGTTTGGAAGGAATGTTTGGGTCCAAATGGACCATTTTCAAGTACTTCCAAGTCAAACCAAAAATCAAGGATGTTCTTCAATGAGTTAGGAAGACTTTCCAAGTGGCCTTGCATCTATATGTTGAGTATTGACTTCTAGAGAAATATTTGAACTCAGCTCACTCACTGTTTTAACTCACTGTTTTGAAGATTTTTGAGAAAATAAGATTTTCTTTCTTGAAATCAAAATGAGAGGGATTGAGGGGGGTTTTGAAATAGAGGTTTTGAAAGTGCATTTTTAATACTCAATAAAGATTATAACCACTCAAAATGTCAACATTCAACTCATCATCAAGATCCTCCAAGATTGTTGGAGAAACTTATTTTTATTTGAGCATAACTTCAATACACTTCAAGGATACCTTGGAGGTATTGAAGTTATGATCATCATCTATCAAACATGTTTTTGAGGTCAAGAGCTACTATCCATAAGGATTCACTCACCCCAAACTTCATGTCATCACTTAGATGATGATGAACTAGTAAGTAAATAAAGAAAAATAAAAAAGAAATGAGATAAGAAGAGATAAACAATAAATAAACAAGCAAGTAGACGATCAATAGATGATATTCATGAAGCATAAGACTTGTAGATTGGTGTTTCACTCATATGTAATGACACTGGACATGGAAGAAGCTTCCACTCTCTTGAATGCTCACTAAAATGGTGGTTGGGAGTATTGAATGTTGAAATAAATGGGAGTAATGTAGTAAAAACAAAGTTTAGAACTCACTTTTGTTTTGAAAATTCAAGAAGAAAGCTTCTTTTCTCTCTATTCTAACCTTATCTCTACAACTTTCTCTCCCAAACTTTCTCTAAACTTCTATTTAACTCCCCCAAAATGAAGAGTAATGGGGTGTTTATATAGGCCAACTTGGGGTGGTTTTGGGATTTAGAAAGTATTCCCATTGGCTCCAAATATCTGAAATCATAAAACTATGTCGTTTCGACTTTTAATTAATCAAAATGGGACCACAAAACTATTTACAAAAATATACTGCTCTGGAGGGGAGTGCCGCGGCGGCACTGGGCCAGTGCCGCGCCGGCAGAGGGCTAGTGCCGCGGCGGCACTACTCCTCCCCCATCCAGATAATGCTGTTTAGGCCCCCTGAAGTTCCGATATCGCGAAAAGGCCCTATTTCGTCCGAAATTCACAGAAAATGCGTACGAACTCCAAATTGAGGTTGTGATATACTGTTGGAAAGGTAATGGAGTCTACTTTACATAAAAAATAGTTCGGTGATATGTCACTTTGAAAAGTTTTGTGGTATTTGCGATAAAAGCCGATTTGATCGTCTTTTTCGCCTTTGGAAGTTCATAATAAATTCGTTTTAAATCCAGAAATTATGTGCGATATACCGTTGGAAAGCTATTAACCTCTAGTATCCATGAAAAATATTTGAAAATTGTTTCGGCGCCCTGGTTCCAAAGTCAAATTTTGGTCAAACTGGTCAAACCTGGGATTCCCGGGAAGTTCTGGAAACCTCCGGGGGTTCCCGGGAGCTGATGTTTTCGCTCGATTTTCTTTTGGAACTTGTTTTAACACTTTTTTCATGATTTAAAATGATTCTGGTGAATTCGGACAATTTCGGTCAAACTTGGTCAAACCTGGTCAACCCTTGGTCAAACCTGGTCAACCCTTGGTCAAACCTAGTCAAACCTTGGTCAAACCGGTCAACGAGGACTTTCCGGGAGCTTCCGGGACTTCTGGGGGTCTCTGGGAGCTGACGATTTCACCCGATTTCTCTCACAAACTCACTTTATTTCTTTTCTTACGACATAGCATGTTTTCAGAACTTTGGGACCAAATCTGGGAGTTTTTGGGCATTTTGGTCATTTTGAGCATTCTGAGAGATAGAACTGACTTCTGAGAATCCTTTTGAGTCTTTTTTACGATCATTGTGAATCACCAAGCTATGGGTATCCTAAATCTGATAGCCGACAAAATAGGGTGTCTACAGTTTGCCCCTCTTTGGCATGATCTTGTGAGGCAACGCATGTCGCAAGCGAGTGCCAAAGGTCTGAAGAGACAGTACTTTTTGGAGGCTATAGATTTAGGATAAAAAGCGTTGCAAAAGATGCAATGATGTTGAGGCTAGTGCTGGTCGCGCTCTACGTGAGCTGCCTACGTATCCCAAGGGGAATCAGACCAGGACGTAGTTCGGGGCGCAAAGGAATGAATCACATATGCTCAACCAGACATACGGATGCCATGCTATAAGAGAGATATGCAATGCATGGATGTGAATTGTGTCATGAGTCCTATCATGTCTAGTGTTATGACCCTAGTATGAGCAAGTGTTGTGGGGTGTGCCACTCCGAGTGGGCTAGTGTTGTGCTAGTGTTTGCAACTGTGATGTGGTGGATGACTCGGATAAGGACATCGAGGTTTAAAAGACTCCGGGTCTAGGGGCAAACTTCCAGAATTTTGGGAAGTGCGCTTCGTAAACAAACGTAATTGGGTGTAGGATCTCAGAGGACTATAATCGAAGACGTCTTTTGGCAAATAACCGACGGACACGGGAGCCCTGGAAATGAAGAGACGGACACAGAAGTCACGGGATGATCGTGAAATCCTGAGATGTCACATGATGAACATAGAAGCCCCATGGCGTAATGAGAGCGATGATGATTAATGAACCGACGATGTTTGCATCGAGATGATGAGTCGACAATGAACTACTGTGATTGAAATGACGGTGTACGAATCCGCTGAGGATTAATCTGAATCTGCTGGGGATGAAGCGACTCTTTCTGGGATCTCAACCGCTTCTCTTGATCAAATTTTGCGGGCCGGTCGGGGCCTCCGAGAGCTGGTATCTTTCTGCTTCTGTTCTCGGGGGATAATGCAGGGTTCTCGGGGAATCTCTTTCGGTGCTCAATCCAAGAGAGCCTGTCGGGGCCTCCGGGAGCTGGTATCTTTCTGCTTCTGTCCTCGGGGGATAATGCAGGGTTCTCGGGGAATCTCTTTCGGTGCTCAATCCAAGAGAGCCTGTCGGGGTCTCCGGGAGCTGGTATCTTTCTGATTCTGTCCTCGGGGGATAATGTAGGGTTCTCGGGGAATCTCTTTCCTTGATTATTCGGTGCATTAACTAAAAACCGGGATCCGTTACCAGAATTCCCGTGTTTGTTTGAAATTTGCGACGGTTGTCCTGAAACGGCCGATTCGGGTCTTCGGGAGCCGATTTCTCCCAGTTTTTGCCTGCTGGAGGTAGTTCTGACAACTTTCAGTCTGCTTGGGGTAAAACCTCATAAATCTTGACTGGAATGGGCCATCGGGGTTGATCGGGGCCAAAAATGAGCTGAAAAAGGCCAAAACGGGTCAAAACGGGGCAAAACAGAGCGAAGCGGGGCCCGCGGGGAGCAGTGCCGCGATGGCACTGGGCCACTGCCACGGCGGCACTGGGTGGCCGGACTTCAACTTTCTATATCTCGGGTTTTTGAGCTTTTGAAGCTCATTCTTGGCCATTTTGGGGTGTTTTTGGAGCCAAAATTCATCAAAACGCAGCTTGTGCGCGCTCAGGTGAGTAATCTTTCCCCGTAGTTGGATTTTTGATTGGTGTTTTGGTTAGCCCAAATTTTCAAGAAGAAAGTTTAACTGTGACTTCCATTTTTCTTGTAGATCCATGGCTTCGAGCTCAAGGAGACAGTCTAAGAAGGCCAAGGGACGGATGAAGGCCGAGATGAAAACCCCGGACTTGATTTTACGGGACCCCCAACACCATCTTTCGGCCGCAGCTCTAGCGAGCTTGGCATGTGAAACTTTCGACATTTTAAGACCGCTTTTATGTATTATGCTGGTTTTGTGAGCCGTAGTGTGCACCTAGAGATCGTTAGAAGTCCGATTTGTGCTTAAATGTTGATTTTGTGATTTCGGCTCTCGGGTTGTGAATAGTGATTTTGTGCATCTCTTCGTCATTTTTGTTGTGTGCTGGTGCCGGAAGTGGCATTGAAGGGCCATGGTAGCCTCGCCCATGCTTTCTTATGGTATACTCAACTCTCGCCTACAGTCAAGAGGATGGTTGACGATGCCGGGTTTGGAGGCTTCGTCCGTTTGGTTTCAAAAAGCAGCAATGATTTGGCTCACTTCTATGCACTGGCCGAGAGGTGGTGGGACACCACCAACACTTTTCACCTGCCGTTTGGTGAGATGACTATGACGCCCTTTGATTTCTCCATGATCACGGGCTTGAGGGTTGGCGGGAAGCGCCTGATTCTGGACTACTTTTATGAGATTGATCCGGAGGCTGTAGAGATGCTGATTGGGGCTGTTCCCCCTAACCTGGAGAGGCATTCGTTTCTTTGCGGCTGGCTTTACCGGGCCTATGGCAGAGGGAATCATAATTTGAACAATTCCCAGCTCCTGAGAGTGTATCTTTTATATGTCCTGGGTTGCTCAATCTTCGCGACGCGGAATGACCGGGTGAGCTTGAGGCTCCTTTCTTGCCTGGCGACCATTGATGAGATCCCCTCTTACAACTGGGGCGGTGCTGCCTTGGCCCATCTTTACAAGCATATGGGCGAGGTCTCTCGGGGCGATGTTAAATCAACCGGAGGATTTTGGCGAGCTTGGGAGGTATGTATTGCATCTTCTTTTTATTTTCCATCTTTTTGATTTCTATACTTGTTCTAATTTTTTCCTTTGTCTGTGCAGCTTTGAATACCTGAAGATGTTGGCTCCCTCCCCGGCAGACGAGTCAGGCGAAGACGAGGATGGCATGGCTCCTGTGCCTCTGTTCCCACGAGGCTTGAGATGGAGGAGGGATGTTGTTGGGGTAAAGAGCGGGGCCCACCGGATTATTGTGCTTAGAAACTTCTTAACTGAGCTGACGGCCTCTAGTGTTGATTGGACGCCTTGGGAGGGCGTCGCCTATGCCGCCCCAGAGGACATACAAGCGATCAAATCTCTTACCTCTTGCCGCCTTCTGATGGAGAGTACCGAGTGCAGGCAGTGGTTCCTTGGTCAGCGGGTGTCTCGACAGGTGATTGGTGGTTCCAGGTATCGCGTTCCTCATAATCCCCCTGTGATGGATGCTAGTGACCTCTCTGGTGATGCTCTGCTGGTGGCCTTAGCCGGTACCGATGTTTGGGATCATTTTCTCTCTGAGACTGGGTATGAGGCTTACCGTGGCCACTTTTTGATGCCTAACTTCCCACTCCCGGAGGTGAGTTTCTTTTTACATTTTTGTCTTTATTAGTTGCCTATGTCTTTTATTCATCTTTTCCTAACTTATTATGTACCTACAGCTTCGCGAGATGTATAGGAGATAGGCTCCTCAGGCTCCCGACCCTATCCCTCCTTGGGATTGGACCGTCAACGTCCTAGGCGCTGATGGCAGTCCCCAAGTGATGGAGGTGCCGCGAGTCACATGTGGATACCCTACTCAGCCAGCGGACGTCCTCAATGTTCCTTGGAGTTACGCCGAGGAGGGTCACGCCTTGGCGGCTAGCCTACGGTCCTTGGTCCTTACACGAGACCATCGGGTATGTTTCTAATTCTGTGCTTTTCTTAAGGTTATGAGCTTCTAACCCTAGATTTTACCCTTGACAGATGGATGGTATGCGGCAATTCGCCGCCAACCAGATGGCGTCTTTGGTAAGTCTCTGACTTGACTCTGTTTTTGTATTTTTTGTGGTTTCCCTACTGATTGCCTCCATTTTATTTGTGTGTGCAGTACCGAGGAGGCGGAGATGGCTCATCGAGGACTGGTCCAAGGTGCAGGGGCGGTAGGAGGAGGTCGTCGCCGACATACACTCCGGGCGGTCCGACGGAGGGCGAATAAGAGGAGGACCGAGGCCTCGCAAGCGGGAATTTTATTCTCTTTTTATGTTTTCGATTGGGTTGTACCAGTGACATGACTATTCGGACAGCGTAGGACGATGTGTAGAATAATTTGTGACTTTTGACAGAGTATTATGATGTTTCGCCTTTTAGGCCGGATAGCTTCCGGTTTGGGGGCGCAGTTGTGTGCTTGGTTTAGTTGATGACTGATATATGTGCACTGTGATTGTTGGATGTTACTGCGATGGGCAGTTTTGTGATGGTGAGTGCTTTTGCCTTGCAGGTGGGATAGTCCGTAAAACGGGGAGGTGCTGCCGAAATTTCAAATTTTCCTAGAGCCGCAACCGAAAATATGGCTTTGTATGATCCCGCTCAACTCACAGCTTGGCTAAGCATCATGGATGGTGTGGACCGGATCAATCTCTTTAGCTACGGCCTGACCGAGCTATTCTCTCTTTGCCAGATGACCCTGAACACTGAGTTTTTGCGCGCTGCCATTGCTCACAGGGACCCGGTGAACCATGTCTTCAATTTTAATGGCTTGGAGATATGCCCTTTGTTTGAGGAGTTTTGTGCCATCCTCGGCTATGATTCTGATTTGGACCTGATTCTCCCTTCTGTTGATACCCTCAGTCCTACGCGAGGCTTGGCTGAATATCTGAATTGCTCCGTCACTATTTCCCGCCGGCTGATTTAAGGTGAGGCCCTCAACATTGCTTCTATTATCGCCCGGTACGCCAGTCCTGGGAATCCCAGCGTGTATGATACTACCCGCGGGGCCGCTTTGATACTGTGCATGACTTCACACTTCCTATTCTCGAGTACTTCCGTTGACTTAGTGCATGTGTGTCTTGGTCTGAAGCTCAGCAGGAATCCCATGGCCATGGTTCTGGCTGAAACCTTGAACGGCTTGGATAATGCCTTTAATCAGGGGACTCCACTTCTTTCTGGGGCGCCTTTGGTGTTACAGGCCTGGTTATACGAGCGCCTTCAACTATGGATGTGCCGCATACCACCGGTTTATTTTCGTCGAGCCGTGCTTCATTCTCACTATACTTTTGCCGATTGGGTGGGCATGATGAGTGCCTTATCTGAAGCTGACATTTGCTGGATCGTGAGGCGTTGGGGCCTTTATGCTGTTACTACGAGCCTCCGGGGTCACCAGAGAGTATGGTTGATGGGTCTGAGAGAGACTTCTTTCTATCATCCTCGCCGTTTGGCCCGACAGTATGGACAGGTTCAGGAGGTTCCCCAGGGGTTTACTGAGAGGGTCTTTGCTTCCAGGGTCAGGGCTACCACTATTGTTGCTTTTATTGATGGTTGGACTGATCGAGTAAAGGCCTACTTTTAAAGACCTTTGAAAAAATAAAAGACACTAAGACAAGACTAGACCTGACTGATTCTGCTCATTCCTCCAAGTGTCTTTGAACATGTGATTGCTTTTTGAAAGACTTTAATTTCTTTGATTATTCCTGTTCATGTATTATCCAAAGTTTGTTTGTCGGTGAACCCTGGTTACTTTGGGAATCTCATTTTATGCATTTTAACTTTCCAAAATTATTTTGTAACCGAGATTTCAACTAGATGTTGCTTTTGGTACTTGTTTGGACATGCTAGGACGATTAGAGGTAAACGAGGCGGGTGGCCGAAGTTTGCCCCTAGTTTGGGATATATATGGTTGTGAGGCAAACGAGGTAGATGACCGACGTTTGCCCCTAGTTTAGAAGAGGTTTAGGCAAACGAGGCGAGTGACCGAAGTTTGCCCCTAGTGTGGAGGGCGATTTCTGGGTTATGGTAAGGACCGCGACTTTATTTCTCTCATATGCTCATAATTTTGCCTAGACACCAAGGAGGTGACCTAGCGAGCTATTTTTTCTCTTTTGTTATTGCTCACCTTGGATTTAGCTCTAATTTTTGCCTAGGTGTCCTTTCGGATTTTCAACCTAGCGAGCCATCCCCTTTTTTTTTTCTTTTGGAAAGTTTGCCTACGTACCCCCAAGCGGGGATCAAGTCCAACGTAGTTCGGGCCATGGTTGGAAAGAAGTGGGTTGATTTTTTGGTAAGTGGGGTGACCGAACCGTTGTGGTTGCCTACGTATCCCCGAGCGGGAATCAGGTCGAGCGTAGTTTAAGGCAAGGCTTGAAAGAAATGGTTATTTTTGTTGGTGGAGCGACCGAACCGATGTGGTTGCCTACGTATCCCCGAGTGGGAATCAGGTCGAGCGTAGTTCAAGGCAAGGCTTGAAAGAAATGGTTATTTTTGTTGGTGGAGCGACCGAACCGATGTGGTTGCCTACGTATCCCCGAGTGGGAATCAGGTCGAGCGTAGTTCAAGGCAAGGCTTGAAAGAAATGGTTATTTTATAGTCAAGCATAGTACTTTTTGAGGCGATCCATGTTGATTGGTTCTTTGAATTCGACACCATCGAGGTCCATGAGATAAGTTGCTCTCCGGAAAGAACAGTCTTGACGATGTAAGGGCCGACCCATTTAGGTTTAAACTTCCCACGGGGATCAAAAATCAGAGCTCGCAACTCCTTAAGGACAAGGTCACCCTTGACGATCTTCCTCGGACGAACCCTTTTGTTGAAAGCACGGGCTATCCTCTTTTGATAGATTCGAACATGGTCGACTGCCGCTAGGCGCTTTTCATCTATGAGGGCCAATTCTTCATATCTTTCCCTCAACCAATCTGATTCCGAAATTTCACATTCTGCCATCACGCGTAGGGACGGTAATTCTATCTCGACCGGAAGTACAGCTTCCATCCCATATACTAGTGAGTAAGGGGTTGCTCCTATGGACGTCCTTATCGAGGTTCTGTATCCCCAAAGTGCGAACGGTAGCTTTTTATGCCAGTCTTTGTAAGTATCGGCTGATTTCTGCAATATGGCCTTAACATTCATGTTTGTGACCTCGACCGCCCCATTAGTTTGCAGTCTGTATGGTGATGACTTGTGATAAGTGATTTTGTATTCCTCGAACAGATCCCTAACTTTTGCTTTGAAATGACTTCCGTTATCTAAAATAATCTCGTGGGGAACTCCATAACGGCAGATGAGATTTCTCTTGATGAATTTGGCCACTTCCTTGGCCCCTAACTTGGTGTAGGGTGCAGCTTCTACCCATTTTGTGAAGTAGTCTATGGCCACCAGAATGTACCAATTTCCATTTGAAGCTTTCGGAATGATTTCACCGATAATATCGATTCCCCAGGTGGAGAATGGCCAAGGTGAGGTCATGCTGTATAGAAGGGATGGTGGTACATGCATCATGTTTGCATGAATCTGGCACTTGTGACACTTTCTCATGTATTCGCAACAATCATTCTCCAATGTTGTCCAGTAGTACCCTTGTGTCACGATTTTCTTGGCCAGCATATGGCCGTTCATGTGCGGGCCGCATACCCCTTCGTGTATTTCTTCCATCATTCTTCTGGAGCTCTTCCCAAACAAGCAAGTCAGGTTGTGACCGTTGTATCCTTTCTTCAACAGTTTTCCACCGCAAGTGATGAATTACGCTGCGAATCTTTGAATGGCCCTTTTGTCTTTTTCGGTAGATTCTTGGGGGTACGTTCCATTTTCTATGAAGTTCCAGACATCCCGATACCACGGTGCTTCATTCTCTTCTGCTTCAATTACAGCGATCATGTTGAACGAAGGCTCGTACCTTTGCCCAATCACCAAAGGTATCATCCTGACTCCCACAGGAATTTTGATCATGGAGGCTAAGGTAGCCAACGAATCAGCTAGCTGGTTCTCTTCCCTAGGCAAGTAGAAGAACGTTATGCTCTCAAAGTGCTTCTTAAGTTCATCGAGATGGTCATGGTATGGCTTCAACCTCTCTTCCTTCACCTTCCATTCTCCTCTGGCTTGTGACACAATGAGATTCGAATCTCTGAAGACATCTAGCTTTTGAATTCTCAATTCTATGGCCGCTTCCATCCCCAGAATGCACGCTTCATATTCAGCAGTGTTATTGGTGGAGTTATAATTGAGCTTGACTGCCAGCGGGGTGTGGTCCCCGTTTGGTGATACTAGGATTATTCCTACCCCGTAGCCGTTCATGTTGGCTGCCCCATCAAAGTACAACTTCCATTGTTCTTCCTTGATTTCCATGATATTTTCGTCCGGGAATGGGAAGTCTCCACTTTCTTCGGAGTCAATGGCGTGTTCCGCAAGATGCTCGGCCACGGTTCTCCCTTTTACCGATTTGCTTGTAACATACTTGATATCGAATTCAGATAGTAGGAGTAACCAACGGGATATACGACCGGTCAGGGCAGGTTTTTCGAGGAGGTATTTTAGAGGATCCATGCGGGATATGAGCACAACCGGGAAGGCTAGCATGTAGTGCCTCAGTCGGCGGGTGCACCAAACCAAGGCCCAACACGTTTTTTCGAGGGCAGAGTAGTTGAGCTCATACCCAGTCATCCTCTTGCTGAGGTAGTATATGGCTTTTTTGGAGTGGCTTTCTTCTCCTTCTTGGGCTAGCATGCAGCCCATGGCATTTTCGGAGACAGATAGGTATAGGAATAAGGGCTTATGAGGCGTTGGTGGTGAAAGGACAGGCGGATTTTGAAGGTAGGCTTTTATTTTGTCGAAAGCGGCTTGGCATTGGTCATCCCATTGGAACTTCTCCCCTTTTCTCAACAATCGGAACAGAGGATCGCATGTAGTTGTGAGCTTGGAAATGAAGCGGCTGATGAATTGGATTCTTCCGAGGAACCCCCTTACCTCTTTTTCATTTCGTGGTGGTGTCATTTCTAGGATTGCCTTGATCTTGGAAGGATCCACCTCTATCCCCCTTTGTGTGATGAGGAAGCCCAAGAGTTTACCGGAGGTCACGCCGAAAGTGCATTTCTTTGGATTCAACCTCATCTTGTACTTACGCAACCTTTCAAAAAACTTTCCCAGTGCCACTAGGTGCCCTTCTCTATCCTTGGACTTCACAATCATGTCGTCTACGTACACCTCTACTTCCTTGTGAATCAGGTCATGCAGCAGAGTGGTGGCAGCTCTCTGGTAGGTTGCCCCAACATTCTTGAGCCCGAAAGGCATCACTCTATAACAGTAGGTCCCCCAGGGGTGGTGAATGTCGTCTTTTCCCGATCTTCTGGCGCCATAAGAATCTGATTATACCCTGAGAAACCATCCATGAATGATAGTAGCTCATGTCCTGCGGTGTTATCTACCCAAACGTCAATGTGGGGAAGCGGGAAGTCATCCTTGGGAGTGGCCTTGTTTAGATCACGGAAGTCGACGCACACACGAACTTTTCCATCCTTTTTCGGGACTGGCACGATATTGGCAACCCATTCCGGATATTCGGTGACAATGATGAATCCTGCCTTGAATTGCTTCTCTACTTCTTCCTTAACCTTGAGTGCCCACTCCGGCCTCATGCGCCTCAGTTTCTGCTTGACAGGTTTAGAATTAGGGAGGAGCTGAATATGATGTTGGACAATGTCGGGATCGACCCCAGGCATGTCCTCGTAAGACCAAGCAAAAACATCTTTGAATTCTTTTAGCAAGAGGGTTAATTTTTCTTTTTCTTCTTTATTAAGAGCTGAGCCAATTTGCACAATTTGGGGATTATCTGTTTCACCTAGGTTAACCGATAAAGTATCTTCGATTATTTCATAAGCAGGTGGTTTTTCAATTAGTTGCTTAAGTTCAATTGGGAGATCCTCGGAGGGATCTGTGCATTCACAAGTATTAGACACAGAGGAGTAAGCAGAATCGTCTTTCATTTCATTCATGACAGGTGAAGTGACTACATTGGACAGTGATGGGCTTACAGCAGCCGACTCTAGTACAGACTCAATAATCGGTAGTACAGACTCCGGGGGAATAGGGGATAGGGAGACACAGACAGATGACTCTACAGCCTGGTTGCTCAGACCCTCCTCAGTTGGCTTGATCTGATCATCTTGGCTCTTGGCCCTCTTTTCTTCCTTCTTCTCAACGGATTCCTCCCACATCTTCTCGATGGATTCGGTGTCCAGGTATTTCAACCAGTCTTCCTCTGGGGTTTTCTCAATTTCTTCAAGATAGAACGGGTCTTGATATGGAGGCCTCTCGCAGTCAGTGAAGATTTCAAGTCCAGGGTGCCTTTTCCCAGTGGTTTGATGGATCCAGGGTTCAGGAAACCCAAAGTAAGGGAAGTCATCCCCTTCTTTGATGAATTGTCCATCCAAGGTCTTGCGGTATGGTGGGAGACCCCTTACCCTTTTCTTCCACGGCCTCTGTAGCTCAATGTCTTCTTCAGTGGGCTTATATCCTAGCCCAAAAGTACCTTGCTGTCCTTTGACCTGAGGGAACTCTCGAATCCCTTGCTGGCGTCGACCCAATCCCATTCCAGGGAAGTAGTTCATTTTGCGGACGATGTTGACAACCGCAGAGTGGATCTCAGGGAACCTGTCTTCATCATTGATCATGTGGACTTCTTCCATGAAGAATCCTCCAATTTCTCCTTCTTCTAACTCAGGTACTTGGATTTCAAAGACGGGAGCGTAGTTCGGGAAAACTTCATTACCCCAACTATTACCGAGGATGATTTTCACTTCCTTCTCGTGGATGTACTTGATCATTTGATGCACAGTGGACGATATGGCTTTGTTGACATGCAACCAGGGCCTTCCGATCAGCAAGTTGAAAGAGGTAGGTATGTCCATGACCTGAGAAATTTCGGTGCTCACCAAGGATCCTACCCGGATTTGGAGAGAAACGGTTCCCATCACATTTCTCCTGGTGTTGTCATAGGCCCTCACGGATTGCACAGATGGCGTGATGTCAAGGACATTGACCCCCAAGGCGATGGCAGTCCTCAGGGCACAGACATTTAAGGCCGAGCCTGTGTCGACTAGACAAAACGGCACCTGTTGTCCCTTACATCCCACGGTGATATATAATGCCTTGTTATGTGCGGATCCCTCTGGTGGCAGGTCCTCATCGGAAAATGTAATGATTGGGTCGGGGGTAAGCGCACCCAAGAAAGCTACCATGTCCTCCGGCGCGGCGTCGATGGGGACTTTAATTCCAGCCAAGGCATTCAACACGGCTTGCCTGTGCTTATAGGATGTTACCATGATGTCCCACATTGAGAGATGTGCTTGGGTTTTCTTTAGCTGCTTGATCAGCTCATTATCTTCTTCGATGACCTCATCCATCTTACCCTTTCCCTTATCTTTAACTGGACCTTTCTCGATGGCTTCAGTAGTAGGCTGCAGAGGCTGGTAGTGACGTCCTGACCTGGTCAGGTGATCAATTTCAGCAGGAGTAGGCCCTTCTACAGTCCCATCCTTTTTGAACCAATCACAATCCGTTCCCACATATGGTTTCTCCGGCTCATCCCAGATAGAAGCGTCACTTTCATCATTGGGATCATACCATTTGAGGTCTACCACCCCCAAATCGTGCTCTTCCAAAAAAGAACAAGTCTTGCTCATCGTCTAGTTGTTGCTGCCACTCATCATTCTCCCCTTCAATCAGATGAATTCCCACAGAATCCGGGATGTCAATGCAAGGCAAGGGTTGTCCTAGGGGGGTGATATAAGTAGCAGAGTTGAAGGGTACGGGGCTGGACTCAATGAGGTTGACATTTTGGTGGTTTGGTAGAGGATTTTGGGTGATATGGGGCTGCTTTGGTGGCGGCTCGATGATGTTCCGATCAATAAGGTCTTGAATGTCATGGCGAAGGCGCACGCAATCATCAATGTTGTGGCCTGGGGCTTGGTGTTAGGTACACCGCTTGGACATATCGCAGTTTGGCGGGAGGGGGGTGTTTCGGGGTTGGAGTAGTTGGAGATGGCCCTTTTTGAGGAGGCGGTCTAAAGGTGAGGAGAGAGAGATTTCTAGCTTGGCAAAATTGCGAGGGGGCTTTTTCTGGAAGGGGCGATTGGAGGGGTTTGCCTGGCTGGAGGGTTGGTATGGTCTAAGAGGGTATGTCATGGGTTGGCTGCTAAGGGCATTAACATCCGGGGGATTCTGGGAGTAGTTAGGTCTTCTAGACTGACTCGCGGGCTCTTCCCTTTTTATCTTTACTTCTCTAATAGTGTCTTCAATCCGGGTTCCGACTTCAAACAACTCCTCAAAGGTGGAGATGGACTGGTAGAATAATTTCTCATGGTAGAGGGGCTGCAGATTCCAGATGAGCATCCTTACCTGTTCTTTTTCGATTGGGCGGTGGGTCATTTGGGCTACCTTGTTCCTCCATCTGCTCAGAAATGCAGCGAAGGATTCATTGTTGTTTTGTCGGGTTGTTTCCAAATCCCTGATGGTGACATCCAGCTCTTGATTGTAGGAGTAATGATCGACGAAGACTCGAACGATGTCCTCCCAGGCCCGGGTTTTGGAGGCTTCCAAGGTTAGGAACCACGATAGTGCAGACTTTGCAAGGGTTTGCGGGAACAACATCGCAATGTGTTCGTGGGTACAACCCATGGATTGGAAGATACTCATACATAGCTTCACATGACTTTTCGAATTCCCAGTTCCGTCAAAACGGTCGATAGCAGGCATCTTGAAATTCTCAGGTGGGGGTAGTTCAAATTCCGGCGATGGAAACCCGGGCGGAGGTTGCGGCCGCCGCTGCTTCAGTTCTTCCATGAACTTCAGAACCTGGGCTAGGCTGTCGGACTGCTGGCTTATGGTCGCTCCCAATTCAGTAACCTTGTTTTTCAACTCTTCCCTATTCATGCTGAAGCAAGCTGTCGGACTGATTCTGATTAACCGATTATCTGAACTCCTGACCCACGAAAAGGACCCTGACTGCTGACCTTGGGAATCTATACTGACCTGACAGATTTTGAGAGGACTAGATTAGATCTTTGACAGTGGTGACTTTAGGCAGACAAAGATAGTGATGTGGACCGACTCGAAACAGTGCGTGCAGATTGATGGGGAATGGTGCATCAAATGGGACAAGCATGCAGATGTAAGCCCTAATCTATATGATGCTTCTATTTCTAACAGATAGCAGCTAAACAAATAAGGTCCTAGCCATACAGAGTGTGCTAACCTTACTTTCCAGTATGATCACCAAGAGATAACATGGATTTCCGAGATACTTCGAGAATTTTGGACAGAGTTTCTGGGAGAAACTGGTTAATGTGGTTATATTGGGTAAATCTGGACAGAGTTTCTGGGAGAAACTAGTTAATGTGGTTATATTGGGTAAATCTGGACAGAGTTTCTGGGAGAAACTGGTTAATGTGGTTATATCTGGGATATCTGGACAGAGTTTCTGGGAGAAACTGGTTAACGTGGTTATATCTGGGATATCTGGACAGAGTTTCTGGGAGAAACTGGTTAATGTGGTTATATCTGGGATATCTGGACAGAGTTTCCGGGAGAAACTGGTTAATGTGGTTATATCTGGGATATCTGGACAGAGTTTCTAAGAGAAACGGGTTAATGTGGTGATAGTGATCATACCGTCTAGCAGGTTTTCATACTCCTATGTCTTAGGACCAATAAACAAGGTTTGCGGTGTATATCTTTGTGAGCATGGGGCAGACATCCTTGTCATGGTACCTAGGCAGGTCAACTCAATGTAATCACATGTGAGTGATTGCCTTTGGAATCATAATAAAGAGGTTCTGTTCTATGCCACATAAACGTCTACACTGCTCAGGTAATCCCATCAGGGCATACAGCAGTTATTTCACATTGTCCTATCTGAAAAGATAAATGAACAGTCCTATGAAAGGTTCTACTGGAATCTATATGCAAAGGCTGGGTTTAGTGTAAGAGGGTCCGTTGACGAGAGTTCCAATATACCGTCAGGGAGACAGTACGGAGGTTTTTACTCTTTTTGATATACCTTGGAAGGTACAGTATCAACGGTGACTTGTGCCCTGGCACAGCAAGACCTGAACAATGTCAGCGCCGCGTTTCAGACACAGTCGGAGGGAGGGAATGCAAGAGTGCAATGCGGTGAACCAAACACAGTAAAAAGATGATTTTAAGGATGCTTCTTATGAGTCAAACCTCTGTATTATTTTGCTTTAAAATAAAAATCCCCAGCAGAGTCACCAGATTGTGGACACCGGGCTTCCACCGCTTCGTTATGTTTTGAAATTCGTTTGATTTTGAATCAAGGAAAGAGAAAAGGTCTATTGAAAACAGATACAGAGTCGCCATTTGTTCTTTAGGGAACCAAGAAACCCAAATTTGACTCACCCAAATGGACAAAGGGCACCGGTCCTTCATAACCAAAGAACTTGGCTCGGGGTTTTGGTACGAGAGAGGAAGGAGCCTTTGTCGCGACTAAAACACCCTCAACTCGCCCCGTCTCTCGACGGGCCTCAATTAGCATCCAAATAATCATCTTATACTATGTATGGTTCGGCAATTAATACTATGATAGTATATTACATTACATAAGAAACTTGAAAATGGAAGATCTAAAGATAAAATATCATTCATAAGATCTAAGTCAAATATCATACAATATAAAGTGAAATATCACACAAATAAACCTAGGAAAAAATCGTCTATTTATATATCAAATAATCAAGACTTCCTAATCTAGAGGGGGACATGAATTGTTCTTGAAACAAATAAACAAAGAAATCAAAATATGCTTAGCAAGCTAGTATGATGCATGTTAATCTTTGAGAAAAGAAGATCCCTCAATCCCCGGGACGGATGAGAAAGGATGATTAGATCAAGGGGAAGCATGAACGTGTGATCGTGATCATTCCTTATAATCTTCTTAGATTAAGAGTTACAAAAACCCCAAATCTTGCATGAATGCAATGTATGTATCTAAAATGTGCAAAGGTTGTAGTGTGTTTTGGGTACATGGATTTCTAGAATGACTTAGAAGTCTAAAATGTGTATGAATGAATGAATGAAATCATCATGGGATATGTACAAATGTAGTATGAAGTACGTCCTAGGATATGAACTAATTTGGAATACATATGAGCATCAAATCAAAGAATGGAAGTTAAAATGTGGTTGCTGTGAATAGTGGACAGAACAGTAACATGATCTTGCAAAAATGGAAAAGAGGGGTTAGGAATGCTTTCAATGCATGATGTTTTATGGAGATGTTCCTTATTGTGTCTAGAATACAACCCAAAAAGCCAATCTTTAATAGCTATCACAAATTGAGAGAAGTTATATAAACAACAGAGGTCACTCAGAAACAGAGTCCGTACTGTCGACTGAAATGTTGAAAAAAATCTTAAAAAATAAAAACGAATGATCTAGGGGCCTATTTTATACAAAACGTTCGCTAAGACATTGAAGTGTAAGGGAAAAATAAGTTGGGACCACCCCTTTTGGAAAATATTTCTGAAAAAAGAAGTTGGAAGTTAGCCAAGCTGCTGTGACAGCAGAGGCAGAATGTTTGGAAGGAATGTTTGGGTCCAAATGGACCATTTTCAAGTACTTCCAAGTCAAACCAAAAATCATGGGTGTTCTTCAATGAGTTAGGAAGACTTTCCAAGTGACCTTGCATCTATATGTTGAGTATTGACTTCTAGAGAAATATTTGAACTCAGCTCACTCACTGTTTTAACTCACTGTTTTGAAGATTTTTGGGAAAATAAGATTTTCTTTCTTGAAATCAAAATGAGAGGGATTGAGGGGGGTTTTGAAATAGAGGTTTTGAAAGTGCATTTTTAATACTCAATAAAGATTATAACCACTCAAAATGTCAACATTCAACTCATCATCAAGAACCTCCAAGATTGTTGGAGAAACTTATTTTTATTTGAGCATAACTTCAATACACTTCAAGGATACCTTGGAGGTATTGAAGTTATGATCATCATCTATCAAACATGTTTTTGAGGTCAAGAGCTACTATCCATAAGGATTCACTCACCCCAAACTTCATGTCATCACTTAGATGATGATGAACTAGTAAGTAAATAAAGAAAAATCAAAAAGAAATGAGATAAGAAGAGATAAATAATAAATAAACAAGCAAGTAGATGATGATCAATAGATGATATTCATGAAGCATGAGACTTGTAGATTGGTGTTTCACTCATATGTAATGACACTAGACATGGAAGAAGCTTCCACTCTCTTGAATGCTCACTAAAATGGTGGTTGGGAGTATTGAATGTTGAAATAAATGAGAGTAATGTAGTAAAAACAAAGTTTAGAAGTCACTTTTGTTTTGAAAATCCAAGAAGAAAGCTTCTTTTCTCTCTATTCTAACCTTATCTCTACAACTTTCTCTCCCAAACTTTCTCTAAACTTCTATTTGACTCCCCCAAAATGAAGAGTAATGGGGTGTTTATATAGGCCAACTTGGGGTGGTTTTGGGATTTAGAAAGTATTCCCATTGGCTCCAAATATCTGAAATCATAAAACTATGTCGTTTTGGCTTTTAATTAATCAAAATGGGACCACAAAACTATTTACAAAAATATACTGCTCTGGAGGGGAGTGCCGCGGCGGCACTGGACCAGTGCCGCGGCGGCACTGCTCCTCCCCCGTCCAGATAATGCTGTCCTGAAGTTCCGGTATTCGCGAAAAGGCCCTATTTCATCCGAAATTCACAGAAAATGCGTACGAACTCCAAATTGAGGTTGTGATATACCGTTGGAAAGGTAATGGAGTCTACTTTACATAAAAAATAGTTCGGTGATATGTCACTTTGAAAAGTTTTGTGGTATTTGCGATAAAAGCCGATTTGATCGTCTTTTTCGCCTTTGGAAGTTCATAATAAATTCGTTTTAAATCCAGAAATTATGTGCGATATACCGTTGGAAAGCTATTGACCTCTAGTAT
The DNA here is from genome assembly GCA_033977485.1 of Hydrangea macrophylla. Taxonomy (NCBI): domain Eukaryota; kingdom Viridiplantae; phylum Streptophyta; class Magnoliopsida; order Cornales; family Hydrangeaceae; genus Hydrangea; species Hydrangea macrophylla. The sequence goes on from CM066992.1 coordinate 15,408,995, forward strand.
CCATGAAAAATATTTAAAAATTGTTTCGGCGTCCTGGTTCCAAAGTCAAATTTTGGTCAAACTGGTCAAACCCGGGATTCTCGGGAAGTTCTGGAAACCTCCGGGAGTTCCCGGGACCTGATGTTTTCGCTCGATTTTCTTTTGGAACTTGTTTTAACACTTTTTTCATGATTTAAAATGATTTTGGTGAATTCGGACAATTTCGGTCAAACTTGGTCAAACCTAGTCAAACCTTGGTCAAACCGGTCAACGAGGACTTTCCGGGAGCTTCCGGGACTTCTGGGGGTCTCTGGGAGCTGACGATTTCACCCGATTTCTCTCAAAAACTCACTTTATTGCTTTTCTTATGACATAGCATGTTTTCAGAACTTTGGGACCAAATCTGGGAGTTTTTGGGCATTTTGGTCATTTTGAGCATTCTGGGAGATAGAATTGACTTCCGAGAATCCTTTTGAGTCTTTTTTACGATCATTGTGAATCACCAAGCTATGGGTCTCCTAAATCTGATAGCCGACAAAATGGGGTGTCTACAGGTACTCGCCAAGCAAGGAAGAGTTAAAGAAGAAGAAGAAAGCAACCGATGCACCGATGGAACCATACTTAAAAACTCTTAATGGGTATTTCGTCAAGCAAGGGGAAGAATTTCCGTTTTGCGGTTTTCCAGAGCCGTGGTTGGATAGAGCGGAGAAGCGTATGAAGCCGGGATTCGAGATATTCTTTGCACATGACTTCTCTGATTATGAAGACCCTTATCTTCAACAGCCTGCAAAATCTGCCATTCTTCAGGACTGGGTGTGTACTCTGGATGGCTCGGTAATGAAGAAACTGCTAGGAGAAGGGTGCGAAGGGACCGAAAAGGGGAGCTCTGCAGAGATTAAGGATGAAGATGGGAAAAGCCGGAATAAAGAAGAAAGCAAGGGGAATAAAGAAAAGGGGAAGCCAGCGTATGAAGGGAAACCAGAGGAAGTGAAAATAGAAGAGATCACCCAGGAAGAGGAACAGGAAGATCATTTCATCGCCGATATGGGAGGGGAAAGCAAGAAAGAGTGGGTCTTTGAGTCTAGTAATAAGTATCCCCCTCACCCAGAGTCTGTAATGGCCCAAATGAGGCGTCTTTCCATTTCTATGTCTGTTGTAATTGTTCCGAAAAAAGTTAATGAGAATGTGACTAATTCTGCTTACTTGACTGTGCATAATAATAACTGTGATGCATGTGATGAATATAATGACATACCTCATGAATTACAAAAATTGATTGAAAAAGAAAATGAACCTGCATGCAAAATCATGGAAGGCACTCTAACCATTAATCTGGGAAATGAAGATAATCCACAAAATGTTTCTATTGGCTCCACACTTAATAATGAGGAAAGCAAAGAATTGATCAATCTATTAAAAGAATTCAAAGATGTCTTTGCATGGTCTTATGATGATATGCCAGGAATTGATCCAGAAATTGTCCAACACCATATTCCCCTTTTCCCAAATTCAAAACCCGTGAAACAAAAATTGAGGCGAATGAGGCCTGAATGGGCGCTTAAAGTAAAAGAGGAGGTTGAAAAGCAACTGAGGGCTGGATTCTTGATTGTCACCGAGTATCCTGAATGGGTTGCCAATATTGTACCGGTTCCTAAAAAGGATGGTCTTGTTAGGGTGTGTGTAGATTTCTGAGATTTGAACAAAGCTAGCCCTAAAGACGATTTCCCTTTTACCCCACATTGACGTATTAGTAGATAATACCGCAGGGCATGAACTTTTGTCTTTCATGGATGGGTTTTTAGGGTATAACCAGATCTTGATGGCGCCAAAGGATAGAGAGAAAACAACCTTTATCACACCTTGGGGGACTTACTGCTATAGAGTTATGCCATTTGGACTTAAGAATGTGGGTGCGACCTACCAAAGAGCTGCTACTACGTTGCTGCATGATATGATTCATAAAGAAGTAGAAGTATATGTGGATGACATGATAGTAAAGTCTAAGGATAGAGGAGGGCATTTGGAGGCATTGAGAAAATTTTTCGAAAGACTGAGAAAGTTCAGAATGAGGCTAAATCCGCAAAAATGCACCTTCGGGGTCACCACTGGGAAATTGCTAGGATTTCTAATCACACAGAGAGGAATTGAGGTAGATCCCACCAAAATCCAAGCCATAACCGAAATGCCTTCACCAAAGAATGAAAAGGAGTTGAGAGGATTCCTAAGAAGAATACAGTTCATCTGCCGCTTCATATCCAAACTCACCATGACCTGTGACCCGTTGTTCAAATTATTGAGAAAAGGGGAAAAGTTCGAATGGGATGACCAGTGCCAAAAAGCCTTTGAAAAGATCAAAACCTACCTTCAAAACCCACCCGTCCTATCACCTCCTAGGCCTGGGAAACCTTTATTGCTATATCTATCCGTAACCGAGAACTCAATGGGGTGCATGCTGGCCCAAGAAGAGGAAGAGGGGCGTGTGGAAAAAGCCATATACTACCTGAGTAAGAGGGTGACCGGATATGAGCTGAACTATTCACCTTTGGAGAAAGCTTGTTGGGCCTTGGTATGGTGTACCCGTCGCCTTAGGCATTACATGTTAGCCTTCCCTGTCACCCTAATATCCCGAATGGACCCACTCAAATATCTCTTTGAAAAGCCCGCCCTAACCAGTAGAATATCCGGATGGACCATGATGTTAGCCGAATTCGATATCAGATATGTCACTTCCAAATCTGTCAAAGGGAGAGCTGTCGCCGAGTACTTAGCCGACCTTGCCATAGAATCCGAAGAAAGAGGAGAATATAGGTTTCCAGATGAGGAAGTAATGAAAGTAAAAGAGAATCTGTGGAAAATGTACTTTGATGGAGCAGCCAATCAGATAGGGTACGGGGTCGGGATCATCCTCATATCACCTAGCGGAGCCCCCACTCCGTTGGCCGTTAAGCTTAAGTATAATGCAACCAATAACACGGCAGAATACGAAGCTTATATAATTGGGATGGAAGCAGCCTTGGCTTTGAGAGTGGAAAAGATCGATGTGTTCGGGGACTCTAATCTGATAATATCACAAGTGAGGGGTGACTGGAGAATAAAGCATGAGAAATTGAAACCTTACCATGAATACCTAGAGAGCCTGAAAGTGCAATTCACAAACATTTCGTTTTACTACCTTCCCCGTGAGGAGAACCAATTGGCAGATTCCCTAACAACCTTAGCCTCAATGATCCAAATTCCTGTGGGAGTCTCCATGATTCCTTTGTCCATAGAAGAGAGAACCCGACCTTCGTATGAAACAATCACCGTCATTGAAGAAGAGGAAGAGGTTGAGATACCATGGTATATAGATGTTTGGAACTTTATTGAGAAAGGAGAATATCCCGGAGGAGCTTCAGAGAAGGATAAGAAAGCAATTCGTAGATTTTCAGCTCAATTTGTAATCTATGCGGGAAAGTTGTGGAAGAAGTCTTACACTGGTTATAATTTAGAATGTCGATATGGAAGGAAAGCAAGGAAAATGATGGAAGAAATACATGAAGGAGTCTGTGGGCCCCATATGAACGGACACATGTTGGCCAAAAAGATAATTCGGCAAGGATACTATTGGACGACTTTAGATAAAGATTGCTGTGAGTATGTTAGGAGATGCCATAAATGTCAGGTTCATGCGAATTTAATGCATACCCCACCTTCCCAGCTCTATAACATGACCACCCCTTGGCCGTTCTCTGTGTGGGGTATTGATATCATCGGGGAAGTAGTTCCAAAAGCTTCAAATGGACACCGGTACATAATTGTGGCAATAGACTATTTTACCAAATGGGTAGAAGCGGCGTCATATGCAACTCTGAAGGCGAAAGATGTGGTGAATTTTATCCAGAAGAACATAATCTGCAGATACGGGGTGCCAAGTGAGCTTATTTCTGACCGTGGGAGTCATTTTCAGGGAGAGGTCATTCCGTTCTTAGAGAAGTATAGGATTACCCACCACCAGTCCTCACCATACAGACCACAAACAAATGGAGCAGTAGAGGCCGCTAACAAAAATGTAAAGGCAATCCTGAGGAAAATGACGGATACATATAGGGATTAGCATGAAAAACTACCTTTCGCTTTGTGGGGATATCGAACTTCCGTGAGAACTTCAACCGGAGCTACGCCATATTCCTTGGTCTACGGGATGGAGGCTGTTTTGCCAGTAGAAATCAAAATACCATCTTTGAGAGTTTTGGCAGAGTGCGAAGTAACCGAACTGGAATGGTTGCGGGGGAGATATGAGGAATTAATGTTATTTGATGAAAAGAGGTTGGCTGCTATAAACCATACTCGGGGATATCAGAAAAGGATAGCCCGTGCTTTCAACAAAAAGGTTCGCCCAAGGAAGCTTGCTGAGGGCGACCTGGTCCTCAAAGAACTTAAAGCGCCCGTTTATGACCCACGAGGGAAATTCAAACCTAACTGGGTCGGACCATACATTATCAAGACACTTCCCTCCGGAGGAGCTGCTTATCTCATGGACCTGGATGGGGTTGAGTTTAAACAACCAATCAACCTCGATCGCCTCAAAAAGTATTTTGCTTGAAACCTTGTCTTTCAAAACCTCCAGAGTCGATGAACTACGCTTGACCTGATTGCCGATAGGGGATACGTAGGCAACCTGCTCGGTTCGGTCACAAAATAACGAAAAAATGTGTGTGTTCTTCCTGGCCTTAGCTGAACTACTGCGGACCTGATACCCATTCGGGGATAAGTAGGCGGGCTCACAAGGCCCTCAGTCCAAATAAAGCCCAAACAAAGTTAAATGTCCCGAGTTTATCTATACCAAACTAGGGGCAAACTTGCGTTTGCCCAAGAACCACGTCTAAGTCCCGAAACCAGGGGCAAACTTCGTTTGCTAGAACCGACGAACCCAGGAAAAGCCTAAACCCATTTCTGGATCTACTGGCTATCAAGATATGCATCATGTGGAAACAAGCAAGAATTCATTATATAGAGAGATTAAAACTAAGCAAAACTCATGAAAGAGCAATAAAAGCTGAAAGAGACATTGAGAGGAAAACTGTTCATAACCCAAAGAAATTAAAGAAGTGCTAACTTTGATTCAACATGATTAGGGCATTTTCGGAATACAAAAAAACAAAAAAGAGAGAGAGCGTTTCAAAAAAAAAAAAAAAAAAGGAAAAAGGAAGAGAAAAATAGAAAAGGAAAATGCATCACAGAAAATAAAACACAGCAAAAGTTAAGCAGAATTTGTTGAAAATTTTAAAATCTTGTTGTTTTCTTCCTTTTCATTTTGTCTATCTAGAAGCTATTCCCTGACCAGGGTCTAAATCTCAAGCAAATACTCTACGGTCGGGACAACTGAAGTTGGAGTCCTCCAAAAGGGAGCCGATACCCTATCATGCCAAGCCTTAGCGAATATCCTCATGGTAGAAGGGCGTAGGGCGGAACTCCTCGAGAAATCGGCGGTAATAGCATCAGGGACGTCCTGAAGCAAGCCAAACTGGCGGACTACCCGGCTGGGGATGTAAAAAGTAGTGGCTCTCAGACCAGGCAACCAAACCCCCGGGCGCCCAGGGAGTCGTACTGCAACGGAGCAATAAGACCATCGGGGGCATATCCAGCAGATGTCCTCGTAGCTCAGGCCTCGAAACCAAGCAAGCCAGCTAGTAACCGTACGGGAAGGGTAACGGGCACCCATGCGATCATAGGAAAGAGGTCTCCCGAGGGGAGGGCGAGCGAAGAAGCCTAAGCGCTCGAAGAGCCAAACCTGCAAAACGTGAGGTGACCCCGAAAGCAGCATCGACCCCGCGGTATGAGCATGATCCAAGCCCAGCAAGGTCTCCCCCAGAACGAGCATAACGGCACTCTGCATCTCTCGGAGGCCACATACGACCGGAATCAGGATGTTAGTGGAAGAATGAAATAAGAAGTGGGAAAGCATCGCCAAGGAAAGGGCACTCCGTCTGATAACCTGATATCTCCCATTGTCAGGATCACCAATGGGTGCATAAGTGGAGGAAAGGCGGTCAAAATCAATGTGTCGATCCCGAACAAAAGAACTGGCAGCAACCCGGGAAATACCAAGAAGGGTTGATAAATCCTGGATATATCCCGCCTGAACCTGTGGAATGATCAAGTCGGTATAGGGATCAGTGTGGAGGATGGCACTAAACTCCTCAAAAAGAGGACATACCTCCTCGTGACCAAACCAAAAGACGTGCAGAGAAGGGTCCCAACACATGATAGCCGCTCGAAGTAAGCCCTCGTCTAGAGCCATATGGAGAAATGCGAAAAGATCCGTCAGTCTGTGAGACTCAAAGTTGAGTCGGTCGATGCCGGAAAGAGAATCCATCCATGGGTATAGAATGGCAGAACTAATGGGGGCCATGAAGAAAGGAGGAGAATATAGAAGGAAAAGTTTGAATGCAAAGAGAGCAAAGGGCTCTGGAAATCTCAAATGAACCTAAAAATGGCAAATAGCAGCTTATAAAGAAAAAGGGCCCGGACCGGTACTCGATGTAAAGTGGCGGCATCCACTGAGTGCCGGCCGGTAATCACTGAGTGTCGCGCGGCGTTCAGTGAGTACCAACAAGCCTAACTAAGTGTCGGCCAGGGTTTAAAAGGCTCATGGGTCAGTTTATAACCTTAATCAGCCCAAACCTGCATAAAATTTGAACAGAATTTCACCAGTCATCATCCCAGCATCAATTGTCTTGCACCATTCATCAAACAAAATCAAGAAAAGATGTAATCTTTATGATTAGAGAGTGAACATACCTTGATTGTGGGTGGTTCTTGGAGAGAAAATCAAGAGAGAGTGAAATCCTAGAGAAGAAATCTGAGAGAAGAGAAAGGAGAGGAATGAAAAAGAGAGAAGAAGAAACCAAGTTTTAAAACAAACTGCTGGCCAGGCCGGCACTCGATGGAAGGTCGCCGGCACTCAGTGAATGCCACCCGGCATTTCACGAAGTGCCGGCCGGCACTCAGTGAGTGCCGGTCCTCCTCACCCAGTGTCGCCGCGTGTGCCAGGTGCCCTTTTTACTCCTGATTTTTCACTATTTACAAAAGAACCCCCGAATTTTGCTCCCATGTCCTTAAAGTTTTTCCCTCGTTTCAAAGGGACCCCTGAGATTTGAAGAACAAGTTCTTAAGCCCTTTTGTAAATTGGGATTAGCCCCTACTTGTTGAAAATTCTGTCAAGAACACCCGCTTGCGGTAAATGAGTAAGTTGAGTCTAATCAACTCCGGATTTCTTTGAAATTTGAATAAATTGGAGTCTGTTTGACTACGGACTTTTGAAAATTAATTAGATTGGCTCCTGATTTTGGAAAAATGAATTGATTTGAGTTTATCTAAGCTGATTTGAGTCTGTTTGACTCCTGGTTTTAGAAAGATGAAATGACTTGAGTCTGAATGACTCCGATTTTGGAAAACACGAATTGATTTGAGCTTGATTGACTCCCAATTTTGAAGAGATTCAAGTCAGATTGACTCCTAATTTTGGAAAATGGAATTGAATTTGGGTCCAATTGACCCCAGGTTTTGAAAATTGAAGTGAATTTGGATCCGATTGACCCCAGGTTTTTTGAAAATTGTATTTGGGTCCGTTTGACTCCAAGATTTTTAAATTTGATTAAAATTGAGTCCGTGGACTCCAACGTTTGAAAGTTGAATTAAATTCGAGTCTGTTGATTCCAAATTTTGAAAATTGAATCTGTGGACTCCAAAACTCGAGAATATTAAATTTGGATATGAGCCTGCTGACCTCTGAATATGATTTACATTTTTGGTCCTTGTAACAGATTTACGTTGATCCCGCTTGTGAGAATGTAACAGAATTACATCCTCGGTCCTCGCAACGGATTTGCATTGACCCTCGTTCTGAGAATATAACGGATTTATATTCTCGATCCTCGTAAGAGATTTACATTGATCCCGCTTGTGAGAATGTAACAGATTTACATCCTCGGTCCTCGCAACGGATTTGCGTTGACCCTCGTTCTGAGAATATAACGAATTTATATTCTCGATCCTCGTAACAGATTTACGTTGATCCCGCTTGTGAGAATGTAACAGATTTACATCCTCGGTCCTCGCAACGAATTTGCGTTGACCCTCGTTCTGAGAATATAACGGAATTATATTCTCGATCCTCGTAACAGATTTACGTTGATCCCGCTTGTGAGAATGTAACAGATTTACATCCTTGGTCCTCGCAACGGATTTGCGTTGACCCTCGTTCTAAGAATATAACAGATTTATGTTCTCGATCCTCGTAACAAATTTACGTTGATCCCGCTTGTGAGAGTGTAACAGATTTACATCCTCGGTCCTCGCAACGGATTTGCATTGACCCTCGTTCTGAGAATATAATGGATTTATATTCACGATCCTCGTAACAGATTTACGTTGATCCCGCTTGTGAGAGTGTAACCGATTTACATCCTCAGTCCTCGCAACGGATTTGCACTGACCCTCGTTCTGAGAATATAACGGATTTATATTCTCGATCCTCGTAACAGATTTACGTTGATCCCGCTTGTGAGAGTGTAACAGATTTACATCCTCAGTCCTCGCAACGGACTTGCGTTAACCTTCGATTCGCGAAATTAGAAATGTTTTTTTTCTCTCTCGAGCCGTGCAACGAATCTTTGCATCAGTCAACGTTTGGTAATCTTTTCTGGCTAACGCATCATGAGATTTGCGTCACATATAGAGAAGGCATGATATAGGGTAAGCATGACACTTGCTCGGTCGAGTTTTTTTTTTTCTAAGAAAAAATATAAAATACCATCGCATGAGCACGTGCATCACGATAGGATAGGTGCATTCATCTGCGTGACTACCTGCGTTTGTGTATTGTTGTCCTTTGCTCGAACTACGTCTTGGTCTGATTCCCGATGGGATACGTAGGCAGCTCAGCCTTGAGCACGACCAGCATTTGGCCATCTACGCACCCGATTTTGCAACGCACTTTTGTTTTTACATGGATTTGACTGTTTGGTCAAAGGCTTGTCTTTCACACAGGCTTTGACATTCACTTGTGATACGTGTTGCTTCACAAGCTCTGTCAAAGAGGGGCAAACTGTAGACACCCCAATTTTGACCAAACGTCAAATCTAGGGATTGGTTACCTCTCAAAAGACCGATGATGACAATGGCCGGTGACATTCGAAGATTTTCCAGGAAATTCAAAATCTTCAATTGATTCTTCAAGACAAATTTCAAAATTAAAAATAGAAAATATGAAAAGGTGAAAGAAGAGAGAGGATTTGGGTATTCGGGAGAGCCCCGAACATTGAAGAACACATGAGGAAATCAGTCTGAAAATTTGCTCAATAAAAAAAAAGGTTTTGGAAGTATAAAATGAAAATGATAAAAAGGGGGGGGGGGGGGGAGTTTTAAATAAAGGAAAATTGTCTCTTGAAGAAAAATAATAATATTAATAATAAGAAAAGCATAGTATATTGAAGAATATACCATGCACATGGGTGCATACCACCCACATGGGTGCACTTTAGCACAAATATACATGAATATATAAAGATAAATCACAAAAATTAAGTTTAAACTAATTTTCCTTTCAAAAATTCAAAAAAGAAGCAAATTCAGTTAGCCCCGGCACCCGAAAAAATCGGCGGCACTCACTGAGTGCCGCGCCGGCATTCACGGGTTGCCGCCCGGCACTCAGCGAATGCCGCCGAGAGCCGTCGAGTGCCGCTGGCTGTAACAGACTGCTTTTCTCACATGTTCTAGAAGAAATCCTTGCACATGGGTCTCCACCCGAATTTACCCATTTATCCTTGAGATGATGGCCTATTTAAACAGATCTTCATCTTCATTTTGAGGGGACTTGAACTTTTGAATCAATATACAAACATATACAAGAGATATACTTGAGTTTAGAAAGAGAATTATATAGAGAATTGAGAAGAAGAGAAGAATTTCTTGAAGAATTTGAAGAGTTTTTTGAAGATCTTGGAAGAGCTTCACAAGAAATTGAAGAATTCTTTGAGGTCATAGAGGTAACCTCGTAATCCTTGGTAGTGCTAGGACAATTTAATCACAAGTTTTTAGATCTAGGAACTTTTCACATTTTCAAAACCTCTCTTCTTATCCCATTTTATCACACACCACCAAGAACTTGTGATTGAATTTCATGACATCTCATTAATTTGGATCTAATTAATGCCTTGGGTTTGAGATAAATTAGTTTTGAAGAATTTGTGTTCCTAAATAAAACTTTGATTTCCTTTATTTCTACTTCATTCATAAGGTTCATGAGATCTTCCATATCTCATTGAAACTCTTTGAATTTGATTCCTTAGTTTCCTATGATCTTATGATCCGTATGGAGATTAAAATGAATCATGATTATAATCTACACATAGTTGGTGAGATGCTAGTATCAACTCATGACTAGGATCTCTTTACTATGAATCTTATGGAATTCATACTATATTCCATGGAGATTAGAGTAGATTTGCTTTTTTAAGTCTCCAATGACCATTAAATGGTAGGAGAAATGTTTTAGTTTAAGTCCATCTCTATGGCTTGGACTAATCTCTTCCTTGGGTTTTGAGAAGTTCTTCATACTTCATCTAAAACCTACATATATGTGTGTCTTTATCCTCCAATGACCACCAAGTGGTAGGAATAATGATTTGAACTCAAGTTTTGATTCATGAGTTTGAGTTCATTGTTTGGGATTTTGTGAGATTCACTTCATACTTCATCAAAAGTCCATAGATATAAAGATGTCTTTAGTCTTCAATGACCATTAAATGGTAGAAGAGATGGTTTAGTTTAAGTCCAACTTCATGATTTAATAGTTGGGGTTAACAAATAAAGTTGAACTAGCCAAATAAAAATAGTGAGTTCACGAACTGTTTTGATCAAAGTTTTTTAGTTCGAAATCTAACCGTTGAAATCAAGAGAAACCAACGGGAAAGTGTCAATAACACATTGTTTTACCACTACAATTTTTGTTTTGGTAAGATATTTTGCTTAGAATGGTTTGATCATGAATTTTGTGAGACAACCACAATCATGTCCAGAATTTCAGAATAGTTTCAGAACAGCAAACCGGTTTTAAAATTGATAGATCAGAGCTCTAACCAAGTTTTCATGACCTCTAATAATTATTTCTAAGAACCTTAAGGTGTTAGGAAGGTTCCCTAAAAAGAATGAAGCAATTCAGATTTGTTTGCTATTTTTAAAAAAATCATACAAGATCTCTGGACAGAGAGTTGTAAAATCCTGAGTGAGGTCTAGTATTTTCCGTATTCCCGGAGATCTAACTGTTGAAACCTCGATTTTCTTTTTGGGTTCGAAACTAGACTCACAGAGGCATAACATATCCAAAAATCATTAAGATCCAACCGTTGGAAGTATTTGATTTCTATTTTTTAAGATCTGGTTTGCTCTCTGTAATTCATAAAAAACTGCTACTGTTTTTGTCTAATCTTATTTATTTCAACTCGAATGGTCTCTTAATGTCTTAGGACTCAAACCATGTTTTGAATAATGATAATTTAGATTAAACCTAGAGGCTTAGTGATCCAAATTAGTGAATAAATCCATGTTTTATTCTTATTCACATTCATTCATTTATGCACATCAATGCTTATGATTAGAACTAGCCATTGAATAAAGTTGGATTTCATGCTTAATAGATCTAAGTTAGAGGATTGGGATTGATTTTTGATATCATAATATTATGTGAAGCATGTGGACTAATCTTTGTTTTGTAGCGCATTTGAGGTACAATTTCTCATCCCCTCTCTAGTTTAATTCATTTCTTTGATTTTTGAATTGATTTTCGACTCCATGTGCGACACTTTAGACTAGGTCTTGCCTTATGTGTTTATATGTGATAGAGACCTTTTAGGATTTCTATTCTCGCATGCATTGCACGTTTAATATTCACGGCCGGATCCCAGGTATGTTTTCTAGTTCTCTATTACATATCATGTTCCTTGCTACTTGAATTACGTGGCTTATGAATGATATTTTGTCGTTAGCAATCTTGCACTTTTTTCAACATGCTTGCGTTATGTATACCTATATATGTATTAATTGAGGGCATGCTTAGATTATTAATTTGATTAAAAAGGATGTTGAGTAGAGGCCTATCGCGAGATAGGATGAAAGGGGGTGTTTTAGTCCGTCGGGCTCCTTCCCCTTTCATTCCATAATCCCCGGACCCAGTTTATCTTTGGTTTCGCAAGAGATCAGTTTGCTTTTAAAATGGTTTCTTAATTTTCCTTTTTAAAAAAAAATTAAGTGGCGACTCTTTGAATTTGAAAATTATTTGAAAAGTGGGCCCAAATGCCGGCATATCCACAATCTGGCGACTCTGTTGGGGATCGAACCCAGAATCTCTGGTTTCGCAGACCAGAATTCGGATTTTGGGTTCACTCTAGGATTAGACTTGAAAGCATCCTTTTAATCGAATTAATTAATTTTTGTGTGCCTGTTGCATTGCACTTGCATGTCTCGCCAGTCGATTGCACGGAACTATGACCTTGGAGGCTCGGGGCAATCCGGTCGGTCAAGCCATCATGGGGCCGTGTGATCACCCTTGATCTCGTACCATGTGTTGGTATATGAAGCATCCTATCGGGTGTGTGTCAAGGGTCCCTTATTTGACCAAAACCCGGCCTTTGCATGGTGGCTTCCATAGAACCTTTCGATCTTAGGAAATCAGTTCTTGATTAGGATTTATGTGCTAGGAAGTTTTGTATGCCCGGAAGGGATTACTTGAGATGATGACGATACTTGCTTGATGAAAGATGTATAATCTTTTAATCACCTTTTAGCAATTTCTCCTCATGTTCTGTAACATTTGGAGAACATGTCGAACCTTGATTATAAGATTATACTTCTTATATCATGTTAGCTAAGCATCATTGACCTTGTATGCATCCGAATTCATGAAAAGTGCGATAATTATCCAATCATGTGATACTCCTACCCAAGAATTCAAAGTTCACTGTCCATGACAGATTTTGATTATCCATCATCTTTTATCCAAAAATATTTCAAAAAAAAAAATCACTCTTTTAAAAAATGAAGGGATCCAAGGTTTTTTTTTTTTTTTTAAAAAAATCTAATCATAGTTTATATCTTCATTTAAAAAAAAAAAAAAAGAGGATTCAAAATCCGCAAAAAGAAAAATTATTATTTTAAAAGACCTCATCATCCAAAGGAATAGTTTTCAAATGAGTTTCAAAGTAATATTTCAACTCAATCATCTTTTGCAAAAAAATGATTTCACTACTCAAGGGAAAATTCGAGATTCTTGAGAATTTGAAAGATCCCATCACGCTTTTCAAAAAAAAAAATATATTTTTCTTCTTTTCCGACCTTTGAAAGGGTAGTGAAGATCACGATGAAAGGAGAAGTTAAGCGCACTTGATATGGATGAGGATTTTATATGCTTATGTGTTTATGTGTTAGGATTAGAATTTTCCTTTTCTTTTGCATATAGAATAGGCACACACGCACACATGCATTGCATCCGTGTGGCATATGAATCATTCATGAAGACACTTAATGAAATGGATATGATGATGAAAGGCAATAAAAATAGTGGTGAAAAGGGAGAAATAATGAAGAGTTTTTAGAATAGAAAAATGATAATTTGGAAAATATGATTGTAGGTAAAAGATAGAAACAGCTACGAGCACAGTCTGGTACAGAGATTCTACTGCAAGGTTAGTAAGAAGAGACATGGCACAAGAAGCGAACGCAAGGGAAATAGCGGAATTGAGAGCAGTAATGGAACAACAGGCAGGTCAAATGACTAGAATGATGACCATGATAGAAGTACTAGCACGACAACCACCAATTAATGATCCTCCTCACAGGGATGAAGATTGGTTTGATGAAACAGAAGGGGCTGAAGCGCCGAGAGCAGAAAAGGAGAAACTAGAAAAGGAAAGGGCTGAGAAAGATAAGATGATGACTGAGAAAATGCAGAAGTTGGAAAGGGTGGTCCGTAAGGCCCATGGGGTTGATACCTACTTGTTGGAATTGGAAGGATTATATGAGGGGGTCTGTGAGGTATTACCTACAGGATTTAAAATGCCTGTGTTTGATAAGTTTGACGGAACAGGGAACCCTCGTAGCCACATCAGAATGTGTATAGGGGCATTTCAGCCTAGTGGTTTGAGCACAACCATGATGGCAGTCTTGTTTTAGCAGACGTTAACTGGGGCTGCTTTGTCTTGGTACCTCACTTTGGAGCCGGGGAAAACCAGAAATTGGGAAGAAGTGATCAAAGCATTCGTAGCCCAATACGAATACAATCAGGATTTGGATGTTACTATCAGGGATTTAGAGACCACCCGACAGGGGAACAAAGAATCTTTTGCTGAGTTTCTAAGCCGATGGAGGGGAAAGGCTGCTAAGATGGTACAAAGGCCGACTGAAAAAGAGCAAATCCGAATGCTAATGAAGAACCTCCAACCTGTCTATCAGGAGAAGATGAGGTTCCAATCCCTCAACACCTTTGCCGAAGTGTTTGATGTAGGGACCAGAATCGAAGATGCGATACAGGAAGGGTTAATCAAAAGGGAGGAGCCAGTGAACAGGTACAGACGGCCGAACTATGGAGCAGGAGGAGGACATTCAGGAGGTCACCCAGGATCTACAGATGTGAACGCACTGAGCGAACCCGAGAAAAAGTTCGATATAGCCAGAAGTTACCCAAAGAGGGGAGGGGATAAGCCTTTAAGGAGGTTTTCGGAATTGGGAGTATCATTATCCACGGCCCTTGATCGGCTATTGGCAAAAGGACATCTCCGCCTACTAGAGCCGCGACCAAGACTGAATCCACCACCTCCAAATTTCAAATCTGATCTATATTGCAAATTCCATCAGGAACAAGGGCACTCAACTGATCGGTGTTCAAGATTAAGACATGAGATCCAAGATTTGATTGACAAGAAAGTAATATCTGAACCACCCACCAACCCGCCAAATGTTACCAAAAATCCGTTACCAGATCATCATGCCGTGCCACCACCCAGAATTTACTACTTGGGGAATGAGGGGAGCTCTTTTGATCCATCTGCATTGATCACTAAGTTGGGAAGTCCGAGAAAAGCTTATCAGATGATGGAGGATTCACAAATCTGCACTCTAAAAGGGCTGGTAGATGAAAGCAAAGGGAAAGAAATAGAAGGGGCTGTTGACGCAGATTGGTGGGCACCTGAAGCTGACAATTCACTTTGGTACAAAAGGAGACGATGTTCAGGCTCACAATAAAGTTAAGGAGGACCTGTGGTATGAAAGTGAGGAGGAAGGTTTGAAAGTTGCTGAAACACAGGATGGACTTTGGGTCAAAGAAGGAATTAGTCACCTTACACGATCCGGAAGGCATTTTAAACCACACGAACTTGAGGAAGATCACCCGGGGCAGGAAATGCATAAAGGGAAAGAGAAACTGAATGAGGAAGAAGAAGAGGACAGAGTTTTAAGACAGATGAAGAAGACACGGGCAAATATCACTATTTGGGGGTTGTTAATCGCTTCCAAGCATCATAGACAAGCAGTTCTCGATGCTCTCAATCAATCGGACGTCTCCATCGATGTTACTCTGGAAGATCTCGTTGGCATGATCAACAAAAGTCCAACTCTCGCTATTTCTTTCTCCGAAGCTGACTTACCTCCTGGGAGACCTGTTTACAATAAGCCGTTGCACGTTACCGTGGAGTACCTAGGAAATTCTCTACCCGCTTGCCTCGTTGACAACGGGTCCGCATTAAATGTATGCCCTTTTCGGACAGCTAAAAGGATGGGGCTCGATGAATCCACATTTATACCATCAGAACAAAAAGTGAGGGCTTATGATAATACTCTACGAGCAGTTATGGGGATCATCTTTCTAAATCTCTCTGTTGGGACCGGTGAAAGGAAAACAGAATTCCAGATCATTGACATTCCTGCATCATTTAACCTGCTTCTGGGAAGGCCGTGGCTTGATAGTTTGGGTGCCATTCCATAAACTTTCCATCAGAAAGTTAAGTACATCTGGAAAAACAAGGTATGCGATCTTCTGGGGGATAGCTGGATAAATGTATCTGGGGCCTCATCAAGTGCTCCGATTTTAGAAGTACAGATGCAAGAGGGTGAAACAAGTTTAGGTGGGTTTGAGTTCATTAACGTCGAAGAAGAGGGGAAGCCGAAGGAGTTTTTACCACTGTATTTTGATCAATACGCCAGTCCGTACGTGTCCGGGATCATGAGAAAAATGGGGTTCTTCCCGGGGATGGGTTTAGGTAAGAAACACCAAGGATTGTCAGAATTCCCGAATATCGTTACACAAACCCACACTCACGGGCTAGGGTACTCGCCAAGCAAGGAAGAGTTGAAGAAGAAGAAGAAAGCAACCGATGCACCGATGGAACCATACTTAAAAACTCTTAATGGGTATTTCGTCAAGCAAGGGGAAGAATTTCCGTTTTGCAGTTTTCAAGAGTCGTGGTTGGATAGAGCGGAGAAGCGTATGAAGCCGGGATTTGAGATATTCTTTGCACATGACTTCTCTGATTATGAAGACCCTTATCTTCAACAGCCTGCAAAATCTGCCATTATTCAGGACTGGGTGTGTACTCTGGATGGCTCGGTAATGAAGAAACTGCTAGGAGAAGGGTGCGAGGGGACCAAAAAGGGGAGCTCTGCAGAGATTAAGGATGAAGATGGGAAAAGCCGGAATAAAGAAGAAAGCAAGGGGAATAAAGAAAAGGGGAAGCCAGCGTATGAAGGGAAACCAGAGGAAGTGGAAATAGAAGAGATCACTCAGGAAGAGGAACAGGAAGATCATTTCATCGCCGATATGGGAGGGGAAAGCAAGAAAGAGTGGGTCTTTGAGTCTAGTAATAAGTATCCCCCTCACCCAGAGTCTGTATTGGTCCAAATAAGGCGTCTTTCCATTTCTATGTCTGTTGTAATTGTTCCGAAAAAAGTTAATGAGAATGTGACTAATTCTGCTTACTTGACTGTGCATAATAATAACTGTGATGCATGTGATGAATATAATGACATACCTCATGAATTACAAAAATTGATTGAAAAAGAAAATGAACCTGCATGCAAAATCATGGAAGGCACTCTAACCATTAATCTGGGAAATGAAGATAATCCACAAAATGTTTCTATTGGCTCCACACTTAATAATGAGGAAAGCAAAGAATTAATCAATCTATTAAAAGAATTCAAAGTTGTCTTTGCATGGTCTTATGATGATATGCCAGGAATTGATCCAGAAATTGTCCAACACCATATTCCCCTTTTCCCAAATTCAAAACCCGTGAAACAAAAATTGAGACGAATGAGGCCTGAATGGGCGCTTAAAGTAAAAGAGGAGGTTGAAAAGCAACTGAGGGCTGGATTTTTGATTGTCACCGAGTATCCTGAATGGGTTGCCAATATTGTACCGGTTCCTAAAAAGGATGGTCGTGTTAGGGGGTGTGTAGATTTCTGAGATTTGAACAAAGCTAGCCCTAAAGACGATTTCCCTTTTACCCCACATCGACGTATTAGTAGATAATACCGCAGGGCATGAACTTCTGTCTTTCATGGATGGGTTTTCAGGGTATAACCAGATCTTGATGGCGCCAAAGGATAGAGAGAAAACAACCTTTATCACACCTTGGGGGACTTACTGCTATAGAGTTATGCCATTTGGACTTAAGAATGTGGGTGCGACCTACCAAAGAGCTGCTACTACGTTGCTGCATGATATGATTCATAAAGAAGTAGAAGTATATGTGGATGACATGATAGTAAAGTCTAAGGATAGAGGAGGGCATTTGGAGGCATTGAGCAAATTTTTTGAAAGACTGAGAAAGTTCAGAATGAGGCTAAATCCGCAAAAATGCACCTTCGGGGTCACCACTGGGAAATTGCTAGGATTTCTAATCACACAGAGAGGAATTGAGGTAGATCCCACCAAAATCCAAGCCATAACCGAAATGCCTTCACCAAAGAATGAAAAGGAGTTGAGAGGATTCCTAGGAAGAATACAGTTCATCAGCCGCTTCATATCCAAACTCACCATGACCTGTGACCTGTTGTTCAAATTATTGAGAAAAGGGGAAAAGTTCGAATGAGATGACCAGTGCCAAAAAGCCTTTGAAAAGATCAAAACCTACCTTCAAAACCCACCCGTCCTATCACCTCCTAAGCCTGGGAAACCTTTATTACTATATCTATCTATAACCGAGAACTCAATGGGGTGCATGCTGGCCCAAAAAGAGGAAGAGGGGCGTGTGGAAAAAGCCGTATACTACCTGAGTAAGAGGATGACCGGATATGAGCTGAACTATTCACCTTTGGAGAAAGCTTGTTGGGCCTTGGTATGGTGTACCCGTCGCCTTAGGCATTACATGTTAGCCTTCCCTGTCACCCTAATATCCCGAATGGACCCACTCAAATATCTCTTTGAAAAGCCCGCCCTAACCAGTAGAATATCCCGATGGACCATGATGTTAGCCGAATTCGATATCAGATATGTCACTTCCAAATCTGTCAAAGGGAGAGCTATTGCCGAGTACTTAGCCGACCTTGCCATAGAATCCAAAGAAAGAGAAGAATATAGGTTTCCAGATGAGGAAGTAATGGAAGTAAAAGAGAATCTGTGGAAAATGTACTTCGATGGAGCAGCCAATCAGATAGGGTACGGGGTCGGGATCATCCTCATATCACCTAGCGGAGCCCCCACTCCGTTGGCCGTTAAGCTTAAGTATAATGCAACCAATAACACGGCAGAATACGAAGCTTGTATAATTGGGATGGAAGCAGCCTTGGCTTTGAGAGTGGAAAAGATCGATGTGTTCTGGGACTCTAATCTGATAATATCACAAGTGAGGGGTGACTGGAGAATAAAGCATGAGAAATTGAAACCTTATCATGAATACCTAGAGAGCCTGAAAGGGCAATTCAGAAAAATTTTGTTCTACTACCTTCCCCGTGAGGAGAACCAATTGGCAGATTCCCTAGCAACCTTAGCCTCAATGATCCAAATTCCTGTGGGAGTCTCCATGATTCCTTTGTCCATAGAAGAGAGAACCCGACCTTCGTATGAAACAATCACCGCCATTGAAGAAGAGGAAGAGGTTGAGATACCATTGTATATAGATGTTTGGAACTTTATTGAGAAAGGAGAATATCCCGGAGGAGCTTCAGAGAAGGATAAGAAAGCAATTCGTAGATTTTCAGCTCAATTTGTAATCTATGCGGGAAAGTTGTGGAAGAAGTCTTACACTGGTTATAATTTAGAATGTCTATATGGAAGGGAAGCAAGGAAAATGATGGAAGAAATACATGAAGGAGTCTGTGGGCCCCACATGAACGGACACATGTTGGCCAAAAAGATAATTCGGCAAGGATACTATTAGACGACTTTAGATAAAGATTGCTGTGAGTATGTTAGGAGAAGTCATAATTGTCAGGTTCATGCGTGGGGTATTGATATCATCGGGAGAGTAGTTCCAAAAGCTTCAAATGGACACCGGTACATAATTATGGCAATAGACTATTTTACCAAATGGGTAGAAGTGGCGTCATATGCAACTCTGAAGGCGAAAGATGTGGTGAATTTTATCCAGAAGAACATAATCTGCAGATACGGGGTGCCAAGTGAGCTTATTTCTGACCATGGGAGTCATTTTCAGGGAGAGGTCATTCCATTCTTAGAGAAGTATAGGATTACCCACCACCAGTCCTCACCATACAGACCACAAACAAATGGAGCAGTAGAGGCCGCTAACAAAAATGTAAAGGCAATCCTGGGGAAAATGACGGATATATATAGGGATTGGCATGAAAAACTACCTTTCGCTTTGTGGGGATATCGAACTTCTGTGAGAACTTCAACCGGAGCTACGCCATATTCCTTGGTCTACGGGATGCAGGTTGTTTTGCCAGTAGAAGTCGAAATACCATCTTTGAGAGTTTTGGCAGAGTGCGAAGTAACCGAACTGGAATGGTTGCGGGGGAGATATGAGGAATCAATGTTATTTGATGAAAAGAGGTTGGCTGCTGTAAACCATACTCGGGGATATCAGAAAAGGATAGCCCGTGCTTTCAACAAAAAGGTTCGCCCAAGGAAGCTTGCTGAGGGCTACCTGGTCCTCAAAGAACTTAAAGCGCCCGTTTATGACCCACGAGGGAAATTCAAATCTAACTGGGTCGGACCATACATTATCAAGACACTTCTCTCCGGAGGAGTTTCTTATCTCATGGACCTGGATGGGGTTGAGTTTAAACAACCAATCAACCTCGATCGCCTCAAAAAGTATTTTGCTTGAAACCTTGTCTTTCAAAACCTCCAGAGTCGATGAACTACGCTTGACCTGATTCCCGATAGGGGATACGTAGGCAACCTGCTCGGTTCGGTCACAAAATAACGAAAAAATGTGTATGTTCTTCCTGGCCTTAGCTGAACTACTGCGGACCTGATACCCATTCGGGGATAAGTAGGCGGGCTCACAAGGCCCTCGGTCCAAATAAAGCCCAAACAAAGTTAAATATCCCTGTCGCACCGCGACGGGAAAAAAAAGGGGTTTTTTAAATATATATAAGAGTGTTTTTTTTTTTTAAAAAATGGAAAAAGAGGAATGTGGGAGAAGTATTTTTTTATTTTGAAAAATAGGCCAAGTAGATTTTTCAGAGTCGCCACCTAACTTTGTACGGGTGTTAGGATCCCGATAAAGATACGGAAATATATCTTTATATTTTTAAAGTTTGGGAAAGTGGGCCTATGTTTTTGATAAGTAAACCAGAGATTTAGAAAGGGATTCGGGGACTCGGTTATGTCGAGGGAATGTATTAAGCACCCTCGAACATCCATGACGAAGCATGGTTGCCAAATTGGCGATTTTCATGATAACGGGGCATAAAGATAAAAGAATGAAAAAAAAAAGATAAAAAGATGAAAAGTTATGGCCACACCCTTTTGGGGTTGCATACGTATCTCGGGTTGAGAATCAGGCCAAACGTAGCTCTAACTTGTTATTTATTTTTTTGAAATTTTTTTTGGTCGCGTTTGACCATGCTCGTGTGTTATAGTGTTTTTGAAAAGTCGGTGTAGCTAGGACGTCGATCACCGTAATCGAGTCCTAGACTTTAACCTTGATTATGTGCCGGAAGTAAGGGTCGGTGCCCATTTGAGTCTCGAACTTTCAAGTCGTTAACGTTATTGAACAACGTAACTAATCGAAATGTTCGGTTTTTAAAAGGTTGCCGAAAGTAAGGGTCGGTGCCCGTTTTGAATTTGAACATTCATATTATCGGCGTTATTGAACAACGGGATAACTTGAAGTGTTCATTTTGAAAGAAAGGTTTTTGAAAGTTACCGGAAGTAAGGGTCGGCGCCCGTTTTGAATTAGCATTTTACAATGATTTATGTAAGTGTTAAGTGAGCAAGAAAAAATTGAGAGAGGACAAGTTATGAATGTACAAGAGTTAAAAATATCCGGCCTACCGAAAAGATCAAGTGAACTAGGATCTAGCCAGTTCACAATGGTGAGGGTCAAGTATTCGACGGCGAGGCCGGTCGTTATTTCAAGTATTCGACGGCGAGGCCAGTCGTTATTTTCAAGTATTCGACGGCGAGGCCGGTCGTTATTTTCAAGTATTCGACGGCGAGGCCGGTCGTTATTTTCAAGTATTCGACGGCGAGGCCGATCGTTATTTTCAAGTATTCGACGGTGAGGCCGATCGTTATTTCAAGTATTCGACGGCGAGGCCGGTCGTAGAAAAGAAGGAAAGAAAGTAAAAGGGAATAAAATAAAAAGAGTCTTTCTTCGTCCTTTACTTATTTATTACATTTACATTGGATTCGGTGTCAAGAAAATAAGAGAAAACGGCCCTTTACCTTGAGAAAACGGTTCGAAAATAGCTAAACGGGGCCCAAGTTGAATTTCGGCTTGAAACGGGCCCAAACGGAGGTCACCGGTGAGTCTGGAACGGCCGAAAACCCCGAAAGTGGTATAAACCGGAGCAAAATCGATTCGGGCAGATTTCGGGCGGGACCGGCCGGCGCCAAACTGGCTGGTTTGAGCAGAAATGAGCTTGAAAATGGAGAAACTGCTTCAAATGATGGAATTTTGCAATTCTGAGCACACGGGTGCGTCCGGAATTGCCAAATTAGCTAGGAACAAGTGTCCGTTCGTTGAATCTGGATCCGGAGTGGAGAAAATTGGGAAAAACCAAAAGTGGGGCCCAAATGCCACGTCAGCAGGCCACGTGTCAGTCAGAGACACGTGGCGCCTTCTGATTGGCAGGTCAAAGCTGACGAGGCGCTGATTGGGTAGCTGACTGGATGTGCTGACTGGGCAATCAAGTGACGCGTGGCAGTGTCTGAGTGGCCAGTCAACATGCTGACGTGGCAGAAATGCCACGTGTCAACTTCTGATTGGTGCCTGAGTGATGACGTGGCGGTGACGTGGCAAGGACACGTGGCAGATAGTGCCACGTGTTAGCCTGTGATTGGACGGTCAATTCTGACCTGGTGCTGACGTGGTAGATACGTGGAGGATGACTGGACTGCTGACTCAGCAACCGTGGACACGTGGCAGCTTCTGGTTGGTGGGTCAAAGCTGAGTCAGCGCTGACTCAGCGCTGACAGGGTAGCTGCGCGTGGACGTAGCGGTACGGCGGCTGGTGGCGCGTGTGGGCGGACCATACATTATCAAGACACTTCTCTCCGGAGGAGTTTCTTATCTCATGGACCTGGATGGGGTTGAGTTTAAACAACCAATCAACCTCGATCGCCTCAAAAAGTATTTTGCTTGAAACCTTGTCTTTCAAAACCTCCAGAGTCGATGAACTACGCTTGACCTGATTCCCGATAGGGGATACGTAGGCAACCTGCTCGGTTCGGTCACAAAATAACGAAAAAATGTGTATGTTCTTCCTGGCCTTAGCTGAACTACTGCGGACCTGATACCCATTCGGGGATAAGTAGGCGGGCTCACAAGGCCCTCGGTCCAAATAAAGCCCAAACAAAGTTAAATATCCCTGTCGCACCGCGACGGGAAAAAAAAGGGGTTTTTTAAATATATATAAGAGTGTTTTTTTTAAAAAAAAAATGGAAAAAGAGGAATGTGGGAGAAGTATTTTTTTATTTTGAAAAATAGGCCAAGTAGATTTTTCAGAGTCGCCACCTAACTTTGTACGGGTGTTAGGATCCCGATAAAGATACGAAAATATATCTTTATATTTTTAAAGTTTGGGAAAGTGGGCCTATGTTTTTGATAAGTAAACCAGAGATTTAGAAAGGGATTCGGGGACTCGGTTATGTCGAGGGAAGGTATTAAGCACCCTCGAACATCCATGACGAAGCATGGTTGCCAAATTGGCGATTTTCATGATAACGGGGCATAAAGATAAAAGAATGAAAAAAAAAAAGATTAAAAGATGAAAAGTTATGGCCGCACCCTTTTGGGGTTGCATACGTATCTCGGGTTGAGAATCAGGCCAAACGTAGCTCTAACTTGTTATTTATTTTTTTGAAATTTTTTTTGGTCGCGTTTGACCGTGCTCGTGTGTTATAGTGTTTTTGAAAAGTCGGTGTAGCTAGGACGTCGATCACCGTAATCGAGTCCTAGACTTTAACCTTGATTATGTGCCGAAAGTAAGGGTCGGTGCCCATTTGAGTCTCGAACTTTCAAGTCGTTAACGTTATTGAACAACGTAACTAATCGAAATGTTCGGTTTTGAAAAGGTTGCCGGAAGTAAGGGTCGGTGCCCGTTTTGAATTTGAACATTCATATTATCGGCGTTATTGAACAACGGGATAACTTGAAGTGTTCATTTTGAAAGAAAGGTTTTTGAAAGTTACCGGAAGTAAGGGTCGGCGCCCGTTTTGAATTAGGATTTTACAATGATTTATGTAAGTGTTAAGTGAGCAAGAAAAAATTGAGAGAGGACAAGTTATGAATGTACAAGAGTTAAAAATATCCGGCCTACCGGAAAGATCAAGTGAACTAGGATCTAGCCAGTTCACAATGGTGAGGGTCAAGTATTCGACGGCGAGGCCGGTCGTTATTTCAAGTATTCGACGGCGAGGCCAGTCGTTATTTTCAAGTATTCGACGGCGAGGCCGGTCGTTATTTTCAAGTATTCGAGCCGGTCGTTATTTTCAAGTATTCGACGGCGAGGCCGATCGTTATTTTCAAGTATTCGACGGCGAGGCCGATCGTTATTTTCAAGTATTCGACGGTGAGGCCGATCGTTATTTCAAGTATTCGACGGCGAGGCCGGTCGTAGAAAAGAAGGAAAGAAAGTAAAAGGGAATAAAATAAAAAGAGTCTTTCTTCGTCCTTTACTTATTTATTACATTTACATTGGATTCGGTGTCAAGAAAATAAGAGAAAACGACCCTTTACCTTGAGAAAACGGCTCGGAAATAGCTAAACGGGGCCCAAGTTGAATTTCGGCTTGAAACGGGCCCAAACGGAGGTCACCGGTGAGTCTGGAACGGCCGAAAACCCCGAAAGTGGTATAAACCGGAGCAAAATCGGTTCGGGCAGATTTCGGGCGGGACTGGCAGGCGCCAAACTGGCTGGTTTGAGCAGAAATGAGCTTGAAAATGGAGAAACTGCTTCAAATGATGGAATTTTGCAATTCTGAGCACACGGGTGCGTCCGGAATGGCCAAATTAGCTAGGAACAAGTGTCCGTTCGTTGAAATCTGGATCCGGAGTGGAGAAAATTGGGTAAATCCAAAAGTGGGGCCCAAATGCCACGTCAGCAGGCCACGTGTCAGTCAGAGACACGTGGCACCTTCTGATTTGCAGGTCAAAGCTGACGAGGCACTGATTGGGTAGCTGACTGGATGTGCTGACTGGGCAATCAAGTGACGCGTGGCAGCGTTTGAGTGGCCAGTCAACATGCTGACGTGGCAGAAATGCCATGTGTCAACCTCTGATTGGTGCCTGAGTGATGACGTGGCAGTGACGTGGCGGTGACGTGGCAAGGACACGTGGCTGATAGTGCCACGTGTTAGCCTGTGATTGGACGGTCAATTCTGACCTGGTGCTGACGTGGTAGATACGTGGTGGATGACTGGACTGCTGACTCAGCAACCGTGGACACGTGGCAGCTTCTGGTTGGTGGGTCAAAGCTGAGTCAGCACTGACTCAGCGCTGACAGGGTAGCTGCGCGTGGACGTAGCGGTACGGCGGTTGGTGGCGCGTGTGGGCGGACCATACATTATCAAGACACTTCTCTCCGGAGGAGTTTCTTATCTCATGGACCTGGATGGGGTTGAGTTTAAACAACCAATCAACCTCGATCGCCTCAAAAAGTATTTCTCTTGAAACCTTGTCTTTCAAAACCTCCAGAGTCGATGAACTACGCTTGACCTGATTCCCGATAGGGGATACGTAGGCAACCTGCTCGGTTCGGTCACAAAATAACGAAAAAATGTGTATGTTATTCCTGGCCTTAGCTGAACTACTGCGGACCTGATACCCATTCGGGGATAAGTAGGCGGGCTCACAAGGCCCTCGGTCCAAATAAAGCCCAAACAAAGTTAAATATCCCTGTCGCACCGCGACGGGAAAAAAAAGGGGTTTTTTAAATATATATATAAGAGTGTTTTTTTAAAAAAAAAAATGGAAAAAGAGGAATGTGGGAGAAGTATTTTTTTATTTTGAAAAATAGGCCAAGTAGATTTTTCAGAGTCGCCACCTAACTTTGTACGGGTGTTAGGATCCCGATAAAGATACGGAAATATATCTTTATATTTTTAAAGTTTGGGAAAGTGGGCCTATGTTTTTGATAAGTAAACCAGAGATTTAGAAAGGGATTCGGGGACTCGGTTATGTCGAGGGAAGGTATTAAGCACCCTCGAACATCCATGACGAAGCATGGTTGCCAAATTGGCGATTTTCATGATAACGGGGCATAAAGATAAAAGAATGAAAAAAAAAAGATAAAAAGATGAAAAGTTATGGCCGCACCCTTTTGGGGTTGCATACGTATCTCGGGTTGAGAATCAGGCCAAACGTAGCTCTAACTTGTTATTTATTTTTTTGAAATTTTTTTTGGTCGCGTTTGACCGTGCTCGTGTGTTATAGTGTTTTTGAAAAGTCGGTGTAGCTAGGACGTCGATCACCGTAATCGAGTCCTAGACTTTAACCTTGATTATGTGCCGGAAGTAAGGGTCGGTGCCCATTTGAGTCTCGAACTTTCAAGTCGTTAACGTTATTGAACAACGTAACTAATCGAAATGTTCGGTTTTGAAAAGGTTGCCGGAACTAAGGGTCGGTGCCCGTTTTGAATTTGAACATTCATATTATCGGCGTTATTGAACAACGGGATAACTTGAAGTGTTCATTTTGAAAGAAAGGTTTTTGAAAGTTACTGGAAGTAAGGGTCGGCGCCCGTTTTGAATTAGGATTTTACAATGATTTATGTAAGTGTTAAGTGAGCAAGAAAAAATTGAGAGAGGACAAGTTATGAATGTACAAGAGTTAAAAATATACGGCCTACCGGAAAGATCAAGTGAACTAGGATCTAGCCAGTTCACAATGGTGAGGGTCAAGTATTCGACGGCGAGGCCGGTCGTTATTTCAAGTATTCGACGGCGAGGCCAGTCGTTATTTTCAAGTATTCGACGGCGAGGCCGGTCGTTATTTTCAAGTATTCGACGGCGAGGCCGATCGTTATTTTCAAGTATTCGACGGCGAGGCCGATCGTTATTTTCAAGTATTCGACGGTGAGGCCGATCGTTATTTCAAGTATTCGACGGCGAGGCCGGTCGTAGAAAAGAAGGAAAGAAAGTAAAAGGGAATAAAATAAAAAGAGTCTTTCTTCGTCCTTTACTTATTTATTACATTTACATTGGATTCGGTGTCAAGAAAATAAGAGAAAACGGCCCTTTACCTTGAGAAAACGGCTCAGAAATAGCTAAACGGGGCCCAAGTTGAATTTCGGCTGGAAACGGGCCCAAACGGAGGTCACCGGTGAGTCTGGAACGGCCGAAAACCCCGAAAGTGGTATAAACCGGAGCAAAATCGGTTCGGGCAGATTTCGGGCGGGACTGGCAGGCGCCAAACTGGCTGGTTTGAGCAGAAATGAGCTTGAAAATGGAGAAACTGCTTCAAATGATGGAATTTTGCAATTCTGAGCACACGGGTGCGTCCGGAATGGCCAAATTAGCTAGGAACAAGTGTCCGTTCGTTGAAATCTGGATCCGGAGTGGAGAAAATTGGGAAAAACCAAAAGTGGGGCCCAAATGCCACGTCAGCAGGCCACGTGTCAGTCAGAGACACGTGGCGCCTTCTGATTGGCAGGTCAAAGCTGACGAGGCGCTGATTGGGTAGCTGACTGGATGTGCTGACTGGGCAATCAAGTGACGCGTGGCAGCGTTTGAGTGGCCAGTCAACATGCTGACGTGGCAGAAATGCCATGTGTCAACCTCTGATTGGTGCCTGAGTGATGACGTGGCAGTGACGTGGCGGTGACGTGGCAAGGACACGTGGCAGATAGTGCCACGTGTTAGCCTGTGATTGGACGGTCAATTCTGACCTGGTGCTGACGTGGTAGATACGTGGAGGATGACTGGACTGCTGACTCAGCAACCGTGGACACGTGGCAGCTTCTGGTTGGTGGGTCAAAGCTGAGTCAGCACTGACTCAGCGCTGACAGGGTAGCTGCGCGTGGACGTAGCGGTACGGCGGTTGGTGGCGCGTGTGGGCGGACCATACATTATCAAGACACTTCTCTCCGGAGGAGTTTCTTATCTCATGGACCTGGATGGGGTTGAGTTTAAACAACCAATCAACCTCGATCGCCTCAAAAAGTATTTCTCTTGAAACCTTGTCTTTCAAAACCTCCAGAGTCGATGAACTACGCTTGACCTGATTCCCGATAGGGGATACGTAGGCAACCTGCTCGGTTCGGTCACAAAATAACGAAAAAATGTGTATGTTCTTCCTGGCCTTAGCTGAACTACTGCGGACCTGATACCCATTCGGGGATAAGTAGGCGGGCTCACAAGGCCCTCGGTCCAAATAAAGCCCAAACAAAGTTAAATATCCCTGTCGCACCGCGACGGGAAAAAAAAGGGGTTTTTTAAATATATATATAAGAGTGTTTTTTTTTTAAAAAAAAATGGAAAAAGAGGAATGTGGGAGAAGTATTTTTTTATTTTGAAAAATAGGCCAAGTAGATTTTTCAGAGTCGCCACCTAACTTTGTACGGGTGTTAGGATCCCGATAAAGATACGGAAATATATCTTTATATTTTTAAAGTTTGGGAAAGTGGGCCTATGTTTTTGATAAGTAAACCAGAGATTTAGAAAGGGATTCGGGGACTCGGTTATGTCGAGGGAAGGTATTAAGCACCCTCGAACATCCATGACGAAGCATGGTTGCCAAATTGGCGATTTTCATGATAACGGGGCATAAAGATAAAAGAATGAAAAAAAAAAAGATAAAAAGATGAAAAGTTATGGCCGCACCCTTTTGGGGTTGCATACGTATCTCGGGTTGAGAATCAGGCCAAACGTAGCTCTAACTTGTTATTTATTTTTTTGAAATTTTTTTTGGTCGCGTTTGACCGTGCTCGTGTGTTATAGTGTTTTTGAAAAGTCGGTGTAGCTAGGACGTCGATCACCGTAATCGAGTCCTAGACTTTAACCTTGATTATGTGCCGGAAGTAAGGGTCGGTGCCCATTTGAGTCTCGAACTTTCAAGTCGTTAACGTTATTGAACAACGTAACTAATCGAAATGTTCGGTTTTGAAAAGGTTGCCGGAAGTAAGGGTCGGTGCCCGTTTTGAATTTGAACATTCATATTATCGGCGTTATTGAACAACGGGATAACTTGAAGTGTTCATTTTGAAAGAAAGGTTTTTGAAAGTTACCGGAAGTAAGGGTCGGCGCCCGTTTTGAATTAGCATTTTACAATGATTTATGTAAGTGTTAAGTGAGCAAGAAAAAATTGAGAGAGGACAAGTTATGAATGTACAAGAGTTAAAAATATCCGGCCTACCGAAAAGATCAAGTGAACTAGGATCTAGCCAGTTCACAATGGTGAGGGTCAAGTATTCGACGGCGAGGCCGGTCGTTATTTCAAGTATTCGACGGCGAGGCCAGTCGTTATTTTCAAGTATTCGACGGCGAGGCCGGTCGTTATTTTCAAGTATTCGACGGCGAGGCCGGTCGTTATTTTCAAGTATTCGACGGCGAGGCCGATCGTTATTTTCAAGTATTCGACGGCGAGGCCGATCGTTATTTTCAAGTATTCGACGGTGAGGCCGATCGTTATTTCAAGTATTCGACGGCGAGGCCGGTCGTAGAAAAGAAGGAAAGAAAGTAAAAGGGAATAAAATAAAAAGAGTCTTTCTTCGTCCTTTACTTATTTATTACATTTACATTGGATTCGGTGTCAAGAAAATAAGAGAAAACGGCCCTTTACCTTGAGAAAACGGCTCGGAAATAGCTAAACGGGGCCCAAGTTGAATTTCGGCTTGAAACGGGCTCAAACAGAGGTCACCGGTGAGTCTGGAACGGCCGAAAACCCCGAAAGTGGTATAAACCGGAGCAAAATCGGTTCGGGCAGATTTCGGGCGGGACCGGCCAGCGCCAAACTGGCTGGTTTGAGCAGAAATGAGCTTGAAAATGGAGAAACTGCTTCAAATGATGGAATTTTGCAATTCTGAGCACACGGGTGCGTCCGGAATGACCAAATTAGCTAGGAACAAGTGTCCGTTCGTTGAAATCTGGATCCGGAGTGGAGAAAATTGGGAAAAACCAAAAGTGGGGCCCAAATGCCACGTCAGCAGGCCACGTGTCAGTCAGAGACACGTGGCGCCTTCTGATTGGCAGGTCAAAGCTGACGAGGCGCTGATTGGGTAGCTGACTGGATGTGCTGACTGGGCAATCAAGTGACGCGTGGCAGCGTCTGAGTGGCCAGTCAACATGCTGACGTGGCAGAAATGCCACGTGTCAACCTCTGATTGGTGCCTGAGCGATTACGTGGCGGTGACGTGGCAAGGACACGTGGCAGATAGTGCCACGTGTTAGCCTGTGATTGGACGGTCAATTCTGACCTGGTGCTGACGTGGTAGATACGTGGAAGATGACTGGACTGCTGACTCAGCAACTGTGGACACGTGGCAGCTTCTGGTTGGTGGGTCAAAGCTGAGTCAGCGCTGACTCAGCGCTGACAGGGTAGCTGCGCGTGGACGTAGCGGTACGGCGGCTGGTGGCGCGTGTGGGCGGACCATACATTATCAAGACACTTCTCTCCGGAGGAGTTTCTTATCTCATGGACCTGGATGGGGTTGAGTTTAAACAACCAATCAACCTCGATCGCCTCAAAAAGTATTTTGCTTGAAACCTTGTCTTTCAAAACCTCCAGAGTCGATGAACTACGCTTGACCTGATTCCCGATAGGGGATACGTAGGCAACCTGCTCGGTTCGGTCACAAAATAACGAAAAAATGTGTATGTTCTTCCTGGCCTTAGCTGAACTACTGCGGACCTGATACCCATTCGGGGATAAGTAGGCGGGCTCACAAGGCCCTCGGTCCAAATAAAGCCCAAACAAAGTTAAATATCCCTGTCGCACCGCGACGGGAAAAAAAAGGGGTTTTTTAAATATATATATAAGAGTGTTTTTTTTTTTAAAAAAAATGGAAAAAGAGGAATGTGGGAGAAGTATTTTTTTATTTTGAAAAATAGGCCAAGTAGATTTTTCAGAGTCGCCACCTAACTTTGTACGGGTGTTAGGATCCCGATAAAGATACGGAAATATATCTTTATATTTTTAAAGTTTGGGAAAGTGGGCCTATGTTTTTGATAAGTAAACCAGAGATTTAGAAAGGGATTCGGGGACTCGGTTATGTCGAGGGAAGGTATTAAGCACCCTCGAACATCCATGACGAAGCATGGTTGCTAAATTGGCGATTTTCATGATAACGGGGCATAAAGATAAAAGAATGAAAAAAAAAGATAAAAAGATGAAAAGTTATGGCCGCACCCTTTTGGGGTTGCATACGTATCTCGGGTTGAGAATCAGGCCAAACGTAGCTCTAACTTGTTATTTATTTTTTTGAAATTTTTTTTGGTCGCGTTTGACCTTGCTCGTGTGTTATAGTGTTTTTGAAAAGTCGGTGTAGCTAGGACGTCGATCACCGTAATCGAGTCCTAGACTTTAACCTTGATTATGTGCCGGAAGTAAGGGTCGGTGCCCATTTGAGTCTCGAACTTTCAAGTCGTTAACGTTATTGAACAACGTAACTAATCGAAATGTTCGGTTTTGAAAAGGTTGCCGGAAGTAAGGGTCGGTGCCCGTTTTGAATTTGAACATTCATATTATCGGCGTTATTGAACAACGGGATAACTTGAAGTGTTCATTTTGAAAGAAAGGTTTTTGAAAGTTACCGGAAGTAAGGGTCGGCGCCCGTTTTGAATTAGGATTTTACAATGATTTATGTAAGTGTTAAGTGAGCAAGAAAAAATTGAGAGAGGACAAGTTATGAATGTACAAGAGTTAAAAATATCCGGCCTACCGGAAAGATCAAGTGAACTAGGATCTAGCCAGTTCACAATGGTGAGGGTCAAGTATTCGACGGCGAGGCCGGTCGTTATTTCAAGTATTCGACGGCGAGGCCAGTCGTTATTTTCAAGTATTCGACAGCGAGGCCGGTCGTTATTTTCAAGTATTCGACGGCGAGGCCGATCGTTATTTTTAAGTATTCGACGGCGAGGCCGATCGTTATTTTCAAGTATTCGACGGTGAGGCCGATCGTTATTTCAAGTATTCGACGGCGAGGCCGGTCGTAGAAAAGAAGGAAAGAAAGTAAAAGGGAATAAAATAAAAAGAGTCTTTCTTCGTCATTTACTTATTTATTACATTTACATTGGATTCGGTGTCAAGAAAATAAGAGAAAACGGCCCTTTACCTTGAGAAAACGGCTCGGAAATAGCTAAACGGGGCCCAAGTTGAATTTCGGCTTGAAACGGGCCCAAACGGAGGTCACCGGTGAGTCTGGAACGGCCGAAAACCCCGAAAGTGGTATAAACCGGAGCAAAATCGGTTCGGGCAGATTTCGGGCGGGACCGGCCGGCGCCAAACTGGCTGGTTTGAGCAGAAATGAGCTTGAAAATGGAGAAACTGCTTCAAATGATGGAATTTTGCAATTCTGAGCACACGGGTGCGTCTGGAATGGCCAAATTAGCTAGGAACAAGTGTCCGTTCGTTGAAATCTGGATCCGGAGTGGAGAAAATTGGGAAAAACCAAAAGTGGGGCCCAAATGCCACGTCAGCAGGCCACGTGTCAGTCAGAGACACGTGGCGCCTTCTGATTGGCAGGTCAAAGCTGACGAGGCACTGATTGGGTAGCTGACTGGATGTGCTGACTGGGCAATCAAGTGACGCGTGGCAGCGTCTGAGTGGCCAGTCAACATGCTGACGTGGCAGAAATGCCACGTGTCAACCTCTGATTGGTGCCTGAGTGATGACGTGGCAGTGACGTGGCGGTGACGTGGCAAGGACACGTGGCAGATAGTGCCACGTGTTAGCCTGTGATTGGACGGTCAATTCTGACCTGGTGCTGACGTGGTAGATACGTGGAGGATGACTGGACTACTGACTCAGCAACCGTGGACACGTGGCAGCTTCTGGTTGGTGGGTCAAAGCTGAGTCAGCGCTGACTCAGCGCTGACAGGGTAGCTGCGCGTGGACGTAGCGGTACGGCGGCTGGTGGCGCGTGTGGGCGGACCATACATTATCAAGACACTTCTCTCCGGAGGAGTTTCTTATCTCATGGACCTGGATGGGGTTGAGTTTAAACAACCAATCAACCTCGATCGCCTCAAAAAGTATTTTGCTTGAAACCTTGTCTTTCAAAACCTCCAGAGTCGATGAACTACGCTTGACCTGATTCCCGATAGGGGATACGTAGGCAACCTGCTCGGTTCGGTCACAAAATAACGAAAAAATGTGTATGTTCTTCCTGGCCTTAGCTGAACTACTGCGGACCTGATACCCATTCGGGGATAAGTAGGCGGGCTCACAAGGCCCTCGGTCCAAATAAAGCCCAAACAAAGTTAAATATCCCTGTCGCACCGCGACGGGAAAAAAAAGGGGTTTTTTAAATATATATATAAGAGTGTTTTTTTTTAAAAAAAAAAAGGAAAAAGAGGAATGTGGGAGAAGTATTTTTTTATTTTGAAAAATAGGCCAAGTAGATTTTTCAGAGTCGCCACCTAACTTTGTACGGGTGTTAGGATCCAGATAAAGATACGAAAATATATCTTTATATTTTTAAAGTTTGGGAAAGTGGGCCTATGTTTTTGATAAGTAAACCAGAGATTTAGAAAGGGATTCGGGGACTCGGTTATGTCGAGGGAAGGTATTAAGCATCCTCGAACATCCATGACGAAGAATGGTTGCCAAATTGGCGATTTTAATGATAACGGGGCATAAAGATAAAAGAATGAAAAAAAAAAAGATAAAAAGATGAAAAGTTATGGCCGAACCCTTTTGGGGTTGCATACGTATCTCGGGTTGAGAATCAGGCCAAACGTAGCTCTAACTTGTTATTTATTTTTTTGAAATTTTTTTTTGTCGCGTTTGACCGTGCTCGTGTGTTATAGTGTTTTTGAAAAGTCGGTGTAGCTAGGACGTCGATCACCGTAATCGAGTCCTAGACTTTAACCTTGATTATGTGCCGGAAGTAAGGGTCGGTGCCCATTTGAGTCTCGAACTTTCAAGTCGTTAACGTTATTGAACAACGTAACTAATCGAAATGTTCGGTTTTGAAAAGGTTGCCGGATGTAAGGGTCGGTGCCCGTTTTGAATTTAAACATTCATATTATCGGCGTTATTGAACAACGGGATAACTTGAAGTGTTCATTTTGAAAGAAAGGTTTTTGAAAGTTACCTGAAGTAAGGGTCGGCGCCCGTTTTGAATTAGGATTTTACAATGATTTATGTAAGTGTTAAGTGAGCAAGAAAAAATTGAGAGAGGACAAGTTATGAATGTACAAGAGTTAAAAATATCCGGCCTACCGAAAAGATCAAGTGAACAAGGATCTAGCCAGTTCACAATGGTGAGGGTCAAGTATTCGACGGCGAGGCCGGTCGTTATTTCAAGTATTCGACGGCGAGGCCAGTCGTTATTTTCAAGTATTCGACGGCGAGGCCGGTCGTTATTTTCAAGTATTCGACGGCGAGGCCGGTCGTTATTTTCAAGTATTCGACGGCGAGGCCGATCGTTATTTTCAAGTATTCGACGGTGAGGCCGATCGTTATTTCAAGTATTCGACGGCGAGGCCGGTCGTAGAAAAGAAGGAAAGAAAGTAAAAGGGAATAAAATAAAAAGAGTCTTTCTTCGTCCTTTACTTATTTATTACATTTACATTGGATTCGGTGTCAAGAAAATAAGAGAAAACGGCCCTTTACCTTGAGAAAACGGCTCGAAAATAGCTAAACGGGGCCCAAGTTGAATTTCGGCTTGAAACGGGCCCAAACGGAGGTCACCGGTGAGTCTGGAACGGCCGAAAACCCCGAAAGTGGTATAAACCAGAGCAAAATCGGTTCGGGCAGATTTCGGGCGGGACCGGCCAGCGCCAAACTGGCTGGTTTGAGCAGAAATGAGCTTGAAAATGGAGAAACTGCTTCAAATGATGGAATTTTGCAATTCTGAGCACACGGGTGCGTCCGGAATGGCCAAATTAGCTAGGAACAGGTGTCCGTTCGTTGAAATCTGGATCCGGAGTGGAGAAAATTGGGAAAAACCAAAAGTGGGGCCCAAATGCCACGTCAGCAGGCCACGTGTCAGTCAGAGACACGTGGCGCCTTCTGATTGGCAGGTCAAAGCTGACGAGGCGCTGATTGGGTAGCTGACTGGATGTGCTGACTGGGCAATCAAGTGACGCGTGGCAGCGTCTGAGTGGCCAGTCAACATGCTGACGTGGCCGAAATGCCACGTGTCAACCTCTGATTGGTGCCTGAGTGATGACGTGGCGATGACGTGGCGATGACGTGGCAAGGACACGTGGCAGATAGTGCCACGTGTTAGCCTGTGATTGGACGGTCAATTCTGACCTGGTGCTGACGTGGTAGATACGTGGAGGATGACTGGACTGCTGACTCAGCAACCGTGGACACGTGGCAGCTTCTGGTTGGTGGGTCAAAGCTGAGTCAGCGCTGACTCAGCGCTGACAGGGTAGCTGCGCGTGGACGTAGCGGTACGGCGGCTGGTGGCGCGTGTGGGCGGACCATACATTATCAAGACACTTCTCTCCGAAGGAGTTTCTTATCTCATGGACCTGGATGGGGTTGAGTTTAAACAACCAATCAACCTCGATCGCCTCAAAAAGTATTTTGCTTGAAACCTTGTCTTTCAAAACCTCCAGAGTCGATGAACTACGCTTGACCTGATTCCCGATAGGGGATACGTAGGCAACCTGCTCAGTTCGGTCACAAAATAACGAAAAAATGTGTATGTTCTTCCTGGCCTTAGCTGAACTACTGCGGACCTGATACCCATTCGGGGATAAGTAGGCGGGCTCACAAGGCCCTCGGTCCAAATAAAGCCCAAACAAAGTTAAATATCCCTGTCGCACCGCGACGGGAAAAAAAAGGGGTTTTTTAAATATATATATAAGAGTGTTTTTTTTTTAAAAAAAATGGAAAAAGAGGAATGTGGGAGAAGTATTTTTTTATTTTGAAAAATAGGCCAAGTAGATTTTTCAGAGTCGCCACCTAACTTTGTACGGGTGTTAGGATCCCGATAAAGATACGGAAATATATCTTTATATTTTTAAAGTTTGGGAAAGTGGGCCTATGTTTTTGATAAGTAAACCAGAGATTTAGAAAGGGATTCGGGGACTCGGTTATGTCGAGGGAAGGTATTAAGCACCCTCGAACATCCATGACGAAGCATGGTTGCCAAATTGGCGATTTTCATGATAACGGGGCATAAAGATAAAAGAATGAAAAAAAAAAGATAAAAAGATGAAAAGTTATGGCCGCACCCTTTTGGGGTTGCATACGTATCTCGGGTTGAGAATCAGGCCAAACGTAGCTCTAACTTGTTATTTATTTTTTTGAAATTTTTTTTGGTCGCGTTTGACCGTGCTCGTGTGTTATAGTGTTTTTGAAAAGTCGGTGTAGCTAGGACGTCGATCACCGTAATCGAGTCCTAGACTTTAACCTTGATTATGTGCCGGAAGTAAGGGTCGGTGCCCATTTGAGTCTCGAACTTTCAAGTCGTTAACGTTATTGAACAACGTAACTAATCGAAATGTTCGGTTTTGAAACGGTTGCCGGAAGTAAGGGTCGGTGCCCGTTTTGAATTTGAACATTCATATTATCGGCGTTATTGAACAACGGGATAACTTGAAGTGTTCATTTTGAAAGAAAGGTTTTTGAAAGTTACCGGAAGTAAGGGTCGGCGCCCGTTTTGAATTAGGATTTTACAATGATTTATGTAAGTGTTAAGTGAGCAAGAAAAAATTGAGAGAGGACAAGTTATGAATGTACAAGAGTTAAAAATATCCGGCCTACCGAAAAGATCAAGTGAACTAGGATCTAGCCAGTTCACAATGGTGAGGGTCAAGTATTCGACGGCGAGGCCGGTCGTTATTTCAAGTATTCGACGGCGAGGCCAGTCGTTATTTTCAAGTATTCGACGGCGAGGCCGGTCGTTATTTTCAAGTATTCGACGGCGAGGCCGGTCGTTATTTTCAAGTATTCGACGGCGAGGCCGATCGTTATTTCAAGTATTCGACGGCGAGGCCGGTCGTAGAAAAGAAGGAAAGAAAGTAAAAGGGAATAAAATAAAAAGAGTTTTTCTTCGTCCTTTACTTATTTATTACATTTACATTGGATTCGGTGTCAAGAAAATAAGAGAAAACGGCCCTTTACCTTGAGAAAACGGCTCGAAAATAGCTAAACGGGGCCCAAGTTGAATTTCGGCTTGAAACGGGCCCAAACGGAGGTCACCGGTGAGTCTGGAACGGCCGAAAACCCCGAAAGTGGTATAAACCGGAGCAAAATCGCTTCGGGCAGATTTCGGGCGGGACCGGCCGGCGCCAAACTGGCTGGTTTGAGCAGAAATGAGCTTGAAAATGGAGAAACTGCTTCAAATGATGGAATTTTGCAATTCTGAGCACACGGGTGCGTCTGGAATGGCCAAATTAGCTAGGAACAAGTGTCCGTTCGTTGAAATCTGGATCCGGAGTGGAGAAAATTGGGAAAAACCAAAAGTGGGGCCCAAATGCCACGTCAGCAGGCCACGTGTCACTCAGAGACACGTGGCGCCTTCTGATTGGCAGGTCAAAGCTGACGAGGCACTGATTGGGTAGCTGACTGGATGTGCTGACTGGGCAATCAAGTGACGCGTGGCAGCGTCTGAGTGGCCAGTCAACATGCTGACGTGGCAGAAATGCCACGTGTCAACCTCTGATTGGTGCTTGAGTGATGACGTGGCGGTGACGTGGCGGTGACGTGGCAAGGACACGTGGCAGATAGTGCCACGTGTTAGCCTGTGATTGGACGGTCAATTCTGACCTGGTGCTGACGTGGTAGATACGTGGAGGATGACTGGACTGCTGACTCAGCAACCGTGGACACGTGGCAGCTTCTGGTTGGTGGGTCAAAGCTGAGTCAGCGCTGACTCAGCGCTGACAGGGTAGCTGCGCGTGGACGTAGCGGTACGGCGGCTGGTGGCGCGTGTGGGCGGACCATACATTATCAAGACACTTCTCTCCGGAGGAGTTTCTTATCTCATGGACCTGGATGGGGTTGAGTTTAAACAACCAATCAACCTCGATCGCCTCAAAAAGTATTTTGCTTGAAACCTTGTCTTTCAAAACCTCCAGAGTCGATGAACTACGCTTGACCTGATTCCCGATAGGGGATACGTAGGCAACCTGCTCAGTTCGGTCACAAAATAACGAAAAAATGTGTATGTTCTTCCTGGCCTTAGCTGAACTACTGCGGACCTGATACCCATTCGGGGATAAGTAGGCGGGCTCACAAGGCCCTCGGTCCAAATAAAGCCCAAACAAAGTTAAATATCCCTGTCGCACCGCGACGGGAAAAAAAAGGGGTTTTTTAAATATATATATAAGAGTGTTTTTTTTTTAAAAAAAATGGAAAAAGAGGAATGTGGGAGAAGTATTTTTTTATTTTGAAAAATAGGCCAAGTAGATTTTTCAGAGTCGCCACCTAACTTTGTACGGGTGTTAGGATCCCGATAAAGATACGGAAATATATCTTTATATTTTTAAAGTTTGGGAAAGTGGGCCTATGTTTTTGATAAGTAAACCAGAGATTTAGAAAGGGATTCGGGGACTCGGTTATGTCGAGGGAAGGTATTAAGCACCCTCGAACATCCATGACGAAGCATGGTTGCCAAATTGGCGATTTTCATGATAACGGGGCATAAAGATAAAAGAATGAAAAAAAAAAGATAAAAAGATGAAAAGTTATGGCCGCACCCTTTTGGGGTTGCATACGTATCTCGGGTTGAGAATCAGGCCAAACGTAGCTCTAACTTGTTATTTATTTTTTTGAAATTTTTTTTGGTCGCGTTTGACCGTGCTCGTGTGTTATAGTGTTTTTGAAAAGTCGGTGTAGCTAGGACGTCGATCACCGTAATCGAGTCCTAGACTTTAACCTTGATTATGTGCCGGAAGTAAGGGTCGGTGCCCATTTGAGTCTCGAACTTTCAAGTCGTTAACGTTATTGAACAACGTAACTAATCGAAATGTTCGGTTTTGAAACGGTTGCCGGAAGTAAGGGTCGGTGCCCGTTTTGAATTTGAACATTCATATTATCGGCGTTATTGAACAACGGGATAACTTGAAGTGTTCATTTTGAAAGAAAGGTTTTTGAAAGTTACCGGAAGTAAGGGTCGGCGCCCGTTTTGAATTAGGATTTTACAATGATTTATGTAAGTGTTAAGTGAGCAAGAAAAAATTGAGAGAGGACAAGTTATGAATGTACAAGAGTTAAAAATATCCGGCCTACCGAAAAGATCAAGTGAACTAGGATCTAGCCAGTTCACAATGGTGAGGGTCAAGTATTCGACGGCGAGGCCGGTCGTTATTTCAAGTATTCGACGGCGAGGCCAGTCGTTATTTTCAAGTATTCGACGGCGAGGCCGGTCGTTATTTTCAAGTATTCGACGGCGAGGCCGGTCGTTATTTTCAAGTATTCGACGGCGAGGCCGATCGTTATTTCAAGTATTCGACGGCGAGGCCGGTCGTAGAAAAGAAGGAAAGAAAGTAAAAGGGAATAAAATAAAAAGAGTTTTTCTTCGTCCTTTACTTATTTATTACATTTACATTGGATTCGGTGTCAAGAAAATAAGAGAAAACGGCCCTTTACCTTGAGAAAACGGCTCGAAAATAGCTAAACGGGGCCCAAGTTGAATTTCGGCTTGAAACGGGCCCAAACGGAGGTCACCGGTGAGTCTAGAACGGCCGAAAACCCCGAAAGTGGTATAAACCGGAGCAAAATCGCTTCGAGCAGATTTCGGGCAGGACCGGCCAGCGCCAAACTGGCTGGTTTGAGCAGAAATGAGCTTGAAAATGGAGAAACTGCTTCAAATGATGGAATTTTGCAATTCTGAGCACACGGGTGCGTCCGGAATGGCCAAATTAGCTAGGAACAAGTGTCCGTTCGTTGAAATCTGGATCCGGAGTGGAGAAAATTGGGAAAAACCAAAAGTAGGGCCCAAATGCCACGTCAGCAGGCCACGTGTCAGTCAGAGACACGTGGCGCCTTCTGATTGGCAGGTCAAAGCTGACGAGGCGCTGATTGGGTAGCTGACTGTATGTGCTGACTGGGCAATCAAGTGACGCGTGGCAGCGTCTGAGTGGCCAGTCAACATGCTGACGTGGCAGAAATGCCACGTGTCAACCTCTGATTGGTGCCTGAGTGATGACGTGGCGGTGACGTGGCGGTGACGTGGCAAGGACACGTGGCAGATAGTGCCACGTGTTAGCCTGTGATTGGACGGTCAATTCTGACCTGGTGCTGACGTGGTAGATACGTGGAGGATGACTGGACTGCTGACTCAGCAACCGTGGACACGTGGCAGCTTCTGGTTGGTGGGTCAAAGCTGAGTCAGCGCTGACTCAGCGCTGACAGGGTAGCTGCGCGTGGACGTAGCGGTACGGCGGCTGGTGGCGCGTGTGGGCGGACCATACATTATCAAGACACTTCTCTCCGGAGGAGTTTCTTATCTCATGGACCTGGATGGGGTTGAGTTTAAACAACCAATCAACCTCGATCGCCTCAAAAAGTATTTTGCTTGAAACCTTGTCTTTCAAAACCTCCAGAGTCGATGAACTACGCTTGACCTGATTCCCGATAGGGGATACGTAGGCAACCTGCTCGGTTCGGTCACAAAATAACGAAAAAAT
Source organism: Hydrangea macrophylla (assembly GCA_033977485.1). Classification (NCBI taxonomy): domain Eukaryota; kingdom Viridiplantae; phylum Streptophyta; class Magnoliopsida; order Cornales; family Hydrangeaceae; genus Hydrangea; species Hydrangea macrophylla. The sequence goes on from CM066992.1 coordinate 15,449,390, forward strand.
GTGTATGTTCTTCCTGGCCTTAGCTGAACTACTGCGGACCTGATACCCATTCGGGGATAAGTAGGCGGGCTCACAAGGCCCTCGGTCTAAATAAAGCCCAAACAAAGTTAAATATCCCTGTCGCACCGCGACGGGAAAAAAAAGGGGTTTTTTAAATATATATATAAGAGTGTTTTTTTTAAAAAAAAAAAGGAAAAAGAGGAATGTGGGAGAAGTATTTTTTTATTTTGAAAAATAGGCCAAGTAGATTTTTCAGAGTAGCCACCTAACTTTGTACGGGTGTTAGGATCCCGATAAAGATACGAAAATATATCTTTATATTTTTAAAGTTTGGGAAAGTGGGCCTATGTTTTTGATAAGTAAACCAGAGATTTAGAAAGGGATTCGGGGACTCGGTTATGTCGAGGGAAGGTATTAAGCACCCTCGAACATCCATGACGAAGCATGGTTGCCAAATTGGCGATTTTCATGATAACGGGGCATAAAGATAAAAGAATGAAAAAAAAAAAGATAAAAAGATGAAAAGTTATGGCCGCACCCTTTTGGGGTTGCATACGTATCTCGGGTTGAGAATCAGGCCAAACGTAGCTCTAACTTGTTATTTATTTTTTTGAAATTTTTTTTTGTCGCGTTTGACCGTGCTCGTGTGTTATAGTGTTTTTGAAAAGTCGGTGTAGCTAGGACGTCGATCACCGTAATCGAGTCCTAGACTTTAACCTTGATTATGTGCCGGAAGTAAGGGTCGGTGCCCATTTGAGTCTCGAACTTTCAAGTCGTTAACGTTATTGAACAACGTAACTATCGAAATGTTCGGTTTTGAAAAGGTTGCCGGATGTAAGGGTCGGTGCCCGTTTTGAATTTGAACATTCATATTATCGGCGTTATTGAACAACGGGATAACTTGAAGTGTTCATTTTGAAAGAAAGGTTTTTGAAAGTTACCGGAAGTAAGGGTCGGCGCCCGTTTTGAATTAGGATTTTACAATGATTTATGTAAGTGTTAAGTGAGCAAGAAAAAATTGAGAGAGGACAAGTTATGAATGTACAAGAGTTAAAAATATCCGGCCTACCGAAAAGATCAAGTGAACTAGGATCTAGCCAGTTCACAATGGTGAGGGTCAAGTATTCGACGGCGAGGCCGGTCGTTATTTCAAGTATTCGACGGCGAGGCCAGTCGTTATTTTCAAGTATTCGACGGCGAGGCCGGTCGTTATTTTCAAGTATTCGACGGCGAGGCCGGTCGTTATTTTCAAGTATTCGACGGCGAGGCCGATCGTTATTTCAAGTATTCGACGGCGAGGCCGGTCGTAGAAAAGAAGGAAAGAAAGTAAAAGGGAATAAAATAAAAAGAGTTTTTCTTTGTCCTTTACTTATTTATTACATTTACATTGGATTCGGTGTCAAGAAAATAAGAGAAAACGGCCCTTTACCTTGAGAAAACGGCTCGAAAATAGCTAAACGGGGCCCAAGTTGAATTTCGGCTTGAAACGGGCCCAAACGGAGGTCACCGGTGAGTCTAGAACGGCCGAAAACCCCGAAAGTGGTATAAACCGGAGCAAAATCGCTTCGAGCAGATTTCGGGCAGGACCGGCCAGCGCCAAACTGGCTGGTTTGAGCAGAAATGAGCTTGAAAATGGAGAAACTGCTTCAAATGATGGAATTTTGCAATTCTGAGCACACGGGTGCGTCCGGAATGGCCAAATTAGCTAGGAACAAGTGTCCGTTCGTTGAAATCTGGATCCGGAGTGGAGAAAATTGGGAAAAACCAAAAGTAGGGCCCAAATGCCACGTCAGCAGGCCACGTGTCAGTCAGAGACACGTGGCGCCTTCTGATTGGCAGGTCAAAGCTGACGAGGCGCTGATTGGGTAGCTGACTGTATGTGCTGACTGGGCAATCAAGTGACGCGTGGCAGCGTCTGAGTGGCCAGTCAACATGCTGACGTGGCAGAAATGCCACGTGTCAACCTCTGATTGGTGCCTGAGTGATGACGTGGCGGTGACGTGGCGGTGACGTGGCAAGGACACGTGGCAGATAGTGCCACGTGTTAGCCAGTGATTGGACGGTCAATTCTGACCTGGTGCTGACGTGGTAGATACGTGGAGGATGACTGGACTGCTGACTCAGCAACCGTGGACACGTGGCAGCTTCTGGTTGGTGGGTCAAAGCTGAGTCAGCGCTGACTCAGCGCTGACAGGGTAGCTGCGCGTGGACGTAGCGGTACGGCGGCTGGTGGCGCGTGTGGGCGGACCATACATTATCAAGACACTTCTCTCCGGAGGAGTTTCTTATCTCATGGACCTGGATGGGGTTGAGTTTAAACAACCAATCAACCTCGATCGCCTCAAAAAGTATTTTGCTTGAAACCTTGTCTTTCAAAACCTCCAGAGTCGATGAACTACGCTTGACCTGATTCCCGATAGGGGATACGTAGGCAACCTGCTCGGTTCGGTCACAAAATAACGAAAAAATGTGTATGTTCTTCCTGGCCTTAGCTGAACTACTGCGGACCTGATACCCATTCGGGGATAAGTAGGCGGGCTCACAAGGCCCTCGGTCTAAATAAAGCCCAAACAAAGTTAAATATCCCTGTCGCACCGCGACGGGAAAAAAAAGGGGTTTTTTAAATATATATATAAGAGTGTTTTTTTTTAAAAAAAAAAGGAAAAAGAGGAATGTGGGAGAAGTATTTTTTTATTTTGAAAAATAGGCCAAGTAGATTTTTCAGAGTAGCCACCTAACTTTGTACGGGTGTTAGGATCCCGATAAAGATACGAAAATATATCTTTATATTTTTAAAGTTTGGGAAAGTGGGCCTATGTTTTTGATAAGTAAACCAGAGATTTAGAAAGGGATTCGGGGACTCGGTTATGTCGAGGGAAGGTATTAAGCACCCTCGAACATCCATGACGAAGCATGGTTGCCAAATTGGCGATTTTCATGATAACGGGGCATAAAGATAAAAGAATGAAAAAAAAAAAGATAAAAAGATGAAAAGTTATGGCCGCACCCTTTTGGGGTTGCATACGTATCTCGGGTTGAGAATCAGGCCAAACGTAGCTCTAACTTGTTATTTATTTTTTTGAAATTTTTTTTTGTCGCGTTTGACCGTGCTCGTGTGTTATAGTGTTTTTGAAAAGTCGGTGTAGCTAGGACGTCGATCACCGTAATCGAGTCCTAGACTTTAACCTTGATTATGTGCCGGAAGTAAGGGTCGGTGCCCATTTGAGTCTCGAACTTTCAAGTCGTTAACGTTATTGAACAACGTAACTATCGAAATGTTCGGTTTTGAAAAGGTTGCCGGATGTAAGGGTCGGTGCCCGTTTTGAATTTGAACATTCATATTATCGGCGTTATTGAACAACGGGATAACTTGAAGTGTTCATTTTGAAAGAAAGGTTTTTGAAAGTTACCGGAAGTAAGGGTCGGCGCCCGTTTTGAATTAGGATTTTACAATGATTTATGTAAGTGTTAAGTGAGCAAGAAAAAATTGAGAGAGGACAAGTTATGAATGTACAAGAGTTAAAAATATCCGGCCTACCGAAAAGATCAAGTGAACTAGGATCTAGCCAGTTCACAATGGTGAGGGTCAAGTATTCGACGGCGAGGCCGGTCGTTATTTCAAGTATTCGACGGCGAGGCCAGTCGTTATTTTCAAGTATTCGACGGCGAGGCCGGTCGTTATTTTCAAGTATTCGACGGCGAGGCCGGTCGTTATTTTCAAGTATTCGACGGCGAGGCCGATCGTTATTTCAAGTATTCGACGGCGAGGCCGGTCGTAGAAAAGAAGGAAAGAAAGTAAAAGGGAATAAAATAAAAAGAGTTTTTCTTCGTCCTTTACTTATTTATTACATTTACATTGGATTCGGTGTCAAGAAAATAAGAGAAAACGGCCCTTTACCTTGAGAAAACGGCTCGAAAATAGCTAAACGGGGCCCAAGTTGAATTTCGGCTTGAAACGGGCCCAAACGGAGGTCACCGGTGAGTCTAGAACGGCCGAAAACCCCGAAAGTGGTATAAACCGGAGCAAAATCGCTTCGAGCAGATTTCGGGCAGGACCGGCCAGCGCCAAACTGGCTGGTTTGAGCAGAAATGAGCTTGAAAATGGAGAAACTGCTTCAAATGATGGAATTTTGCAATTCTGAGCACACGGGTGCGTCCGGAATGGCCAAATTAGCTAGGAACAAGTGTCCGTTCGTTGAAATCTGGATCCGGAGTGGAGAAAATTGGGAAAAACCAAAAGTAGGGCCCAAATGCCACGTCAGCAGGCCACGTGTCAGTCAGAGACACGTGGCGCCTTCTGATTGGCAGGTCAAAGCTGACGAGGCGCTGATTGGGTAGCTGACTGTATGTGCTGACTGGGCAATCAAGTGACGCGTGGCAGCGTCTGAGTGGCCAGTCAACATGCTGACGTGGCAGAAATGCCACGTGTCAACCTCTGATTGGTGCCTGAGTGATGATGTGGCGGTGACGTGGCGGTGACGTGGCAAGGACACGTGGCAGATAGTGCCACGTGTTAGCCTGTGATTGGACGGTCAATTCTGACCTGGTGCTGACGTGGTAGATACGTGGAGGATGACTGGACTGCTGACTCAGCAACCGTGGACACGTGGCAGCTTCTGGTTGGTGGGTCAAAGCTGACTCAGCGCTGACAGGGTAGCTGCGCGTGGACGTAGCGGTACGGCGGCTGGTGGCGCGTGTGGACGGACCATACATTATCAAGACACTTCTCTCCGGAGGAGTTTCTTATCTCATGGACCTGGATGGGGTTGAGTTTAAACAACCAATCAACCTCGATCGCCTCAAAAAGTATTTTGCTTGAAACCTTGTCTTTCAAAACCTCCAGAGTCGATGAACTACGCTTGACCTGATTCCCGATAGGGGATACGTAGGCAACCTGCTCGGTTCGGTCACAAAATAACGAAAAAATGTGTATGTTCTTCCTGGCCTTAGCTGAACTACTGCGGACCTGATACCCATTCGGGGATAAGTAGGCGGGCTCACAAGGCCCTCGGTCCAAATAAAGCCCAAACAAAGTTAAATATCCCTGTCGCACCGCGACGGGAAAAAAAAGGGTTTTTTTAAATATATATATAAGAGTGTTTTTTTTTAAAAAAAAAAGGAAAAAGAGGAATGTGGGAGAAGTATTTTTTTATTTTGAAAAATAGGCCAAGTAGATTTTTCAGAGTCGCCACCTAACTTTGTACGGGTGTTAGGATCCCGATAAAGATACGAAAATATATCTTTATATTTTTAAAGTTTGGGAAAGTGGGCCTATGTTTTTGATAAGTAAACCAGAGATTTAGAAAGGGATTCGGGGACTCGGTTATGTCGAGGGAAGGTATTAAGCACCCTCGAACATCCATGACGAAGCATGGTTGCCAAATTGGCGATTTTCATGATAACGGGGCATAAAGATAAAAGAATGAAAAAAAAAAGATAAAAAGATGAAAAGTTATGGCCGCACCCTTTTGGGGTTGCATACGTATCTCGGGTTGAGAATCAGGCCAAACGTAGCTATAACTTGTTATTTATTTTTTTGAAATTTTTTTTGGTCGCGTTTGACCGTGCTCGTGTGTTATAGTGTTTTTGAAAAGTCGGTGTAGCTAGGACGTCGATCACCGTAATCGAGTCCTAGACTTTAACCTTGATTATGTGCCGGAAGTAAGGGTCGGTGCCCATTTGAGTCTCGAACTTTCAAGTCGTTAACGTTATTGAACAACGTAACTAATCGAAATGTTCGGTTTTGAAAAGGTTGCCGGATGTAAGGGTCGGTGCCCGTTTTGAATTTGAACATTCATATTATCGGCGTTATTGAACAACGGGATAACTTGAAGTGTTCATTTTGAAAGAAAGGTTTTTGAAAGTTACCGGAAGTAAGGGTCGGCGCCCGTTTTGAATTAGGATTTTACAATGATTTATGTAAGTGTTAAGTGAGCAAGAAAAAATTGAGAGAGGACAAGTTATGAATGTACAAGAGTTAAAAATATCCGGCCTACCGGAAAGATCAAGTGAACTAGGATCTAGCCAGTTCACAATGGTGAGGGTCAAGTATTCGACGGCGAGGCCGGTCGTTATTTCAAGTATTCGACGGCGAGGCCAGTCGTTATTTTCAAGTATTCGACGGCGAGGCCGGTCGTTATTTTCAAGTATTCGACGGCGAGGCCGGTCGTTATTTTCAAGTATTCGACGGCGAGGCCGATCGTTATTTTCAAGTATTCGACGGCGAGGCCGATCGTTATTTTCAAGTATTCGACGGTGAGGCCGATCGTTATTTCAAGTATTCGACGGCGAGGCCGGTCGTAGAAAAGAAGGAAAGAAAGTAAAAGGGAATAAAATAAAAAGAGTCTTTCTTCGTCCTTTACTTATTTATTACATTTACATTGGATTCGGTGTCAAGAAAATAAGAGAAAACGGCCCTTTACCTTGAGAAAACGGCTCAGAAATAGCTAAACGGGGCCCATGTTGAATTTCGGCTTGAAACGGGCCCAAACGGAGGTCACCGGTGAGTCTGGAACGGCCGAAAACCCCGAAAGTGGTATAAACCGGAGCAAAATCGGTTCGGGCAGATTTCGGGCGGGACCGGCCGGCGCCAAACTGGCTGGTTTGAGCAGAAATGAGCTTGAAAATGGAGAAACTGCTTCAAATGATGGAATTTTGCAATTCTGAGCACACGGGTGCGTCCGGAATGGCAAAATTAGCTAGGAACAAGTGTCCGTTCGTTGAAATCTGGATCCGGAGTGGAGAAAATTGGGAAAAACCAAAAGTAGGGCCCAAATGCCACGTCAGCAGGCCACGTGTCAGTCAGAGACACGTGGCGCCTTCTGATTGGCAGGTCAAAGCTGACGAGGCGCTGATTGGGTAGCTGACTGGATGTGCTGACTGGGCAATCAAGTGACGCGTGGCAGCGTCTGAGTGGCCAGTCAACATGCTGACGTGGCAGAAATGCCACGTGTCAACCTCTGATTGGTGCCTGAGTGATGACGTGGTGATGACGTGGCAAAGACACGTGGCAGATAGTGCCACGTGTTAGCCTGTGATTGGACGGTCAATTCTGACCTGGTGCTGACGTGGTAGATACGTGGAGGATGACTGGACTGCTGACTCAGCAACCGTGGACACGTGGCAGCTTCTGGTTGGTGGGTCAAAGCTGAGTCAGCGCTGACAGGGTAGCTGCGCGTGGACGTAGCGGTACGGCGGCTGGTGGCGCGTGTGGACGGACCATACATTATCAAGACACTTCTCTCCGGAGGAGTTTCTTATCTCATGGACCTGGATGGGGTTGAGTTTAAACAACCAATCAACCTCGATCGCCTCAAAAAGTATTTTGCTTGAAACCTTGTCTTTCAAAACCTCCAGAGTCGATGAACTACGCTTGACCTGATTCCCGATAGGGGATACGTAGGCAACCTGCTCGGTTCGGTCACAAAATAACGAAAAAATGTGTATGTTCTTCCTGGCCTTAGCTGAACTACTGCGGACCTGATACCCATTCGGGGATAAGTAGGCGGGCTCACAAGGCCCTCAGTCCAAATAAAGCCCAAACAAAGTTAAATATCCCTGTCGCACCGCGACGGGAAAAAAAAGGGGTTTTTTAAATATATATATAAGAGTGTTTTTTTTTTTAAAAAAATGGAAAAAGAGGAATGTGGGAGAAGTATTTTTTTATTTTGAAAAATAGGCCAAGTAGATTTTTCAGAGTCGCCACCTTACTTTGTATGGGTGTTAGGATCCCGATAAAGATACGGAAATATATCTTTATATTTTTAAAGTTTGGGAAAGTGGGCCTATGTTTTTGATAAGTAAACCAGAGATTTAGAAAGGGATTCGGGGACTCGGTTATGTCGAGGGAAGGTATTAAGCACCCTCGAACATCCATGACGAAGCATGGTTGCCAAATTGGCGATTTTCATGATAACGGGGCATAAAGATAAAAGAATGAAAAAAAAAAGATAAAAAGATGAAAAGTTATGGCCGCACCCTTTTGGGGTTGCATACGTATCTCGGGTTGAGAATCAGGCCAAACGTAGCTCTAACTTGTTATTTATTTTTTTGAAATTTTTTTTGGTCGCGTTTGACCGTGCTCGTGTGTTATAGTGTTTTTGAAAAGTCGGTGTAGCTAGGACGTCGATCACCGTAATCGAGTCCTAGACTTTAACCTTGATTATGTGCCGGAAGTAAGGGTCGGTGCCCATTTGAGTCTCGAACTTTCAAGTCGTTAACGTTATTGAACAAAGTAACTAATCGAAATGTTCGGTTTTGAAAAGGTTGCCGGAAGTAAGGGTCGGTGCCCGTTTTGAATTTGAACATTCATATTATCGGCGTTATTGAACAACGGGATAACTTGAAGTGTTCATTTTGAAAGAAAGGTTTTTGAAAGTTACCGGAAGTAAGGGTCGGCGCCCGTTTTGAATTAGGATTTTACAATGATTTATGTAAGTGTTAAGTGAGCAAGAAAAAATTGAGAGAGGACAAGTTATGAATGTACAAGAGTTAAAAATATCCGGCCTACCGGAAAGATCAAGTGAACTAGGATCTAGCCAGTTCACAATGGTGAGGGTCAAGTATTCGACGGCGAGGCCGGTCGTTATTTCAAGTATTCGACGGCGAGGTCAGTCGTTATTTTCAAGTATTCGACAGCGAGGCCGGTCGTTATTTTCAAGTATTCGACGGCGAGGCCGATCGTTATTTTCAAGTATTCGACGGCGAGGCCGATCGTTATTTTCAAGTATTCGACGGTGAGGCCGATCGTTATTTCAAGTATTCGACGGCGAGGCCGGTCGTAGAAAAGAAGGAAAGAAAGTAAAAGGGAATAAAATAAAAAGAGTCTTTCTTCGTCCTTTACTTATTTATTACATTTACATTGGATTCGGTGTCAAGAAAATAAGAGAAAACGGCCCTTTACCTTGAGAAAACGGCTCGGAAATAGCTAAACGGGGCCCAAGTTGAATTTCGGCTTGAAACGGGCCCAAACGGAGGTCACCGGTGAGTCTGGAACGGCCGAAAACCCCGAAAGTGGTATAAACCGGAGCAAAATCGGTTCGGGCAGATTTCGGGCGGGACCGGCCGGCGCCAAACTGGCTGGTTTGAGCAGAAATGAGCTTGAAAATGGTGAAACTGCTTCAAATGATGGAATTTTGCAATTCTGAGCACACGGGTGCGTCTGGAATGGCCAAATTAGCTAGGAACAAGTGTCCGTTCGTTGAAATCTGGATCCGGAGTGGAGAAAATTGGGAAAAACCAAAAGTGGGGCCCAAATGCCACGTCAGCAGGCCACGTGTCAGTCAGAGACATGTGGCGCCTTCTGATTGGCAGGTCAAAGCTGACGAGGCACTGATTGGGTAGCTGACTGGATGTGCTGACTGGGCAATCAAGTGACGCGTGGCAGCGTCTGAGTGGCAAGTCAACATGCTGACGTGGCAGAAATGCCACGTGTCAACCTCTGATTGGTGCCTGAGTGATGACGTGGCAGTGACGTGGCGGTGACGTGGCAAGGACACGTGGCAGATAGTGCCACGTGTTAGCCTGTGATTGGACGGTCAATTCTGACCTGGTGCTGACGTGGTAGATACGTGGAGGATGACTGGACTGCTGACTCAGCAACCGTGGACACGTGGCAGCTTCTGGTTGGTGGGTCAAAGCTGAGTCAGCGCTGACTCAGCGCTGACAGGGTAGCTGCGCGTGGACGTAGCGGTACGGCGGCTGGTGGCGCGTGTGGGCGGACCATACATTATCAAGACACTTCTCTCCGGAGGAGTTTCTTATCTCATGGACCTGGATGGGGTTGAGTTTAAACAACCAATCAACCTCGATCGCCTCAAAAAGTATTTTGCTTGAAACCTTGTCTTTCAAAACCTCCAGAGTCGATGAACTACGCTTGACCTGATTCCCGATAGGGGATACGTAGGCAACCTGCTCGGTTCGGTCACAAAATAACGAAAAAATGTGTATGTTCTTCCTGGCCTTAGCTGAACTACTGCGGACCTGATACCCATTCGGGGATAAGTAGGCGGGCTCACAAGGCCCTCGGTCCAAATAAAGCCCAAACAAAGTTAAATATCCCTGTCGCACCGCGACGGGAAAAAAAAGGGGTTTTTTAAATATATATATAAGAGTGTTTTTTTTTTAAAAAAAAAGGAAAAAGAGGAATGTGGGAGAAGTATTTTTTTATTTTGAAAAATAGGCCAAGTAGATTTTTCAGAGTCGCCACCTAACTTTGTACGGGTGTTAGGATCCCGATAAAGATACGAAAATATATCTTTATATTTTTAAAGTTTGGGAAAGTGGGCCTATGTTTTTGATAAGTAAACCAGAGATTTAGAAAGGGATTCGGGGACTCGGTTATGTCGAGGGAAGGTATTAAGCACCCTCGAACATCCATGACGAAGCATGGTTGCCAAATTGGCGATTTTAATGATAACGGGGCATAAAGATAAAAGAATGAAAAAAAAAAAGATAAAAAGATGAAAAGTTATGGCCGCACCCTTTTGGGGTTGCATACGTATCTCGGGTTGAGAATCAGGCCAAACGTAGCTCTAACTTGTTATTTATTTTTTTGAAATTTTTTTTTGTCGCGTTTGACCGTGCTCGTGTGTTATAGTGTTTTTGAAAAGTCGGTGTAGCTAGGACGTCGATCACCGTAATCGAGTCCTAGACTTTAACCTTGATTATGTGCCGGAAGTAAGGGTCGGTGCCCATTTGAGTCTCGAACTTTCAAGTCGTTCACGTTATTGAACAACGTAACTAATCGAAATGTTCGGTTTTGAAAAGGTTGCCGGATGTAAGGGTCGGTGCCCGTTTTGAATTTGAACATTCATATTATCGGCGTTATTGAACAACGGGATAACTTGAAGTGTTCATTTTGAAAGAAAGGTTTTTGAAAGTTACCGGAAGTAAGGGTCGGCGCCCGTTTTGAATTAGGATTTTACAATGATTTATGTAAGTGTTAAGTGAGCAAGAAAAAATTGAGAGAGGACAAGTTATGAATGTACAAGAGTTAAAAATATCCGGCCTACCGAAAAGATCAAGTGAACTAGGATCTAGCCAGTTCACAATGGTGAGGGTCAAGTATTCGACGGCGAGGCCGGTCGTTATTTCAAGTATTCGACGGCGAGGCCAGTCGTTATTTTCAAGTATTCGACGGCGAGGCCGGTCGTTATTTTCAAGTATTCGACGGCGAGGCCGGTCGTTATTTTCAAGTATTCGACGGCGAGGCCGATCGTTATTTTCAAGTATTCGACGGCGAGGCCGATCGTTATTTTCAAGTATTCGACGGTGAGGCCGATCGTTATTTCAAGTATTCGACGGCGAGGCCGGTCGTAGAAAAGAAGGAAAGAAAGTAAAAGGGAATAAAATAAAAAGAGTCTTTCTTCGTCCTTTACTTATTTATTACATTTACATTGGATTCGGTGTCAAGAAAATAAGAGAAAACGGCCCTTTACCTTGAGAAAACGGCTCGGAAATAGCTAAACGGGGCCCAAGTTGAATTTCGGCTTGAAACGGGCCCAAACGTAGGTCACCGGTGAGTCTGGAACGGCCGAAAACCCCGAAAGTGGTATAAACCGGAGCAAAATCGGTTCGGGCAGATTTCGGGCGGGACCGGCCAGCGCCAAACTGGCTGGTTTGAGCAGAAATGAGCTTGAAAATGGAGAAACTGCTTCAAATGATGGAATTTTGCAATTCTGAGCACACGGGTGCGTCCGGAATGGCCAAATTAGCTAGGAACAAGTGTCCGTTCGTTGAAATTTGGATCCGGAGTGGAGAAAATTGGGAAAAACCAAAAGTGGGGCCCAAATGCCACGTCAGCAGGCCACGTGTCAGTCAGAGACACGTGGCGCCTTCTGATTGGTAGGTCAAAGCTGACGAGGCGCTGATTGGGTAGCTGACTGTATGTGCTGACTGGGCAATCAAGTGACGCGTGGCAGCATCTGAGTGGCCAGTCAACATGCTGACGTGGCAGAAATGCCACGTGTCAACCTCTGATTGGTGCCTGAGTGATGACGTGGCAGTGCCGTGGCGGTGACGTGGCAAGGACACGTGGCAGATAGTGCCACGTGTTAGCCTGTGATTGGACGGTCAATTCTGACCTGGTGCTGACGTGGTAGATACGTGGAGGATGACTGGACTGCTGACTCAGCAACCGTGGACACGTGGCAGCTTCTGGTTGGTGGGTCAAAGCTGAGTCAGCGCTGACTCAGCGCTGACAGGGTAGCTGCGCGTGGACGTAGCGGTACGGCGGCTGGTGGCGCGTGTGGGCGGACCATACATTATCAAGACACTTCTCTCCGGAGGAGTTTCTTATCTCATGGACCTGGATGGGGTTGAGTTTAAACAACCAATCAACCTCGATCGCCTCAAAAAGTATTTTGCTTGAAACCTTGTCTTTCAAAACCTCCAGAGTCGATGAACTACGCTTGACCTGATTCCCGATAGGGGATACGTAGGCAACCTGCTCGGTTCGGTCACAAAATAACGAAAAAATGTGTATGTTCTTCCTGGCCTTAGCTGAACTACTGCGGACCTGATACCCATTCGGGGATAAGTAGGCGGGCTCACAAGGCCCTCGGTCCAAATAAAGCCCAAACAAAGTTAAATATCCCTGTCGCACCGCGACGGGAAAAAAAAGGGGTTTTTTAAATATATATATAAGAGTGTTTTTTTTTTTAAAAAAAAGGAAAAAGAGGAATGTGGGAGAAGTATTTTTTTATTTTGAAAAATAGGCCAAGTAGATTTTTCAGAGTCGCCACCTAACTTTGTACGGGTGTTAGGATCCCGATAAAGATACGAAAATATATCTTTATATTTTTAAAGTTTGGGAAAGTGGGCCTATGTTTTTGATAAGTAAACCAGAGATTTAGAAAGGGATTCGGGGACTCGGTTATGTCGAGGGAAGGTATTAAGCACCCTCGAACATCCATGACGAAGCATGGTTGCCAAATTGGCGATTTTAATGATAACGGGGCATAAAGATAAAAGAATGAAAAAAAAAAAGATAAAAAGATGAAAAGTTATGGCCGCACCCTTTTGGGGTTGCATACGTATCTCGGGTTGAGAATCAGGCCAAACGTAGCTCTAACTTGTTATTTATTTTTTTGAAATTTTTTTTTGTCGCGTTTGACCGTGCTCGTGTGTTATAGTGTTTTTGAAAAGTCGGTGTAGCTAGGACGTCGATCACCGTAATCGAGTCCTAGACTTTAACCTTGATTATGTGCCGGAAGTACGGGTCGGTGCCCATTTGAGTCTCGAACTTTCAAGTCGTTAACGTTATTGATCAACGTAACTAATCGAAATGTTCGGTTTTGAAAAGGTTGCCGGATGTAAGGGTCGGTGCCCGTTTTGAATTTGAACATTCATATTATCGGCGTTATTGAACAACGGGATAACTTGAAGTGTTCATTTTGAAAGAAAGGTTTTTGAAAGTTACCGGAAGTAAGGGTCGGCGCCCGTTTTGAATTAGGATTTTACAATGATTTATGTAAGTGTTAAGTGAGCAAGAAAAAATTGAGAGAGGACAAGTTATGAATGTACAAGAGTTAAAAATATCCGGCCTACCGAAAAGATCAAGTGAACTAGGATCTAGCCAGTTCACAATGGTGAGGGTCAAGTATTCGACGGCGAGGCCGGTCGTTATTTCAAGTATTCGACGGCGAGGCCAGTCGTTATTTTCAAGTATTCGACGGCGAGGCCGGTCGTTATTTTCAAGTATTCGACGGCGAGGCCGGTCGTTATTTTCAAGTATTCGACGGCGAGGCCGATCGTTATTTTCAAGTATTCGACGGCGAGGCCGATCGTTATTTTCAAGTATTCGACGGTGAGGCCGATCGTTATTTCAAGTATTCGACGGCGAGGCCGGTCGTAGAAAAGAAGGAAAGAAAGTAAAAGGGAATAAAATAAAAAGAGTCTTTCTTCATCCTTTACTTATTTATTACATTTACATTGGATTCGGTGTCAAGAAAATAAGAGAAAACGGCCCTTTACCTTGAGAAAACGGCTCGAAAATAGCTAAACGGGGCCCAAGTTGAATTTCGGCTTGAAACGGGCCCAAACGGAGGTCACCGGTGAGTCTGGAACGGCCGAAAACCCCGAAAGTGGTATAAACCGGAGCAAAATCGGTTCGGGCAGATTTCGGGCGGGACCGGCCAGCGCCAAACTGGCTGGTTTGAGCAGAAATGAGCTTGAAAATGGAGAAACTGCTTCAAATGATGGAATTTTGCAATTCTGAGCACACGGGTGCGTCCGGAATGGCCAAATTAGCTAGGAACAAGTGTCCGTTCGTTGAAATCTGGATCCGGAGTGGAGAAAATTGGGAAAAACCAAAAGTGGGGCCCAAATGCCACGTCAGCAGGCCACGTGTCAGTCAGAGACACGTGGCACCTTCTGATTGGCAGGTCAAAGCTAACGAGGCGCTGATTGGGTAGCTGACTGGATGTGCTGACTGGGCAATCAAGTGACGCGTGGCAGCGTCTAAGTGGCCAGTCAACATGCTGACGTGGCAGAAATGCCACGTGTCAACCTCTGATTGGTGCCTGAGTGATGACGTGGCGATGACGTGGCAAGGACACGTGGCAGATAGTGCCACGTGTTAGCCTGTGATTGGACGGTCAATTCTGACCTGGTGCTGACGTGGTAGATACGTGGAGGATGACTGGACTGCTGACTCAGCAACCGTGGACACTTGGCAGCTTCTGGTTGGTGGGTCAAAGCTGAGTCAGCGCTGACTCAGCGCTGATAGGGTAGCTGCGCGTGGACGTAGCGGTACGGCGGCTGGTGGCGCGTGTGGGCGGACCATACATTATCAAGACACTTCTCTCCGAAGGAGTTTCTTATCTCATGGACCTGGATGGGGTTGAGTTTAAACAACCAATCAACCTCGATCGCCTCAAAAAGTATTTTGCTTGAAACCTTGTCTTTCAAAACCTCCAGAGTCGATGAACTACGCTTGACCTGATTCCCGATAGGGGATACGTAGGCAACCTGCTCAGTTCGGTCACAAAATAACGAAAAAATGTGTATGTTCTTCCTGGCCTTAGCTGAACTACTGCGGACCTGATACCCATTCGGGGATAAGTAGGCGGGCTCACAAGGCCCTCGGTCCAAATAAAGCCCAAACAAAGTTAAATATCCCTGTCGCACCGCGACGGGAAAAAAAAGGGGTTTTTTAAATATATATATAAGAGTGTTTTTTTTAAAAAAAAAATGGAAAAAGAGGAATGTGGGAGAAGTATTTTTTTATTTTGAAAAATAGGCCAAGTAGATTTTTCAGAGTCGCCACCTAACTTTGTACGGGTGTTAGGATCCCGATAAAGATACGGAAATATATCTTTATATTTTTAAAGTTTGGGAAAGTGGGCCTATGTTTTTGATAAGTAAACCAGAGATTTAGAAAGGGATTCGGGGACTCGGTTATGTCGAGGGAAGGTATTAAGCACCCTCGAACGTCCATGACGAAGCATGGTTGCCAAATTGGCGATTTTCATGATAACGGGGCATAAAGATAAAAGAATGAAAAAAAAAAGATAAAAAGATGAAAAGTTATGGCCGCACCCTTTTGGGGTTGCATACGTATCTCGGGTTGAGAATCAGGCCAAACGTAGCTCTAACTTGTTATTTATTTTTTTGAAATTTTTTTTGGTCGCGTTTGACCGTGCTCGTGTGTTATAGTGTTTTTGAAAAGTCGGTGTAGCTAGGACGTCGATCACCGTAATCGAGTCCTAGACTTTAACCTTGATTATGTGCCGGAAGTAAGGGTCGGTGCCCATTTGAGTCTCGAACTTTCAAGTCGTTAACGTTATTGAACAACGTAACTAATCGAAATGTTCGGTTTTGAAACGGTTGCCGGAAGTAAGGGTCGGTGCCCGTTTTGAATTTGAACATTCATATTATCGGCGTTATTGAACAACGGGATAACTTGAAGTGTTCAATTTGAAAGAAAGGTTTTTGAAAGTTATCGGAAGTAAGGGTCGGCGCCCGTTTTGAATTAGGATTTTACAATGATTTATGTAAGTGTTAAGTGAGCAAGAAAAAATTGAGAGAGGACAAGTTATGAATGTACAAGAGTTAAAAATATCCGGCCTACCGAAAAGATCAAGTGAACTAGGATCTAGCCAGTTCACAATGGTGAGGGTCAAGTATTCGACGGCGAGGCCGGTCGTTATTTCAAGTATTCGACGGCGAGGCCAGTCGTTATTTTCAAGTATTCGACGGTGAGGCCGGTCGTTATTTTCAAGTATTCGACGGCGAGGCCGGTCGTTATTTTCAAGTATTCGACGGCGAGGCCGATCGTTATTTTCAAGTATTCGACGGCGAGGCCGATCGTTATTTTCAAGTATTCGACGGTGAGTCCGATCGTTATTTCAAGTATTCGACGGCGAGGCCGGTCGTAGAAAAGAAGGAAAGAAAGTAAAAGGGAATAAAATAAAAAGAGTCTTTCTTCGTCCTTTACTTATTTATTACATTTACATTGGATACGGTGTCAAGAAAATAAGAGAAAACGGCCCTTTACCTTGAGAAAACGGCTCGAAAATAGCTAAACGGGGCCCAAGTTGAATTTCGGCTTGAAACGGGCCCAAACGGAGGTCACCGGTGAGTCTGGAACGGCCGAAAACCCCGAAAGTGGTATAAATCGGAGCAAAATCGGTTCGAGCAGATTTCGGGCAGGACCGGCCAGCGCCAAACTGGCTGGTTTGAGCAGAAATGAGCTTGAAAATGGAGAAACTGCTTCAAATGATGGAATTTTGCAATTCTGAGCACACGGGTGCGTCCGGAATGGCCAAATTAGCTAGGAACAAGTGTCCGTTCGTTGAAATCTGGATCCGGAGTGGAGAAAATTGGGAAAAACCAAAAGTAGGGCCCAAATGCCACGTCAGCAGGCCACGTGTCAGTCAGAGACACGTGGCGCCTTCTGATTGGCAGGTCAAAGCTGACGAGGCGCTGATTGGGTAGCTGACTGTATGTGCTGACTGGGCAATCAAGTGACGCGTGGCAGCATCTGAGTGGCCAGTCAACATGCTGACGTGGCAGAAATGCCACGTGTCAACCTCTGATTGGTGCTGAGTGATGACGTGGCAATGACGTGGCGGTGACGTGGCAAGGACACGTGGCAGATAGTGCCACGTGTTAGCCTGTGATTGGACGGTCAATTCTGACCTGGTGCTGACGTGGTAGATACGTGGAGGATGACTGGACTGCTGACTCAGCAACCGTGGACACGTGGCAGCTTCTGGTTGGTGGGTCAAAGCTGACTCAGCGCTGACTCAGCGCTGACAGGGTAGCTGCGCGTGGACGTAGCGGTACGGCGGCTGGTGGCGCGTGTGGGCGGACCATACATTATCAAGACACTTCTCTCCGGAGGAGTTTCTTATCTCATGGACCTGGATGGGGTTGAGTTTAAACAACCAATCAACCTCGATCGCCTCAAAAAGTATTTTGCTTGAAACCTTGTCTTTCAAAACCTCCAGAGTCGATGAACTACGCTTGACCTGATTCCCGATAGGGGATACGTAGGCAACCTGCTCGGTTCGGTCACAAAATAACGAAAAAATGTGTATGTTCTTCCTGGCCTTAGCTGAACTACTGCGGACCTGATACCCATTCGGGGATAAGTAGCCGGGCTCACAAGGCCCTCGGTCCAAATAAAGCCCAAACAAAGTTAAATATCCCTGTCGTACCGCGACGGGAAAAAAAAGGGGTTTTTTAAATATATATATAAGAGTGTTTTTTTTAAAAAAAAAAAGGAAAAAGAGGAATGTGGGAGAAGTATTTTTTTATTTTGAAAAATAGGCCAAGTAGATTTTTCAGAGTCGCCACCTAACTTTGTACGGGTGTTAGGATCCCGATAAAGATACGAAAATATATCTTTATATTTTTAAAGTTTGGGAAAGTGGGCCTATGTTTTTGATAAGTAAACCAGAGATTTAGAAAGGAATTCGGGGACTCGGTTATGTCGAGGGAAGGTATTAAGCACCCTCGAACATCCATGACGAAGCATGGTTGCCAAATTGGCGATTTTCATGATAACGGGGCATAAAGATAAAAGAATGAAAAAAAAAAAGATAAAAAGATGAAAAGTTATGGCCGCACCCTTTTGGGGTTGCATACGTATCTCGGGTTGAGAATCAGGCCAAACGTAGCTCTAACTTGTTATTTATTTTTTTGAAATTTTTTTTTGTCGCGTTTGACCGTGCTCGTGTGTTATAGTGTTTTTGAAAAGTCGGTGTAGCTAGGACGTCGATCACCGTAATCGAGTCCTAGACTTTAACCTTGATTATGTGCCGGAAGTAAGGGTCGGTGCCCATTTGAGTCTCGAACTTTCAAGTCGTTAACGTTATTGAACAACGTAACTAATCGAAATGTTCGGTTTTGAAAAGGTTGCCGGATGTAAGGGTCGGTGCCCGTTTTGAATTTGAACATTCATATTATCGGCGTTATTGAACAACGGGATAACTTGAAGTGTTCATTTTGAAAGAAAGGTTTTTGAAAGTTACCGGAAGTAAGGGTCGGCGCCCGTTTTGAATTAGGATTTTACAATGATTTATGTAAGTGTTATGTGAGCAAGAAAAAATTGAGAGAGGACAAGTTATGAATGTACAAGAGTTAAAAATATCCGGCCTACCGAAAAGATCAAGTGAACTAGGATCTAGCCAGTTCACAATGGTGAGGGTCAAGTATTCGACGGCGAGGCCGGTCGTTATTTCAAGTATTCGTCGGCGAGGCCAGTCGTTATTTTCAAGTATTCGACGGCGAGGCCGGTCGTTATTTTCAAGTATTCGACGGCGAGGCCGGTCGTTATTTTCAAGTATTCGACGGCGAGGCCGATCGTTATTTTCAAGTATTCGACGGCGAGGCCGATCGTTATTTTCAAGTATTCGACGGTGAGTCCGATCGTTATTTCAAGTATTCGACGGCGAGGCCGGTCGTAGAAAAGAAGGAAAGAAAGTAAAAGGGAATAAAATAAAAAGAGTCTTTCTTCGTCCTTTACTTATTTATTACATTTACATTGGATACGGTGTCAAGAAAATAAGAGAAAACGGCCCTTTACCTTGAGAAAACGGCTCGAAAATAGCTAAACGGGGCCCAAGTTGAATTTCGGCTTGAAACGGGCCCAAACGGAGGTCACCGGTGAGTCTGGAACGGCCGAAAACCCCGAAAGTGGTATAAATCGGAGCAAAATCGGTTCGAGCAGATTTCGGGCAGGACCGGCCAGCGCCAAACTGGCTGGTTTGAGCAGAAATGAGCTTGAAAATGGAGAAACTGCTTCAAATGATGGAATTTTGCAATTCTGAGCACACGGGTGCGTCCGGAATGGCCAAATTAGCTAGGAACAAGTGTCCGTTCGTTGAAATCTGGATCCGGAGTGGAGAAAATTGGGAAAAACCAAAAGTAGGGCCCAAATGCCACGTCAGCAGGCCACGTGTCAGTCAGACACACGTGGCGCCTTCTGATTGGCAGGTCAAAGCTGACGAGGCGCTGATTGGGTAGCTGACTGTATGTGCTGACTGGGCAATCAAGTGACGCGTGGCAGCGTCTGAGTGGCCAGTCAACATGCTGACGTGGCAGAAATGCCACGTGTCAACCTCTGATTGGTGCCTGAGTGATGACGTGGCGATGACGTGGCGGTGACGTGGCAAGGACACGTGGCAGATAGTGCCACGTGTTAGCCTGTGATTGGACGGTCAATTCTGACCTGGTGCTGACGTGGTAGATACGTGGAGGATGACTGGACTGCTGACTCAGCAACCGTGGCACGTGGCAGCTTCTGGTTGGTGGGTCAAAGCTGACTCAGCGCTGACAGGGTAGCTGTGCGTGGACGTAGCGGTACGGCGGCTGGTGGCGCGTGTGGACGGACCATACATTATCAAGACACTTCTCTCCGGAGGAGTTTCTTATCTCATGGACCTGGATGGGGTTGAGTTTAAACAACCAATCAACCTCGATCGCCTCAAAAAGTATTTTGCTTGAAACCTTGTCTTTCAAAACCTCCAGAGTCGATGAACTACGCTTGACCTGATTCCCGATAGGGGATACGTAGGCAACCTGCTCGGTTCGGTCACAAAATAACGAAAAAATGTGTATGTTCTTCCTGGCCTTAGCTGAACTACTGCGGACCTGATACCCATTCGGGGATAAGTAGGCTGGCTCACAAGGCCCTCGGTCCAAATAAAGCCCAAACAAAGTTAAATATCCCTGTCGCACCGCGACGGGAAAAAAAAGGGTTTTTTTAAATATATATATAAGAGTGTTTTTTTTTTAAAAAAAAAGGAAAAAGAGGAATGTGGGAGAAGTATTTTTTTATTTTGAAAAATAGGCCAAGTAGATTTTTCAGAGTCGCTACCTAACTTTGTACGGGTGTTAGGATCCCGATAAAGATACGAAAATATATCTTTATATTTTTAAAGTTTGGGAAAGTGGGCCTATGTTTTTGATAAGTAAACCAGAGATTTAGAAAGGGATTCGGGGACTCGGTTATGTCGAGGGAAGGTATTAAGCACCCTCGAACATCCATGACGAAGCATGGTTGCCAAATTGGCGATTTTCATGATAACGGGGCATAAATATAAAAGAATGAAAAAAAAAGATAAAAAGATGAAAAGTTATGGCCGCACCCTTTTGGGGTTGCATACGTATCTCGGGTTGAGAATCAGGCCAAACGTAGCTCTAACTTGTTATTTATTTTTTTGAAATTTTTTTTGGTCGCGTTTGACCGTGCTCGTGTGTTATAGTGTTTTTGAAAAGTCGGTGTAGCTAGGACGTCGATCACCGTAATCGAGTCCTAGACTTTAACCTTGATTATGTGCCGGAAGTAAGGGTCGGTGCCCATTTGAGTCTCGAACTTTCAAGTCGTTAACGTTATTGAACAACGTAACTAATCGAAATGTTCGGTTTTGAAAAGGTTGCCGGATGTAAGGGTCGGTGCCCGTTTTGAATTTGAACATTCATATTATCGGCGTTATTGAACAACGGGATAACTTGAAGTGTTCATTTTGAAAGAAAGGTTTTTGAAAGTTACCGGAAGTAAGGGTCGGCGCCCGTTTTGAATTAGGATTTTACAATGATTTATGTAAGTGTTAAGTGAGCAAGAAAAAATTGAGAGAGGACAAGTTATGAATGTACAAGAGTTAAAAATATCCGGCCTACCGAAAAGATCAAGTGAACTAGGATCTAGCCAGTTCACAATGGTGAGGGTCAAGTATTCGACGGCGAGGCCGGTCGTTATTTCAAGTATTCGACGGCGAGGCCAGTCGTTATTTTCAAGTATTCGACGGCGAGGCCGGTCGTTATTTTCAAGTATTCGACGGCGAGGCCGGTCGTTATTTTCAAGTATTCGACGGCGAGGCCGATCGTTATTTTCAAGTATTCGACGGCGAGGCCGATCGTTATTTTCAAGTATTCGACGGTGAGGCCGATCGTTATTTCAAGTATTCGACGGCGAGGCCGGTCGTAGAAAAGAAGGAAAGAAAGTAAAAGGGAATAAAATAAAAAGAGTCTTTCTTCGTCCTTTACTTATTTATTACATTTACATTGGATTCGGTGTCAAGAAAATAAGAGAAAACGGCCCTTTACCTTGAGAAAACGGCTCGGAAATAGCTAAACGGGGCCCATGATGAATTTCAGCTTGAAACGGGCCCAAACGGAGGTCACCGGTGAGTCTGGAACGGCCGAAAACCCCGAAAGTGGTATAAACCGGAGCAAAATCGGTTCGGGCAGATTTCGGGCGGGACCGGCCGGCGCCAAACTGTCTGGTTTGAGCAGAAATGAGCTTGAAAATGGAGAAACTGCTTCAAATGATGGAATTTTGCAATTCTGAGCACACGGGTGCGTCCGGAATGGCCAAATTAGCTATGAACAAGTGTCCGTTCGTTGAAATCTGGATCCGGAGTGGAGAAAATTGGGAAAAACCAAAAGTAGGGCCCAAATGCCACGTCAGCAGGCCACGTGTCAGTCAGAGACACGTGGCGCCTTCTGATTGGCAGGTCAAAGCTGACGAGGCGCTGATTGGGTAGCTGACTGTATGTGCTGACTGGGCAATCAAGTGACGCGTGGCAGCATCTGAGTGGCCAGTCAACATGCTGACGTGGCAGAAATGCCACGTGTCAACCTCTGATTGGTGCTGAGTGATGACGTGGTGATGACGTGGCGGTGACGTGGCAAGGACACGTGGCAGATAGTGCCACGTGTTAGCCTGTGATTGGACGGTCAATTCTGACCTGGTGCTGACGTGGTAGATACGTGGAGGATGACTGGACTGCTGACTCAGCAACCGTGGCACGTGGCAGCTTCTGGTTGGTGGGTCAAAGCTGACTCAGCGCTGACAGGGTAGCTGCGCGTGGACGTAGCGGTACGGCGGCTGGTGGCGCGTGTGGACGGACCATACATTATCAAGACACTTCTCTCCGGAGGAGTTTCTTATCTCATGGACCTGGATGGGGTTGAGTTTAAACAACCAATCAACCTCGATCGCCTCAAAAAGTATTTTGCTTGAAACCTTGTCTTTCAAAACCTCCAGAGTCGATGAACTACGCTTGACCTGATTCCCGATAGGGGATACGTAGGCAACCTGCTCGGTTCGGTCACAAAATAACGAAAAAATGTGTATGTTCTTCCTGGCCTTAGCTGAACTACTGCGGACCTGATACCCATTCGGGGATAAGTAGGCGGGCTCACAAGGCCCTCGGTCCAAATAAAGCCCAAACAAAGTTAAATATCCCTGTCGCACCGCGACGGGAAAAAAAAGGGTTTTTTTAAATATATATATAAGAGTGTTTTTTTTTAAAAAAAAAAGGAAAAAGAGGAATGTGGGAGAAGTATTTTTTTATTTTGAAAAATAGGCCAAGTAGATTTTTCAGAGTCGCTACCTAACTTTGTACGGGTGTTAGGATCCCGATAAAGATACGAAAATATATCTTTATATTTTTAAAGTTTGGGAAAGTGGGCCTATGTTTTTGATAAGTAAACCAGAGATTTAGAAAGGGATTCGGGGACTCGGTTATGTCGAGGGAAGGTATTAAGCACCCTCGAACATCCATGACGAAGCATGGTTGCCAAATTGGCGATTTTCATGATAACGGGGCATAAAGATAAAAGAATGAAAAAAAAAGATAAAAAGATGAAAAGTTATGGCCGCACCCTTTTGGGGTTGCATACGTATCTCGGGTTGAGAATCAGGCCAAACGTAGCTCTAACTTGTTATTTATTTTTTTGAAATTTTTTTTGGTCGCGTTTGACCGTGCTCGTGTGTTATAGTGTTTTTGAAAAGTCGGTGTAGCTAGGACGTCGATCACCGTAATCGAGTCCTAGACTTTAACCTTGATTATGTGCCGGAAGTAAGGGTCGGTGCCCATTTGAGTCTCGAACTTTCAAGTCGTTAACGTTATTGAACAACGTAACTAATCGAAATGTTCGGTTTTGAAAAGGTTGCCGGATGTAAGGGTCGGTGCCCGTTTTGAATTTGAACATTCATATTATCGGCGTTATTGAACAACGGGATAACTTGAAGTGTTCATTTTGAAAGAAAGGTTTTTGAAAGTTACCGGAAGTAAGGGTCGGCGCCCGTTTTGAATTAGGATTTTACAATGATTTATGTAAGTGTTAAGTGAGCAAGAAAAAATTGAGAGAGGACAAGTTATGAATGTACAAGAGTTAAAAATATCCGGCCTACCGAAAAGATCAAGTGAACTAGGATCTAGCCAGTTCACAATGGTGAGGGTCAAGTATTCGACGGCGAGGCCGGTCGTTATTTCAAGTATTCGACGGCGAGGCCAGTCGTTATTTTCAAGTATTCGACGGCGAGGCCGGTCGTTATTTTCAAGTATTCGACGGCGAGGCCGGTCGTTATTTTCAAGTATTCGACGGCGAGGCCGATCGTTATTTTCAAGTATTCGACGGCGAGGCCGATCGTTATTTTCAAGTATTCGACGGTGAGGTCGATCGTTATTTCAAGTATTCGACGGCGAGGCCGGTCGTAGAAAAGAAGGAAAGAAAGTAAAAGGGAATAAAATAAAAAGAGTCTTTCTTCCTCCTTTACTTATTTATTACATTTACATTGGATTCGGTGTCAAGAAAATAAGAGAAAACGGCCCTTTACCTTGAGAAAACGGCTCGGAAATAGCTAAACGGGGCCCAAGTTGAATTTCGGCTTGAAACGGGCCCAAACGGAGGTCACCGGTGAGTCTGGAACGGCCGAAAACCCCGAAAGTGGTATAAACCAGAGCAAAATCGGTTCGGGCAGATTTCGGGCGGGACCGGCCAGCGCCAAACTGGCTGGTTTGAGCAGAAATGAGCTTGAAAATGGAGAAACTGCTTCAAATGATGGAATTTTGCAATTCTGAGCACACGGGTGCGTCCGGAATGGCCAAATTAGCTAGGAACAAGTGTCCGTTCGTTGAAATCTGGATCCGGAGTGGAGAAAATTGGGAAAAACCAAAAGTGGGGCCCAAATGCCACGTCAGCAGGCCACGTGTCAGTCAGAGACACGTGGCGCCTTCTGATTGGCAGGTCAAAGCTGACGAGGCGCTGATTGGGTAGCTGACTGGATGTGCTGACTGGGCAATCAAGTGACGCGTGGCAGCGTCTGAGTGGCCAGTCAACATGCTGACGTGGCAGAAATGCCACGTGTCAACCTCTGATTGGTGCCTGAGTGATGACGTGGCGATGACGTGGCGATGACGTGGCAAGGACACGTGGCAGATAGTGCCACGTGTTAGCCTGTGATTGGACGGTCAATTCTGACCTGGTGCTGACGTGGTAGATACGTGGAGGATGACTGGACTGCTGACTCAGCAACCGTGGACACGTGGCAGCTTCTGGTTGGTGGGTCAAAGCTGAGTCAGCGCTGACTCAGCGCTGACAGGGTAGCTGCGCGTGGACGTAGCGGTACGGCGGCTGGTGGCGCGTGTGGGCGGACCATACATTATCAAGACACTTCTCTCCGAAGGAGTTTCTTATCTCATGGACCTGGATGGGGTTGAGTTTAAACAACCAATCAACCTCGATCGCCTCAAAAAGTATTTTGCTTGAAACCTTGTCTTTCAAAACCTCCAGAGTCGATGAACTACGCTTGACCTGATTCCCGATAGGGGATACGTAGGCAACCTGCTCAGTTCGGTCACAAAATAACAAAAAAATGTGTATGTTCTTCCTGGCCTTAGCTGAACTACTGCGGACCTGATACCCATTCGGGGATAAGTAGGCGGGCTCACAAGGCCCTCGGTCCAAATAAAGCCCAAACAAAGTTAAATATCCCTGTCGCACCGCGACGGGAAAAAAAAGGGGTTTTTTAAATATATATATAAGAGTGTTTTTTTTTAAAAAAAAATGGAAAAAGAGGAATGTGGGAGAAGTATTTTTTTATTTTGAAAAATAGGCCAAGTAGATTTTTCAGAGTCGCCACCTAACTTTGTACGGGTGTTAGGATCCCGATAAAGATACGGAAATATATCTTTATATTTTTAAAGTTTGGGAAAGTGGGCCTATGTTTTTGATAAGTAAACCAGAGATTTAGAAAGGGATTCGGGGACTCGGTTATGTCGAGGGAAGGTATTAAGCACCCTCGAACATCCATGACGAAGCATGGTTGCCAAATTGGCGATTTTCATGATAACGGGGCATAAAGATAAAAGAATGAAAAAAAAAGATAAAAAGATGAAAAGTTATGGCCGCACCCTTTTGGGGTTGCATACGTATCTCGGGTTGAGAATCAGGCCAAACGTAGCTCTAACTTGTTATTTATTTTTTTGAAATTTTTTTTGGTCGCGTTTGACCGTGCTCGTGTGTTATAGTGTTTTTGAAAAGTCGGTGTAGCTAGGACGTCGATCACCGTAATCGAGTCCTAGACTTTAACCTTGATTATGTGCCGGAAGTAAGGGTCGGTGCCCATTTGAGTCTCGAACTTTCAAGTCGTTAACGTTATTGAACAACGTAACTAATCGAAATGTTCGGTTTTGAAAAGGTTGCCGGATGTAAGGGTCGGTGCCCGTTTTGAATTTGAACATTCATATTATCGGCGTTATTGAACAACGGGATAACTTGAAGTGTTCATTTTGAAAGAAAGGTTTTTGAAAGTTACCGGAAGTAAGGGTCGGCGCCCGTTTTGAATTAGGATTTTACAATGATTTATGTAAGTGTTAAGTGAGCAAGAAAAAATTGAGAGAGGACAAGTTATGAATGTACAAGAGTTAAAAATATCCGGCCTACCGAAAAGATCAAGTGAACTAGGATCTAGCCAGTTCACAATGGTGAGGGTCAAGTATTCGACGGCGAGGCCGGTCGTTATTTCAAGTATTCGACGGCGAGGCCAGTCGTTATTTTCAAGTATTCGACGGCGAGGCCGGTCGTTATTTTCAAGTATTCGACGGCGAGGCCGGTCGTTATTTTCAAGTATTCGACGGCGAGGCCGATCGTTATTTTCAAGTATTCGACGGCGAGGCCGATCGTTATTTTCAAGTATTCGACGGTGAGGCCGATCGTTATTTCAAGTATTCGACGGCGAGGCCGGTCGTAGAAAAGAAGGAAAGAAAGTAAAAGGGAATAAAATAAAAAGAGTCTTTCTTCGTCCTTTACTTATTTATTACATTTACATTGGATTCGGTGTCAAGAAAATAAGAGAAAACGGCCCTTTACCTTGAGAAAACGGCTCGGAAATAGCTAAACGGGGCCCAAGTTGAATTTCGGCTTGAAACGGGCCCAAACGGAGGTCACCGGTGAGTCTGGAACGGCC
Organism: Hydrangea macrophylla; assembly: GCA_033977485.1. Taxonomy (NCBI): domain Eukaryota; kingdom Viridiplantae; phylum Streptophyta; class Magnoliopsida; order Cornales; family Hydrangeaceae; genus Hydrangea; species Hydrangea macrophylla. The sequence continues at coordinate 15,476,097 of CM066992.1, forward strand.
GAAAACCCCGAAAGTGGTATAAACCAGAGCAAAATCGGTTCGGGCAGATTTCGGGCGGGACCGGCCAGCGCCAAACTGGCTGGTTTGAGCAGAAATGAGCTTGAAAATGGAGAAACTGCTTCAAATGATGGAATTTTGCAATTCTGAGCACACGGGTGCGTCCGGAATGGCCAAATTAGCTAGGAACAAGTGTCCGTTCGTTGAAATCTGGATCCGGAGTGGAGAAAATTGGGAAAAACCAAAAGTGGGGCCCAAATGCCACGTCAGCAGGCCACGTGTCAGTCAGAGACACGTGGCGCCTTCTGATTGGCAGGTCAAAGCTGACGAGGCGCTGATTGGGTAGCTGACTGGATGTGCTGACTGGGCAATCAAGTGACGCGTGGCAGCGTCTGAGTGGCCAGTCAACATGCTGACGTGGCAGAAATGCCACGTGTCAACCTCTGATTGGTGCCTGAGTGATGACGTGGCGATGACGTGGCGATGACGTGGCAAGGACACGTGGCAGATAGTGCCACGTGTTAGCCTGTGATTGGACGGTCAATTCTGACCTGGTGCTGACGTGGTAGATACGTGGAGGATGACTGGACTGCTGACTCAGCAATCGTGGACACGTGGCAGCTTCTGGTTGGTGGGTCAAAGCTGAGTCAGCGCTGACTCAGCGCTGACAGGGTAGCTGCGCGTGGACGTAGCGGTACGGCGGCTGGTGGCGCGTGTGGGCGGACCATACATTATCAAGACACTTCTCTCCGAAGGAGTTTCTTATCTCATGGACCTGGATGGGGTTGAGTTTAAACAACCAATCAACCTCGATCGCCTCAAAAAGTATTTTGCTTGAAACCTTGTCTTTCAAAACCTCCAGAGTCGATGAACTACGCTTGACCTGATTCCCGATAGGGGATACGTAGGCAACCTGCTCAGTTCGGTCACAAAATAACAAAAAAATGTGTATGTTCTTCCTGGCCTTAGCTGAACTACTGCGGACCTGATACCCATTCGGGGATAAGTAGGCGGGCTCACAAGGCCCTCGGTCCAAATAAAGCCCAAACAAAGTTAAATATCCCTGTCGCACCGCGACGGAAAAAAAAAGGGGTTTTTTAAATATATATATAAGAGTGTTTTTTTTAAAAAAAAAATGGAAAAAGAGGAATGTGGGAGAAGTATTTTTTTATTTTGAAAAATAGGCCAAGTAGATTTTTCAGAGTCGCCACCTAACTTTGTACGGGTGTTAGGATCCCGATAAAGATACGGAAATATATCTTTATATTTTTAAAGTTTGGGAAAGTGGGCCTATGTTTTTGATAAGTAAACCAGAGATTTAGAAAGGGATTCGGGGACTCGGTTATGTCGAGGGAAGGTATTAAGCACCCTCGAACATCCATGACGAAGCATGGTTGCCAAATTGGCGATTTTCATGATAACGGGGCATAAAGATAAAAGAATGAAAAAAAAAAGATAAAAAGATGAAAAGTTATGGCCGCACCCTTTTGGGGTTGCATACGTATCTCGGGTTGAGAATCAGGCCAAACGTAGCTCTAACTTGTTATTTATTTTTTTGAAATTTTTTTTGGTCGCGTTTGACCGTGCTCGTGTGTTATAGTGTTTTTGAAAAGTCGGTGTAGCTAGGACGTCGATCACCGTAATCGAGTCCTAGACTTTAACCTTGATTATGTGCCGGAAGTAAGGGTCGGTGCCCATTTGAGTCTCGAACTTTCAAGTCGTTAACGTTATTGAACAACGTAACTAATCGAAATGTTCGGTTTTGAAACGGTTGCCGGAAGTAAGGGTCGGTGCCCGTTTTGAATTTGAACATTCATATTATCGGCGTTATTGAACAACGGGATAACTTGAAGTGTTCATTTTGAAAGAAAGGTTTTTGAAAGTTACCGGAAGTAAGGGTCGGCGCCCGTTTTGAATTAGGATTTTACAATGATTTATGTAAGTGTTAAGTGAGCAAGAAAAAATTGAGAGAGGACAAGTTATGAATGTACAAGAGTTAAAAATATCCGGCCTACCGAAAAGATCAAGTGAACTAGGATCTAGCCAGTTCACAATGGTGAGGGTCAAGTATTCGACGGCGAGGCCGGTCGTTATTTCAAGTATTCGACGGCGAGGCCAGTCGTTATTTTCAAGTATTCGACGGCGAGGCCGGTCGTTATTTTCAAGTATTCGACGGCGAGGCCGGTCGTTATTTTCAAGTATTCGACGGCGAGGCCGATCGTTATTTTCAAGTATTCGACGGCGAGGCCGATCGTTATTTTCAAGTATTCGACGGTGAGGCCGATCGTTATTTCAAGTATTCGACGGCGAGGCCGGTCGTAGAAAAGAAGGAAAGAAAGTAAAAGGGAATAAAATAAAAAGAGTCTTTCTTCGTCCTTTACTTATTTATTACATTTACATTGGATACGGTGTCAAGAAAATAAGAGAAAACGGCCCTTTACCTTGAGAAAACGGCTCGAAAATAGCTAAACGGGGCCCAAGTTGAATTTCGGCTTGAAACGGGCCCAAACGGAGGTCACCGGTGAGTCTGGAACGGCCGAAAACCCCGAAAGTGGTATAAACCGGAGCAAAATCGGTTCGAGCAGATTTCGGGCAGGACCGGCCAGCGCCAAACTGGCTGGTTTGAGCAGAAATGAGCTTGAAAATGGAGAAACTGCTTCAAATGATGGAATTTTGCAATTCTGAGCACACGGGTGCGTCCGGAATGGCCAAATTAGCTAGGAACAAGTGTCCGTTCGTTGAAATCTGGATCCGGAGTGGAGAAAATTGGGAAAAACCAAAAGTAGGGCCCAAATGCCACGTCAGCAGGCCACGTGTCAGTCAGAGACACGTGGCGCCTTCTGATTGGCAGGTCAAAGCTGACGAGGCGCTGATTGGGTAGCTGACTGTATGTGCTGACTGGGAAATCAAGTGACGCGTGGCAGCGTCTGAGTGGCCAGTCAACATGCTGACGTGGCAGAAATGCCACGTGTCAACCTCTGATTGGTGCCTGAGTGATGATGTGGCGGTGACGTGGCGGTGACGTGGCAAGGACACATGGCAGATAGTGCCACGTGTTAGCCTGTGATTGGACGGTCAATTCTGACCTGGTGCTGACGTGGTAGATACGTGGAGGATGACTGGACTGCTGACTCAGCAACCGTGGACACGTGGCAGCTTCTGGTTGGTGGGTCAAAGCTGAGTCAGCGCTGACTCAGCGCTGACAGGGTAGCTGCGCGTGGACGTAGCGGTACGGCGGCTGGTGGCGCGTGTGGGCGGACCATACATTATCAAGACACTTCTCTCCGGAGGAGTTTCTTATCTCATGGACCTGGATGGGGTTGAGTTTAAACAACCAATCAACCTCGATCGCCTCAAAAAGTATTTTGCTTGAAACCTTGTCTTTCAAAACCTCCAGAGTCGATGAACTACGCTTGACCTGATTCCCGATAGGGGATACGTAGGCAACCTGCTCGGTTCGGTCACAAAATAACGAAAAAATGTGTATGTTCTTCCTGGCCTTAGCTGAACTACTGCGGACCTGATACCCATTCGGGGATAAGTAGCCGGGCTCACAAGGCCCTCGGTCCAAATAAAGCCCAAACAAAGTTAAATATCCCTGTCGTACCGCGACGGGAAAAAAAAGGGGTTTTTTTAAATATATATATATAAGAGTGTTTTTTTTTAAAAAAAAAAGGAAAAAGAGGAATGTGGGAGAAGTATTTTTTTATTTTGAAAAATAGGCCAAGTAGATTTTTCAGAGTCGCCACCTAACTTTGTACGGGTGTTAGGATCCCGATAAAGATACGAAAATATATCTTTATATTTTTAAAGTTTGGGAAAGTGGGCCTATGTTTTTGATAAGTAAACCAGAGATTTAGAAAGGGATTCGGGGACTCGGTTATGTCGAGGGAAGGTATTAAGCACCCTCGAACATCCATGACGAAGCACGGTTGCCAAATTGGCGATTTTCATGATAACGGGGCATAAAGATAAAAGAATGAAAAAAAAAAAGATAAAAAGATGAAAAGTTATGGCCGCACCCTTTTGGGGTTGCATACGTATCTCGGGTTGAGAATCAGGCCAAACGTAGCTCTAACTTGTTATTTATTTTTTTGAAATTTTTTTTTTGTCGCGTTTGACCGTGCTCGTGTGTTATAGTGTTTTTGAAAAGTCGGTGTAGCTAGGACGTCGATCACCGTAATCGAGTCCTAGACTTTAACCTTGATTATGTGCCGGAAGTAAGGGTCGGTGCCCATTTGAGTCTCGAACTTTCAAGTCGTTAACGTTATTGAACAACGTAACTAATCGAAATGTTCGGTTTTGAAAAGGTTGCCGGATGTAAGGGTCGGTGCCCGTTTTGAATTTGAACATTCATATTATCGGCGTTATTGAACAACGGGATAACTTGAAGTGTTCATTTTGAAAGAAAGGTTTTTGAAAGTTACCGGAAGTAAGGGTCGGCGCCCGTTTTGAATTAGGATTTTACAATGATTTATGTAAGTGTTAAGTGAGCAAGAAAAAATTGAGAGAGGACAAGTTATGAATGTACAAGAGTTAAAAATATCCGGCCTACCGGAAAGATCAAGTGAACTAGGATCTAGCCAGTTCACAATGGTGAGGGTCAAGTATTCGACGGCGAGGCCGGTCGTTATTTCAAGTATTCGACGGCGAGGCCAGTCGTTATTTTCAAGTATTCGACGGCGAGGCCGGTCGTTATTTTCAAGTATTCGACGGCGAGGCCGGTCGTTATTTTCAAGTATTCGACGGCGAGGCCGATCGTTATTTTCAAGTATTCGACGGCGAGGCCGATCGTTATTTTCAAGTATTCGACGGTGAGGCCGATCGTTATTTCAAGTATTCGACGGCGAGGCCGGTCGTAGAAAAGAAGGAAAGAAAGTAAAAGGGAATAAAATAAAAAGAGTCTTTCTTCGTCCTTTACTTATTTATTACATTTACATTGGATTCGGTGTCAAGAAAATAAGAGAAAACGGCCCTTTACCTTGAGAAAACGGCTCGGAAATAGCTAAACGGGGCCCATGTTGAATTTCAGCTTGAAACGGGCCCAAACGGAGGTCACCGGTGAGTCTGGAACGGCCGAAAACCCCGAAAGTGGTATAAACCGGAGCAAAATCGGTTCGGGCAGATTTCGGGCGGGACCGGCCGGCGCCAAACTGTCTGGTTTGAGCAGAAATGAGCTTGAAAATGGAGAAACTGCTTCAAATGATGGAATTTTGCAATTCTGAGCACACGGGTGCGTCCGGAATGGCCAAATTAGCTAGGAACAAGTGTCCGTTCGTTGAAATCTGGATCCGGAGTGGAGAAAATTGGGAAAAACCAAAAGTAGGGCCCAAATGCCACGTCAGCAGGCCACGTGTCAGTCAGAGACACGTGGCGCCTTCTGATTGGCAGGTCAAAGCTGACGAGGCGCTGATTGGGTAGCTGACTGTATGTGCTGACTGGGCAATCAAGTGACGCGTGGCAGCATCTGAGTGGCCAGTCAACATGCTGACGTGGCAGAAATGCCACGTGTCAACCTCTGATTGGTGCTGAGTGATGACGTGGCGATGACGTGGCGGTGACATGGCAAGGACACGTGGCAGATAGTGCCACGTGTTAGCCTGTGATTGGACGGTCAATTCTGACCTGGTGCTGACGTGGTAGATACGTGGAGGATGACTGGACTGCTGACTCAGCAACCGTGGCACGTGGCAGCTTCTGGTTGGTGGGTCAAAGCTGACTCAGCGCTGACAGGGTAGCTGCGCGTGGACGTAGCGGTACGGCGGCTGGTGGCGCGTGTGGACGGACCATACATTATCAAGACACTTCTCTCCGGAGGAGTTTCTTATCTCATGGACCTGGATGGGGTTGAGTTTAAACAACCAATCAACCTCGATCGCCTCAAAAAGTATTTTGCTTGAAACCTTGTCTTTCAAAACCTCCAGAGTCGATGAACTACGCTTGACCTGATTCCCGATAGGGGATACGTAGGCAACCTGCTCAGTTCGGTCACAAAATAACGAAAAAATGTGTATGTTCTTCCTGGCCTTAGCTGAACTACTGCGGACCTGATACCCATTCGGGGATAAGTAGGCGGGCTCACAAGGCCCTCGGTCCAAATAAAGCCCAAACAAAGTTAAATATCCCTGTCGCACCGCGACGGGAAAAAAAAGGGTTTTTTTAAATATATATATAAGAGTTTTTTTTTTTAAAAAAAAAAGGAAAAAGAGGAATGTGGGAGAAGTATTTTTTTATTTTGAAAAATAGGCCAAGTAGATTTTTCAGAGTCGCTACCTAACTTTGTACGGGTGTTAGGATCCCGATAAAGATACGAAAATATATCTTTATATTTTTAAAGTTTGGGAAAGTGGGCCTATGTTTTTGATAAGTAAACCAGAGATTTAGAAAGGGATTCGGGGACTCGGTTATGTCGAGGGAAGGTATTAAGCACCCTCGAACATCCATGACGAAGCATGGTTGCCAAATTGGCGATTTTCATGATAACGGGGCATAAAGATAAAAGAATGAAAAAAAAAGATAAAAAGATGAAAAGTTATGGCCGCACCCTTTTGGGGTTGCATACGTATCTCGGGTTGAGAATCAGGCCAAACGTAGCTCTAACTTGTTATTTATTTTTTTGAAATTTTTTTTGGTCGCGTTTGACCGTGCTCGTGTGTTATAGTGTTTTTGAAAAGTCGGTGTAGCTAGGACGTCGATCACCGTAATCGAGTCCTAGACTTTAACCTTGATTATGTGCCGGAAGTAAGGGTCGGTGCCCATTTGAGTCTCGAACTTTCAAGTCGTTAACGTTATTGAACAACGTAACTAATCGAAATGTTCGGTTTTGAAAAGGTTGCCGGATGTAAGGGTCGGTGCCCGTTTTGAATTTGAACATTCATATTATCGGCGTTATTGAACAACGGGATAACTTGAAGTGTTCATTTTGAAAGAAAGGTTTTTGAAAGTTACCGGAAGTAAGGGTCGGCGCCCGTTTTGAATTAGGATTTTACAATGATTTATGTAAGTGTTAAGTGAGCAAGAAAAAATTGAGAGAGGACAAGTTATGAATGTACAAGAGTTAAAAATATCCGGCCTACCGGAAAGATCAAGTGAACTAGGATCTAGCCAGTTCACAATGGTGAGGGTCAAGTATTCGACGGCGAGGCCGGTCGTTATTTCAAGTATTCGACGGCGAGGCCAGTCGTTATTTTCAAGTATTCGACGGCGAGGCCAGTCGTTATTTTCAAGTATTCGACGGCGAGGCCGGTCGTTATTTTCAAGTATTCGACGGCGAGGCCGATCGTTATTTTCAAGTATTCGACGGCGAGGCCGATCGTTATTTTCAAGTATTCGACGGTGAGGCCGATCGTTATTTCAAGTATTCGACGGCGAGGCCGGTCGTAGAAAAGAAGGAAAGAAAGTAAAAGGGAATAAAATAAAAAGAGTCTTTCTTCGTCCTTTACTTATTTATTACATTTACATTGGATTCGGTGTCAAGAAAATAAGAGAAAACGGCCCTTTACCTTGAGAAAACGGCTCAGAAATAGCTAAACGGGGCCCATGTTGAATTTCGGCTTGAAACGGGCCCAAACGGAGGTCACCGGTGAGTCTGGAACGGCCGAAAACCCCGAAAGTGGTATAAATCGGAGCAAAATTGGTTCGGGCAGATTTCGGGCAGGACCGGCCTGCGCCAAACTGGCTGGTTTGAGCAGAAATGAGCTTGAAAATGGAGAAACTGCTTCAAATGATGGAATTTTGCAATTCAGAGCACACGGGTGCGTCCGGAATGGCCAAATTAGCTAGGATCAAGTGTCCGTTTGTTGAAATCTGGATCCGGAGTGGAGAAAATTGGGAAAAACCAAAAGTAGGACCCAAATGCCACGTCAGCAGGCCACGTGTCAGTCAGAGACACGTGGCGCCTTCTGATTGGCAGGTCAAAGCTGACGAGGCGCTGATTGGGTAGCTGACTGGATGTGCTGACTGGGCAATCAAGTGACGCGTGGCAGCGTCTGAGTGGCCAGTCAACATGCTGACGTGGCAGAAATGCCACGTGTCAACCTCTGATTGGTGCCTGAGTGATGACGTGGCAGTGCCGTGGCGGTGACGTGGCAAGGACACGTGGCAGATAGTGCCACGTGTTAGCCTGTGATTGGACGGTCAATTCTGACCTGGTGCTGACGTGGTAGATACGTGGAGGATGACTGGACTGCTGACTCAGCAACCGTGGACACGTGGCAGCTTCTGGTTGGTGGGTCAAAGCTGAGTCAGCGCTGACAGGGTAGCTGCGCGTGGACGTAGCGGTACGGCGGCTGGTGGCGCGTGTGGACGGACCATACATTATCAAGACACTTCTCTCCGGAGGAGTTTCTTATCTCATGGACCTGGATGGGGTTGAGTTTAAACAACCAATCAACCTCGATCGCCTCAAAAAGTATTTTGCTTGAAACCTTGTCTTTCAAAACCTCCAGAGTCGATGAACTACGCTTGACCTGATTCCCGATAGGGGATACGTAGGCAACCTGCTCGGTTCGGTCACAAAATAACGAAAAAATGTGTATGTTCTTCCTGGCCTTAGCTGAACTACTGCGGACCTGATACCCATTCGGGGATAAGTAGGCGGGCTCACAAGGCCCTCGGTCCAAATAAAGCCCAAACAAAGTTAAATATCCCTGTCGCACCGCGACGGGAAAAAAAAGGGGTTTTTTAAATATATATATAAGAGTGTTTTTTTTTAAAAAAAATGGAAAAAGTGGAATGTGGGAGAAGTATTTTTTTATTTTGAAAAATAGGCCAAGTAGATTTTTCAGAGTCGCCACCTAACTTTGTATGGGTGTTAGGATCCCGATAAAGATACTGAAATATATCTTTATATTTTTAAAGTTTGGGAAAGTGGGCCTATGTTTTTGATAAGTAAACCAGAGATTTAGAAAGGGATTCGGGGACTCGGTTATGTCGAGGGAAGGTATTAAGCACCCTCGAACATCCATGACGAAGCATGGTTGCCAAATTGGCGATTTTCATGATAACGGGGCATAAAGATAAAAGAATGAAAAAAAAAAGATAAAAAGATGAAAAGTTATGGCCGCACCCTTTTGGGGTTGCATACGTATCTCGGGTTGAGAATCAGGCCAAACGTAGCTCTAACTTGTTATTTATTTTTTTGAAATTTTTTTTGGTCGCGTTTGACCGTGCTCGTGTGTTATAGTGTTTTTGAAAAGTCGGTGTAGCTAGGACGTCGATCACCGTAATCGAGTCCTAGACTTTAACCTTGATTATGTGCCGGAAGTAAGGGTCGGTGCCCATTTGAGTCTCGAACTTTCAAGTCATTAACGTTATTGAACAACGTAACTAATCGAAATGTTCGCTTTTGAAAAGGTTGCCGGAAGTAAGGGTCGGTGCCCGTTTTGAATTTGAACATTCATATTATCGGCGTTATTGAACAACGGGATAACTTGAAGTGTTCATTTTGAAAGAAAGGTTTTTGAAAGTTACCGGAAGTAAGGGTCGGCGCCCGTTTTGAATTAGGATTTTACAATGATTTATGTAAGTGTTATGTGAGCAAGAAAAAATTGAGAGAGGACAAGTTATGAATGTACAAGAGTTAAAAATATCCGGCCTACCGAAAAGATCAAGTGAACTAGGATCTAGCCAGTTCACAATGGTGAGGGTTAAGTATTCGACGGCGAGGCCGGTCGTTATTTCAAGTATTCGACGGCGAGGCCAGTCGTTATTTTCAAGTATTCGACGGCGAGGCCGGTCGTTATTTTCAAGTATTCGACGGCGAGGCCGGTCGTTATTTTCAAGTATTCGACGGCGAGACCGATCGTTATTTTCAAGTATTCGACGGTGAGGCCGATCGTTATTTCAAGTATTCGACGGCGAGGCCGGTCGTAGAAAAGAAGGAAAGAAAGTAAAAGGGAATAAAATAAAAAGAGTCTTTCTTCGTCCTTTACTTATTTATTACATTTACATTGGATTCGGTGTCAAGAAAATGAGAGAAAACGGCCCTTTACCTTGAGAAAACGGCTCGGAAATAGCTAAACGGGGCCCAAGTTGAATTTCGGCTTGAAACGGGCCCAAACGGAGGTCACCGGTGAGTCTGGAACGGCCGAAAACCACGAAAGTGGTATAAACCGGAGCAAAATCGGTTCGGGCAGATTTCGGGCGGGACCGGCCAGCGCCAAACTGGCTGGTTTGAGCAGAAATGAGCTTCAAAATGGAGAAACTGCTTCAAATGATGGAATTTTGCAATTCTGAGCACACGGGTGCGTCCGTAATGGCCAAATTAGCTAAGAACAAGTGTCCGTTCGTTGAAATCTGGATCCGGAGTGGAGAAAATTGGGAAAAACCAAAAGTGGGGCCCAAATGCCACGTCAGCAGGCCACGTGTCAGTCAGAGACACGTGGCGCCTTCTGATTGGCAGGTCAAAGCTGACGAGGCGCTGATTGGGTAGCTGACTGGATATGCTGACTGGGCAATCAAGTGACACGTGGCAGCGTCTGAGTGGCCAGTCAACGTGCTGACGTGGCAGAAATGCCACGTGTCAGCCTCTGATTGGTGCCTGAGTGATGACGTGGCGGTGACGTGGCGGTGACGTGGCAAGGACACGTGGCAGATAGTGCCACGTGTTAGCCTGTGATTGGACGGTCAATTCTGACCTGGTGCTGACGTGGTATATACGTGGAGGATGACTGGACTGCTGACTCAGCAACCGTGGACACGTGGCAGCTTCTGGTTGGTGGGTCAAAGCTGAGTCAGCGTTGACTCAGCGCTGACAGGGTAGCTGCGCGTTGACGTAGCGGTACGGCGGCTGGTGGCGCGTGTGGGCGGACCATACATTATCAAGACACTTCTCTCCGGAGGAGTTTCTTATCTCATGGACCTGGATGGGGTTGAGTTTAAACAACCAATCAACCTCGATCGCCTCAAAAAGTATTTTGCTTGAAACCTTGTCTTTCAAAACCTCCAGAGTCGATGAACTACGCTTGACCTGATTCCCGATAGGGGATACGTAGGCAACCTGCTCGGTTCGGTCACAAAATAACGAAAAAATGTGTATGTTCTTCCTGGCCTTAGCTGAACTACTGCGGACCTGATACCCATTCGGGGATAAGTAGGCGGGCTCACAAGGCCCTCGGTCCAAATAAAGCCCAAACAAAGTTAAATATCCCTGTCGCACCTCGACGGGAAAAAAAAGGGGTTTTTTAAATATATATATAAGAGTGTTTTTTTTTTTAAAAAAAATTGAAAAAGAGGAATGTGGGAGAAGTATTTTTTTATTTTGAAAAATAGGCCAAGTAGATTTTTCAGAGTCGCCACCTAACTTTGTACGGGTGTTAGGATCCCGATAAAGATACGGAAATATATCTTTATATTTTTAAAGTTTGGGAAAGTGGGCCTATGTTTTTGATAAGTAAACCAGAGATTTAGAAAGGGATTCGGGGACTCGGTTATGTCGAGGGAAGGTATTAAGCACCCTCGAACATCCATGACGAAGCATGGTTGCCAAATTGGCGATTTTCATGATAACGGGGCATAAAGATAAAAGAATGAAAAAAAAAAGATAAAAAGATGAAAAGTTATGGCCGCACCCTTTTGCGGTTGCATACGTATCTCGGGTTGAGAATCAGGCCAAACGTAGCTCTAACTTGTTATTTATTTTTTTGAAATTTTTTTTGGTCGCGTTTGACCGTGCTCGTGTGTTATAGTGTTTTTGAAAAGTCGGTGTAGCTAGGACATCGATCACCGTAATCGAGTCCTAGACTTTAACCTTGATTATGTGCCGGAAGTAAGGGTCGGTGCCCATTTGAGTCTCGAACTTTCAAGTCGTTAACGTTATTGAACAACGTAACTAATCGAAATTTTCGGTTTTGAAAAGGTTGCCGAAAGTAAGGGTCGGTGCCCGTTTTGAATTTGAACATTCATATTATCGGCGTTATTGAACAACGGGATAACTTGAAGTGTTCATTTTGAAATAAAGGTTTTTGAAAGTTACCGGAAGTAAGGGTCGGCGCCCGTTTTGAATTAGGATTTTACAATGATTTATGTAAGTGTTAAGTGAGCAAGAAAAAATTGAGAGAGGACAAGTTATGAATGTACAAGAGTTAAAAATATCCGGCCTACCGGAAAGATCAAGTGAACTAGGATCTAGCCAGTTCACAATGGTGAGGGTCAAGTATTCGACGGCGAGGCCGGTCGTTATTTCAAGTATTCGACGGCGAGGCCAGTCGTTATTTTCAAGTATTCGACGGCGAGGCCGGTCGTTATTTTCAAGTATTCGACGGCAAGGCCGGTCGTTATTTTCAAGTATTCGACGGCGAGGCCGATCGTTATTTTCAAGTATTCGACGGCGAGGCCGGTCGTTATTTTCAAGTATTCGACGGCGAGGCCGGTCGTTATTTTCAAGTATTCGACGGCGAGGCCGATCGTTATTTTCAAGTATTCGACGGCGAGGCCGATCGTTATTTTCAAGTATTCGACGGTGAGGCCGATCGTTATTTCAAGTATTCGACGGCGAGGCCGGTCGTAGAAAAGAAGGAAAGAAAGTAAAAGGGAATAAAATAAAAAGAGTCTTTCTTCGTCCTTTACTTATTTATTACATTTACATTGGATTCGGTGTCAAGAAAATAAGAGAAAACGGCCCTTTACCTTGAGAAAACGGCTCAGAAATAGCTAAACGGGGCCCATGTTGAATTTCGGCTTGAAACGGGCCCAAACGGAGGTCACCGGTGAGTCTGGAACGGCCGAAAACCCCGAAAGTGGTATAAACCGGAGCAAAATCGGTTCGGGCAGATTTCGGGCGGGACCGGCCGGCGCCAAACTGGCTGGTTTGAGCAGAAATGAGCTTGAAAATGGAGAAACTGCTTCAAATGATGGAATTTTGCAATTCTGAGCACACGGGTGCGTCCGGAATGGCCAAATTAGCTAGGAACAAGTGTCCGTTCGTTGAAATCTGGATCCGGAGTGGAGAAAATTGGGAAAAACCAAAAGTAGGGCCCAAATGCCACGTCAGCAGGCCACGTGTCAGTCAGAGACACGTGGCGCCTTCTGATTGGCAGGTCAAAGCTGACGAGGCGCTGATTGGGTAGCTGACTGGATGTGCTGACTGGGCAATCAAGTGACGCGTGGCAGCGTCTGAGTGGCCAGTCAATATGCTGACGTAGCAGAAATGCCACGTGTCAACCTCTGATTGGTGCCTGAGTGATGACGTGGTGATGACGTGGTGATGACGTGGCAAGGACACGTGGCAGATAGTGCCACGTGTTAGCCTGTGATTGGACGGTCAATTCTGACCTGGTGCTGACGTGGTAGATACATGGAGGATGACTGGACTGCTGACTCAGCAACCGTGGACACGTGGCAGCTTCTGGTTGGTGGGTCAAAGCTGAGTCAGCGTTGACTCAGCGCTGACAGGGTAGCTGCGCGTTGACGTAGCGGTACGGCGGCTGGTGGCGCGTGTGGGCGGACCATACATTATCAAGACACTTCTCTCCGGAGGAGTTTCTTATCTCATGGACCTGGATGGGGTTGAGTTTAAACAACCAATCAACCTCGATCGCCTCAAAAAGTATTTTGCTTGAAACCTTGTCTTTCAAAACCTCCAGAGTCGATGAACTACGCTTGACCTGATTCCCGATAGGGGATACGTAGGCAACCTGCTCGGTTCGGTCACAAAATAACGAAAAAATGTGTATGTTCTTCCTGGCCTTAGCTGAACTACTGCGGACCTGATACCCATTCGGGGATAAGTAGGCGGGCTCACAAGGCCCTCGGTCCAAATAAAGCCCAAACAAAGTTAAATATCCCTGTCGCACCTCGACGGGAAAAAAAAGGGGTTTTTTAAATATATATATAAGAGTGTTTTTTTTTTAAAAAAAATGGAAAAAGAGGAATGTGGGAGAAGTATTTTTTTATTTTGAAAAATAGGCCAAGTAGATTTTTCAGAGTCGCCACCTAACTTTGTACGGGTGTTAGGATCCCGATAAAGATACGGAAATATATCTTTATATTTTTAAAGTTTGGGAAAGTGGGCCTATGTTTTTGATAAGTAAACCAGAGATTTAGAAAGGGATTCGGGGACTCGGTTATGTCGAGGGAAGGTATTAAGCACCCTCGAACATCCATGACGAAGCATGGTTGCCAAATTGGCGATTTTCATGATAACGGGGCATAAAGATAAAAGAATGAAAAAAAAAAGATAAAAAGATGAAAAGTTATGGCCGCACCCTTTTGCGGTTGCATACGTATCTCGGGTTGAGAATCAGGCCAAACGTAGCTCTAACTTGTTATTTATTTTTTTGAAATTTTTTTTGGTCGCGTTTGACCGTGCTCGTGTGTTATAGTGTTTTTGAAAAGTCGGTGTAGCTAGGACGTCGATCACCGTAATCGAGTCCTAGACTTTAACCTTGATTATGTGCCGGAAGTAAGGGTCGGTGCCCATTTGAGTCTCGAACTTTCAAGTCGTTAACGTTATTGAACAACGTAACTAATCGAAATGTTCGGTTTTGAAAAGGTTGCCGGAAGTAAGGGTCGGTGCCCGTTTTGAATTTGAACATTCATATTATCGGCGTTATTGAACAACGGGATAACTTGAAGTGTTCATTTTGAAATAAAGGTTTTTGAAAGTTACCGGAAGTAAGGGTCGGCGCCCGTTTTGAATTAGGATTTTACAATGATTTATGTAAGTGTTAAGTGAGCAAGAAAAAATTGAGAGGACAAGTTATGAATGTACAAGAGTTAAAAATATCCGGCCTACCGGAAAGATCAAGTGAACTAGGATCTAGCCAGTTCACAATGGTGAGGGTCAAGTATTCGACGGCGAGGCCGGTCGTTATTTCAAGTATTCGACGGCGAGGCCAGTCGTTATTTTCAAGTATTCGACGGCGAGGCCGGTCGTTATTTTCAAGTATTCGACGGCAAGGCCGGTCGTTATTTTCAAGTATTCGACGGCGAGGCCGATCGTTATTTTCAAGTATTCGACGGCGAGGCCGATCGTTATTTTCAAGTATTCGACGGTGAGGCCGATCGTTATTTCAAGTATTCGACGGCGAGGCCGGTCGTAGAAATGAAGGAAAGAAAGTAAAAGGGAATAAAATAAAAAAGAATCTTTCTTCGTCCTTTACTTATTTATTACATTTACATTGGATTCGGTGTCAAGAAAATAAGAGAAAACGGCCCTTTACCTTGAGAAAACGGCTCGGAAATAGCTAAACGGGGCCCAGGTTGAATTTCGGCTTGAAACGGGCCCAAACGGAGGTCACCGGTGAGTCTGGAACGGCCGAAAACCCCGAAAGTGGTATAAACCGGAGCAAAATCGGTTCGGGCAGATTTCAAGCGGGACCGGCCGGCGCCAAACTGGCTGGTTTGAGCAGAAATGAGCTTGAAAATGGATAAACTGCTTCAAATGATGGAATTTTGCAATTCTGAGCTCACGGGTGCGTCCGGAATGGCCAAATTAGCTAGGAACAAGTGTCCGTTCGTTAAAATCTGGATCCGGAGTGGAGAAAATTGGGAAAAACCAAAAGTGGGGCCCAAATGCCACGTCAGCAGGCCACGTGTCAGTCAGAGACACGTGGCGCCTTCTGATTGGCAGGTCAAAGCTGACGAGGCGCTGATTGGGTAGCTGATTGGATGTGCTGACTGGGCAATCAAGTGACGCATGGCAGCGTCTGAGTGGCCAGTCAACATGCTGACATGGCAGAAATGCCACGTGTTAACCTCTGATTGGTGCCTGAGTGATGACGTGGCAGTGACGTGGCGGTGATGTGGCAAGGACACGTGGCAGATAGTGCCACGTGTTAGCCTGTGATTGGACGGTCAATTCTGACCTGGTGCTGACATGGTAGATACGTGGAGGATGACTGGACTGCTGACTCAGCAACCGTGGACACGTGGCAGCTTCTGGTTGGTGGGTCAAAGCTGAGTCAGCGCTGACTCAGCGCTGACAGGGTAGCTGAGCGTGGACGTAGCGGTACGGCAGCTGGTGGCGCGTGTGGGCGCGTGCGGCGGATTCCGGCGGCTTTTAGCGGTGTGTCCGGTGGGGTTTGAATCGTCCGGAGCAGGCGAAGGTGGTGGTGGTGGTCCGGTGATCTTAATGTTGCCGTGGACGGCGGCGGAGGCGCCGGAGTGGTGCGGCGGCGCGTGGAAGTTTGTGGCGGCGCGTGTGGGCTTTCTGGACCTCCTTTGGTGGTTCTGAAAACACTGGTCGATGGGTTTTTTCGATACGAAGCCAATGGTATGGGTGGTGAGACACAGAAATGCAGTTTAAGGCTCCGTTTGGGTGTTTTTCAGAATCTGCAATTCCGGTGACCGGTTGGGTTGTTTGGGGCTGATTTCTGGTATTTTGGGGGGTCCTTAGGATCTGAAACTTTGGGTATTTGTGGGTAAATGATTTACAGATGTGGTGGTGGTCTTTGTTTTGGGCTTGGAGTGATGGTGGAGATGGTGGTGGTGTTTGGAGGTTTTTAGAGCTTGGAGAGAGCTTCAATGGGGGAGAGAGAGAGAGAGAGCTTCCCTTTCTTTTTCTTTTCTTTTTCTTTTTCTTTTTTCTTTTCTTTTTCTCTAAGTGCAGCACCCAAGGGTCCTATTTATAGAGGATTTTGGGTTGGGGAGGATCCGGTGTGAACGGGACGCATTTCGGATCCTTACAACCCCCGATCTTGGCCGTTCGGTCTTCCGAAGCTTGTTTTTTCCCATCCGTTTGAGCGATTCGAAAATATTTAGTCTTCATTTAGCTTTACCGACAAATCCCCACGGTCGGATCGGCGATTTCTACTCCCGGGTTCAAAATTGACCGTTTTGCCCCTCCCTATGCTGATCCTGGACTGCAAAATTAGGGTTGCCGATATCTCTTGATCCGACCGTCGGATCTGACCGATTCGAAGTTCTTTATGCTTGTATCGATATTCTCTTCAAATCTGTACGGTTGGATCAGTGATTTCTGCATTCGGGCTCAAAATCGACCGTTTCGCCCTTCTCTACACTGATCCCCGAATCTTGGTCGCTGATATCTCGTGATCCGACCGTCGGATCTGACCGATTCAAAGTCCTTTGCGTTTGTATTGACATTCTTTTCAAATCCGTGCGGTTGGATTAGTGATATCTGCGCCTGAGATCAAAATGACCATTTTGCCCTCTCCTATGCCGATTCTGGACTGTAAAAACCAACAGGCCACCGCTTCTTCCTCTGATTGCCCGTCTGGACCCATTTTCCTTTCCCAGAAGTCATTTGACTTACGGCCGCTTTGACCTGCCTTCGGTTGCCCCGGTCTTGATTCCGACTCATTTTCTGACCTCCCGGTTAGCCGATTCGGGACCCGCGCTGAGCGACGACCGCCGTTTTGAACTTCCGTATGATTGATGACTCTGAATGACCTAGAATGGCCATTAAAACCCTTGTTGGCATCCCCGATGGATTTTTCGTCTTTTCCTCGATTTGCGTGCCCGGTGGGCCCCCTGCACGAGTCAGTTCTCTTTTTCTTTTTATTTTTTATTTTCTTCTTTTTTTGTATATATTTTTTTAAAGGACGGTAAAAATGGGGTGTCTACAGCTGCCCCTCTTTGTCAAGTTTCGCGGAGCAAATCAGGACAAAGATTTCGAGAGACGACCCATTTTTGCCGAATCCTTTTGAAAACATGAGAAAATATGTACAATGGTGTGACCGATCTCGAAAAGTGTTCAAGATGCCTACGTATCCTCCGTTAGGAAGAATCAGGTCGGACGTAGTTCGAGTGCAAGTGCCGTAGGGCAAGAAGAGAACGTACCTTGGTGGACGAAAAATGATCGGATGGTGTGGTCGGGCTTCGTAAAAGCTGCCTACGTATCTCCTGTCGGGAGAATCAGACCGGGCGTAGTTCGTAACGAACTTAGAATTTGAGTGTTTTGCCATTTTGAAGCAAAATGAGGGATGCCACGTTGGGCGAGAGAGGGGGAACACCACGTTCGGTGAACAAAAATTTGCCGTTTTGAAGCAAATGTGAGAGATGCCACGTTGGGCGAGATAGGGAACACCACGTTTGGTGAACAAAAATTTGCCGTTTTGAAGCAAAGGAGAAAGTTGGTGTAATCAAGAAGTGCGAAGCCGCGTAATCTTGAATTCTAACCGAAAATTGAGAAGTGTATTTTAAAAGTGTCGATTCGAAGGCATGCTAGTGGATGCCACGTCGAGCCGAGTTTTGAAAAGAGTTGGTTCGAAGGCATGCCAGTGGATGCCACGTCGAGCCGGGTTTTGAAAAGAGTTGGTTCGAAGGCATGCCAGTGGATGCCACGTCGAGCCGAGTTTTGAAAAGAGTTGGTTCGAAGGCATGCCAGTGGATGCCACGTCGAGCCGAGTTTTGAAAATTTGCCGATTCGAAGGCATGCTAGTGGACGCCACGTCGAGCCGGGTTTTGAAAAGAGTTGGTTCGAAGGCATGCCAGTGGATGCCACGTCGAGCCGAGTTTTGAAAAGAGTTGGTTCGAAGGCATGCTAGTGGATGCCACGTCGAGCCGAGTTTTGAAAAGAGTTGGTTCGAAGGCATGCCGGTGGATGCCACGTCGAGCCGAGTTTTGAAAAGAGTGTCGATTCGAAGGCATGCCACGTCGAGTCGGAGAGTGAGAAATGTACCTTTCCATCTGAGTTCTGGGATGAGGATGTGGTCCTCCCGACTGGAAGTTTTTTTTTTTTTTTTTTTTTTGACTCCGAGAGGTTTCTGATGATCCCGAGTCCTTGAAATGATGGATTTTCTTCTATCAAGAGCTCGTCCCTCCATCGCGTAGCTGGGACTTTCCTGCAAAAGGAGGATATCCGTATGCTCTATCGATGTGTTAGTGAATGACATGCTAGTTTACTGACCTTAGAGGGCTTCGAAATTTTTCGTGGAAATCTGGACAGAACCCATCGTGCCAACTGGATATCACATTCTTCGACTTTGTCTAGAGCTTCGCTCGTGTTCGAACGGACCTTTGATCGTAAGTGTAGAGATTCGAATGCTGAAACCTTCGACATGAGGTCCCCTATTTTTTTTACTTTTATTTTTATTTTATTTTTTTTTTTTATTTTTTTTTTTGAAGCGCGTTTTTACCCTTAGCGCCCTTTCAGGTTTTCGCCAAGTCCGGCTCTGTCATTGTTGCACGTCGGCGCCTTTTCAGGTTTTCACCGCGTCGACAGTTTTGTTTCTTGCCATAGCCTACGTTTTTACTCACGGCGCCCTCGCGGGTTTTCACCATGCCCTTCGGTCTATGCTCCTTTATTTTTGGTCTTTAAGTGCGAAGCTCTTTTGTGGAAATGGCAGACGTTGCCTTCCAGAGTTTTTGAAGGCTGACTGGTACTTTGATTTCGGCTTTTAGTCAACCGAGTGTGCTTAATATTTGATCAATCCGAGAGGACTTTGTCGGGTTGTAATGAGGGCCAAGGGTGATGGCTGAGAAGAAAAGATGGCATGAAGGCTCAAATTTGGATTCTTCTTTCTTTTCCTTGGGTTTTGGCTGTTACGACCATCTGATTTTTTTGTTTTTCCTTGGGGATTATTTTTCTCTTCTTTTTGTTTTTGAATTCCATGCACTTTGACTCACTCTTTTGTCCTCTTTTTTTCCTTATTTGGATTCGAGTGAGTTTCCCTTGTCGGGATTTTGTTGCATGTTCATCAACTTGTTTTTTCTTGCCCCAGTATTGAGATACAGTCGTTTTGAAAGTATTTGAAATGAACAAAAGGCTCAAAATGGCTGACAAATGGATTTTATTAATTTGTACAGATAGCAGAATTGAAGGCCTCTCTTCATTTTGATCAAAAATCAAGTACACTGGTTTGACATTAAGCATAGAATCTCTTGACCGAGTCAGAATTGATGGGCTCCGGAAACACATCGCCGTCCATTTCAGTCAACATCAGAGCTCCTCCAGACAGTGCTTTCTTGACGATGTACGGGCCCTCCCAGTTGGGGGCGAATTTTCCTTGTGCTTCTTCTTGGAAGGGAAAGATTTTCTTTAGGACCAGGTCGCCCTTCTTGAAATGCCGAGGTCGGACTTTCTTGTTGTAGGCTCGGGCTATCCTCTTCTGGTAGCATTGACCGTGACACAAAGCGGTTAGGCGCTTTTCGTCGATCAGACATAATTGCTCATACCTTTCGCGTACCCATTCAGCTTCTTCCAGCTCGGACTCCATGAGAATCCTTAGTGATGGGATCTCGACTTCAACTGGGATGACGGCCTCCATTCCGTAGACCAGAGAGTAGGGAGTTGCCCCTGTTGATGTTCGGATCGATGTTCGATAGGCCATGAGAGCCAATGGTAGCATTTCGTGCCATGTCTTGTAGTTATCGGACATCTTTCGCATGATCGTCTTGATATTTTTGTTGGCTGCCTCAACTGCCCCATTCATCTTTGGACGGTAAGGTGCGGAATGCCTGTGAGTGATCTGGAATTGCTGACAGAGTTCTTTCATCATGTCATTGTTAAGATTTCTGGCATTATCCGAGATGATGGACTCCGGGAGACCGAATCGGCATATCAGAATGTTCTTGACGAATCTCGTGACGACCTCTTTTGTAACCCGTGCATAAGATTCTGCCTCGACCCACTTTGTGAAGTAATCGATAGCCACCAGTATGAAACGATGACCGTTGGACAATTTCGGAGTGATAGGACCGATGACGTCCATTCCCCACATGGAAAAGGGCCATGGAGTCGTCATAGGATGCAAGTCCCTTGGCGGTGCGTGGATCTGGTCGGCATGGATTTGACATTGACGACACTTCTTTACAAAATTGACGCAGTCGCGCTCTATGGTGAGCCAGAAGTGTCCTGTCCGCATTATCTTCTTGGCAAGCATGAGGCCGCTCATGTGTGGACCGCAAACTCCTCCGTGTACTTTCTCCATTAAGTGATCAGCGGTTGTGGCTGGCACGCATCTAAGTAAGCCCAGATGGTGGTTCCTCCGGTATAGAACGCCACCGCTGAGGAAGAATTGTGAGGCGAGCTTTTGGAGAGTGCGGCGTTCCGCAATATTAGTATTTGGAGGGTACTCTTGCTTTTCCAGGAAGTTGACGATATCGAAATACCACGGCTTGTCGCTTGATCCTTTCCCAATTTGATAACAGTAAGCTGGCCTTGATCTTGCCTCGATGGTCAGAGGCGGAATTTCATCCGAGTTGGGGACTTTGATCATGGATGATAGAGTTGCAAGAGCGTCGCCGAAATCATTCTGATCTCAAGGAATGTGGTTGAACTCGACGTAGTCGAATCCTTGACATAGATCGACTAAGCACCTCCTGTACGGGATGAGCTTGGTGTCTCGCGTGGCGTATTCCTCCGTAGATTGTTTGATGACAAGCTCAGAGTCTCCGAATACTGCCAACCTGTGAATATCCATGTCGAGGGCCAACCTCAAACCTAGGATGCATGCTTCGTATTCCGAGACATTGTTGGTCGCGTCGAAGTTCAGTTTACAACAGGCCGGAAAGTGCATTCCGTCTTTTGATATGACAACTGCCCCTGCCCCAGCTCCTTTACTGTTGGATGCTCCGTCGAAGTACATTCGCCATCCATCGAAGTCCTCGCCTTCATTTTCACCGGTAGCAAAAAGGACAGCCTCGTCTGGGAAAGCCGTGTTCATTGGCTCGTAGTTGTCTGCCGGTGATTCTGCAAGTTGATCGGCGATCGCCTGTCCCTTGATGGCCTTTTGAGTGACATAGACGATGTCGAACTCGGTTAGAAGCATCTGCCATTTAGATATCTTCCCAGTCAAGACGGGCCTTTCGAAGATGTACTTGAGTGGATCCATTCGAGCGATCAGATATACCGTATGGCTGAGCAGATAATGACGGAGTCTTGTGGCGGCCCAAGCGAGGGCGCAACAAGTCCGTTCCAGTAGTGAGTATCTGGATTCGCTTTCAGTGAACCTCTTGCTCAAGTAGTAGATAGCATGTTCCTTTCGTCCGGTTTCGTCGTGCTGCCCCAGTACACATCCCATCGAATTATCAAGTACTGACAAGTACAGCAAAAGAGGACGTCCTGGCTCTAGTGGAACGAGGACCGGCGGATTCAGGAGATATTTCTTGATTGTTTCGAAAGCGCCCTGACAGTCCTCATTCCATTTTTTGTCGGAGCCTTTCCGGAGCAATTTGAAGATCGGCTCGCACTTGTCTGTGAGTTGTGAGATGAAACGGCTGATGAAATTGATCCGTCCTAGGAATCCCCGAATCTCCTTTTCCTTTGTGGGAGCAGGCATCTCGGTGATTGCTTTGATTTTTTCGGGGTCAATCTCGATGCCGTGTCGACTAACCATGAACCCTAGAAGCTTTCCTGAGGGGACGCCAAAGGCACACTTTGCTGGATTCAACTTGAGTTGGTACTTTCTGAGGCGATCGAAGAGTTTCTTGAGATCGGCCATGTGCTCAGAAGTTCTTTTAGACTTTATGATCATGTCATCGACGTAGACCTCAAGTTCTTGATGCATCATGTCATGGAAAAGCGCGGTCATGGCCCTCTGATAGGTTGCCCCAGCATTTTTAAGCCCGAACGGCATGACTCTATAGCAGAAAGTGCCCCAGGGAGTGATGAAGGCAGTCTTTTCCCTATCTTCCTCGTCCAGCAGGATTTGGTTGTAGCCAGAAAATCCATCCATGAAGGAATAGATCTCGTGCCCGGCTGTGTTGTCAACCAATATGTGGATGTTGGGCAGAGGGAAATCGTCCTTTGGTCTTGCCTTGTTAAGATCCCTGTAGTCGACACAGACCCGAATGCGACCGTCTTTCTTCGGCACGGGCACCACGTTTGCAAGCCATGTTGGATAGCTCACAACCATGATGAAGCCGGCTTCGAACTGCTTGATTACCTCTTCTTTGACTTTGAGGCTCCACTCTGGCTTTAGTTTCCGCAACTTCTGCTTGATCGGCGTGAATTCCGGCTTGACTGCGAGTTTGTGTGTGACGATGTCAGTGGCTAGGCCCGGCATGTCCTGGTATGACCAAGCAAACACATCCTGATATTCTTTCAAGAATTGAAAGAGTTCGTGCTTGTGCTCCGGTGTGAGTTGATGGCCGATTTTCAGTTCTCGAGGATTCTCGATTGTACCAACATTGATGGTGTCGGCCTCTTCTAAGTTAGGCTTTGGTTTGTCCTCAAGTTCTGATACCATTTTTTCAAGTTCAGAGGGGGTCTCGTCGTCGGAATCAGATTCCTCCTCCATACCCAAATGATTAAAGTCCATTTCCGTTTTCGAGTGATTCTTGACTTGTTCAATTTGTGTGATATCCAGGTGATTAATGAGTTTAGTCACAGATTCCCTGAAATCGATTTTGCAAGAAAAGAAAGGAAAAAAAAAAAAGATTCAGCCCGGTGTACCGGGTTTAAAGTTCGGCAGTACCGGGTCGCCGGTGATTGTTAATTTGAGCAGCCCGGCGTATTCCTCAAGAGTCGGGGTAAGTTCTTGCTCTCCGAAATGGAATACCATGACTGTTGGATCCCAGAAGGCGACTACTGACTCGAGCATGTGCCTGTCCGTTCTGACTTGGAGTAAAGACCCTAGGAACCCAAAGTGCCTCTGGAATCTCGCTGAATCTTCGAGCGACAACTTGTGATACCAAGTGGACAGCCGGGGATCGGTCTCGGTGGCAAAACCCAGCTTTGGCGGTTGACTTGTCATTTTTTGGAAAATTCTTGATAATCTTGGCGAAAGGACCATGTTTGCTCAGATATAATCATTCATGCCTTAAAAAAGAAGTATTGAAAAGACTTGAAATGAACTTAAGAGGAGAAATTTTTTTTGGATGTTGTGGATGGGATGCGACCATGTGGCGAGGGTTTTGAGACCTAATGCAGCCTTATTGTTTAAGCCAGGTTCCCGAACCTTCAAACCTCCAGTGCCGGAGCACCTTCTCAGGTTGGTGGTTCGAGCGGGAGAATTTCAGTGCTGGTACCGACGGTAACACCGCAACGGCCACGCCACCTATTCAACTCCCTATCTAATCTTAAGGGTGGTTCCTCGGAACCGGGTTATGAACATGCTCAATGTGTAGTGTGCGTGATAATGCTTGAGCAAAATAAAGTTGGCATTGGCCTTGCAATTTATTTTTTGGCATTGGCCGCAAATCCTGTGCAAGCAAAATACTTACAAGACTAAAAAAGAAAGGAAAAAAAAAATTAGTAAAAGAAAATGCCCCGTTAGTATGAAGATCGCCAAAGTAATGGCTTGAGTCCTCTTAAGTTAGTCCCCAGCAGAGTCGCCAACTGTCGCACCGCGACGGGAAAAAAAAGGGGTTTTTTAAATATATATATAAGAGTGTTTTTTTTTTAAAAAAAATGGAAAAAGAGGAATGTGGGAGAAGTATTTTTTTATTTTGAAAAATAGGCCAAGTAGATTTTTCAGAGTCGCCACCTAACTTTGTACGGGTGTTAGGATCCCGATAAAGATACGGAAATATATCTTTATATTTTTAAAGTTTGGGAAAGTGGGCCTATGTTTTTGATAAGTAAACCAGAGATTTAGAAAGGGATTCGGGGACTCGGTTATGTCGAGGGAAGGTATTAAGCACCCTCGAACATCCATGACGAAGCATGGTTGCCAAATTGGCGATTTTCATGATAACGGGGCATAAAGATAAAAGAATGAAAAAAAAAGATAAAAAGATGAAAAGTTATGGCCGCACCCTTTTGGGGTTGCATACGTATCTCGGGTTGAGAATCAGGCCAAACGTAGCTCTAACTTGTTATTTATTTTTTTGAAATTTTTTTTGGTCGCGTTTGACCGTGCTCGTGTGTTATAGTGTTTTTGAAAAGTCGGTGTAGCTAGGACGTCGATCACCGTAATCGAGTCCTAGACTTTAACCTTGATTATGTGCCGGAAGTAAGGGTCGGTGCCCATTTGAGTCTCGAACTTTCAAGTCGTTAACGTTATTGAACAACGTAACTAATCGAAATGTTCGGTTTTGAAAAGAGTGTCGATTCGAAGGCATGCCACGTCGAGTCGGAGAGTGAGAAATGTACCTTTCCATCTGAGTTCTGGGATGAGGATGTGGTCCTCCCGACTGGAAGTTTTTTTTTTTTTTTTTTTTTGACTCCGAGAGGTTTCTGATGATCCCGAGTCCTTGAAATGATGGATTTTCTTCTATCAAGAGCTCGTCCCTCCATCGCGTAGCTGGGACTTTCCTGCAAAAGGAGGATATCCGTATGCTCTATCGATGTGTTAGTGAATGACATGCTAGTTTACTGACCTTAGAGGGCTTCGAAATTTTTCGTGGAAATCTGGACAGAACCCATCGTGCCAACTGGATATCACATTCTTCGACTTTGTCTAGAGCTTCGCTCGTGTTCGAACGGACCTTTGATCGTAAGTGTAGAGATTCGAATGCTGAAACCTTCGACATGAGGTCCCCTATTTTTTTTACTTTTATTTTTATTTTTATTTTTGTTTTTATTTTTTTTTTTTGAAGCGCGTTTTTACCCTTAGCGCCCTTTCAGGTTTTCGCCAAGTCCGGCTCTGTCATTGTTGCACGTCGGCGCCTTTTCAGGTTTTCACCGCGTCGACAGTTTTGTTTCTTGCCATAGCCTACGTTTTTACTCACGGCGCCCTCGCGGGTTTTCACCATGCCCTTCGGTCTATGCTCCTTTATTTTTGGTCTTTAAGTGCGAAGCTCTTTTGTGGAAATGGCAGACGTTGCCTTCCAAAGTTTTTGAAGGCTGACTGGTACTTTGATTTCGGCTTTTAGTCAACCGAGTGTGCTTAATATTTGATCAATCCGAGAGGACTTTGTCGGGTTGTAATGAGGGCCAAGGGTGATGGCTGAGAAGAAAAGATGGCATGAAGGCTCAAATTTGGATTCTTCTTTCTTTTCCTTGGGTTTTGGCTGTTACGACCATCTGATTTTTTTGTTTTTCCTTGGGGATTATTTTTCTCTTCTTTTTGTTTTTGAATTCCATGCACTTTGACTCACTCTTTTGTCCTCTTTTTTTCCTTATTTGGATTCGAGTGAGTTTCCCTTGTCGGGATTTTGTTGCATGTTCATCAACTTGTTTTTTCTTGCCCCAGTATTGAGATACAGTCGTTTTGAAAGTATTTGAAATGAACAAAAGGCTCAAAATGGCTGACAAATGGATTTTATTAATTTGTACAGATAGCAGAATTGAAGGCCTCTCTTCATTTTGATCAAAAATCAAGTACACTGGTTTGACATTAAGCATAGAATCTCTTGACCGAGTCAGAATTGATGGGCTCCGGAAACACATCGCCGTCCATTTCAGTCAACATCAGAGCTCCTCCAGACAGTGCTTTCTTGACGATGTACGGGCCCTCCCAGTTGGGGGCGAATTTTCCTTGTGCTTCTTCTTGGAAGGGAAAGATTTTCTTTAGGACCAGGTCGCCCTTCTTGAAATGCCGAGGTCGGACTTTCTTGTTGTAGGCTCGGGCTATCCTCTTCTGGTAGCATTGACCGTGACACAAAGCGGTTAGGCGCTTTTCGTCGATCAGACATAATTGCTCATACCTTTCGCGTACCCATTCAGCTTCTTCCAGCTCGGACTCCATGAGAATCCTTAGTGATGGGATCTCGACTTCAACTGGGATGACGGCCTCCATTCCGTAGACCAGAGAGTAGGGAGTTGCCCCTGTTGATGTTCGGATCGATGTTCGATAGGCCATGAGAGCCAATGGTAGCATTTCGTGCCATGTCTTGTAGTTATCGGACATCTTTCGCATGATCGTCTTGATATTTTTGTTGGCTGCCTCAACTGCCCCATTCATCTTTGGACGGTAAGGTGCGGAATGCCTGTGAGTGATCTGGAATTGCTGACAGAGTTCTTTCATCATGTCATTGTTAAGATTTCTGGCATTATCCGAGATGATGGACTCCGGGAGACCGAATCGGCATATTAGAATGTTCTTGACGAATCTCGTGACGACCTCTTTTGTAACCCGTGCATAAGATTCTGCCTCGACCCACTTTGTGAAGTAATCGATAGCCACCAGTATGAAACGATGACCGTTGGACAATTTCGGAGTGATAGGACCGATGACGTCCATTCCCCACATGGAAAAGGGCCATGGAGTCGTCATAGGATGCAAGTCCCTTGGCGGTGCGTGGATCTGGTCGGCATGGATTTGACATTGACGACACTTCTTTACAAAATTGACGCAGTCGCGCTCTATGGTGAGCCAGAAGTGTCCTGTCCGCATTATCTTCTTGGCAAGCATGAGGCCGCTCATGTGTGGACCGCAAACTCCTCCGTGTACTTTCTCCATTAAGTGATCAGCGGTTGTGGCTGGCACGCATCTAAGTAAGCCCAGATGGTGGTTCCTCCGGTATAGAACGCCACCGCTGAGGAAGAATTGTGAGGCGAGCTTTTGGAGAGTGCGGCGTTCCGCAATATTAGTATTTGGAGGGTACTCTTGCTTTTCCAGGAAGTTGACGATATCGAAATACCACGGCTTGTCGCTTGATCCTTTCCCAATTTGATAACAGTAAGCTGGCCTTGATCTTGCCTCGATGGTCAGAGGCGGAATTTCATCCGAGTTGGGGACTTTGATCATGGATGATAGAGTTGCAAGAGCGTCGCCGAAATCATTCTGATCTCGAGGAATGTGGTTGAACTCGACGTAGTCGAATCCTTGACATAGATCGACTAAGCACCTCCTGTACGGGATGAGCTTGGTGTCTCGCGTGGCGTATTCCTCCGTAGATTGTTTGATGACAAGCTCAGAGTCTCCGAATACTGCCAACCTGTGAATATCCATGTCGAGGGCCAACCTCAAACCTAGGATGCATGCTTCGTATTCCGAGACATTGTTGGTCGCGTCGAAGTTCAGTTTACAACAGGCCGGAAAGTGCATTCCGTCTTTTGATATGACAACTGCCCCTGCCCCAGCTCCTTTACTGTTGGATGCTCCGTCGAAGTACATTCGCCATCCATCGAAGTCCTCGCCTTCATTTTCACCGGTAGCAAAAAGGACAGCCTCGTCTGGGAAAGCCGTGTTCATTGGCTCGTAGTTGTCTGCCGGTGATTCTGCAAGTTGATCGGCGATCGCCTGTCCCTTGATGGCCTTTTGAGTGACATAGACGATGTCGAACTCGGTTAGAAGCATCTGCCATTTAGATATCTTCCCAGTCAAGACGGGCCTTTCGAAGATGTACTTGAGTGGATCCATTCGAGCGATCAGATATACCGTATGGCTGAGCAGATAATGACGGAGTCTTGTGGCGGCCCAAGCGAGGGCGCAACAAGTCCGTTCCAGTAGTGAGTATCTGGATTCGCTTTCAGTGAACCTCTTGCTCAAGTAGTAGATAGCATGTTCCTTTCGTACGGTTTCGTCGTGCTGCCCCAGTACACATCCCATCGAATTATCAAGTACTGACAAGTACAGCAAAAGAGGACGTCCTGGCTCTAGTGGAACGAGGACCGGCGGATTCAGGAGATATTTCTTGATTGTTTCGAAAGCGCCCTGACAGTCCTCATTCCATTTTTTGTCGGAGCCTTTCCGGAGCAATTTGAAGATCGGCTCGCACTTGTCTGTGAGTTGTGAGATGAAACGGCTGATGAAATTGATCCGTCCTAGGAATCCCCGAATCTCCTTTTCCTTTGTGGGAGCAGGCATCTCGGTGATTGCTTTGATTTTTTCGGGGTCAATCTCGATGCCGTGTCGACTAACCATGAACCCTAGAAGCTTTCCTGAGGGGACGCCAAAGGCACATTTTGCTGGATTCAACTTGAGTTGGTACTTTCTGAGGCGATCGAAGAGTTTCTTGAGATCGGCCATGTGCTCAGAAGTTCTTTTAGACTTTATGATCATGTCATCGACGTAGACCTCAAGTTCTTGATGCATCATGTCATGGAAAAGCGCGGTCATGGCCCTCTGATAGGTTGCCCCAGCATTTTTAAGCCCGAACGGCATGACTCTATAGCAGAAAGTGCCCCAGGGAGTGATGAAGGCAGTCTTTTCCCTATCTTCCTCGTCCAGCAGGATTTGGTTGTAGCCAGAAAATCCATCCATGAAGGAATAGATCTCGTGCCCGGCTGTGTTGTCAACCAATATGTGGATGTTGGGCAGAGGGAAATCGTCCTTTGGGCTTGCCTTGTTAAGATCCCTGTAGTCGACGCAGACCCGAATGCGACCGTCTTTCTTCGGCACGGGCACCACGTTTGCAAGCCATGTTGGATAGCTCACAACCATGATGAAGCCGGCTTCGAACTGCTTGATTACCTCTTCTTTGACTTTGAGGCTCCACTCTGGCTTTAGTTTTCGCAACTTCTGCTTGATCGGCGTGAATTCCGGCTTGACTGCGAGTTTGTGTGTGACGATGTCAGTGGCTAGGCCCGGCATGTCCTGGTATGACCAAGCAAACACATCCTGATATTCTTTCAAGAATTGAAAGAGTTCGTGCTTGTGCTCCGGTGTGAGTTGATGGCCGATTTTCAGTTCTCGAGGATTCTCGATTGTACCAACATTGATGGTGTCGGCCTCTTCTAAGTTAGGCTTTGGTTTGTCCTCAAGTTCTGATACCATTTTTTCAAGTTCAGAGGGGGTCTCGTCGTCGGAATCAGATTCCTCCTCCATACCCAAATGATTAAAGTCCATTTCCGTTTTCGAGTGATTCTTGACTTGTTCAATTTGTGTGATATCCAGGTGATTAATGAGTTTAGTCACAGATTCCCTGAAATCGATTTTGCAAGAAAAGAAAGGAAAAAAAAAAAAGATTCAGCCCGGCGTACCGGGTTTAAAGTTCGGCAGTACCGGGTCGCCGGTGATTGTTAATTTGAGCAGCCCGGCGTATTCCTCAAGAGTCGGGGTAAGTTCTTGCTCTCCGAAATGGAATACCATGACTGTTGGATCCCAGAAGGCGACTACTGACTCGAGCATGTGCCTGTCCGTTCTGACTTGGAGTAAAGACCCTAGGAACCCAAAGTGCCTCTGGAATCTCGCTGAATCTTCGAGCGACAACTTGTGATACCAAGTGGACAGCCGGGGATCGGTCTCGGTGGCAAAACCCAGCTTTGGCGGTTGACTTGTCATTTTTTGGAAAATTCTTGATAATCTTGGCGAAAGGACCATGTTTGCTCAGATATAATCATTCATGCCTTAAAAAAGAAGTATTGAAAAGACTTGAAATGAACTTAAGAGGAGAAATTTTTTTTGGATGTTGTGGATGGGATGCGACCATGTGGCGAGGGTTTTGAGACCTAATGCAGCCTTATTGTTTAAGCCAGGTTCCCGAACCTTCAAACCTCCAGTGCCGGAGCACCTTCTCAGGTTGGTGGTTCGAGCGGGAGAATTTCAGTGCTGGTACCGACGGTAACACCGCAACGGCCACGCCACCTATTCAACTCCCTATCTAATCTTAAGGGTGGTTCCTCGGAACCGGGTTATGAACATGCTCAATGTGTAGTGTGCGTGATAATGCTTGAGCAAAATAAAGTTGGCATTGGCCTTGCAATTTATTTTTTGGCATTGGCCGCAAATCCTGTGCAAGCAAAATACTTACAAGACTAAAAAAGAAAGGAAAAAAAAAATTAGTAAAAGAAAATGCCCCGTTAGTATGAAGATCGCCAAAGTAATGGCTTGAGTCCTCTTAAGTTAGTCCCCAGCAGAGTCGCCAACTGTCGCACCGCGACGGAAAAAAAAAGGGGTTTTTTAAATATATATATAAGAGTGTTTTTTTTTTAAAAAAAATGGAAAAAGAGGAATGTGGGAGAAGTATTTTTTTATTTTGAAAAATAGGCCAAGTAGATTTTTCAGAGTCGCCACCTAACTTTGTACGGGTGTTAGGATCCCGATAAAGATACGGAAATATATCTTTATATTTTTAAAGTTTGGGAAAGTGGGCCTATGTTTTTGATAAGTAAACCAGAGATTTAGAAAGGGATTCGGGGACTCGGTTATGTCGAGGGAAGGTATTAAGCACCCTCGAACATCCATGACGAAGCATGGTTGCCAAATTGGCGATTTTCATGATAACGGGGCATAAAGATAAAAGAATGAAAAAAAAGATAAAAAGATGAAAAGTTATGGCCGCACCCTTTTGGGGTTGCATACGTATCTCGGGTTGAGAATCAGGCCAAACGTAGCTCTAACTTGTTATTTATTTTTTTGAAATTTTTTTTGGTCGCGTTTGACCGTGCTCGTGTGTTATAGTGTTTTTGAAAAGTCGGTGTAGCTAGGACGTCGATCACCGTAATCGAGTCCTAGACTTTAACCTTGATTATGTGCCGGAAGTAAGGGTCGGTGCCCATTTGAGTCTCGAACTTTCAAGTCGTTAACGTTATTGAACAACGTAACTAATCGAAATGTTCGGTTTTGAAAAGGTTGCCGGAAGTAAGGGTCGGTGCCCGTTTTGAATTTGAACATTCATATTATCGGCATTATTGAACAACGGGATAACTTGAAGTGTTCATTTTGAAAGAAAGGTTTTTGAAAGTTACCGGAAGTAAGGGTCGGCGCCCGTTTTGAATTAGGATTTTACAATGATTTATGTAAGTGTTAAGTGAGCAAGAAAAAATTGAGAGAGGACAAGTTATGAATGTACAAGAGTTAAAAATATCCGGCCTACCGGAAAGATCAAGTGAACTAGGATCTAGCCAGTTCACAATGGTGAGGGTCAAGTATTCGACGGCGAGGCCGGTCGTTATTTCAAGTATTCGACGGCGAGGCCAGTCGTTATTTTCAAGTATTCGACGGCGAGGCCGGTCGTTATTTTCAAGTATTCGACGGCGAGGCCGGTCGTTATTTTCAAGCATTCGACGGCGAGGCCGATCGTTATTTTCAAGTATTCGACGGCGAGGCTGATCGTTATTTTCAAGTATTCGACGGTGAGGCCGATCGTTATTTCAAGTATTCGATGGCGAGGCCGGTCGTAGAAAAGAAGGAAAGAAAGTAAAAGGGAATAAAATAAAAAGAGTCTTTCTTCGTCCTTTACTTATTTATTACATTTACATTGGATTCGGTGTCAAGAAAATAAGAGAAAACGGCCCTTTACCTTGAGAAAACGGCTCGGAAATAGCTAAACGGGGCCCAAGTTGAATTTCGGCTTGAAACGGGCCCAAACGGAGGTCACCGGTGAGTCTGGAACGGCCGAAAACCCCGAAAGTGGTATAAACCGGAGCAAAATCGGTTCGGGCAGATTTCGGGCGGGACCGGCCGGCGCCAAACTGGCTGGTTTGAGCAGAAATGAGCTTGAAAATGGAGAAACTGCTTCAAATGATGGAATTTTGCAATTCTGAGCACACGGGTGCGTCCGGAATGGCCAAATTAGCTAGGAACAAGTGTCCGTTCGTTGAAATCTGGATCCGGAGTGGAGAAAATTGGGAAAAACCAAAAGTGGGGCCCAAATGCCACGTCAGCAGGCCACGTGTCAGTCAGAGACACGTGGCGCCTTCTGATTGGCAGGTTAAAGCTGACGAGGCGCTGATTGGGTAGCTGACTGGATGTGCTGACTGGGCAATCAAGTGACGCGTGGCAGCGTCTGAGTGGCCAGTCAACATGCTGACGTGGCAGAAATGCCACGTGTTAACCTCTAATTGGTGCCTGAGTGATGACGTGGCGGTGACGTGGCAAGGACACGTGGCAGATAGTGCCACGTGTTAGCCTGTGATTGGACGGTCAATTCTGACCTGGTGCTGACGTGGTAGATACGTGGAGGATGACTGGACTGCTGACTCAGCAACCGTGGACACGTGGCAGCTTCTGGTTGGTGGGTCAAAGCTGAGTCAGCGCTGACTCAGCGCTGACACGGTAGCTGCGCGTGGACGTAGCGGTACGGCGGCTGGTGGCGCGTGTGGGCGCGTGCGGCGGATTCCGACGGCTTTTGGCGGTGTGTCCGGTGGGGTTTGAATCGTCCGGAGCAGGCGAAGGTGGTGGTGGTGGTCCGGTGATCTTAATGTTGCCGTGGACGGCGGCGGAGGCGCCGGAGTGGTGCGGCGGCGCGTGGAAGTTTGTGGCGGCGCGTGTGGGCTTTCTGGACCTCCTTTGGTGGTTCTGAAAACACAGGTCGATGGGTTTTTTTCGATACGAAGCCAATGGTATGGGTGGTGAGACACAGAAATGCAGTTTAAGGCTCCGTTTGGGTGTTTTTCAGAATCTGCAATTCCGGTGACCGGTTGGGTTGTTTGGGGCTGATTTCTGGTATTTTGGGGGGTCCTTAGGATCTGAAACTTTGGGTATTTGTGGGTAAATGATTTACAGCGGTGGTGGTGGTCTTGGTTTTGGGCTTGGAGTGATGGTGGAGATGGTGGTGGTGTTTGGAGGTTTTTAGAGCTTGGAGAGAGCTTCAATGGGGGAGAGAGAGAGAGAGAGCTTCCCTTTCTTTTTCTTTTTCTTTTTTCTTTTCTTTTTCTCTAAGTGCAGCACCAAAGGGTCCTATTTATAGAGGATTTTGGGTTGGGGAGGATCCGGTGTGAACGGGACGCATTTCGGATCCTTACAACCCCCGATCTTGGCCGTTCGGTCTTCCGAAGCTTGTTTTTTCCCATCCGGCCGTCCGATTTGAGCGATTCGAAAATATTTAGTCTTCATTTAGCTTTACCGACAAATCCCCACGGTCGGATCGGCGATTTCTACTCCCGGGTTCAAAATTGACCGTTTTGCCCCTCCCTATGCTGATCTTAGACTGCAAAATTAGGGTTGCCGATATCTCTTGATCCGACCGTCGGATCTGACCGATTCGAAGTTCTTTATGCTTGTATCGATATTCTCTTCAAATCTGTACGGTTGGATCAGTGATTTCTGCATCCGGGCTCAAAATCGACCGTTTCGCCCTTCTCTAAACTGATCCCCGAATCTTGGTCGCTGATATCTCGTGATCCGACCGTCGGATCTGACCGATTCAAAGTCCTTTGCGTTTGTATTGACATTCTTTTCAAATTCGTGCGGTTGGATTAGTGATATCTGCGCCTGAGATCAAAATGACCATTTTGCCCTCTCCTATGCCGATTCTGGACTGTAAAAACCAACAGGCCACCGCTTCTTCCTCTGATTGCCCGTCTGGACCCATTTTCCTTTCCCAGAAGTCATTTGACTTACGGCCGCTTTGACCTGCCTTCGGTTGCCCCGGTCTTGATTTCGACTCATTTTCTGACCTCCCGGTTAGCCGATTCGGGACCCGCGCTGAGCGACGACCGCCGTTTTGAACTTCCGTATGATTGATGACTCTGAATGACCTAGAATGGCCATTAAAACCCTTGTTGGCATCCCCGATGGATTTTTCGTCTTTTCCTCGATTTGCGTGCCCGGTGGGCCCCCTGCACGAGTCAGTTCTCTTTTTCTTTTTATTTTTTATTTTCTTCTTTTTTTGTATATATTTTTTTAAAGGACTGTAAAAATGGGGTGTCTACAATCCCGAGTTTATCTATACAAAACTAGGGGCAAACTTGCGTTTGCCCAAGAACCACGTCTAAGTCCCGAAACCAGGGGCAAACTTTGTTTGCTAGAACCGACGAACCCAGGAAAAGTCTAAACCCATTTCTGGATCTACTGGCTTATCAAGATATGCATCATGTAGAAACAAGCAAGAATTCATTATATAGAGAGATTAAAACTAAGCAAAACTCATGAAAGAGCAATAAAAGCTGAAAGAGACATTGAGAGGAAAACTGTTCATAACCCAAAGAAATTAAAGAAGTGCTAACTTTGATTCAACATGATTAGGGCATTTTCGGAATACAAAAAAACAAAAAAGAGAGAGAGAGCTTTTCAAAAAAAAAAAAAAGGAAAAAGGAAGAGAAAAAAAGAAAAGGAAAATGCATCACAGAAAATAAAACACAGCAAAAGTTAAGCAGAATTTGTTGAAAATTTTAAAATCTTGTTGTTTTCTTCCTTTTCATTTTGTCTATCTAGAAGCTATTCCCTGACCAGGGTCTGAATCTCAAGCAAATACTCTACGGTCGGGACAACTGAAGCTGGAGTCCTCCGAAAGGGAGCCGATACCCTATCATGCCAAGCCTCAGTGAATATCCTCACGGTAGAAGGGCGTTGGGCGGAACTCCTCGAGAAATCGGCGGTAATAGCATCAGGGACGTCCTAGAGCAAGCCAAACTGGCGCAGACTACCCGGCTGGGGATGTAAAAAGTAGTGGCTCTCAGACCAGGCAACCAAACCCCCGGGCGCCCAGGGAGTCGTACTGCAACGGAGCAATAAGACCATCGGGGGCATATCCAGCAGATGTCCTCGTAGCTCAGGCCTCGAAACCAAGCAAGCCAGCTAGTAACAGTACGGGAAGAGTAACAGGCACCCATGCGATCATAGGAAAGAGGTCTCCCGAGGGGAGGGCTAGCGAAGAAGCCTAAGTGCTCGAAGAGCCAAACCTGCAAAACGTGAGGTGACCCCGAAAGCAGCATCGACCCCGCGGTATGAGCATGATCCAAGCCTAGCAAGGTCTCCCCCAGAATGAGCATAACGACACTCTACATCTCTCGGAGGCCACATACGACCGGAATCAGGATGTCAGTGGAAGACTGAAATAAGAAGTGGGAAAGCATCGCCAAGGAAAGGGCACTCCGTCTGATAACCTGATATCTCCCATTGTCAGGATGACCAATGGGTGCATAAGTGGAGGAAAGGCGGTCAAAATCAATGTGTCGATCCCAAACAAAAGAACTGGCAGTAACCCGTGAAATACCAAGAAGGGCCGATAAATCCTGGATATATCCCGCCTGAACCTGTGGAATGATCATGTCGGCATAGGGATCAGTGTGGAGGATGGCACTGAACTCCTCAAAAAGAGGACAAACCTCCTCGTGACCAAACCGAAAGACGTGCAGAGAAGGATCCCAACACATGATAGCCGCTCGAAGTAAGCCCTCGTCTAGAGCCATATGGCAAAATGCGAAAAGATCCGTCAGTCTGTGAGACTCATAGTTGAGTCGGTTGATGCCAGAAAGAGAATCCATCCATGGGTATAGAATGGCAGAACTAATGGGGGCCATGAAGAAAGGAGGAGAATATAGAAGGAAAAGTTTGAATGCAAAGAGAGCAAAGGGCTCTGGAAATCTCAAATGAACCTAAAAATGGAAAATGGCAGCTTATAAAGAAAAATGGCCCGGACCGGCACTCGATATAAAGTGGCGGTATCCACTGAATGCCGACCGGCAATCACTGAGTGTCGTGCGGCTTTCAGCGAGTGCCGACAAGCCTAACTAAGTGCCAGCCAGAGTTTAAAGGGCTCATGGGTCAGTTTATAACCTTAATCAGCCCAAACCTGCATAAAATTTGAACAGAATTTCACCAGTCATCATCCCAGCATCAATTGTCTTGCACCATTCATCAAACAAAATCAAGAAAAGATGTAATCTTTATGATTAGAGAGTGAACATACCTTGATTGTGGGTGATTCTTGGAGAGAAAATCAAGAGAGAGTGAAATCCTAGAGAGGAAATCTGAGAGAAGAGAAAGGAGAGGAATGAAAAAGAGAGAAGGAGAAACCAAGTTTTAAAACAAACTGTTGGCCAGGCCGGCACTCGATGGAAGGTCGCCGGCACTCAGTGAATGCCGCCCGGCATTTCACGAAGTGTCGGCCGGCACTCAGTGAGTGCCGGTCCTCCTCACCAAGTGCCGCCGCGTGTGCCAGGTGGCCTTTTTACTCCTGATTTTTCACTATTTACAAAAGAACCCCCGAATTTTGATCCCATGTCCTTAAAGTTTTTCCCTCATTTCAAAGGGACCCCTGAGATTTGAAGAATAAGTTCTTAAGCCCTTTTGTAAATTGGGATTAGCCCCTACTTGTTGAAAATTCTGTCAAGAACACCCGCTTGCGGTAAATGAGTAAGTTGAGTCTAATCAACTCCGGATTTCTTTGAAATTTGAATAAATTGGAGTCTGTTTGACTCCGGACTTTTGAAAATTAATTAGATTGGCTCCTGATTTTAGAAAACTGAATTGATTTGAGTTTATCTAAGCTGATTTGAGTATGTTTGACTCCTGGTTTTAGAAAGATGAAATGACTTGAGTCTGAATGACTCCGATTTTGGAAAACACGAATTGATTTGAGCTTGATTGACTCCCAATTTTGAAGAGATTCAAGTCAGATTGACTCCTAATTTTGGAAAATGGAATTGAATTTGGGTCCAATTGACCCCAGGTTTTGAAAATTGAAGTGAATTTGGATCCGATTGACCCCAGGTTTTTTGAAAATTGAATTTGGGTCCGTTTGACTCCAAGATTTTTAAATTTGATTAAAATTGAGTCCGTGGACTCCAAAGTTTGAAAGTTGAATTGAATTCGAGTCTGTTGATTCCAAATTTCAAAAATTGAATCTGTGGACTCCAAATCTCGA
Source organism: Hydrangea macrophylla (assembly GCA_033977485.1). Classification (NCBI taxonomy): domain Eukaryota; kingdom Viridiplantae; phylum Streptophyta; class Magnoliopsida; order Cornales; family Hydrangeaceae; genus Hydrangea; species Hydrangea macrophylla. The sequence continues at coordinate 15,513,300 of CM066992.1, forward strand.
GAATATTAAATTTGGATATGAGCCTGCTGACCTCTGAATATGATTTACATTTTCGGTCCTCGTAACAGATTTACGTTGATCCCGCTTGTGAGAATGTAACAGATTTACATCCTCGGTCCTCGCAACAGATTTGCGTTGACCCTCGTTCTGAGAATATAACGGATTTATATTCTCGATCCTCGTAACAGATTTACGTTGATCTCGCTTGTATGAATGTAACAGATTTACATCCTTGGTCCTCGCAACGGATTTGCGTTGACCCTTGTTCTGAGAATATAACGGATTTATATTCTCGATCCTCGTAACAGATTTACGTTGATCCCGCTTGTGAGAATGTAACAGATTTACATCCTCGGTCCTCGCAACGGATTTGCGTTGACCCTTGTTCTGAGAATATAACAGATTTATGTTCTCGATCCTCGTAAAAGATTTACATTGATCCCGCTTGTGAGAATGTAATAGATTTACATCCTCGGTCCTCGCAACGGATTTGCGTTGACCTTCGTTCTGAGAATATAACGGATTTATATCTTCGATCCTCGTAACAGATTTACGTTGATCCCGCTTGTGAGAGTGTAACAGATTTACATCCTCGGTCCTCGCAATAAATTTGTGTTGACCCTCGTTCTGAGAATATAACGGATTTATATTCTCGATCCTCGTAACAGATTTACGTTAATCCCGCTTGTGAGAGTGTAATAGATTTACATCCTCAGTCCTTGTAATGGATTTGCACTGACCCTCTTTCTGATAATATAACGGATTTATATTCTCGATCCTCGTAACAGATTTACGTTGATCCCGCTTGTGAGAGTGTAACAGATTTACATCCTCAGTCCTCGCAACGGATTTGCATTAACCTTCGATTCGCGAAATTAGAAATGTTTTTTTTTCTCTCTCGACCCGTGCAACGAATCTTTGCATCAGTCAACGTTTGGTAATCTTTTCTGGCTAACGCATCATGAGATTTGTGTCACATATAGAGAAGGCATGATATAGGGTAAGCATGACACTTGCTCGGTCGAGTTTTTTTTTTTCTAAGAAAAAATATAAAATACCATCGCATGAGCACGTTCATCACGATAGGATAGGTGCATTCATCTGTGTGACTACCTGCGTTTGTGTATTGTTGTCCTTTGCTCGAACTACATCTTGGTCTGATTCCCGATGGGATACGTAGGCAGCTCACCCTTGAGCACGACCAGCATTTGGCCATCTGCGCACCCGATTTTGCAACGCACTTTTGTTTTTACCTGGATTCGACTGTTTGGTCAAAGGCTTGTCTTTCACACAGGCTTTGACATTCACTTGTGATACGTGTTGCTTCATAAGCTCTGTCAAAGAGGGGCAAACTGTAGACACCCCAATTTTGACCAAACGTCAAATCTAGGGATTGGTTACCTCTCAAAAGACCGATGATGACAATGGCCGGTAACATTCGAAGATTTTCCAGGAAATTCAAAATCTCCAATTGATTCTTCAAGACAAATTTCAAAATTAAAAATAGAAAAGATGAAAAGGAGAAAGAAGATAGAGGATTTGGGTATTCGGGAGAGCCCCGAACATTGAAGAACACATGAGGAAATCAGTCTGAAAATTTTCTCAATAAAAAAAAAGGTTTTGGAAGTATAAAATGAAAATGATAAAAAGGGGGGGGGGGGGTGGGTTTAAATAAAGGAAAATTGTCTCTTGAAGAAAAATAATAATATTAATAATAAGAAAAGCATAGTATATTGAAGAATATACCATGCACATGGGTGCATACCACCCACATGGGTGCACTTTAGCACAAATATACATGAATATATAAAGATAAATCACAAAAATTAAGTTTAGACTAATTTTCCTTTCAAAAATTCAAAAAAGGAGCAAATTCAGTTAGCCCCGGCACCCGGAAAAACCGGCGGCACTCACTGAGTGCCGCGCCGGCATTCACGGGTTGCCGCCCGGCACTCAGCGAATGCCGCCGGGAGCCGTCGAGTGCCGCTGGCTGTAACATACTGCTTTTCTCACATGTTGTAGAAGAAATCCTTGCACATGGGTCTCCACCCGAATTTACCCATTTATCCTTGAGATGATGGCCTATTTAAACAGATCTTCATCTTCATTTAGAGGGGACTTGAACTTTTGAATCAATATACAAACATATACAAGAGATATACTTGAGTTTAGAAAGAGAATTATATAGAGAATTGAGAAGAAGAGAAGAATTTCTTGAAGAATTTGAAGAGTTTTTTGAAGATCTTGGAAGAGCTTCACAAGAAATTGAAGAATTCTTTGAGGTCATAGAGGTAACCTCTTAATCCTTGGTAGAGTTAGGATAATTTAATCACAAGTTTTTAGATCTAGGAACTTTTCACATTTTCAAAATCTCTCTTCTTACCCCATTTCATCACACACCACCAAGAACTTGTGATTGAATTTCATGACATCTCATTAATTTGGATCTAATTAATGCCTTGGGTTTGAGATAAATTAGTTTTGAAGAATTTGTGTTCCTAAATAAAACTTTGATTTCCTTTATTTCTACTTCATTCATAAGGTTCATGAGATCTTCCATATCTCATTGAAACTCTTTGAATTTGATTCCTTAGTTTCCTATGATCTTATGATCCATATGGAGATTAAAATAAATCATGATTATAATCTACACATAGTTGGTGAGATGCTAGTATCAACTCATGACTAGGATCTCTTTACTATGAATCTTATGGAATTCATACTATATTCCATGGAGATTAGAGTAGATTTGCTTTTTTAAGTCTCCAATGACCATCAAATGGTAGGAGAAATGTTTTAGTTTAAGTCCATCTCTATGGCCTGGACTAATCTCTTCCTTGGGTTTTGAGAAGTTCTTCATACTTCATCTAAAACCTACATATATGTGTGTCTTTATCCTCCAATGACCACCAAGTGGTAGGAATAATGATTTGAACTCAAGTTTTGATTCATGAGTTTGAGTTCATTGTTTGGGATTTTGTGAGATTCACTTCATACTTCATCAAAAGTCCATAGATATAAAGATGTCTTTAGTCTTCAATGACCATTAAATGGTAGAAGAGATGGTTTAGTTTATGTCCAACTTCATGATTTAATAGTTGGGGTTAACAAATAAAGTTGAACTAGCCAAAAAAAAAAAAACAGTGAGTTCACGAACTGTTTTGATCAAAGTTTTTTAGTTCGAAATCTAACCGTTGAAATCAAGAGAAACCAACGAGAAAGTGTCAATAACACATTGTTTTACCACTGTAATTTTTGTTTTGGTAAGATTTTATGCTTAGAATGGTTTGATCATGAATTTTGTGAGACAACCACAATCTGTCCAGAATTTCAGAATAGTTTCAGAACAGCAAACCGGTTTTAAAATTGATAGATCAGAGCTCTAACCAAGTTTTCATGACCTCTAATAATTGTTTATAAGAACCTTAAGGTGTTAGGAAGATTCCCTTAAAAGAATGAAGCAATTCAGATTTGTTTGCTATTTTTAAAAAATCATACAAGATCTCTGGACAGAGAGTTGTAAAATCCTGAGGGAGGTCTAGTATTTTCCATATTCCCGGAGATCTAACCGTTGAAACCTCGATTTTCTTTTTGGGTTAGAAACTAGACGCACAGAGGCATAACATATCCAGAAATTATTAAGATCCAACCGTTGGAAGTATTTGATTTCTATTTTTTTAGATCTGGTTTGCTCTTTGTAATTCATAAAAAACTGCTACTATTTTTGTCTAATGTTATTTATTTCAACTCGAATGGTCTCTTAATGTCTTAGGACTCAAACCATGTTTTGAATAATGATAATTTAGATTAAACCCAGAGGCTTAGTGATCCAAATTAGTGAATAAATCCATGTTTTATTCTTATTCACATTCATTCATTTATGCACATCAATGCTTATGATTAGAACTAGCCATTGAATAAAGTTGGATTTCATGCTTAATACATCTAAGTTAGAGGATTGGGATTGATTTTTGATATCATAATATTATGTGAAGCATGTGGACTAATCTTTATTTTGTAGCGCATTTGAGGTACAATTTCTCATCCCCTCTCTAGTTTAATTCATTTCTTTGATTTTTGAATTGATTTTCGACTCCATGTGCGACACTTTAGACTAGGTCTTGCCTTATGTGTTTATATGTGATAGAGACCTTTTAGGATTTCTATTCTCGCATGCATTGCACGTTTAATATTCACGGCCGGATCCCGGGTATGTTTTCTAGTTCTCTATTGCATATCATGTTGCTTGCTACTTGAATTACGTGGCTTATGAATGATATTTTGTCATTAGCAATCTTGCACTTTTTTCAACATGCTTGCGTTATGTATACCTATATATGTATTAATTAAGGGCATGCTTAGATTATTAATTTGATTAAAAAGGATGTTGAGTAGAGGCCTATCGCGAGATAGGATGAAAGGGGGTGTTTTAGTCCATCGGGCTCCTTCCCCTTTCATTCCATAATCCTCGGACCCAGTTTATCTTTGGTTTCGCAAGAGATCAGTTTGCTTTCAAAATGGTTTCTTACTTTTCCTTTTAAAAAAAAAAATTAAGTGGCGACTCTTTGAATTTGAAAATTATTTGAAAAGTGGGCCCAAATGCCGGCATATCCACAGTGACCTATCTCTGAACTATTTTTTTATGAAAAGTAGACTCCATTAGCTTTCCAAAGGTATATCACAAGCACAATTTGGAGTTCGTATGCATTTTCTATGAATTTCAGACGAAATAGGGCCTTTTCACGAATACCGGAACCTCTGGGGGCCTAAATACAAATTTTTGGCCTAACTAAAAATTTTTGGGCATCTAAGGAGCAGTGCCGTGGCGGCACTGGGCCACAGCCGTGGCAGTACATGGCTAGTGCCGCGGCGGCACTCAACCCCCGCAGAAGCACTTTCTAAATCCTAAAACCACCCCAAATTGGTCTATATAAACCCCCCTTTACTCTTCTTTTTGGGGGGGCCAAGTGCAAAGTTTGAGAAAGTTGTAGAGAGAAAGAGAGATAGAGATAGGTTTAGAAGAGAGAAAGGGTGCTTTTCCCACTGATTTTCTATTAGAATGTGAGTTCTAATGTTGTTTTCTTCCATTATCTCTCATGTACTTCGCATTCAAATACCCCCTAATCACCATTCTTGAGTATTCTTGAGTTAGGAAGCTACTTCGATGTCCAAATGTCAATATCTATGAGTGAAACACCAAGCTACAAGTCCAATATCACATTGATTGCTATTTACTTGCTTGTTTATATATATTTTCATCTCTTCTTCTCCCATTTCTTCTTGATTTTTCTTTGATTACTTACTAGTTCATCATCATCTAAGTGATGACATGAAGTTTGAGGTGAATGAATCCTTATGGATAGTAGACCTTGACCTCAAAAACATGTTTGATAGATGATGATTCCAACGTCAATACTTAAGTATTCTTGAAGTTATGCTCAAATGGAAACAATGCTCTCCAACAATCTTGAAGGTTCTTGAAGTGAGTTTAATATTGATATTTCAAGTGGTTATAATCTCCATTTAAGTGCTGAAAGTATGCTATCAAAACATCTATTTCAAAACCCCTCTTAAACCCCTCATTTTGATTTCAAAGAATAAAACCATAGTTCTTCCCAAACCTTCAAAACAGTGAACAATCTGAGTTCAAAGATTTCTATTGGACTCAATACTCAAAGTATTAACATGAGATTACTTGTAAAGCCTTCTTAACTCATTAGAGAACACCCATGATGTTTGGTTTGACTTGGAAACACTTGAAAGGGGTCCATTTAGTCCCAAACATTCATTCCAGACATTCTGTTTTTTGCTGTCACAGCAGCTTGGTTGACTTTCAACTTGTTTTACAGAACACTTTTCCAAAAGGAGTGGTCCCAACTTATTTTTCACTTGAACTTCAGTGTCTTAGGGAACTCTCTATATATAATATGGGCCTCTAGATGTTTTTTTTCATTTTCTAAGATTTTTTTAAATTTCAGTCGATAGTACGGACTCTGTTTCTGAGTTACCTCTATTGTTTATATGATTTCTCTCAATATGTAATATTTATTGAGTATTTGTCTTTTTCATGCGTTCTAGACACAATAAGGATGATCTCCATAAAAAATCATACATTGAAAACATTTCTAACCCTACTTTTCAATTTCCACAAGATCAAGTCACTGTTCTGTCCACTATTCACCGCAAGTATACTTTTACTTCCATCCCTTGATTTGATGCTTATATGTACTTTAAATTAGTTCATATCCTAGGAAGTGGTCCATACATATTTGTACATATCCGATGATGATTTCCCCCATGCATTCATTCATCTTCTAGACTTCTAAGTCACTTTAGAAAATCCATGTACACAAACATACTACAACCTTTGCACATTCTAAGACCATGCATTACATCCATGCAAAATTTGGAGTTTCTGTGACTCTTAATCTAAGAAGATTATAAGAAATGAACTTGATCGCACGTTCATGCTTTTCCCCGATCTAATCTTCATTTCTCATCCGTCCCGGGGATTGAGAGGTCTTCTTTCCTCCAAGATTAACATGCATCATTCTAGCATGCTAAGAATATTTTTTGATCTCTTTGTTTATTTGTTTCAAGAACAATGCATCCGCCCCTTTAGATAAGGAAAACTTGATTACTTGATGTATGATTAGACAAATTTTCCTAAGTTTGTTTTGTGTGATCTTTTATTTTGCATTGTGCGATACTTGGCTTAGATCTTATGAATGATATCTTATCTTTAGATATTCTATTTTCAAGATTCTTATGTGATGTAATATACCTATTATAGTATTAATTGTCGAACCAAACATAGTAAAAGATGATTATTTGGATGGTAATTGAGGCCCGTCCAGAGACAGGGCGAGTTGAGGGTGTTTTAGTCACGACAAAGGCTCCTTCCTCTCTCGTACCAAAATCCCGAGCCAAGTTCTTTGGTTATGAAAGGCCGGTGCCCTTTATCCATTTGGGTGAGTCAAATTTAGGTTTCTTGGTTCCTTAAAGACCAAGTGATGACTCTATATCTGTTTTCAACAGACCTTTTCCTTTTCTTTGATCCAAATCAATTTCAAAACAAAAACAAAAAGAGTGGACGACCGATTTCGCTTGTCCACAATCTGGCGACTCTGCTGGGGATGATTTTATTTTCAAAACAAAATAATATAGAGGTTTGACTCATAAGAAGCATCATTAAAATCATCTTTTTACTGTGTTTGGTTCACCGCATCGCACTCCTGCATTTCCCCTCTGACTATGTGATCTTGTCAGAATCAAGATGTAAAAAGTATTCTTTACTTTTCTAAAGATTTGTAGTGTGGAAGTAAAGGTCGAACCCACAGAGATTGATTACTACAGCTCTTAATTTTAAAACCTAAGTCTACTTAATTAAGAAAAACGGATTTGATTTGGTTTTTATTTAAACTAATAACAATAAAAGTGAATCTAAACTATGAAAGCAATTAACAGTGTTTTAAATAATGTTTAAGGGAACCTAGGATTGCAAATCCACCACTAGCTTCATAATAGGCATATTTATGAATTACTTTAGCTTATTACGTTGGATGAATATGGGGAATTGTAGCTACAAGCCCAATTCCTCCGACAAGAAGATAATCATGGTTCAAGCACCAACATAATTCATCTTCGGGTAGCACGAATTATCTCACACTAAACTAGGGTTGTGATCTAATCCGTCTAACCTAGGCATGGACTATTCGGATACTTGATAGCACGAATCAATAAAGCACCATCACATGTAAACAATCTAAACAAGCACAGCAAGAATAGATCGTTGAGCACATCACAGTCAAAATAGATCTAAGACAAGAATAAATTCTGAAAGTAATGATTTGATCAATAGTAGTACGATTTATTTATAAAAATCCTCTAAACATGTGACTGTCATCCATACATAATTAAACTAAAATAAAAGCATAAATAAAACCCTATTACTCATCTAGGGCTTCATTGAAACCCTAGATCTAAGATCTAAGCTGCCATAGGAGTAGAGATCGGCAAGTAGTTGATGGAGGAGGCCATGGAAATCCTTGGTCTTCTTCTTCTTCTCCTTGCTTCTCCCTCTTCAAGGGCTGGAAGTGTGTATATGTGGCTGTATATGAATGTGTATAATAGTTGCCAACCCTCTAATTGAAGTAAAATAGAGTATATATAGATTTACAACAAGTTTTGGAAGCCTCTACAACTCGAAACGGACTGAAACTGATGTAATTTACAATCTGGACGTCATTCTGCAGTTTCGTTTGCACAGGAGTCTTCAGTACACTGAAATACGCAACTATGATTTTTGGGCATATCGCGCGAGCGGGTCGCGCGAGCGCGACTTTTGGTACCTCGCGCGCGCGGATCGCGCGAGCGAGTTATTGGGGGTCTCGCGCGAGCGGATCGCGCGCGCGACTTCTGGATTCTCGCGGGCGCGGGTCGCTCGCGCGACTTGGATTTTTCAGCTTCTTTTCTTCTACTTTTTCACCCTGTTTAGCCTGGTTTAGTTAATTTCTTCCAAAACCTGTCAGAAACTAGAAAACGAAGTAAAAATATACAAAAACAGGATAAAAAGGTACTAATAAATGCGCGTTAAAGCGTATAATTAGGATTAGTTCTCTCCCGATCACACCCCCAAACCTACATTTTGCTAGTCCTCGAGCAAAACTAAAATAAAAACTACTAATAAAAATCTATTCCATTTTCGTATGGATTACGATTGCATTTAGCGTATGCAACAAGCCTTTTAAACCCCTAGGTGTCCCTAGTCGGACGAGTGAAGTCTCGTGAGGGTTCTCGTCAACAAGTCACCCACAACCATCTTTATTAACTTATTAATTTAAAAAGTTTTATTCAAATGAAAAACAAAACAATCAATACTCCTTATCATATAACACAATGATTTGAAATAGAATAACGAACAAGAAGAAAACGGAATCAAACGTCTACGTACATCATGAAAAATAATCTCAAGCACATGCAATGTACGAATCAATAGAGTTTCTCATAAGATTGCACGTGTGTGATGTGGTAGTCAAATGAACACGCGCATGTCATGAACTTGGAATATAACCCGGATAACCATCCAACTATGCTTCGACTACGAATCTCGCAATGTCAATTACACTCTAAAATGAAACACTCAGAAACAAGTGTAATTTTTCTAATATATGTGAGTAAAGGAAATATATTTTCAAAATGAGCATACTCACATATGACTCGAAAAAGACGCATGACACGAAAGAACAGTAGTCTCATGGATAAGATGCCAATAATCAAGAAAAATTAATCATTACCATGTTTTAATCCCCCTCCCATCGTTTTTATATCCAAACCATGTTTCCTAGGATCAAATAGGACTTTTCAAAGGTTATAATGTGGCTCAGACAATGGAAAAGGATAGAAAGGATTTGTTGGTAGTTTTAGAATGGCATTGTAAGGCATGTTCAATTTCTTTCATTCTTTTTCTACAAACTTTTCATCTTTTCTTTCTCTTCATTCCTTTTCATTCATTTTCTTTCATTTTTTTTTTCAACCTTCTCTTCTTTATTTTGTTTTCTTTTTCCTTTTTTCTTTCTCACTTCTCAAATGAATATGCATTGAATACCAAGCAACTACCCCAATAGCATCTTATTTTCTTCTTCTCAATCAACACATCGCCTTAATACTACTAAAAGTTGATCACTCTTCCAGTGGTATACTCCAAGTTGATCAAGTTGGAGCTTTTAAAGAGGATAATGGTGAACAAAGAAAAAGAGGCATTGTAACGGCTCAAAGGGCGAACTAAGGAAATTTTTTTTTATTTATCGGTCGGTAATAAACAAAGAAGGCCTAAAATCATTTCCTAGAGTTATATGGTTCTTCAATGTTTACGATGGAAGATTATTTAGCATGGTAACAAATATTTTAACTTGACTATCAACCAAAACAAGAATAATGAGACTAACCAACAAGTAGATGCGCTAGTTCAATGAAATTTGACAAACACAAGATGTATTTATAACCCTCTAAAAAGAAAAGATAGGCTCAAAAGCTCACCGGGCTTAGTCTCCACCATGTGTTATCTAGAAATCCGAATCATATTATAGTTCACAACCAACATGTATTCCAATGCCTACGTGCAGTGCATAGGTTTATGTGCAAATCTATGATATAAAACTACGATTCAAACAATACATAACTTAAAACATTTCAACATGACTTCAGTAAATGTTTAATCACATATTCTCATGTTTACCATTCTATAACAATTCAAAGTTATTGAACAAGAAGTATCAAATTGATATTGCAAAAACATTAGTACTATCGTTTATTTAAACACACTTTTTTGAAAAATTTTAAAATTTTGCATAAACTAATGTGTCTGTGTTGTGTGATCGCATACCCCCAAACCTAAACCTTTCATTGTCCCTAATGAAACAATAAAACGAAAGAAAAGAGAGTACAGAAGAAAGGAACGATAGTACCTCGATTTCGACAATCATAGAACACATAACAGGTTAACACAAAGGAATATGGTTATAAAGTTCAATGTTACCTGTTAATTCTTAACAAAAGAAAATTAAACATAATAAAAACAGCTAAAAGGATTATAACTAAACTAAACTAAATAAACTATAAGAAGAAACAGAACTATAAAGATCCACAAGAAAATAAACTAGCAAAGAAACTAAAACATACTGTAAAACATAACCAGAATTAAGTAAACAATCAAAAACCTGATGGAAAAGGACCTACGAAACAAAAACATAAATAGAAAAACTACCGAAGCAGGTATGGGGAAAGGATACAAGAAAACAAAAGAAAATATGCAGAAATGGGGAAATCACGCGCGCGGTCCGCGCGAGCGGCCGTAGCGCGCGCGAATTTCCAAATATTTTTTTTTTTTTTTTTTTTTTTTAAATACTTTCTCGCGCGAGCGAGGTACCTCGCGCCCGCGGATCCAGGCGCGAGTAACTACTGAGGCCTCATAAAAAGAAAAGCAAAGAAAAACATCTAAGGGGCATTCTCGCGCCAGCGGGCCGCGCGAGCGACGTCTCGCGCGAGCGGGCCGCGCGCGCGAGATTGGTTTTCTTCATTGTGTGGCTAAAATTATGTATATACTATTAAAATAAATTAATACCAACCCCCAAACCTGTCCAGAATGTCCAACACAGACACAAACAGACTCAAAAACGACCAAAACAAAGAAAACAGACGAAATTAAACTTGGGCTGCCTCCCAAGAAGCGCTAACTTTTACGTCTTTAGCTAGACCTTTCTAGCATAAGACTCATGGAGGCCGTAAATCGGACTGTGTACCCCTAAGGATGTCAGGTAGAGCTCGATGGTAAGCAGAAATAACATCGCTTTGAATTAAATCGATTAACGGTTTGTCATTATGTTCGAATCGATTTCTTACCTTCCTAGTAGATTCCGCATTAGGGTCCACGGGATTAGGATTCATCCACTCTTCATCGTCCGCTATATTGTTTTCCCCACTCACATTTATTTCTTTGGTAGGCTCAATATTCCGTTTTACCTCACCTTCCACCTCACATAGGGAATTGTCATTTTTAAGAGGTTGATCCATAGCATTAAAAATGTTTAATTTTAAATTCATGTTCCCAAATGACACTTTCATCACTCCCGTCCGACAGTTAACACGTGCGTTGGCGGTTGCTAAGAATGGACGGCCTAAGATTACAGGAGTATGTCTCCTAGCATCTAGCACCGGTTCGGTGTCAAGGACCATAAAATCAACGGGATAGAAACATTGATCAACTTTTACTAGCACGTCTTCGACGATTCCTCTAGGTATCTTGACAGAACGATCCGCTAATTGAATAGTAGCGGCCGTGGGCTTAAGTTCACCTAGACCTAGTTGTTTATAGACATGATAGGGTAAAAGGTTAACACTCGCTCCTAAGTCAAGGAGGGCCCGATGAATGACAGTGTCACCAATGACACATGAGATGGTAGGTGTACCGGGATCCTTATACTTCGGAGGAGCGTGTTGGAATATAGAGCTTACTTTTTCCGTGAGGAAGACCTTTTTAGGAGTATGACTCCGTATTTTGCGCTTTTGAGTACAAAGGTCTTTTAGACATTTAGCATAAGCGGGAATTTGTTTTATAGCATCGAGGAAAGGAATATTTATTTTGACTTGTTTAAACACCTCGAGTATATCCTCAACCTTAGACTTTTTATTTGGAAGATTAGACGGCTCCTCAACATTAGGTGGATATGGCATTCTCGAAATATAATTCGTTGGGACCGATTCTTTTCCTTTCTTATTTTGGCTCACGTCCTCACCCATCTTATTCGAGTTAGTATTCATATCTTTCACATTCTTATTCGGGATTTCTATTACCTCCTCCTCTCGGGTAGTCAACCTAGTTGAGACGGCATTTACTTGTTCATTCGACCCCTTAACCTCATATTGTCCCTTAGGGTTTTGAATTGTTTGACTAGGCAACGTCCCCTCGTTTCTACGACTCACTACAGTAGCTAGTTGTCCCATTTGGGATTCAAGCTTCGCAATGGATTGTGTATGAGAGTGCACTATTTGTGCTTGTGCCTGTACTTGCGTTTCAATTTTATTAAGGGATGCCAACACCTTTTCCTCAAAAATGTTACCCCTTGAAGGATTTGGATTAGGATGCGGTTGTTGGTATTGATTAGGTTGAGACTGAGGTCGATATGCATTAGGAAAATTAGTCGCCTCATTAGGATTATTATTATTATTTTTCCACGAGAAGTTAGGGTGGTTTCTCCATGGCGCATCCGGATTATTAGTAGTTGCATTATAATTAGTTCGTGGGTATTGTTGAATAGAATTAATGTGTTGCTCCACGAATTCCGGAAATTGACTCGCCGATGGACATGCAAGTATCGAATGTGAAGTATCAGAACATAATGCACAAATTTCACGAGCGGGTGGGGCTGTCGTTTGGTTCATTGTTAAAAGTAGGTCAAGTTTGTTAGATAGTTCTTTTATTTCAATTGATTGACTTGACTCGAATTTTACATCCCTCTTAGGTTGATTCAGATATCCTTCCGAACGGACAGACACCGTTTGGTGCATCGAATTCTCGCTTAACGTTTCAAACATTTTCCAGGCCTCGTCGGCGCTTTTGTGTAGGAAGGTTCCCGCACAAACGGCATCGACGGTGTTCCTAACCGAGGGAATAAGCCCCTCATAAAAGACCTGAACAAGTTGCCACTTAGGAACCTGATGATGTGGACACGAGCGTAGTAATTCTTTAAATTTTTCCCACGTATCGTAAAGTGATTCCCCATCTTGCATTACAAAATTGGTTATTGATTTTCTTAACTGGTTCGTACGCATAATCGGGAAAAACTTTTGTAAAAATGCGGTGTGTAAGTCTTCCCATGTTCTAATAGTGTTTGGCTCCAAAGACTGGAGCCAATATTTAGCTTTGTCCTTTAATGAGAATGGAAAGAGCCGCATTTTTAATTCATCATCAGTAAGATTTTGAATTTTCAAAGTAGAACATATATCTTGAAAATCTCCTAAGTGTTTATATGGATCTTCATTTAAACGGCCATGGAAAGATGGAAGTAGCGAGATGGTAGACGACTTTATCTCAAAGTGAGATGCCGTCGCCTCCGGTAATTCAATACATGTTTGTGGCGTGTAAGTCGTCGGAATAAAATAATCTTTAAGTGGAGGAGGTGGTGGTATATTAGGATTATTCATATTAGCTCCCTTGTTATTTTGGTTGTTGTCGTTATTATTTCCAATGTCTGCCATTTTAATTGGTTCTATGTTATTAAAGCGTGGTTTCTTTAGTTTTTGAAGAGTACTACGTATTTCAGATTCAAATAAAGACGTTGGTTTTGGTGTCAAATCGTCGTCTATTAAGAACCTAGCTCTAGAAGTTAAGTTTGAAGACTTGTTAAGTCTTAATGTACGTTCAAGTTCAGAGTCAAAAGGTTTTAATTCCGGTTTGTTTGAACGTGTACCTAACATAAACTAAAACAAAGTAAACTAAAAACAAAAACTGACTCAACAAAAGAAACAATTAGCAAGCAATCACGCAACTAAGATAACAAGCACTCAACTACTATGATGCATGCAAATTATCCTGTAATGCAATGACCGCGTCAAGCCCAGCGCCCCGGGTTTCCTAGCTAATGCAGTGCAATTAACCTTAAACTAATGCAAATAGTGCGTCACAGCGCCCTGACTTACAACGGTTTAAAGCGAATTCCAAAGGAAGCAATTGATTTAATTTTTATTTACTTTATTTGCGTAAGCTCCTTTGATGTAATTAGCTGCTCCACTCGGAAACGTTGACTACAAAATAAAAGAAAAAGTTAGTAACTCAAAACAAAAACAGAAAATAAGAAAAATAAACACTAATCTAATATTTACGAATTAACTAAACTACGATTATAAAACTAAGAATAGTAATACAATCCCCGGCAACGGCGCCAAAAATTGATCTTGTCAGAATCAAGATGTAAAAAGTATTCTTTACTTTTCTAAAGATTTGTAGTGTGGAAGTAAAGGTCGAACCCACAGAGATTGATTACTACAGCTCTTAATTTTAAAACCTAAGTCTACTTAATTAAGAAAAACGGATTTGATTTGGTTTTTATTTAAACTAATAACAATAAAAGTGAATCTAAACTATGAAAGCAATTAACAGTGTTTTAAATAATGTTTAAGGGAACCTAGGATTGCAAATCCACCACTAGCTTCATAATAGGCATATTTATGAATTACTTTAGCTTATGACGTTGGATGAATATGGGGAATTGTAGCTACAAGCCCAATTCCTCCGACAAGAAGATAATCATGGTTCAAGCACCAACATAATCCATCTTCGGGTAGCACGAATTATCTCACACTAAACTAGGGTTGTGATCTAATCCGTCTAACCTAGGCATGGACTATTCGGATACTTGATAGCACGAATCAATAAAGCACCATCACATGTAAACAATCTAAACAAGCACAGCAAGAATAGATCGTTGAGCACATCACAGTCAAAATAGATCTAAGACAAGAATAAATTCTGAAAGTAATGATTTGATCAATAGTAGTACGATTTATTTATAAAAATCCTCTAAACATGTGACTGTCATCCATACATAATTAAACTAAAATAAAAGCATAAATAAAACCCTATTACTCATCTAGGGCTTCATTGAAACCCTAGATCTAAGATCTAAGCTGCCATAGGAGTAGAGATCGGCAAGTAGTTGATGGAGCAGGCCATGGAAATCCTTGGTCTTCTTCTTCTTCTCCTTGCTTCTCCCTCTTCAAGGGCTGGAAGTGTGTATATGTGGCTGTATATGAATGTGTATAATAGTTGCCAACCCTCTAATTGAAGTAAAATAGAGTATATATAGATTTACAACAAGTTTTGGAAGCCTCTACAACTCGAAACGGACTGAAACTGATGTAATTTACAATCTGGACGTCATTCTGCAGTTTCGTTTGCACACGAGTCTTCAGTACACTGAAATACGCAACTATGATTTTTGGGCATATCGCGCGAGCGGGTCGCGCGAGCGCGACTTTTGGTACCTCGCGCGCGCGGATCGCGCGAGCGAGTTATTGGGGGTCTCGCGCGAGCAGATCGCGAGCGCGACTTCTGGATTCTCGCGGGCGCGGGTCGCTCGCGCGACTTGGATTTTTCAGCTTCTTTTCTTCTGCTTTTTCACCCTGTTTAGCCTGGTTTAGTTAATTTCTTCCAAAACCTGTCAAAAACTAGAAAACGAAGTAAAAATATACAAAAACAGGATAAAAAGGTACTAACAAATGCGCGTTAAAGCGTATAATTAGGATTAGTTCTCTCCCGATCACTGTGTCTGAAATGCAGCACTGACATTGTTCAGGTCTTGTTGTGCCAGGGCACAAGTCACCGTTGATACTATACCTTCCAAGATATATCAAAAAGAGTAAAAACATCCATACTGTCTCTCTGACGGTATATAGGAACTCTCGTCAACGGACCCTCTTTGACTAAACCCATCCTTTGCATATAGATTACTATAGAACCTTTCATAGGACTGTTCATTTATCTTTTCAGATAGGACAATGTGATTTAACTGTTTTATGCCCTGGCAGGATTACCTGCGCGATGTAGATGCTTATGTGGCATGAGGTAGGATCTCGTTCTTATGATTCCCTAGGCAATCACTCATATGTGATCACATTGAGTTGACCTTCCTAGGCACCATGATAAGGATGTCTGCTCCATGCTCACAAAGATATACACCACAAACCTTGTTTGTTGGTCCTAAGACATAGGAGTATGAAAACTTGCTAGACAATATGATCACCATTATCACATGCTCCTGTCACACCTGTTTCTTCCAGAAACTCTGCCCAACTCATCAGGATATCCCTGTTTCTCCTAGAAACACTATCCGAATCACCCGGATATTTTCGTTTCTCCCAAAAATCCTATTCGAACTCCTCAGTATCTTTGTTTCACCTAAAATTCCAGAAAATCCATGTTTCTCCTGAACCTCTACCCAAGCTTCCCAGAAATTCCCATTTCCCAGAAACTCACCCAAATGTACCTGTTTCTCCCAAAACACTGCCCGAACTATCCAGATCTCCCTGCTTCTCTTAGCAACTCTGTCCAAATCACCCAGAAACCCCTGTTTCACCCAGAAACTCTAAAATCCTTATTTCTCCTAGAAACTGTCATATATACCTGTTTCTTTCAAAAACTCTGCCCAATTTATTCAGATTTTCTAGAAATTCTAGTTTCACCCAGAAATCTCTGTTTCTCCCCAGATTACCCAGAAACCTCAGTTTCTCTTAGAAACTCTGATATACTTGTTTCTCCCAGAAACTTTGTCTGACTCACCCAAATATACCTGTTTCTCACAAAAACTCTATCCAAATTTCCCAAAAATACCCAAAGTACATGTTTCTCCCAGAAACTCTGCCCAAATCATGCAGAAATGCCCATATATACTTGTTTCTCCTAGAAACTCTATCCATATTTCTTAGAAATACCCAAAATACTAGTTTCTCTCAGAAGTTCAGTCCAAATCAACCAGAAATCCCTATTTCTCCTAGAAACTCTCATAACTTCTGGAAATTCCTCCGAATCTTCTAAATCTATGTTTCTCTCTTTAATAAAAAAGAATTTTGCTTTTGAAAAGTTTGTTTCTACACATTACCCATAAATATCCAATGTTTACTAACGCGTTAAAACGGTTTTTGATTTTTGTTTTAGAAAACTTGGTTTTCTAATGCATGTAGTAACAACATGTTTAATATCTCAAGTACAAACAAGCATATAAAAATAAAAAACTAAAATTAAAGTAAAAGCATCCAAACGATACCTTTATCTCCTATGGCTCTAGCTCCAAGAACCTCCTTCTTAGTTTGGTTTCCTCCGGCTCCATCTTCATGGACTTTAGCTTGCTCTTTCATTTTCATAGATTTTCTAATTCTATTACATTGGTCCTATGCTTCTTTCGAAGCTTACAATTTATCTAGAAATAGAAAACAATAGTAAATATAAAAGGCTAGGAAAACCGGTGCGACTTTCCTATTCGTAGGAAAGAAGTCGCAGTGCCCTTTACACATGCCTTAAAACCAAACCATAATTTAAAACAATCACCAATATCAAACATTAAATACAAAATTAAAATTTGTTCTTGGTGCCATGGGAGATAGCGGTTAACTTGCTACAAAAGGGTTAGACATACACACATCCACGCATATATACATAACCATTGGAACTCCTAATTGACTTGCACGCTCCATGAACTCTTCATGGAACGAATTAGAACAAAAAACAGCATCATGGTTCTTTGTCACACTTTGATCGATCGATCAAAAAGGGTTTGATCGATCGAAAGTTCAATCCATCGAAGATAGTTTGATAGATTAGACTAGAAACATTACGGACTGATTTAAAATTTTTTAGAATATTATATATATATAAAGAAAATAGATAATTTTAAAACTTTTTAAAACTATTAAAAGAACATCTAGACATCAATCGAACATACATCAATCGAAAGAATAAAATAGTGTTCGATCGATCGACTATAGTTTGATTGCTTGAAGCCCGAATTGTTTCAATTGATCGAAACACTTTTAATCGATTGAACATAGACAGTTTCAATTGATCAAAACAAGTTCGAACAATCGAAACTGCCATGCATCTAATGCTATCATAGATTTGGTAGGAACTCTAATAGGGAGGATAGAGAAGGTTTGGGAACCCTAAAATAGTTTATGCATCGTAGGGATGTTAAAAACAACGAGCTCTAAATTCTGGTCGCAGTTGCCCTATTTATAGATTCCCCAAACTGACTTTCACATTTGATTGATTGAAGTACCAAATAGACCCTCGTATTAGATAGCCCCAAAACCACCCTGGGCTGAAATTGTTCCTCATAATAATTCTGCACAAAGAAACAACTCTAACAATTTTCATAAACATAAATTCAAAATTTGGAGTTGACATTTACTGCTACTGTAATATGAATTTTCTGCCCAAACGGTGCAGAATCGGGAAAAACACCATTAGACCAAACGCGTGAAGAATCATGTTTTACATTCACTACGGTGGATGGTTTTACCAAAAAAAAAATGTACGAATTAATAAGAAATGTTTTCTAAAACAGCTTTGAAAGTTTTCTTCAATTTTACCCAAGTCTAAATTTAGGTTAGACTTTTCTTTTCTTCAATTTGAGATATATATATATATATATCACTACAGATCCGTATCCATATAAACACCCATCCATACAATTTATTCCGACGAGAATGAACACAAAACGAAAATCAATCAAAACTACGAATTAACCCTACAAATCTAAATGTTTACTCACCGACTTAGGAAAAATGAAAGATGGTGATGATGGTGAACTCCATGGAATGAAGCTAATGAATCCTCCTCTGTTCTAACCCTTCTCTTCTCTTCTCTTCTCTTTTTCTTCTTCTTCTAGGTAGCTAGGGTTGCCTCTTCTCTCTTTCTCTCTTGTTCTCTTTCTTCTTTTTTTTTTTTAAAAAAAAAACCCTAACTAGTATGTAATATATACATCCAAATGTATATTATACACAAACTTATAAAATATAATACAAATATTAAAAATTCAATTTTTTATCTTATGGGCTCACAAAAAGACATTTATGGCCGAAAATGCAGTACAAATTCCTAAAATGAGTGGCCCAATGGGTACCCATGACTCTGGTCTGAATGTTAACTACATTATTTAACACATTTACGGACCTATAAATTTTCATGCCTGGAGTAAGCCAAAAATAAGAAAAATTAAAATTCCCTTTATAGGTCTGTAGACACGTGACTGGTTCGAAGTCACTTAACTGTCCTTAACAGAAAAGATAACAAAAACATAATAATAATGGTATATGACTAGTTTAATGTAGCAAAACTATATTAAACAATGATAGTCTTAAGACAGCAGTACATATTACATGCCCGAATAAAAGGAACATAATTAAACATCATAAGTCTTGTTACAACACTTGTCGCTAATCTCCAGGATCAATTAATTATTACATCAAAATAGGAAAGATAAAAAGAAGCCGTAATGCTCCCCGTAGAAGTCTTCTCCAGAAGATCCTTCCTCGTAGTATCCTTCATCAACAAAGCCTTCAGTAGCGTAACCATCATCACCGTAGTTGCTCTCGGGCTATGTGACACCCTCTAAATCTGGCATTGCTGGACATAGAAGGTCCATCGGTATAAAACACCCTCAGCTTGAATACAATATGAGTGAGTATAAAGTCTCATGAAGCTTTGTTAGAAATAGTTCAATCAGCAATTAAGTTCATTATTCATGAGTCAGCTTATTTTTGTCATTATGAGAAGTCAAGAATTCTGATCAAAGGAAATTATGTTATGAAAAAGATTTAAAACCTTCATCAAGACTCACAATAGAAAAGACTGGACAACAATGTACTCATTCCTGATTTCAAACTCAATCATCTCACCTTCTTGCATTCCCGGCATAAGCCATTGGTTTAGAACATACGTGCCACAAAGGCTGCTTGATGAGTATACTATACGTGCTATAATAGTAGCTTGATCGCCGTCAGCACATCAAGATAGTATCATGCCATAACAGCCGACTTGACCATGATATTTAAGGTCAAAGACTTATCCTAACATGCTTTAACAACCGAGTGATTAGTATACTATACATGCTATAACAGCCGCTTGATCACCCTCGGTGCATCAAGATAGTATCATGCCTTAACAGCCGACTATATCACTAATGTCTAGTCATGATTTGCTTCTTTAATCCCGTTATGGACTCATACGTAGAGACATCAACATCAGCCGAACCGATGACGTTCAATGGCATGGTCACAATGGTTACTCGTCAAAAGATAGACCAAAGTACAAGTATCGATGCGCGTAGCACAATTTGATAGAGTATATGATTATTAAGAAGTTCTAATCTTATTATGAGTGTTTTATTCCCATTATCAGAGTTGTCGTAAAATTGAAGTCGTTGTCATTGTGTTTTATGAGTTCAAGGGTTGATCTCTAAACATCTAGATAATTATTAACTATACAACTAAGCATGGATAACACATTAACAATTAGACCTATGTGTTAGTATGTTATGTGTGCATGCAAGGACTAACTTGTAGATTAGCATTTCAGATTCGTACATAAAACAATTGTAATCTGGTCAAAGCATGTAAAAAAAACAATAAAACAAAAATTGCTTAATCAAAGTGCTCAGGTGTCTCGAGCACTCCAGGCTCGAGCGCTCCGGCCCAGCTCGAGCACTCGATCTTGATAGTAAATAGATTCCTAGTTTATATATACATGCAAGCCATAGTAACTTGTAAAAACTATCTCAAGGATTCTAAATGAGAATCCATACTCATACAAGCTTAGGAAATGTTTGGATGATCATCAAAGTTACTAATTCTTTGAAAATTAACTTGATCCTTAACATTTATTCACATGTAAAGGCTACAACTATTCATAATTCACCTACATTGTTATAAAATCATGTGAAGACCGATTATTCACTTTTCTTAGTAAGAATTGATACTCAGACAAGCTTGAATTGTGAAATCGATGATGAAAATATGAAGAGTGTGTTGTAAAAGCTTGAGATTATGGAAATAAGCTCCAACTATGCTTCAAGTAAACTCTAAGCTAAGATCCTCTCCTTGATTCTAAATCTTCAGCTCCCAGAACTTTGATGCAGTGAAAAGGATGTGTATGTGTCCAAATGAGAGTGTAGATGATGGATTTTATGGACATGCAAGGTAAAAATGCAAAGTGTATGATGATTTATCCCTAATATTTCTCTATAATAAGCTCTCTATCTAAACAGAGTTAAAGACGTACAAATTCTATGAAATGGTCTGGTATTTCTAGATTTTCAAGACCCAAGGCCAAAAATAGTCATTTCACCTAACTACAAGCTCGATTGCTCGGGGCTCGAGCGCTCCAAGTTCTCGAGTGCTCGGGCTTACATTCTATGGAATGTTTCCCTAAGGCCTCAAGCATATACCCAAACACTCATAAACTATATTGAACCTTAAGGAACAAGAAAAATAGGTCTTATTATATATAATCGAGAGCATTACAAGAGAAAATACATAAATTCGAGAATTACAGATAGGAAAATATAGGTGTTATATCTCTCTATCACCTGTCAAAAGATTTCGACCCGAAATCTGAGTTAGCTAGTCCTGGAATGACTCTGGATACTTCTCTCAAATTTCTGATTCCGTCTCCCAAGAAGCTTCTCTCTCGTCATGATGGATCCACTATACCTTTACCAGAGAAATTTCCTTGTTTCTTAGCTTGTTGGTCTTTCTTCCCATTATCCGTACTAGCCTCTTGTGATACGTTACATTGTTGTTGACTTCGATGTCCTTAAAGTCAATAACTGGTGCTGAACCATGAACGTACTTCCTCAACATGCTTATATGAAAGATGTTATATACTCCAGACATTCTTGGCAATAGCGCAAGTCGATACACAACATTGCCCACATGGTCAAGAATCTCAAAAGGTCCAATATAACGAGGTGATAGCTTTCATTTCTTTCTCCCAAATCTGACTACATCTCGTACTAGAGATGCATTGAGAAACACATGATCTCCTACACCGAACTCCATGTCCTTATGACGTTTGTTCGTATAACCCTTTTGTCTGCTTTGGGCTCTTTCATCTTCTCTCAGACTATGTTGATCTTCTCACTTGTCTCTAGAACCATATCTGGTCCAAGAAGTTTACCATCTCGAACTTCGGCCTAACATAGCGGTGAATGGCACAGTTCCCATATAATGCATCGAATGGTGCCATTCCTATGCTTGTGTGATAACTGTTGTTATACGCGAACTCAATTAAGGGCAAGTAGGTTTCCCACGAACTCTCAAAGTCAATCACGCATGCTCGGAGCATATCTTCCATGACTTGATTCATCCGCTCAGCCTGTCAATCAGTATGTGGATGGAAATCAGAACTTAATCTCAAAGAAGTCCTCATTACTCCTTGTAAACTCTCCCAAAATCTTGAGGTGAACCTAGAATCATGGTTTAATACTATTGAGACTAGGACACCATAAAGTTGAACAACTTGCTGAATGTGTGGACCGGTGGGTTCGGATGAGGTCCTGCCATCTTCCCTCGATAGTGTCCCAGGATGGATCCCAAGGAGCACACTTTAGGGGAAACTAAAACTTCCTCATACGGTCCTAGAGACAAAGAGTCGCCACCTAATTTTATCAGGAATTAGGAAACCTAAGTTTGACTCGCTCAAAATTGAATAAGGTTACTCGCCCTTCATTACCAGAAACTAGGTTCGGGGGTCTTAGTATGAGAGGGAAAGGAGCCCAAGCAAGACTAAAGCACCCCCTCCTCGCCCTACCGAATGGTAGGCCTTGATTCAAATATCCTTGGTGTTGTTTTCTCAAACATACTAGATAGTATATGCATGTCAATAGGGAACATCTAATGCAAATCATTTCAAGAGATTAAATCAAGTAGAAGTCGGATGCACATGCAATACGAGAGAGAAGTATACTTGCAGTGGCGGGACCAATGCAAATAAAGGAAACATGTCATGATATGCAAAAAGGAACAAGAAGACTTACATTGGGTTGACTCAAGCGAAGTTGCAAAAGTGAAAAGAAATGGAAACGTGCAATGCAATCATGCAACAATCCTGGATAAGAGATCTCTAACAAATAATCATATAAACGGAGACAATCCTAAAGGAATTGTGTCATTGAAAACAAAGTTGTAAACCTATAAAAATTCTAAGAGAAAGGATAGAAAAGGTACACGATACATGGGCACTAAGCCAGATTTACATGAGACAATATCAAAAATCAAAGTCCAGATCGACGACATTCAATTCTCTGCATTAAGACACCAAGGAATACCCAAGAATTGCAAAAACACAAGCAAACAAATGATATGCATGAAAAGCAAGTAAAAAATGTCATCAATCAAATTTCAAGATTCAACAAACTCTAATGAATCCTATCAAAAGTTATCTTAAACATGAGCTGGGTTAAGACCCTTTTAGCAAAAGTTAGATACATTTCTTAGGGAACAGTGGATCAAGACTGTCCACTGTACTTGTAAAAGTCATAATAAATTCTACAAATATCATGTGAAGCTCTATTTGGTGTCAAAAGAAATCTATTTCACTTTAGTTTATGACAAACATAATCCCATGGACATGTCATGATCTTAAGGTTTCTGAAAAGTTGTTTCAAACAGACTCTGTTATTCTGGATGTTTAGTATCATTTGACCAAAGAATGCAAACAAAATAGAAGCATAATAGAAATTCATGAATCATGTTAATCAAGTAGATTTAAACTTTTGATCTCTCATCTAATTATCCTAGATTATCTTTAAACCAAGTTTTATTCATCAATTGTTGTTGAGTGATCAAGGTAAGACCATTTTGTATATCTAATCATAATTGTAGTTAAACTTAGAAAATTCCAGAATAGTAATATCAACTTCAAACACTTAGAAAACGATCTAACTCTATCGTATGCTCACGATTTTACATTGGCATATAGATACATGAGTTAGGAATCATCTCTAAAAAGTGGAACATTGATAACTATTATAGATTTTTTGAAATTCAAGCACAAAGAGACTATGTTCAAATCTGTCAACCGATTTCTGAAAAGTTCTAAAAATAGTATATAGATCCTAGAAGTTCTCAAAACAGCCCGGATGAAAGCTAATTCATTAAAGTTTTCCCAAAAATTTTAAAATCCATCAAACTATGGGTTTTGTTGGACCAAATCTTATGGATAAAACCAATCTATTTTGCTGAATTTTGAATTGTTCATTTTAAAGTGTGAGAAAAACATCTTAGGTGCTTGGTTGAAGCTTATTTGAGAGATCAAATTCGTAGATCTACTTGACTGTCATGATTTCCAATCAATTAAGCCCTCAAGTTCTATGAAGAACTTTAGATCATGGATCAAAGGGACTTACAAATATCATCCCTCTAAAAGATCATACTTCTAAACCTTCATAGAATTCAAAATAGATACATATATAATCATGTATGCATGAATCTAAAACTAGAATAGAAAAAAGGAAATCAAAATTGAAATTCAATCTCTAATTATGAATTATCAACAAAATCTAAGAGATTTGGATCAAGCTATGTGAGTGTGTGAAGAACAAGAGATGAAGAAGATGAGTGTTCTAACAAATAAAATTAAACTAAGCTAGATCTGAATCTTATAGATCTATATATAAAATAGGAATTAGAGATGAATTATAGTGTTTACCTCTTGGAGGATTCTCAATTATATAGCCAAAGTTGAATTGAAGATCTTGTTCTTCAAGTGTTCTCCAAGCACTCATCCATAGATGTTGAGGGAGGCAATTGATGTTAAAATCATGATCTAATTAACCTAAGATTAGTTTTATAAACTTCAATTCATAATTCTCTCTCTCTAGAATTCTCTTATAATTGAAAGTATATTCAAAGTGTACTTATATCTCTCTTGTATATTCAAAGCTTCTCTTAAGATACTCTAAGTGTGATCTCAAGGTACTCCGAGCATCACTTAAGATGATCTCATATGAGATGCATGAGATCTTATATAGAGTTTTAAACACTTACCTCTTAAGTTACAGGGTTAAAATAGGATTTGTAGAGCTTAAAAGAGGGTTAAAATGGGCATTTTGGCTTCTAAACGCAATTTCCAGGCAATTTCCTCGCAATGGGAGCCTTCTAGAATGGTCTGGAACTAAAAAAATGTGATGGAGAACACAATATGTAGGTGGCGGTTATGGTGGGACATGCCACCCTGTAACCCAAAACCGCCATCCCCTTTTCTTGCTCCTCTGGTCACCCACAAGCCCTGTTTCAAATTTCAAGTGCACTACTTTTCCAGATTTTTGTAAAATGCTTTTTGATGTCCGAAATTGTTTGTTTATGTACCATTGGAAAGCTGTCAGGTTGAATTTTAGTATAAAAAAATTCCCAGAGATTTTTGAAATGAGATTTAAAGTCTAATTGAAGCCCGAAAGTCCTCTGGAACTTTCGTCATCTTTCTGAAATCAAACGACGTCTTTTTTAAAATTGCTTTCAAATGTGCGTCGATTTCAAACTTTTCTTTAAAATTGAATCTCTGGGTAACTAGAATACTGCATTTAGAACACTTAATGTTCATAAAACCCTGAGTGAATATGAATTTTGAGAGACAATTTTGACAAAACCGGGATTTATGCATGAAAAAGGGCTTTTCTGAGCTTGAAGTCACTATCCGAAGTTCGATCTTTCAATTATGTGGAATCCAGTACCTTTCACGGGGTACTTTTCATCTTCGAATCCTCCAAGATGTTGTCTACCCTAAATCCTATAAGTGTGGTCAAAATTGGGTGTCTACAGTTTGCCCCTCTTTGGGAAAGCTTGTTGTGAACAACATGAACTGCAAGTGTGTGCCAAAGCTTTGAAGGCACCCAATAACCATACTAAGAGTTTTTAGGAAAAATGAAAAATCCACAAAAATCAAGAAATTCAAAACCCAAGAAAATCAAGAAATTACAAAATGCAATAATGCAATGCAATGCTGGGTAGAGGCTACTAAATCTAAGCCAATGCTGGTCGTGCTCCGCTGGAGCTGCCTACGTATCCTTTTCCAGAAATCAAACCAGGGCATAATTCAATCATACAAGTAGACAAAGAACACACAGACAGTAATATGGATGAAATACTCCTATCCTAGGATGTTGATGTAGTAGAAAAATGTGAATGTGTAAGTGCTGAAGGAATCATCCTCAAGGATTCCCTAGATGCAAAATCTAACGCAAGGGATGCGACGACTCTCTCTCACATACGAAAACTTTTGACACAATCCTTCCCATTGATTCAAGTTTATTAATGACGAGGGTTCTAGATCAGTCTTATACTCAACAGGTCTTGTGATAATTTCCTAAACCTGACTTAATCCTAGACATGATATGATCTTAAACCTGACCTATTCTTACTTGGGCATGGTCATAAACTCGACTTATAATCTTAAACTCGGCATGATCATAAACTCAATCTAAAACATGATCTTAAACTCGATCTAAAACTTGACATGATCTTAAACTTAATCTAAAAGTCAACATAATCTTAAACTCGATCTAAAACTTGACATGATATTAAACTCGATCTAAAACTCAACATGATCTTAAACCCGATCTAAAACTTAACATGATCTTAAACTTGATCTTAAACTTGACATGATCTTAAACTCGATCTAAAAATTGACATGATCTTAAACTCGATCTAACATGACATAATCTTAAACTCGATCTAAAACTCGACATGATCTTAAACTCGATCTAAAACTTGACATGATCTTAAACTCAATCTAAAACTCGACATGATCTTAAACTCGATCTAAAACTTGACATGATCTTAAACTCAATCTAAAACATAACATGAGCTTAAAATAGATCTAAAAGATGATCTTAAACTCGATCTATGATCTTAAACTTGATCTAATCTTAAACTCAATTCTGTCTTAAACTTGACCTGATCTTAAACTTGATCTAAAACTTGACATGATCTTAAACTCGATCTAAAAATTAACATGATCTTAAAATCGATCTTAAACTCGATTCTGTCTTAAACTTGACCTAATCTTAAACTCAATTCTGTCTTAAACTTGACCTAATCTTAAAATCGATTCTGTCTTATGCTCGACTTGATCTTAAACTCGATTCTATCTTAAACTTGACTTGATCTTAAACTCGATCTAATCTTAAACTCGATTCTGTCTTAAACTTGACTTGATCTTAAATTCGATCCAATCTTAAACTCGATTTTGTCTTAAACTTGACTTGATCTTAACCTTGATCTAATCTTAAACTCGATTATGTCTTAAACTTGACCTGATCTTAAACTCGATCTAATCTTAAACTTGATTCTGTCTTAAACCTGACCTGATCTTAAACTCGATCTAATCTTAAACTCGGTACCTAAAAGTCTTAACCACTTAGACGATTGATGAAAGTCCTCTACTGGGAAGGTTGCTAAAATTCTGAAAGATGTGAAAAGCTTCTATTCTGGAGGCTCTATTGATCTGAAGTTGACGATGGTGCTTCGACCAGTTCAAATATTCTTGCAAATACATCTGGTTTATTCTGACCCTATTCTGAATTCCGATCCATCTTTTGCAAATCCTTTTTGGATGTAATTCTTGAGCAACAGTAGACCCAAATGACCAAGTTCCAGGATGGCACATAATCAACCCAAAATAATAGGAGTTCACAGCAAATCATTAATTCTCAACTATTTTTAAGTGGTGGTTCC
The DNA here is from genome assembly GCA_033977485.1 of Hydrangea macrophylla. Lineage (NCBI taxonomy): Eukaryota > Viridiplantae > Streptophyta > Magnoliopsida > Cornales > Hydrangeaceae > Hydrangea > Hydrangea macrophylla. Next base: position 15,541,080 of record CM066992.1, read on the forward strand.
CTCAATTCTTCACATCTGGGGACTTTTCTTCAACCGAAATTCAATTTCCCAAGGGTCCTTTTGACCAATTCCAACAAGTTTTAGGCACTCTTAAGGCTTATATATCATGATCGAACACCAACCCAGGGTCAAAACAAGAGTTCCCAATGTCGCAATTCTGATTCACAATTGATAGGCACTCAAAAGACCTAATGACCTTGACCAATTCTAGTAGATATTCATGCAAGGTACTCTAATCTGTTTCGACAACAGCTCAATTCATCATCCAAGGCTGGTATTCTGATTAGCATTTTTCCGTTAACGACTCGACACCTCATCTTGACTAGGATTAACTGATGCAATAACAATGTTTTGAACTTCTGCTTGTTTCCACCTTTGGATGCTCTTAAAGTTTTTTAAAAATTTATTGTAGATCACTCTGGACCCACACACTCGAGATCACAATAGACTAGACCACGATAGAGATTGATAAACATTGACACAGGAAGTTGACATTCTTGACAATGAAGTAGAAGTTTGGAGGAGGCAACTTAATTTTCCTTAATCTTAATGCGTGTTTGTCATGTTTGACGTATCTCTTTGCTTTCATGTACGCGCACTTCTCATCTTATTGTGATAATACTCAGTTGATAAACTAATGCTTTGAAAAATACTCCGTATGGATCTCAATCAATCCTTTGCTTTCTCTGAAATGTGCTTCGACTTAGTGCCTTAGCTTACAGAATAAGAGACAATTCATTTCAAATGTTTTCAAAGATATACTTGAAGATTCAGGATTCGCTTATGATATAAGAGGGGGGGGTACAGGCAAACGATGTTTGCCCCTAGTTGATGGTGATAAATGGAGGTTTGGGCAAACGAAGTTTGCCCCTAGTGTGGCAGTGGTATCTTGAGGCTCTGGGCAAATTTGAAAGCTTTGCCCCTAGTTTACAAGGTTCAGGGACCGAGAACCAGGGAAGCTCGCCTACTTATCCCCAAGTGGGAATCAGGTCCAAAGTAGTTCAATCGAGTTTTGAAGGAAGGTATTTGAAGTGTGGCTGAGTTTTTCAAGAGCAGTGACCGAACCAAGTAGGTTGCCTATGTATCCCCAAGTGGGAATTAGGTCAAGCATTGTTCGTCGAAGGATGGAGGTTTAGAAAGAGCAATGATTTAAGAATTGGGGGCTTTTCAAGCCATGTCATCAGACAGAAATTCTGAAGTAGGTCACTTGTGGTAGCATTGAAAGAAACTAAACTACCTCCCCTTATTCTTTTCTTTTCTTTTTCTTTTCTTTTTTTGACAGTTGATTCTTTTCACCTTTTCACTAGCCAACCAATGTTACAGGATACATGTTTTTGGAGCAAGATTAGCCCTTCAAATTTCTGGGCTTACTTAAAGAAATTGTAAATCAAAGTTTTGGGATAATTCATGTTCCCCATTTCTCGATCTTCTTCATTCTCCTTCCTCTTCTTCTCTTCTTTATTTTCTTTTCTTTCTAAAATTTTGGCTAGATGGGGTCAGGTTCTTTGAAAACAACACGCAAATTTTTTTTTCTCTTTTCATGCTCTAACTTTTGCCTTGGCGCCCTTTCGGGTTTTCATCCTAGCGAGCTTCTTTTTTCTTTTTTCTTTTTGAGAGAAGTAGTTCATTTGAAATGTTTGGCTATCATCAAGGACAAAGTGTACATGGCTTGTAGGTTAGATAGGTTTGAATGGCTTATTTTTCAGGGCTCAAGATTTTGAATTGGAAGATCAGGGATTTAAGCTAGTCTCAAGTCACTATCAAGTATATCTTTTCAAGATTTAAGAAAACGCATCTCAAGATTCTTAAAGTAAAACTAATCAATTCTTAGCTTTCTTCAGCGTCCGTGAAAAATCAACTTTGATCCTTTCAGGATTATTTTCAATGCACAAAATTATCAACAGTGTATTTTTCACAATAATCAAAGAATTGATATTTTTAGATTAGATCAAGAAAATGAAGACTTTATTTCATTACTTAGAAGGATTACTGTACTCGACACAGACTCAAAACACAACTTGATGAAAGATAGACTTGACAACAAGACTTAAAACTAACTCAACTGGACCTGACCTGATCTCAAGTGGAGCGTCACTGTGACTCGTTTATTCCTCTTAAACATACTTTCGGTTTCAACAATAGCTATTCCAAAGCTATTCCAAACATCATCACAACACTGCCCCTTGTAGGCTCTCCCAGATTCTTCATTGTTTAACAAAGGCTTAAGTTCCTCGGGCCTTGTGGGGGTGGAGGAATGATGATACCATTTTTTATCAAGTCCTAAATTTCATGCTTGAGTCTCCAGCACCTATATGTTCTATGCCCACGGCTCTGATGGAAATCACAGTAGTACTCAGTCTTGAAGCCTCGTGGAAGTGGATCAGGTTCTGGCTTGGGTTCCAACTTCTTCAAGTACCTTTCCTCCTACATTGTTTCAAGTGCGCTACTCTGGGACATTCCTAGCTCAGAAAACTCTCTCTTCTCTTTCTTTTGCCCTTGATTTTGGTTTTCCCATGCAACTCTGGTATTCTTCGCCCATTGTTGTTGAATCAGTCTCTTTGGCAGTTGTGGTGCCAATACATTGATATCAGGTAATGGATACTTGTCTAAATGAAGTGGACCTTTGAAATTTTTCTATGGCCTTGCATTGGACATATCAAATAATCCCTCCCTATCAAGCTTGTTGTCACCAATTCTTTTGCTCTTGCAGGTCACATTCTCTAGTAAACCACTCTTGGTGAGCTTGTCAAGGATTTCCTGATCCAGAGTTTGAATTCCTAGATTAGCTAATCTTTCAAACCACTCATTATCATCACAAGTTGCAAGAGGTGGAGTCGGAGGTGTTGTGTCAGCCAATTGCTTTATCACACCCATCATTTTCACAAACAGCTCACTGATTTGGTTGATAGTAGATTCCACAGCAGTCACCCTAGCATTCATATATTCTTTAAATGCCATCTCTTCTTCTCCAACTCTTATTGTACAAATCATCTAATCTCTTGGAAGCTCAATAGACATGGCTGGTTGGTCCAGTGATGTGATGTACACCGTATGGTCGTAGGATTCATGCCCTATTTCAATGAAGCTGATATCTCTTAGTGGTGCAACCTTCAAACTCTTGTTGATATCTGGCTGTGTAGGTGGAGGGGTGATGATCCCATTATCAATTAGATCTTGGATTTCATGTCTGAGCTTCCAACACTTGTTGGTTCCATGGCCATATCCTTGATGGAAGTTGCAGTATAAATCCATCCTCAAGTTTTGTGGAAGTGGGTCTAGAGTCGACATCAGATCTAACTTCTTCAAGTACCCTCTTTCCAACATTCTTTCCAATGCAGTGCTTAGAGAAATTCCCAATTCAGAAAACTCCTTTTTTCCTCTTGACTGCCCCTGGTTTTGACTTTTTCTTGCCGCAATAGTACTTTGACGTTCTTTTGAAAAGGCTAAGGAGATAATGCATTGACATCAGTGGTTTAACGATAGACTGACCTTTGATTGTTCGTGTTCTCTTTCTTGATTGTCCTATCCCTGATTGCATCTTCAACGAATGTACCTATGTTAAACAATTGTTCAAATGTCATGATAGACTAGAATCAGAGCTTTTCAAGATACTCAAGCTGCAAGTTCTTGACGATCATTCAGACTTGTTCTTTCTCAGTAGGTTTGCTTGTCATCTAAGCAGTCTTAGCCCTCCAACAAGTAAGGAATCCTGCGAAGGATTCCTCACACTCTTGCCTAGTGGTTTCCAGATCTCTTATAGTAACATCGAATGGCTGATTGTATGAGTATTGGGCCATAAATGCTCTAGCCAGGGCTTCCCAATCTTTGGTTACAACTGATTCTAAGGTCAAATACTATGACAGTGCTGCCCCACTCAGAGTTCTTTAAAACAGCATGGCAATACAGTCAGACTCAATGCACATGGGCTGTAAGACTCCCATATAAAGCCTCAGATGGCTCTTTGGATTTCTAGTTTCATCGAAGAATTCGATATGTGGCATCTTGAACTTATCAAGGATTTTTGCTTTTGGAGCATCGCACAGACCTTCTATATTGAACATATATTCATCAAACCCTTTGCTCTTCCTGATCAGATTCTCTAACTTGTCGGTCTTAGCCAACTTGTCCTGAGTTTCCTGATCTAGCTGGACTTTTGGTTGAACTGTCTCCCCAAAGTCTTCTTCCTCATGATGCACCGGAGGCGGTGGTGGTGGCAGAATAGTCAGCTGTTCAATCATTCTCATCACAGTGGCAAGTTGTTCCCGATTCTGTTCTCTACTCTGATCCAACTCAGCTTGCATTGCAGCTAACCTGGCTTCTATATCAGCTTTGTACATCATACCCTTAACCCTAGTTGACTCAGGTATTCCTTCTTCAAACCCTGATTTGATCAAACGACTATTCGGAGCTCTGACCCAAAAGGGAGTACAACTATTTGATCCTATCTTCGCTTCTCTTTTATTAGGGATTTTCAAATAATCAGGTATCTTTATTGCAAAAGAATTTTCAAAAATGAAATGATATTTACAAAAGTGGATGGAAAATCAAAGATGCAAAATCTTTTCCTATTCAAAACCATTTTCTAAAATTAAAAGAAATCTTTCAATTCAAGTTTCAAAATTCTTAGGAAAACAAATCTTTTCTTTTCGAAAATATATTAGAGGTGTCGCACTCGTGAGTCGTATATGCAATGCTCGTGTAGTGTGTGCAATGTAGATGAAATGCAATCTAATCTAAATGTAATGTACCTTAATCTAGCTTAGACCTAGCATATCAGTACATAAACATATAAGATTCCTTGAGTATGCTAATTACCCTACTAATCCAATCATCATCCAAGAATTTTAGGTTTGAAATTCTTGATGGCTCAGGTTTACAAAATTAAATTTTTCATGAAAACCTTGAAAGAGAGGGGACATTTGCAATATTCAAAAATACTTTTGAACCATCAATGCTTGTGGTGCGAAATCATGATTCTTTAAAATCGAGGTAGAAAATTTTGAAATTCTAAATCTGAGTGGAAAATCTAAAATCAAAGTGCGAAATCATGATTTTTCTTTTGAAAAACCAAGGTAGGAAATTTGAATTCCTCTAAAATCTGAGAGGAGAATTTAAAATCAAAGTGTGGAATCATGATTTTTCTTGAAATTTGAAAACTAAAGTAGAAATTTGAAATTCTCTAAAATCTTAGAGGAGGTTTTAAATTGAATCATCAATGTAGAAATTTTGAAATTCTCTAAAATCTAGGGAGAATTTTGGAAGGATTTTTGCGATAATGAATTTCAAAGAGAATTTTCAAAAGGGGATATTCCTGGAATTTTCAAAAGACCTGGGTTTTTCAAATAAGTGCTTGTATTTTCAAAATTTTAAAAAATTTGTCCTTGAATAATGATTGGATATTTGGATAAAGACCATACTACTCTAGAGGAATCTACCATACAAGGTTTGATGATGCCTTCCCATACACGTCCTCATCGTCCACATTATCCCTTATCGGCAAACGCAAATAATTCATCACATTGTCCTAATCAAAGATGAAAATCAAGATCCTAATTGAAGGGTTCTATAGAAACTATATGCAAAGGTCAGGTTTTAGTCTCATAAAGGGTCTATTAGCAAGCCAAGGGCTTTATATACCGCATGCGGTACAAGGCTAACGGTGACCACAAGCTACCAAAACTCTTGACAAATGGAGGAAAGAGGGCCTTCCACCCACAAGGCAATGGTCTCAAGTAGTCGCGGTGAAAGAACCATTTAAGTGTAAATGCAGGCAGAAAAACACCATTATCGAATTAATAACAAGGATATTCTTTGGTTCAAGTCAAACCCTCGAAGAACAAGAAACTATCAGTATCATGCATAAATCCCTAGTAGAGTCGCCAAATTTTGGACCGGTGGGCTCCAATGAGGTCCTGGCGTCTTCCATCGATAGTGTCCCAGGACGGATCCCAAGGAGCATACTTCATGGAAAACTAGAACTTCCTCACGCGCTCCTAGAGACAAAGAGTCGCCACCTAATTTTTATCGGGAATTAGGAAACCCAAGTTTAACTCGCCCAAAACTGAATAAGGTTACTCGCCCTTCATTACCAGAAACTAGGTTCGGGGGTCTTGGTACGAGAGGGGAAGGAGCCCAAGCAAGACTAAAGCACCCCCTCCTTGCCCTACCGAATGGTAGGCCATGCTTTAAATATCCTTGATCTTGATTCATAATTGGTGTTGTTTCCTCAAACATACTAGATAGTATATACATGTCAAAAGGGAACATCTAATGAAAATCATTTCAAGAGATTAAATCAAGTAGAAGTCGGATGCACATGCAACACGAGAGAGAAGTATATCTACAGTGGCTAGTCCTGCCCAGGACCGATGCAAATAAAGGAAACATGTCGTGATATACAGAAGGGAACAAGAAGACTTACATTGGGTTAACTCAAGCGGAGTCACAAAAGCGAAAAGAAATGGAAATGTGTAATGCAATCATGCCACAATCCTAAATAAGATGTCTCTAACAAATAATCATATAAACCGAGACTATCCTAAAGGAATTGTGTCGTTGAAAACAAAGTTGTAAACCAAGAAAAATTCTAAGAGAAAGGATAGAGAATGTACACTATACATGGGCACTAAGCCACATGTAGATGAGGCAAGATCACAAATCGAAGTCTGGATCCATGGCATTCAATTCTCTGCACTAAGACACCAAGGAATACCCAAGCATTGCAAAAACACAAGCAAACAAATGATATGCATGAAAAGCAAGTAGAAAATGTCATCAATCAAATTTCCAGATTCAGCAACCTATAATCAATCCTATCAAAAGTGGTCTTGAACATCAACTGGGTTAAAACCTTTTACAAAAGGTTAGATACATGTCTTAGGGAACTTCTCTAAAAAGTAGAACCTATTCACCATTTTTAAAGTTTGAGAAATAAGAGTTTTGGGAACAGTGGATCAAGGCTGTCCACTGTTCTTGTAAAAATCATAATTAATTCTACAAATATCATGTGATGCTCTATTTGGTGTCAAAAGAAAGATATTTCACTACAGTTTATGACAAAAATAATCCCATGGACATGTCATGATCTTAATGTTTCTAAAAATTTGTTTCAAGCAGACTCTGTTATTCTGGAAGTTTGGTATCATTTGACAAAATAATGCAAAACAAAATAGAAGCATAATAGAAATTCATGAATCATGTTAATCAAGTAGATTTAAAATTTTGATCTCTCATCCAATTATCCTAGATGATTTCTAAACCAAGTTTTATTCATCAATTGTTGTTGAGTGATCAAGGTATGTCCATTTTGTATACATAATCATAATTGTAGTTAAACTTAGAAAATTCCAGAATAGGAATATCAACTTCGAACACTTAGAAAATGATCTAAACTCGATCATATGCTCACGATTTTACATTGTCATGCAGATACATGAGTTAGGAATCACCCCCAAAAAGCGGAACATCGATAACTATTATAGATTTTTTGAAATTCAAGCACAAAGAGACTATGTTCAAATCTGTCAACCGATTTCTCAACAATTTCTAAAAATAGTATATGGATCCTAGAAGTTCTCAAAACAGACCGGATGAAAGCTAATTCATCATAGTTTACCCAAAAAATTTGAAATCCATAAAACTATGGGTTTTGATGGACCAAATTTTATGGACAAAACCAATCTATTTTACTGAATTTTGACTTGTTCATTTTAAAGTGTGAGAAAAACATCTTAGGTGCTTGGTTGAAGCTTATTTGAGAGATCAAATTCATAGATCTCCTTGACTATCATGATCTCCAATCAACTTAGCCCTCAAGTTCTGTGAAGAACTTTAGATCATGGATCAAAGGGACTTACAAATATCCTATTGGAGATGAATTTCAATAGGAATTATAGGTAATAGAAATAATCAAGAGATGGGTATGAATATAGGAATCACCCCTCTCATATATCATACTTCTAAACCTTCATAGAATTCAAAATAGATACATATATAATCATATATGCATGAATCTAAAACTAGAATAGAAGAAAGGAAATCAAAATCGAAAATCAAATTGAAAATCAATCTCTAATTATGAATTATCAACAAAATCCAAGAGATTTGGATCTAGCTATGTGAGTGTGTGAAAAACAAGAGATGAAGAAGATGAGTGTTTTAAAAAATAAAATAAAACTAAGCTAGATCCAAATCTTATAGATCTATATATATAAAATGGGAATTAGAGATGAATTATTGTGTTTATCTCTTGTAGGATTCTCAATTATATAACCAAAGTTGAATTGAAGATCTTGTTCTTCAAGTGTTCTCCAAGCACTCATCCATGGAAGTTGAGGGAGGCAATTGATGTTAAAATCATGATCTAATTACCCTAAGATTAGTTTTATAAACTTCAATTCATAATTCTCTCATAATTGAAAGTATATTTGAAGTGTACTTGTATCTCTCTTGTATATTCAAAGCTTCTCTAAAAATACTATAAGTGTGATCTCAATGTACTCCAAGCATTACTTAAGATGATCTCATATGAGATGCATGAGATCTTATATAGAATTTCAAAGACTTATCTCTTAAGTTACAGGGTTAAAATAGGATTTTTAGAGCTTAAAAGAGGGTTAAAATGGCCATTTCAGTGTATAAACACAATTTCCAAGCAATTTCCTCGTAGAGGGAGCCTTCTAGAAGGGTCTGGAACCAGAAAAATGCAATGGAGAACACAATATGTAGGTGGCGGTTATGGTGGGACCCACCACCCCACAACCCAAAACAGCCATCCCCTTTTCTTGCTCCTCTGGTCACCCATAAGTCCTCTTTCAAATTTCAAGTGCACTGCATTTCCAAATTTTTGTAAAAATGCTTTTTGGTGTTCGAAATCGTCCATTTACATACCGTTGGAAAGCTATCAGGTTAAATTTCAGTGTAAAAATATTTCCAAAGGTTTTTGAAATGAGATTTAAAGTCTAATTGAAGCCCGAAAGTCCTCCAGAACTTTCGTCGTCTTTCTGAAATCAAACGACGTCTTTTTTCAAAATGGCTTTCAAATGTGCGTCGATTTTGAACATTTCTTTAAAATTAAATCTTTGGATACCTGGAATACTGCGTTTAGATCACTTAATGTTCCTATAACCCTGAGTGAATATGAATTCTGAGAGATGATTTTGACAAAACTGGGATTTATGCATGGAAAAGGGCTTTTCTGAGCTTAAAGTCACTTTCTAAAGTTTGATCTTTCAATTGTGTGGAATCCAGTACCTTCCACGGGGTACTTTTCATCATTGTCAAGACATTGTCCACCCTAAATACCATCAGTGTGGTCAAAATTGGGTGTCTACAATGTATATCTGACTTAACTTCTCTATTCGATAAGTCATGCTGTAGGCAATGAAATGAGCCGACTTCATTAATCGATCTATTATCACCCAAATAGCATCATGACCTTACTATGATCTCTGGAATCCGACCACGAAGTCCATTGGGACATGCTCCATTCTAGAATCTATAGTGGTTGTAAGTGTCCGGATGGTTTCTGGTGCTTTGCTTTAACTTGCTGACATGTGAAATACTTGGATACATGCTCACTGACTTCCCTTTTCATGCCTTCCCACCAAAAGTTCCTCTTTAGATCTTTGTATGTCTTCATTCCTCCTAGGTAGACGGTCAATCTAGACTTGTGTGCTTCACCCAATATGTCTATTCTAAGCTTTTCATCACTGGGTGCCACAAGTCGACGCATGTGTCTAAACCCTCCATTTGATCTGATGCTCTACTCTTCTGGTTCTTTTGCCGAGACTTTGACGAACCACTTCTTCAACTCTTCATATTTCTGTTGAGCCTCCAAAATGTGACCAATGAGTGTTGGTTGAACCACAAGACACCTAAAGTGTCATCCCTCCTCTGACTGTGTGGGTTGAAGATCAAAATTTGCTATGGTCTCCAATGCTTTCCATTCCTGAATCATAAGGGAAGCATCTATCCCGCGAGGTTTTGGCATAGCGCATCTACGACTACATTTGCCTTACCAGGATGGGACTACAAGGTAAAGTCATAATCTTTTAATAATTCCATCCACATCATCTGTCTCATGTTAAGTTCTTATGCGAATACAAATACCTCAAGCTCTTATGGTTCAAAAATAAATCGAACTGCTGTCCAAGGAGGTAATATCTCTAGATTTTCAGGGCAAAAAATGATTACGGCTAACTCAACATCGTGCGTAGGGTAGTTAATCTCATGAGGCTTCAGCTGTCTTGATCCGTACGCCATAACTAAAGGAAAATTAGGTTTCAAAAAACTTAATTATATGTGTAGTCAAAAAATAAAGTTCAAAACTTTTGGTACTGCCCAGATCTACTACTTATCAATTAGATAGATGCGTATAACAGAGGGACAAGAGTTATACCTTATGGTCTTGAACCCAATTTTGAAATCTTCAACTTCTAGTAATCTCCTCTCAACTCTTTTCATGTTATGACTCCTATGGATGCTTGTCGGAAAGAATAGGATTGGTGGGCAGTAGGAACCCTAATAAAGAGGATGGAAAAGGCTGAGGAAACCCAAGAATATTTTCTGCAGCATTAGGATAGTAAAAACGATGATTAAAAAATTTTGTACACAGCTGCTCTATTTATAGATTTCCAAACCAACTTTAAGCAATCGACCGATTGAAGTGGCTTTGATCGATCGAACCTTCAATCGATTGAAGCACTTTCGATAGATCAAACTTGTCTTGACTTCAATCAATCGAACTCTTTCGATCGATCGGACCTGTCTTGACAACATCCTCGTGTGCCTTTCCAATCATCCTAGTGGAGCTAAGAGTGGGACCTCCTAGGCTCTTCATTGTTGGCTCAGACTAGTTTTTAATTCCCATAACCAAATTCTTTGATCAGCAAACTAACCAACTGATTAGTTAACATTTACTCCACTATGAAACAATAACTGAACTCCAACACAAAAGAACATATCTGAAGCGATGACTAGACTTGTATGGTGTACTAATGTCCCTCTACCATCAGCACTCGTAATCATATTCAGGTAGTCGGATAAACTATTACTGTTCACCTGAATAATGATTACATCTTCCATTCCTTGAGTCCCATTCATCCCTCATGATTACCAAACATGGTGATAACTCTTATCAAGAAGACTGCAGTTCTCAGTAATCAACTTGGTGACATTCTCAAGGGAATGCTTACTCGGAAACAGAGGGTAGATTCTATCTTGACAATATATGTTCACAACCCTATGAACATGACATACCTAAGATGGGTGTTGATCTTCTGTAGACCTCACTGATTGGTAAGTCAAAGCAGCCATATCCATAGTCTGTGTTCATAATCGTCGCAAGATTGAGAACACGTACCTTATACAAGTTATGAGTTCCTATTGACTATTTGACAGCAATAAGTGTCAATAGGAAAGCTTAGGTCCGTCAATGCACTATAAGCACTAGCATATTAACTAAGAGTGACACTCTAGTGATTGAGATTAGTCACTCCATCTAATGGTAGAGTGTCACTGTGACAAATTCTAAGTATCAAAGAATAATTATTGGTATCTCACTTGTATGTATCTCATTCGTGAAAGAAAGACATAACAAAATGTAAAGCTGATATCCATATATTAAAATGCCAATCTCTCATACATAAAGAAACGATTTGAGGGCACAATTCCAACAAACTCCCACTTGCACTCACAACCATACAGGATTACATCTGAGAGCTAGACTATCAAGATGACAATCAAAGACCTTCTGTGGTAAGGCCATTGTAAATGGATCCACAAGATTGTCAGTAGTGGCAATCTTGGTGACAGTCACATCTCCACGTTGAACAATATCTCGTATTAGATGATATTTTTGCTCTACGTGCTTTCCCTTTTCGTGGTTCCTTGGCTCGTTGGACAGAGCCACTACCCTACTATTATCACAATATAGCATAATAGATGACAACGAAGCTTATACCACCTCGAACTCCATAAGGAACTTCTTAAGCAAAACAACTTCCTTTACAGCTTCATAAGCAGCCACATATTCAACTTCTGTAGTTGAGTCTGCAATGCATTTATGCTAAATGCTCCTCCAACTGATAGCACCACCTCCCATGGTAAAGAGATGTCCAAACATGCCTTCTTTGAATCTGCATCTAAAATAAAGTCTGAGTCAGTGTATCCTACTAGAATTAACTCATCACCGCCGTACATAAGCATGTAATCCTTAGTCCTTCTCAAGTACTTAAGTCTCCTCTTGTGTCTTTGGACACTGGTCCGTGGAGAATGCAGGACCATACTTGAAAGGTAACAAACCTTTCTTTGAATTATTCATTGAAAACCTAGCTAGCACCTTTTCGATATAACCAGTTGGAGATAATTCTATTATCTTTCGCTTACGATCTCGAAAGATCTTAATCCCAAGGATGTAGCTCGCCTCTCCAAGATCCTTCATATCAAAAGTACTAGCGAGCCAAACTTAACCATTGACAATGCTGCTACATCATTCCCAGTGAGTAGAATGTCGTCAACGTACAGAACAAGAAAAGCCACCACTTTTCCTTCACACTTCTTGCATACACAAAGCTCATCCAGATTCTGTATAATACCAAAGACTTGACCGATTGGTCAAATTGGATGTTTTGACACCTGAATACCTGCTTATGCCCATAAATGGGTTTTCACAACTTTCATACCAAGTTACCTTTTTCGCTAGTTATGAACCCTTCTGGTTGCTGTATATAGATGTCCTCCTCAAGATTGCCACTCAAGAATGCAGTCTTGACGTCCATCTGCCAGATCTTATAATCTAGACATGCAACAATGGATAAAATTATTTTGATGGACTTGAGCATGGGTATCGACGAAAATAGGTCCTCATATTCAATGCCCTCTCTTTGAGTCTCAAACTTTCCATCAGATCCTCTTTTCCTCTTGTAAACCCACTTACAACCAATGGATTTAGTATTGGCTAGAAGTTCTATAAGATACCAGACCTGATTAGAATCCATAGTTTCTAATTCAGCCTTCATAGCTTTAATCCAATAAGCTGAATCAAAATCAACTAATGCCTCTTCCTATGTGGTAGGATCAGATTCAGATTCTATGGAGACTAATTCAAAAACCTTTCCTAAGAACATGTATCTGTCAGACTGCCTGACCATCCTCCTACTACGATGAGGTATCGGTGCAAAAATGGGTGAAGAAGTGGTATTTTCTTATCTTACATCATTTTCGACTGCACGTAAGACTGAGGGCTTTCCTTCTATCTCTTTAAGATCTGTCCTTCCCTTAGGTCTATAGTTCATGATATAATCGTCCTCCAAGAAAATAGCATTTGTACTAACAAACACTTTATGTTCTCTTTGATCATAAAATACCATCCATAAGTACCCTTTTGATACCCTATAAAGTAATATACTTCCGATCTAGAATCGAACTTGCTCATCTCTCCTTTCAGCATATGTACCGGAAACCCCCATATCAAGAGATGTTGAAACGAAGGCTTGCGCCCAATCCACATCTCCCGTGGTGTCCTAGGAATAGATTTACTTCGTACTATAATTAGTATGTATGGAGAAATTTCCAAAGCATAATCCCAAAGGACTAATGGCAACTCCGAAAAACTCATCATCGACCTTGTCGTGTCTAAAAGAGTCCGGTTCCTTCTCTCTACTACACCATTCTGCTGAAGTATACCAGGTGTAGTCAACTATTACAGAATTCCATTCTGTATGAGGTGATCAACAAACTCATTAGAGAGGTACTCGCCATCTCGATCAGATCGAATGACCTTGATATGAGTACCCAATTGCTTTCCACTTTAGCCCTTAACTCTTTAAACTTTTCAAAGGCTTCAGACTTGTGTTGCATTAGGCACACAAATCCTTACCTAGAGTGGTCATTAGTAAATGTGATGAAATACTAACTCTAACTCTAACAATGCTTTGGTCCTATTACCCTTTGCAAGAAAGGGACATTTGGTCATCTTACCCTCTAAACAAGACTCACAGATTTCAATTGGTTCGAGAACCAAATTGCCTAAGATCCCTTCTTTGACTAGTCTGGCAATCCTATTTGGATTGATATGGCCAAGCTTCATGTGCCAAAGTCTTGTTGAATTAGTGGAAGGTTCCTTTCTTTTAGATGGTAGAGTTACCAATAAGTTGTTAAGTTCCGTATTAGAATCTTTAGAAATATTAGGAGTAATCACATATAAGCCATTAGTTTTAACATCAGAACATATAAAAGAATCATTTCTTTTAATGACATCTTATGTTCCAAAATGAAAAGAATACTTTTTTTTCGACAACTCTGAAACATAAATTAAATTACGTCTCATTAAAGAGACGTAAATTACATCTGATAAAACTAAAGTCTTATTGTCCTCAAATTCTACAAATACCACTCCAATAGAAACTATGAAAACTGTTGTGCTAGATCCTAGAGTCGGCACAATCTCCCCATCATTGTATTTCTAAGTTGATCTAACCGCCTATAACGAATTACAGATATGGTTAGTCGCACCAGAATTAATGTACCAAGTGTTTAAAGTAGTCGTGTAAGACAACCCCTTGATAGTTCCAGTCTAATTGTTTGATCATCAAGGCCATCTGCACTAGTCACTGTAAACAGTTTTCTATCTAGTGGAAGCACTGACACACAAGCATACGTGGACGTAGGTTTCTTCATTAACAAGGTTGAACCACATACAAACATGCTACCTATATTTCTCTCTCCCTCTCTTCTATGCTTTTAATATGCTCTTAAGCACTAAATTTGACCATTACCAAAAATTACATCTTCAAGCATTAAGGGCTTTGTGGATATCACAATTTTTCCTTACCCACAACTTTTCATTTAAAAATCTTTTTCAATTTAAAACACAAAACAATGAGTCGCCACTTAATTTTTAAAAGGAAAATTAAGAAACCATTTTAAAGCAAACTGATCTTTTAAGAAACCAGATATTTTCTAGGTCCGGGGATTATGGAATGAGAGGGGAAGGAGCCCGTCGGACTAAAACACCCCCTCTTATCCTATCTCGCGATAGGCCTCTTCTTAACATCCTTTTAATCGAATTAATAATATAAGCATGTTCTCAACTAATACATATGTATTAAATATACATTACAAAAGCATGTCTAAATGGTGTAAGATTGCATGTGATAAAATATCATTCAAAAACCACATAATTTAAGTGGCAAGCAATATGATATGCAAATAGGGAACTATAGAACTTACTCGGGATCCATGCCACGAATATTAAACGTGCAATGCATACGAGTAGAAATATTCTAAGAAAAGGTCTCTAATCACATATACACATAAGACAAAACCTAATTCTAAGCTGTCGCGCATTAAGTTGAAAAATTGATAAAATCAAGAAATTAAAATAAACTAAAGAGGATTTCAAGAAATCATACCTTAATAGCGCTACAAAACAAAGGGTTAGTCCACATGATATACAAGATATAAAGTCGGATCTTAAATAGTAATCCTAGACTTCTAGCTTAAATCTATCAAATGTAATTAAATCTAAAGCAAACAAGTACTAATTACTAGCATCAAGCCACATGGATGAATATGTACAAGAACAAGAATAAATTATGAAATGCTGAGTGATTTAGATTACTTAAACTTTGAATTCAAGCTTAACTAATCATTCTTAAAACATGGTTTGAGCCCTAGGTCACAGAAAACTCATTTGGATCTTTATTTACAAAGTTGGTCAAATATGTCATAAAATTCTGAAACTTATAGAGAGTAGACCAGAAATTAAAAGAAAGAAAAAGCATACTTCCCAGGGATTGATGTCGGTGAATTTTGGACACAAGATGCCTCTGTGTGTCTAGGTTCCATCCCAAAAAGAAAATTAAAGTTTCAACGGTTAGATCTCTAGGAAAAGGACAACAACCAGACATCACTCAGAGATGTACAACTCTCTGTCCAGAGATTTTGTTTGATTTTTTAAAAATAGTAAAATAATCCGAAACACTTTGATCTATTAAGGGTATCCTCCTAATAGATTAAACTACCCAGATAAATTTATTTGGAGTCAAGAATGCTTGATTATGGCTCTGATTTACTCATTTCAAAAATGTGTTGCTGTTGTGACACTCTGGACAGATTATAGTTGTCTCACAAAACTCATGACCAAACCACTTTAAGCATGAAATCTCCTTAAAAAAAAATTACAGTGGTAGAACTTTGTGTTATCGACACTCTCCAAGTGATTTCAATTAATTCCAATGGTTGTATTTTTAACTAAAAATCCTTGATCAAAAAGAGTTTATGAATCCACTGTTTCATTGTTAAGTTTTTTTTTTTTGAGGAAGTTTCGTTGTAAAGTTTCACTTGTGTTAAACCTACCCACCAAATCAATGGAGCTTGGCTTAACTTAAACTACTCCTCCTCTCATTTGATGGTCATTGGAGATTAAGGACACTCATATACATGGGTTTCAATGGAGTATGAAGGAACTCCATAAAACCTCAAAGTAACAAACCTAAACCATGGGAATAGGTTTAGGCTTTTTGACCAAATATGCTAATAACAACCTTAATCCTTTCATAAATCATGAGTTTGTGAGAAGATTAAAGAACTCCAAGTCTAAGGATTCAAGTAAGACATTCAAGGTCTTATGAATCCTAAGAGATGGTAAAAAAAGGGAAAAGGGAATCAAGACTCAAGTAATATTTAAATTATCTTCATAAAACCTCAAAATAATGAAGCCAAACCATGGAAAAAGGTTTAGACTCATTGACCAAGCCTACTAATATCAACTTTAATCCTCTTGTAAATCATGAGTCTACAAGAGGGTTAGGAAGTTCAAGTCAAGAAACTCAAGTGAGGCATGGAAGGTCTCATGAATCTCAAGAGATGATCATACTCAAAGAAAAGAAAATAAAAAAAGTTCAAATAAAAATCCAAGTTAACTTTTTACTTCATGATTCAAACTCAAACCAGAGGTTACTTTGATCCAAATCAACAAAAATGGAAGTTCAATCACAATATTGGTGGTGTGTGATGAAATGAGGTGGGAAGAGAATTTTTGAAAATGTGTAAAAGATCCTAAGATGATTCTACATATTGTGATTGAACTTTGAATCAAAAACTAATTAATCTAGAGTTTACCTTCAATTAACCTCAACCTCTTGGTGGTTTTAGGATTTCTCAAAGGCTAACCAAGCTCTTCTTCTAGTTCTTCCAACCTCTTAAACACTAACTATCAAAATTTTAAAGAAAATAAAACTTGAATGAGAGGAATGTATGGAGATTCAAGGTGTCTTGTAATGGAATATTCATCTCCTATATATAGGCAAATTTTTAGAGGGCTATTCCAGTCATTTCAGCGGCAAAACCCTAATCCCTGGTGTCCTTTTTGAAGGTACAAAATGTGTTGTTTCACAGCTGGCAGTTATGAAAATGCGGCATTCAGTGAGTGCCGTCAAAGCACTCAATGTTTGCCGTGCAGCATTCACTAAATGCCAGAACGACACTTAGAGCCTGCCGCAAAGGACTCCACGGACTGCTGTCTTTTGTGAAATTCCGTTTTTCGCATCACTTGATGGAATTCATGGCATTCACAGAATGCCGTACGGTATGATACTTCATAGAGTGCCGCACGGCGACCCGTGACTGCCGTAAGATCTTCTATGTGCCGTTTTCCTCTGTTTTCTTTTTTTTTTTTCCTCTCTTTTTCTTTTTTGCTTTGAATTGAAAGATCTTTTGGAAGAGCTTGAATCACCTTTGGAAGTCCTAGATTAGTCAGGCGTTTGTCATCATCGGATCTTAGAGGTAATACTCCCCTAAATTCGACGTTTGGTCAAAATCGGGGTGTCTACAGGCTTCCTTAAGCGTCTAGGGTTCTAATCCCAACCTCTGAACAAGTCTAATGGCAACAAATGGATTTGTAGCTCCCTTATCAAATAACACTCTAATCCGACTACCATATAACATGAGTGTACCTTCCATATTCTATTGGGCTACTCCCTCCTCATAGCCGGCTTCCGTTGGGTTGATCGCATTGAACCTAGCTTGAGTATTTTCTCTATAGTATCTACCTGGAGGAGCTCGACAGTCCTTGGCGATGTGTCCTGGCTTACCATAGTTATAATAGATTACTGTGGTATGGCTATTCCTCTCTAGGTGTCGGCAGTCCTTGGCAAGATGCCCTAGCATTCCATAGTTGAACCACTCCTCTGGCTTCCCTCTAGTAGCAGTAGGTGGAGCAACGATTTGCTTAAGAGGAAGGGCCAGTTGGGGCATTTTTTCTCTATTCTAGGTCCTCTTTGTCCCCTGAAAACTAGCTGGGGGTCGCAGGGGTCATGTCACTAGTTGCTTTGGTTCTTGACACCCATTCTTCTCCAATCCAGAATATAGTCTTACTGACATTTCGAATGTAGTATTCAAGTATCCCAATGTCATGTGGCAAAGATGCGGGTTCAGTCCCTTGCGGTACCTCTGGATCTTTTTCTGAAGGGTATCTATCTGGTGCTGGGAAAAATGAGACAACCTCTTAAACTGAGTGATATACTGACATACTGTCATGTTCCCTTGTAAAAAATCCAAGAAGTCCCTCTCTCTTTAATGTTTTTCATCATTGAGGAAATATTTTTCCAAGAATCTCTCCTAAAAAGTAGTCTACGGCAATCTCTCTGATGCTTCTTTTCCTATTGTGGCTTTCTTAGCCATCCACTAGTCATCATTAGCACAGGTGAGTTGAAAAGTTTATAGGCATCATTTCTCATCCTCGTCACATCTCATTCGCTCAAAAATACAATCCATATCCCTTAACAACTTCTCAGCTTGCCAAGCTTCACCAGTTTCATCAAACGTATCAGGGTGGAGGGCTCTGAATCTCTCTAAGATATTATTGCCCATGAACAGTTGCAGTTGTAGGAGTGTAGCTTGATGATTCACACGGTTGTTGTTATTGCAGTTGCCACACTGGCCAACTATGTGCTCCAGGCATTGCAGAAAAGCCTCAAAAGCTCCAGCAATATCCATATTTTTAGGAACATGGGCCCTTCCTCATCAATTCCTTGCATTTCTCATCCCATAAGCCATGTCAACAACATACGTGATTGTCTCAACATTATTCATTAGTCATCGAAGCAAGCTATGGTGAATACAAGGTAGAGGAGTCAACATCTACAAAAATAAGAATAAGAAATTACTAAGAAGGAATACTCGGATATGATAACAGGAAAAATCATATTACTCGTATATATACATGGTCATTAACATTAACAGTATAGTATGGTCAAGTATATTTACATCACATCTATATATATGACACTACCATCAAAATATCTACAATATGTACACAAAAGAAGTGGGCTACATGCCCTGATAGCAATAGAACCAAAAGAGAATCTAGATCCTAGGGATTCGATCCCAAAAGTCCTCTATATCTGACTCATACAGAGGCAGTTCATTGGCTGGTACGGTAATCTCCTTCTATGGCACCCAATCTAGACACAAGTCAAAATCACCAATAACATCAAAGCATGGATCAGCTCCTGGCTAAACATATGGTACCTGTCCATCCACGGGTATTCATCCTCCATCAACAACATGATGCGACAGAACTGGTCCTGCAGCAAGGCCTTGAGGCACCTAAACTACCTCAAACTCCTTATCATCGCCATCATCCATAGGCATGGCCTCTCCATCCTCATCATCATCCTCATCCTCATCGGGTTACTACTCCAGCTCTCCCTACTAATCATTGTCATGACCTCCCTTATGCTTATCTTCATGATCCTCCTCACCACCCTCTGCATCTCTATCGTCCTCTCTGTCCTCACCATCCTCGTCCCCATTATCATCTCCATCCCTCTCGACCTCCATATAATCATTGTCATCCTTCTCAGTCTCCATCTCTAGCTCCTTAAGATCCTCATCATCATCACCCTAAGGGTTTATATCCTCCTCTTAAGCATCCTCCTCAACTAGAGCAGTCATAGATACAGTAGGCTCCCCGTGCAAGAAAATTGGTGCATCTGGCTAGATCTGAGGCTTTGGCTCTGGTAATAAGGCTGGAACTGGAGCTGGTGCTGGTGTTGGAATTGGGAACTAGGGTGCTGGTGGTCCCTATGTAGGATTGGCTAGGATAGCCTATAGCTTGGGAATATGGAAATCTTCATCATTGAATATCATCTGGCCCATCTACAGATAAATAAGCTCCAAAGTATGGGCGCGATGTTTAGTCCCCATGCAAGTCATGTCTAGGAGTAGCAATCCATCTACATACATCAGATGATATAAATGCTACAAATGCTCCTCTAACCACTCACGAGCGCTCATCTACATATACTAAAAATAGAACACTGAATCGGCTGCCTCCACTCTATCAACATAAATCGTATATCCTCCCATCTCATCTGGTACGTGAATTTGCTCCATGAACTGATAAGAAATCTATCTTAAGTTAGTACTAGTTGCAAGGAATCGTAAGGCTTAAGACACGAGGCTCATATGTATAGAACAACCAACGAGCACGACTAAACCTAGTGCTCTAATACCAAAAATCCCTATCACATCCCGAAGTAGCCAAATTAGGAAAATTTTAAAACATTTCTCTTTTGGTCCCGTGGATACGTGGCAACTTAAGGATTGCATGCTTGTCCATAACAAGATAGAATAAAGATAATAAATATTAAATAGTAAATTGAAGCAGTATAAATAAACATGGTGGCATCAACATCAGAATCATAAATCTCATGATTAGATTCTCACATTGTAGCACCTATATTTTCCTAGCTATTAATTTGAATTTTTGCATTTCTCTTTGTAATACTTTCTATTTGATACAATAAGATCATTTTCTTATCCTCTTTACGATTTTGATTATTTTGATGATGTTCTTACATTTGCATGTTTGTCAGTAGCCTTGGGAAAACATTCCTTAGGAAGTAACCCTGAGCCCTCGAGGAGCCGAAGCACTCAAACCCTAAGTGCTCGAGCCTAAAACGGGGTAAAATGACTATTTTGCCCCTAGTTCTTCTAAATTTTATAAATACTCAACCTTCCTCGCATTTGTTATGTTAGAAAAATTGAACATACAAATAGAGAGTGAGTTCATGAGAGATCCTCATGCATACATTCACATATACACTTGTATGGCTTCACAATTCCATCATCCAACTTCTTATCAACACACAAACACATGGATACAATTGTAACTGAAGTTCTAGAGCTGAGAGGTTGAAGAATTAAGAAGAAGAAAGAAGATCTTAGTTTTAAGTCTTGCTTGAAGTTGTAATTGGAGTTCATAGCTAAAGCTTTCTCAACATTCATTTACATTTCCTTCATCTATTCACAATCCAAGATTGTGTGAGTATCAATCATCACTTAAAAACCTATAAAAACTTCCTTTACATGATTTTATATCCTTATATGTGAACTAAATAGAGTTATAGTTCTTGCATGTGCAGTAATGCTAAGAATCAAGCTCTTTTCTCATGATTTAATAGTTTTGATTATCATCCAAACACATCCTAAGCTTGCGTGAGATTGAACTTTCACCTAGACACACCTAGAATTAGTCATTCTATGTTTATATAGCTTGCATGTACCTTTAGAAGTTAATTATGAGCTTGCATGTGAGACTTAACTCAAAATCTGGATGCTTTCAAACCTGAGCGCTCGAGCTGGGCTGGAACGCTCGAGCCTCGAGCGCTCGAGTGTAATTTTTCTGCTATGATTTGTTTACTGTGATGCTTCAACTAATTTTCTATTACCCACATGTACGAATCTGAATTATTATAAGTAAGAAGTTGAGCTTTAAATCCACGAGTTATTTCGGATATGTTCACTTAGCATACATTAACAAAAAATATTGCTAATTGATAACCCATGCACATGTATGCTTTTAGACGTTCTTTATATGCATTGTGAGCTGGTACGTTAAGAATTCTTATAACTCAGCGACAGCATCGACGATGCACCAACTCTGATAAAGAGAATAATATATGCGTAATAAGATAGAATCTTTCTAAGAATCACACGCTCTTTTGAATTGTACTTTGCGCATCCATACTAGTACTTCGGTCTATCTTTTGTTAAGTAAGTGTTGTGAATAAATCATTGAATGTCGTCGAATCGATCATTGCTGAGGTCACCTTTAATGAGTCTGTATTGAGATGGAAGAAGTGATTTGCGACTAGCTAATAGTGATATAGTCAACCGTTAAGTCATGACACTATCTTGATGCACCAAGGCGATCAAGCGACTATTAAAGCATGTATCATATACTAATCACTCAGCTATTAAAGCATGATTAGATCAGGTCTCTAACCATAAATATCTTGATATAGTATGCCGTTAAGGCATGATCCTATCTTGATGCGCCAAGGGCAATCAAGCGACTATTAAAGCATATATAGTATACTCATCAAGTGGCGGTTAAGGCATGTATATTCTAAAACAACAACTAATGTCAGGACTGCGAGGAAGATGAAGGATTAAGTTAGGAATTGTGAATCTAGTAACTTGTTGCTCTATTATATGTTCATGATGAAGGGTTGAGTCTAGTTTCTTGTCGCACTTCAGGTAGTCTGAATCCCTTAATACTTCATGAGAACATAAATCAGCCGACTAATGAATAATGAACTTAATTGATTACTTAGTTATTTCTAACGGAGCTTGAGGAGACTTTATACTCACTTAGCTTGTAATCAAGCTGATGGTGTTTATACCATTGGACATTCAACATCCAGCTATGCCAGATTTAATAGGTAGTGCACAACCTGAGGGTAACTACGACGATGACGGATATGCCACTGAGGGCTTTGCTGATGAAGGATACTACGAGGGAGGCTATTCTTGAGAAGACTTCAATGGGAATCATTACGGCTTCTCCAATTGAAGGCTACCTTTCCATCTTCTTTTATTTTAATGTATTGATGTAACAACTCAGTATATCCTGGATTATAGTGACAAGTATTGTCATGAAACTTATGATGCTTAATTATATTGTTTTCATTTTAGGCTTGTAACATATTATTGACGGAAGACAACTAGTGTTAAAGAGTATTGCTCCATTTGAATTAGTCATATGCCCATTTACTATTATGCATTTTGTTATTATATTATTGAGGTCAATCCGGTAACTTCCAACAAATCACGTGTCTACGGAGGAAAATTTTTATTTTCCCTATTTTGGCTTACTCCTGGGCGTGACAGGGATTTTTGGTATCAGAGATCTAGGTTTAGACGAGCTCGATGATTGTCCTACACATTTTGAACATTAAGGTGTCTTGTGCTAGTACTGACTATTACATAGTTTTATTTCAAAATCAGCATAGAGCCAGTCTACATCGAGGATCCATACAAAGGATAGCATTTGTTTCCACACCACTTACCGATAGCTAACAAAGAGTTACATGCATAGAGAATCAGGGAGTGTGCCCAGAGCCTATTAGAGGATGATATTTAGAGAGTGGTTCACATCAACTGCATTCAGGACCTCGAGAGGCTACATATGGACATACTAAATTGGATAGTCATGGTGATCTGAAGAGGTAGATGGACGCTATATTACGAGACATTCCACCATACCAGGAGCTTCTAGCACATGTACTTCACCTGCCTCTAGATCATACAATAGAGCTGCCATCACCGTTAATTCTAGTGCCAGCTCTATCAGAGCTAGAGGTAGGAAAAGATGAGGGGGATGACGCTGATGCCAAACCCAAGGAGGACCCTATGGATGAGGGCGATTAGGGAGGTGACGATAATGATGAGGTGCCTGGCAATCTTATCGAGGATGCTAAGGAGGGTGATTATCCGGAGGAAGAGATAGAGGTTGATATGGAGGGAGACTTCGAGGAGGAGATTAAGCCAGAGTTGGTTCTAGAGGATGATCCCGAGGAGGAACAGGCTGAGGATGACCTTGATGACGAGCATAAGGAGATTGTTCGTTCAGTATAGTTATACTCTGTTTAGTCTATAGCATAGCTAGATCCACTATAGGAGATGTAGCTTGGGTAGAGGAGTTGGGAAATCATCTAGATTGCCCTATGGTTGACGAGTTTGACTTCTTATTGGATTGGGTACCGCTAGAGGAGATCAATCTTCTAGAGGAGGAGTCCCTACCAATAGAGTTAGATTTGGAGGATTTCTGGGATCTTCAGAGACTAGCTTTGATGTTGTTCCTATCAATCTTTAATAGAGACTAGCTTTGATGTTGTTCATCTTTAATAGACTCTACTTTTAAATTTTATGTTTATATCAATTAAGAAGTTATTTTGAAAATTTGTTTCACTATCTAGTGTTTTCAGTGCATTATATATCAAATTTGTGAAGCATTTCTCTTATACATCTTACTGTGCTATCCACATATTGATAGATTTTGTATTGATCATGCTATCCTTGTCATTATGCACTAGCATTTAGGTCATAATGGCCCGTGACACTAAAGGAACAAGAAATAAGAATAGAGCAGGACCAGAGAATCTGATCCTACAAGAGATAGATCCGACAAGACTGTTGGAAGCCTTGGTGGAAAGGATTGAAAGGGCTTCTAAACTGGTTAGAGACAACAACAATCGCCCCGTACCACTACCAAGACAGACTGGAGGCAAATTATTGGAACATTTCTATGCTCTAAGGCCTAAAAAATTGATGCGTTAATGGCACCATGAACGGTCGAACAATGGTTAAGAGAAATTGACCTTCTTTTTAAAGCCATCGACTATGATGAAGCAGAGAAATGTCGATTAGCAACTTATGTAGTTGTAGATTGGTGGGAGACAGAAGAGGCCGCTATGGGGGAAGAAGCAGTTAGAAGACTTACTTGGAACTCATTCAAGGAAAAGTTCTTGATAAATATTTTTTGTTGGTTGAGAGAACTTGAAGAAGAAAGAGTTCATAGAACTGAACCAGGGTAACAGGACCGTGAATGAGTACACTACTCAGTTTGAATGCCTGTCGCTCTTTGCTTATCACTTGGTCAATACCCCAACAAAGAAGAATGAACAATGTCATCAAGAATTGTCATTACCACTTCAAGAAGCTATGGCAGTGTATGTGCACGTATCGTTTGAGTCACTTATTGGATTAGCTATTTAGATGGAGAACATACACAAGAAAAAATAAGCGAGTTATTCTCGATGATTTCCATCAAGGTTTAATCTAGGACTGAGACCACCGGTACCATACCAAGAAAACAAACGCTTATGGATAAGTGAGCGGAAACCCCAACTAGCATACCCCAATGTCAGGCAACACAACTAGTAGCACCACGACCTCCGCCAACCTAGAATAGAGCAACCGCCCTAGTAATAGTATATGTTGCACCCCCAGTTCCTCCGAAAGGTTATGATGGAAATTGTTTTAATTGTGGAACCCTGGGACACATAGCCAAGGATTTTTGTGCACCAAAGACTTTTAACTGGAAGGAGATTACATGCTACAACTATGATGAGATAGGCCATTTGAGCCGAGAATGTAAAGTACCTGGTCAAGGATACTATAAACCAACTACTCAAGGCCAAGCCACTCAGACCCGCTTGAACGCAATCATCCCAAAAGCTGCTAGATTTAATGCTAAGGCTCATAATCTAGAAGGTACACACTTTTTAGTAATAGAGTTAAAGCTTTGTTTGATACTGGTGCATCAAATTCGTTAGAATTGTTCAAGACCTAGGTCTAGTACCTCATAATCTTCCCACATCATTGAACATCGTTTCCCCATTGGGTGTATCTATTAGGTTGGGTAATGTATGTAAGAACTGCCCCGTTAATCTAGAGGATAAAAATCTATTAGCTAACTTGGTGGCATTATCGATGAGAGAATTCGACATTATCCTAAGAATCAGTTGTTTGACTAAGTACCATGCCA
The DNA here is from genome assembly GCA_033977485.1 of Hydrangea macrophylla. Classification (NCBI taxonomy): domain Eukaryota; kingdom Viridiplantae; phylum Streptophyta; class Magnoliopsida; order Cornales; family Hydrangeaceae; genus Hydrangea; species Hydrangea macrophylla. Next base: position 15,566,920 of record CM066992.1, read on the forward strand.
ACTTAGACAATGTTAGCAAGTTGATTACCTCTCCTTGTCTGTAGGCCAACCCTTTAGCTTTCAGTGTGATCCATTGAGCGATGCTTTTCTCATAATCCACTTAGCTGTTATCAAGGGCACAAGTTCAGGAATCACAGTCGTCGAGATTCCAGTGGTGCGAGAATTCGAGGATTTATTCAGGGATATCTCAGGGTTATCGCCCAAGCATGAAATGGGCTTCTACATAGAATTGGTACCTGGTATTACCCCAATATCCAAGACTCTGCATCGAATGACACTGACAGAGATACAATAATTAAAGAAGCAAGCACAAGAGTTAGAAGATTTGGGTTTTGTTTGGTCAAGCACATCACCGTGGGGAGCACCGATGTTGTTCATAAAGAAAAAAGATGGGACATTTCGACTTTGTATAGACTACATGGAGTTGAACAAGGTAACCATCAAGAACAAGTACCCGCTGCCAAGGATCGATGATTTTATTGATCAGCTTTAAGGAGCAATAACATTTTCGAAGATCGATTTGAGGTCAGGCTATCATCAGCTTTTGGTTAGACTTGAAGATGTGTCAAAAACCGCATTCAAAAATAGATACAAACATTAAAAGTTTCTTGTGATGTCGTTTGAAATGACCAATGCCCAGTAGTGTTCATAGACTTGATAAATAGGGTGTTTAGGCCCTACTTGGATGTGTTTATTATTATCTTCGTTGATGATATTCTGATTTATTCCAAAACTAAACAAAAATATGAGAAACATCTACGGATTACATCACAGATGCTCAGAGATAATCATTTGTACGCAAAATTTGGTAAGTACAAGTTTTGGCTTAAGGGAGTCAAGTTTTTGGGACACGTTGTCTCTCAAAATGGAATTTCTGTGGATACTTCAAACGTTGACATGGTACTAGATTGGAAAAGATCTTGTAATGCCTATAAAATTAGGAGTTTTTTTTGTTTGGATGGTTATTATAAGAGATTCGTAGAGGGTTTCTCCAACATTGTAGCACCATTGACTAGTCTCACAAAGATGAATCTAAAGTTTGAGTGGAAGGATAAGCACGAACGTGCATTCTAGGAGCTAAAAGAGAGATTAATTTTAGTGTCAGTGGCTATAATTCCAAAGAGAGACAAAAGATATACCATCTACAGTGATGTTTTTGTGCTAAGGATTAGGGTGTGTTCTTATGAAAGATGGGTTGTTTATAGCGTATGGATTAAGACAGTTGAAGCCTCATGAGTTGAATTACCCTACTCGTGATCTTGAGCTAGCCACAATCATTTATGTCTTGAAGATCTGGAGACACTATCTCTTTGGAGAGCACGTAGTTTGATTTATTTTTGGACCATAAAAGTTTGAGTTATTTGTTTTCACAGAAGGAGTTAAATATGAGGCAGATAAGGTGGATGGAATAATTGAAAGATTACGACTTCACTTTGCAATACTACCCTAGTAAGGCAAAAGTGGTCGCAAATACGCTAAGTCAAAAACCTCATGGGATTGTTGTTTTTCTTATGATTAAAGAATGGAGGGCAATGAAGATCATAGCAAAATTTGATCTTTACCCTACATAATCAGAGGAAGGTTGACATTTTGGGTGTCAGGAGGTGCAGCCAACACTCATCAATTGTGCTTTGGAAGCTCAGAAGAATAATGAAAAGTTAAAAGAGTGGTTCGCTAAAGTGTCAACAAAAGAACTTAGAGAAAGGAGTATTGGAACCAATGGAGGACTCAGATATAGATGCTGACTTGTTGTTCCTAATGTGGAAAAACTTAGGATATATATATTGGACAAGGCACACAAGTCTAGATTGACCGTCCAACCTAGAGGAACAAAGATGTACAAGGATCTTAAGAGGAACTTCTGGTGGGAAGGCATAAAGAAAGAAGTTGCTAAATAAATGTCTAGGTGTTTTACGTGTCAGCAAGTCAAGGCAAAGCACCAGAAACTATCAGGACTCCTACATCCACTACCGATTCTAGAATAGAAGTGGGAGCATTTCACAATGGACTTCATGATCGGATTGCCAAGATCACAGCAAGGTCACGATGCCATTTGGGTGATAGTGCATTGATTGATGAGGTCTACTAATTTCATTACCTACAACATGACTTATCCTGTAGAGAAGTTAAGCCAGTTGTATATTCAATAAGTAGAACGAGTTCGCGGAGTTCCAGTCTCAATAGTGTCAGATCGTGACACAATGTTCACTTCAAGAGTTTTGGAAAGTTTATAAGCAACATTGAGAACTTCTTCGAGATTGAGTTATGCTTTTCATCCACAGACTGATGGACAGAACGAGCAGACTAATCATGTTTTAGAGGATATGCTTAGAGCATGCATGATGACTTTGAAAGTTCATGGGAATCCCACCTGCCCTTAATTGAGTTCATGTATAACAACAGCTATCACCCATGCATAGGGATGGCATCATTCAAAGCATCATATAGGAGATCGTGCCATTCACCGCTATGTTAGGTCCAAGTCAAAGATAGTAAGCTCCTTGGACCGGACATGGTTCGAGAAATGAGTGAGAAAATCAACATTGTTAGGGAAAAGATGAAAATTGCCCAGTAGGCAGAAGAGCTACGCAGATAAACATTGAAAGGACTTGGAGTTTAGTGTGGGAGATCATGTGTTTCTCAAGGTATCCCCAGTTCGAGGCGTGGTCAGGTTTGGGAGGAAAAAAAGAAAGCTATCGTCTCGCTACATTGGACCTTTTGAGATCCTTGATCATGTTGGAAAAGTTGTTTACCAACTTGCACTGCCACCAAAAATATGAAGAGTACACAATGTCTTTCACATAAATATGTTAAGTGCGTTCACAGTTCAAATCCAGTAATTGACTTCATGGATATTGATCTTGTCAAAATCAAGATATAAAAGTATACTTTACTTTAAAAGATTTGTAGTGTGGAAGTAGAGGTCGAACCCACAGAGATTGAAATACTTAAGCATTTTAATTTTAAAACCTAAACCTAGTTAATTACGAAAATAGAATTTTGATTTTTAATTTTAATTAAACTAAGAACAGTGAAAATAAATCTAAACTATGAAAACGATTAAAAGTTGTTTTGATAAATGTGTGTATTGAACCTAGGATTGCAAATCCACCGCTAGCTTCATAATAAGGGTATCTACGCATTCAATTATCTTATTACATTGAATGATAATGGAGAATTGTAGTTACAAGCCCAATTCCTCCGTCAACAAGATAACTACGATTCAAGCATCAACATAATTCATCTTCGGTTAGCACAGAGTGTCTCACACTAAACTAGGGTTGCGGCACACTCCATCTTTCCTAGGCATGAACTATTCGACTACTTGATATCATAATTCAAATAAGCACCATTACATGTAAATAATCTATACAATCACAGCAAATATAGACTATTGAGCACATCACATCCAAAATAGATCTAAGACAAGAATAGATTTTGAAAGTAATGATTTAATCAATGATTACAATTTTATTAATTAAAATCCTCTAAACATGTAATCATCATCTATACATAATAAATCTAAAAGAAAAGTATAAAATAACACCCTATTACTTGGCTAGGGTTTCATTGCAACCCTAGATCTTGGTCTATACAGCCATAGAATTGATTAATGGCAAGAGTTTGATGGATGAGGCCATGAGAATCCTTGGTCTTCTTCTTCTTCTCCTTGTTTTCCTCTCTTCAATGGTTGATGTTTTGTTGTATATGGATGTGTATATTATTGTGTCACTTCAAAATTGAATTAGAATAGAGTATTATAGATTTGAAACAAGTTTTGGAAGCTTTCCTAAACCTATTCGCACTAAAATTGCTATATTTCACTTTCTGGACATAATTAGGCAGTTTCATTTGCATAGGGATCTTCAGTACACTGAAATATGCTACTTTGGTTATTACATCGGTCGTACGAGCGGGCCTCACGAGCATGATTCTGGAAAGTCATGCAAGCGGGTCACGCGAGCGAGGTTCTGTCTGTCCCGCGAGTGGGTCGCTCGCGCAATGTGGCTTTTTTTCTTCTTTAAGTCTATTTTTACACACTTTTTAGCCTGGATTCTTGTTTTCTTCTAAAACCTGACAGAAAATGGAAAATAAAATAAAAATACAATAAAATAGGATAAAAAGTACTAACAAATGTGAATTAAGGCGCTTAATTAGGGCTTGTTCACTCCCGATCACACTCCTGACTCCTCGAGCAAAAAAGGATAGAAAAGTTAAACTACTAAATAAAAAACTGCTCCATTGTCGCATGAATCACGATTGTACTTAGCATGTGCGACAAGCCTTTTAAACCTCTAGGTGTCCCTAGCTGGACAAGTAAAGTCTCGTGAGGGTTCTCGTCAACAAGTCACCCACATCCATCTTTATTTCATTGTATATTTAAAAAGTTTTGTTAAAAACAAAAAACATAACATTCAATACTTCTTTTCATAAAATGATGATTTGAAATAGAATAATGACAAGAAGAAACGGAATCAAACGTCCACCTACATCATGAAAAACTATCCCAAGCACATGCATCATATAAATCAATAGAGTTTCTCATAAAATTGTACGTGTGTGATGTGGTAGTCAAATGAACATGCGCATGTCAGGAACTTGGAATATAACTCAAATAACCATCCAACTATACGTCGACTATGAATCTAACAATGTTAATTACACTCTCAAATGAAACACTCAAAAATAGGTGTAATTTCTCGGGTATATGCGAGCAAAGGAAATTTGTTTTCAAAACAAAAAATGCTCATATATGACTCAAAAAATGCGCATGACACGAACGAATAGTAGTCTCATGGATAGGACACTAATAGTTAAGAAAATTAATCGTTACCATGTTTTAATTCCCCTCCCATCGTTTACACATCCGAACCATGTTTTCTAGGAACAAATAGAACTTTTCAAAGGTTGTAACATGCCTCAAGCAATGAAAAAGGATAGAAAGGATTCATTAAGTAGTATTAGAGTGGCGTTGTAAGGCATGTTCGATTCGTTTCTTTCATTCTTCTACTAACTTTCATCTTTTCATTCTCTTCTTTTCATATTTTTTTTCTTTCTTTTATTTTCCTTTCTTTCTTTATCTTTCATTGCTTTTGAAATGAATATTCATTGAATACAAAGGCAGCTATCCCAAACATCATCTCATTTTCTTCTTCTCCTCAATCGACACAACGCCTTATCAATACTAAAAGTTGACGAATCTCTCAGTGGTGAACTCCAAGTTGGTCAAGTTGGAGCAAAAAAAAGGATAATGGTATTTAAAGGAAAAAGGTATTTTAATAGCTCAAAGGGCGAACTAAGGCAATTCTTATCATTTATCTGGATAGGTAAACAAAGAGGGCCTACCATCATCTCCTATGGTCATATGGTTCTTCAATGTTTGGTGATGGAAGAATATTTAGCATAGTAGCAAATATTTTAACTTGACTATCAACCAAGACAAGAATAATGAGACTAAACAACGAGTTAATGTGCTATTTCAATGAAATTCAACAAACACAAGATGTATTTATAACCCTCTAAAAAGAGAAGATATGCTCAAAAGCTCAACAGGTTTAGTTTCCACCATGTGTTATCTAGAAATCCGAATCATATTACAATTCACATCAAGCATGTATTCAAGCAACTGCGTGTAGTGTATAGGTTTGTGTGCAAATCTATGATATAAAACTAAGATTAGAACAATACATAACCTAAAACGTCGCATCATGACTTTAGCAACTATTTAACCACATCTTCTCATGTTTACCATTCTATAACAATCCAAGTTACATAACAATAAGTATCGAATTGAGATTACAAAAACCTCGATAACATCATTTATGTAAGCACAAGTATCAAAATTTTTTTGAAAATTTGGTGTGCATAATAATGTGCATGTGAGTGCATACCCCCAAACCTAAACCTTTCATTGTCCCCAATGAAACAATAAAAAGAAAGAAACGAGAGTACGTAAGGAAGGAATAACATTACCTCGATCTCTGCAATCACAAACCAGGTAAATGTACATGAATATGGTGATAAAGTTCAATTTCTCAAAATGGAGCCACTAATTCACCTGTCAATACTCGACAAAAGAAAACAATCAAAAAAAAGAACAACGATAGCTATTAGAACTATAAATATGTAATGCAGACTGTGGCATATTTTGTTGAGATACTAAACTAAACACGAAAGACTCAACGAAAATAAAAAAGAACAAACAGAAACTGAACTAACAAAACCAAAAACGACTCGATCTAAAAGGGTCCTAAGCGAGCAAATAGAAAAAAAAAAAAAAAAAACAACTGACTAGGTGTAGACACCCCAATTTTGACCAACCGTCAAATTTAGGGGATGGTTACTTCTAAAGACCAATGACGACAATGACCGGCAAAATTCAAAAGCTTTCCAAAAGATTCAAGTTCTTCAGAAGAATTCTTCAAATTAAATTTTCAAGTTGAGAGAAAGAAAGAGGGAATTAGGTATTTGGGAAGACCTGGGCATCAAAGTACGTGTGGTAAAGATGACCTGGAAATTAATTTCAAAATTAAAAATATATATATAAGAATTTTGAGAGAAAAAGAAAGGAGAACAGAAAGAAGGAAATATACATATATGTATAATCTATTAAGTATGTAAAGTATGTACTAGTAATGCTGGTATATTAGTATAAGATTCTTAAAGTATATTAGTATAATAGTAAGCATATGTGGTGAAAATAAAATAAAAAAGAGAGGGGATTCAGTTAGCTGCGGCACGCGGTAAAGCCGGCGGCACTCTCTGAGTGCTGCTCGGCATTCGGTGAGTGCCGGAACAGCACTCGCTGTAACAGTTTGTTTTTTCTCACATGTTCTAGAAGAAATCTTTGCACATGGGTTTTCATTCTAATTTACCCAATCAACCCCATGGGAGAGGTCTATATAAGACGGTCTTTATCTTCATTAGAGGGGACTTTTGAAAAATCATCTTTCATATATACAAGGGATATACATATAATAAAGAGAATATAGAGAGAATTCAAGAAATTTTTGAAGAAACTACTTGAAGAATTTGAAGAAGGAAATGAGGAATTGGGAAGATCTTCTACAAACAATCAAGAATTCCCTGAGGTTATAAGAGGTAACCCTCTAATTCTATATAGAATTAAGTAAATTCAATCACAAATTCATAGGTCTAGGAACTTTATACATTTTCAAAACCTCTCTTCTTGCCTCATTTTATCACACACCACATAGAATTTGTGATTGAATTTTCATATGTTGTTTTCATTGATTTGGATCTAGATATAGCCTTGGGTTTAAAGCAAAAAAAAAAAGTTGTAAGAGCATTCTTACTTCGAATTTATTCAAACCTTGATTTTACTTCCTTTTGTCTATATTTTCTCTTTGAATTCAATGAGATCCTTAATATCTCATTGGATCCTCCTTGGTTTGATCCTTTAGTCTCCTATGATCTTATGATTTATATGGGGATTAATATGGGTCATGGTTATATCAATGTGCTTTTTGTTGGGTTTAAGTCCTCATTCATGACTTGAGTCCTTCCAATTGAATCTCATAGAGCTATTTCTATATTCTATGAGGTTCATGTGGGTGTCGTCTTACTTAGTTTCCAAAGAACATTAATTTGAGAGGAGAAATTATAAAATGAACCTATGGGTAGGACCATGTACTTGTAGGAGGAACTAGGTGTTGTTTATGTTTGTTCAAAGTAATCAACACTAATCCACAAGTGGTGTAGTGAACTCATGAACTCACTGAGATCAAGGATTTTAATTAAATCCTGGTCCATGAGAATTTAGTGAGACTAATTGGAAAATGCTCATAACTCATATATGTATCATTAGGATCTTTGCCTTGACGAAATTCTATGCTTAGGATGGTTAGACTTCATGATTTTTGAGTATGTTGCTCTCTGTCCAAAATTTTAGAACAGCAAGTTCGTTTTAAAATGAGTAAATCCGAGCATTAATCAAGTTTTCTTGACCTCAAATAAATTTTTCCAAGTAGTTCGATGTGTTAGGAAGTTGGCCTAAAATGATCAAGGTGTTTTTTATTTTTTTTACTATTTTTAGAAAAATCATACAAAAACTCTGGACAGAGAGTTGAAAGTTTCTGAGTGATGCTGGGTTATGACCCTATTCCCAGAGATTCAACCATTGGATCTTTGATTTTCTTTTTGGTTTGGAAACTAGACTCACAAAGGCAAAACATACCCAAAAATCATTAAGATCTAACAGTTGGAAGTATTTTTTTTTTTTTTTGAAAGCCTGGTCTACTCTTTGTAAATCCTGAAATTCTGTCACTATTTTGATAAATCTTGTCAACCTTAACTTAAATGGTCTCCTAATGCCTTAGGACTCAAACCATCTTTTGAATAAATATAATTAAGCTTAAGTCCAGAGGATAAATGATCCAAATCAATGATTAGTTCATATCTCATTGTTGTTTATATCCATGCATTCATTTCATGTATGTTGATACTTAGGATTAGGACTAATCCTTAGCTTGATATTGCATTTAATTGAATTTAGTTGAACATAACTATGGCCTCCTTATGATCAAGATGGGATTGTACCATGTCTATATGGACATTACATTGGCTCCTAGTTGAGACTTGTATATCTATAGAGGTGTTGAATTTCCAACTAATTGGAAGGAATTCATAATTAGACCAACCCTTTCTATGCTTAGTAGATTTAAGCTAGAAATTTAAGTATGTTATTTGGAATTTCATATTATATTTTGTCTAAAGCATTTGGACTAACCCTTTATTTTGTAGCACTGTCGAGGTATAATTTCCTAAACCCCCCCACCCCCCCCCCCCAGTTTATTTCATTTCTTGAGTTTATTGATTTTCGACTTCATGTGCAACACCTTAGCATAGGTTTTGCCTTATACGTATATATGGGTTAGAGTCTCTTTTTCTAGGATTTTTTTTATTTGTGTGCATTACACGTTTGATATTCATGGCTGGATCCCGAGTAAGTTCTCTAGTTCCCTATTTGCGTATCATATTGCTTGTGAATTGAATTATGTGATTTTATATGCCTTTTATCGTTAGCAATTTTGTACCCTTTTGACACGCTTTTGTAATGTATATGTATATATGTATTAATTGAGGGTTTGCTTAGATTAATAATTCAATTAAAAAGGATGTTGAGTAGAGGCCTATCATGAGATAGGATGAGAGGCGGTATTTTAGTCCCCCGGGCTCCTTCCCTTTTCATTCCATAATCCTCGGACCCAGTTTATCTTTGGTTTCGCAAAAGATTGGTTTGCTTTTAAAATGGTTTCTTAATTATCCTATAAAAAATTAAGTGGCGACTCTTTGTATTTGTTTTGAAAATTTATTTTAAAATTAAAAGTGGGCCCAAATATCGGTATCCACAATCTGGCGAATCTGCTGGGGATCAAACCCAGAATCTCTGGTTTCCCAGAGCAGAATTTCTGATTTAGGATTCACTTGAGGATTAGACTTGAAAGCATCCTGTTAATTGAATTAATTAATTTTGTGTGCCCGTTGCATTGCACTTGCATGTCTAGCCAGTCGATTGCACGGAACTATGACCTTGGAAGCTCAGGGCAGCCCGGTCAGTCAAGTTATTATGGGGCCGTGTGATCACCCTTGATCTCGTACCATGTGTTGGTATATGAAGCATCCTATCGGGTGTGTGTCAAGGGTCCCTTATTTTGACCAAAACCCGGTCTTTGCATAATAGCTTCTATAGAACCTTTCAATTTTAGGAAGTCAATTTTTAATTAGGATTATGTACTAGGGAGATTGGTATGTCCGAAAGGAACTATTTGAGATGATGATGATACTTGCTTGATGAAAGATGTGTAACCTCTTAATCACTTTTGAGAAATTCATCTTCATGTCCTATGACATTTGAGAACATGATGAATCTTGATTATAAGATTACACTTCTTTTATCTTGTCAGCTAAGCATCATTGACCTTGTATGTATCCGAATTAATGAAAAGTAGGGTGATAATCCGATCATGTGATCCTTCTACCCAAAGGATTTTAAATCCATCTTTGAAAGCAAATGGATTTTTGCCATCTTTATTGTAAAGTTTTCAATCGTTCTTTCAAAAATCATTTGGAGTTCACTTTTTGACTACAACTTCAAACTAATATTTGTTAAAATCTATTTTCACATCATCATCTTCAAAGGAAAAATCCAAAAAAAAAAAATCATGGGAATTGTTTTGGAAGGAAACCCTTTTCAAATGAATTTCAAAGCAAGGTTTCAACCCGATCATTTTTTTTATATAAGAAATGTTGGGAATTATTTTCGGAACAAGTGTCTTTCAATTAAATTTTAAAGATTCAGTCATCTTTGTTGAGGAATGTCCAAACATCATCATTTTCAGAAAATTTCATCATCCAAGGAATACCTTCCAAATGATTTTCAAAATTAAAAAAATAAATAAAAATACCCAATACTTGAAGGGGTAATAAGGATCACTATGAAATTAGCGCATTTGACATGGATATGGATTTTATGTGCTTATGTGTCTTATGTTAGGATTAGAATTTTCTTTTATTTTTTTTGGGATATAGAGTAGGCACGCACATACACACACATGCATTGCATATGTGTAACATATGAGTCATCGATGAACATTTCATTAAGCATCTGTAACAAATAAAATAAATAATAAATGGAAATTTTTTTTAAATAAAGTATGGTTGTAGGTGAAAGATAGAACCAACAACAAACACAGTTTGGGTCAGGTATTCAACTGCGAGATTAGTGAGAATGAAGCCAGAGAAAGAAATGGATCAGGGACAACATGCCGCAGAAATAGCTCATCTAAAAGAAAGGATGGATCAAATGATGATAATGCTGGAGACACTGACCCGCCAAAAGCCTATAGTTGATCCACCAATAATTGATCCTCCTACTCAAAATGGGAAAGATGATTGGTATGAGGATTTGGAACAACCCAGAGCTAGTATAAATAGGGCAGAAAGAGAGAAAGTTGAAAAGGCCAAGAAAGAGCATATCGAGATGAAAGAAAAAGTGGAAAAGTTAGAAAAAGTCGTCCGCAAGTCCAACGGGGTTGACAGTTATCTGCTAGAGTTGGAGGGTCTGTTTGAGGGAACTCAAGAAAAGTTACCGGCCAGATTCAAGATGCCAGAGATTGACCAATTTGATGGATCTGGTAATCCCAGAAATCACGTGAGAATGTGCGTTGGGGCTTTTCAACCAAGTGGTCTAAGCCCTGCTATGATGGCCATGTTGTTTCACCAGACCTTGACTGGGGCAGCCTTATCCTGGTACTTCATGATGGAGCCAAGCAAAAGTCTAGTATGGGAGGAAGTGGTAAAAGCTTTTGTAACCCACTACGAGTACAATTAGGAACTCAATATGATTGTGAGGGATCTAGAGATGTTCACGCAAGAGAATGAAGAATCATTTGTTGAATTCTTGGCACGCTGGAGAGGAAAGGCCACTAAAATGATATAATGGCATTCAGAGAAAGAATAGATTCGAATTGTGGTCAAGAATCTACAGTGTTTATCAAGAGAAACTCATGTACCAGTGCATTCATACCTTTGCAGAATTATTTGAGATTGGAACCAGAATAGAAGATGCAATCACAGATGGGATGATCAGAAAGAAGAATCTCAGGGGCACAGCTCAAGGAGACCGTTCTATGGAGGAAACGCTGGGAATCAAATGGCAACAGATGTGAATATGTTAAGTTAACCAGAGAAAAAGTTTGATATAACTAGGAGTTACTCGAAGAGAGAAGAAGACAAGTCGTTGAGAAAATTTTCAAACTTGGGAATATAATTATCCACAGATCTCGGCAGGCTGCTGGCCAAAGGGCACCTTTGTTTATTGGAACCGCGGCCAAGACCAAACCCACTTCTCCCAAATTTTAAGTCAAACCTGTATTGTAAATTCCACCAGGAATAGGGACACTCAACTAATCGATGTTTGAGGTTGATGCATGAAATCCAAGATTTGATAGACAGGAAAGTACTCTCTGAACCACCTACCCATCCGCCAAATGTCACCAAGAATCTGCTACCAAACCACTATGCCGTACCGCCACTCGGAGTTTACTCTTTGGAAAGTAAGGAAAGTTCTTTTGATCCATCAACATTGATCACTAAGATGGAATGCCAAAGAAAGTTTTATTAGATGTCGGAGAATTTATTAATCTGCACTTTGGGAGAATCAACAGATAAGGGTAAGGGAGGATTAATAGAAGCCACTAATGTAGATTGGTGGGCACTCGAAATTGATAATTTTGTTTGGAACGAAGAAGATAACCAAGAGATCAATCAGGAAACAGAAGATCTATGGTATGAGAGTGACGGAGTTGAGGAAAAAAATCAGAAGGCATAAGATAATTTGTGGATGAAAGAGGAAATTAGCCATTTGACTCGGTTAGGAAGGCATTTTAAGCCACACGAGCTGGAAGAAGACCATCCGGTTCAGGATTACGGAAAAGGGAATGACAAGGTACATGAAGAAGAAGAGGAAGACAGAGTGTTACGACAAATGAAGAAGACTCAAACTAATATCACAGTTTGGGGGCTACTGATTGCTTCAAAACGTCACCGTCAAGCTGTTATGGACGCCTTGAACTAAGCAGATGTATCAATCAACATATCTCCTAAAAAACTGGTAGGGATGATCAGTGGAGCTCTGGCCCTTGCCATCACATTTACCATAAATGACCTACTTCCCGGAGGGCCTGCCTATAACAGGCCATTACATGTAAGTGTTTGGGTAATTCCTTGCCTGCCTGCCTTGTGGATAATGGTTCAACCTTGAATGTATACCCACTGCGAACATCCAAAAAAAAGGGTTTAGATGAGTCTACATTCATGCCTTCGTAACAAAGGGTGAGAGCTTATGATAATACTCAGAGAGCAATTGTGGGTAACATTTTGCTTAACTTAACCGTCGGGACAATAGAAAAAAAAACTGAATTTTAAGTTATCGACATTCCTGCCTCTTTTAATTTGCTGCTAGGAAGACCCTGGTTGGATAATCTAAATGTGATTCTATCCACTCTCCACCAAACGGTTAAATGCGTTTGGAAGAATAATGTCCATGATATCTTTGGAGAGAGCAATAAACTATTTAAGTAAAAGAATGATCGGGTATGAGCTGAACTACTCACCAATAGAGAAAACCTATTGGGCCTTAGTGTGGTGTACCCGATGCCTTAGGCATTATATGTTAGCCTTTCCTGTGACCCTAATAGCCCAAATGGACTCACTTAAATACCTATTAAAAAAACCAGCCCTAACCAGTAGAATCTCCCGATGGACCATGATGTTAGCCGAATTCGATATAAGATATGTCACTTCCAAATATCTAGCTGACCTTGCCATAGAATCCAAGGAGAATGGAGAGTTAAGTTCCCTAATGAAGAGGTAATGGAGGTGAAGGAAGATTTATGAAGAATGAACATTGATGGATCTGCCAATCAAATAGGATATAGAGTCAGAATCATCCTATCACCAAGTGGAGCCCCTACCCCGTTAGTTGTTAAGCTCAAGTACAATTCAACCAATAAATACGACAAAATATGAAGCATGCATAATTAGGATGGAAGCAGCCCTTACCTTGAAAATTGAGAAAATTGATGTCTTCGGGGATTTTAATTTGATAATATAGCAAGTGAGGGGTGATTGGAGAATAAAACATAAGAAATTGAGACCATAACATGAATACTTGGAAACCCTAAAAGTACAGCTTAGGAAAATTTTGTTCTATTACCTTCCTTACGAGGAGAACCAACTAGCCGATTCCCTAGCAACCTTGGCCTCAATGATCCAAATTCCTATAGGAGGTACCATGATTCCCCTATCCATAGAAGAGAGGACCCGACCCACATTTGAGAAAATTACAACCATTGGAGAAGGGGAGGTGATAGAAGTGTCATGGTATAAGGATGTTTGGAGTTTTATTGAAAGGGGGAGTACCCCGAAGGAGCTTCAGAGAAGGATAAGAAGGCAATTCGGAGGTTTTTAGCTCAGTTTGTGATTTTATGTGGGAAAGTTGTGGAAGAAGTCTTATACCGGTTATAACCTAAAATGCCTGCAAGGGAAAGAAGCAAAAAGGATAATGGAAGAAATACACGAAGGAGTTTGTGGACCACACATGAGCGGACATATGTTAGCCAAAATGATAATCCAACAAGGGTACTTTTGGACAACTCTGGATAAGGATTGTTGCGAGTATGTTAGGAAATGCCATAAATGTCATATTCCTGCAAATCTTATGCATACCCCACCTTCCCAACTTTATAGCATGACCACCCCTTGGCCATTTTCTGTATGGGGTATTGATATCATTGGTGAAGTGATTCCGAAAGCTTCCAACGGATACTGATATATAATTATGGCAATAGATCATTTTACTAAATGGGTGGAAGCAGCATCATATGCAACACTAAAATCCAGAGATGCGGTGAGTTTTATCGAGAAGAATATTATCTGCAGATATGGGGTTCCGAATGAATTCATTTCTGATCATGGTAGCCATTTCCAAGGAAAAGTCATCCCGCTCTTAGAGAAGTATAGGATCACCCACCATCAAACTTCCCCATACAGACCTCAAACAAATGGAGCGGTAGAAGCAGCTAATAAGAATGTTAAGGCAATTTTAGGAAAAATGACACATACATACAGGGATTGGCATGAGAAATTACCATTCGTGTTATAGGGATATCGAACATCTGTGAGAACCTCGACGGGAGCTACGCCATACTCTCTGGTCTATGGAATGGAGGTTGTCCTCCCGATGGAAGTAGAAATACCCTCTTTGAGAGTTTTAGAAGAATGCAAAGTGACTGAACTTGAATGGCTGTGGGGGAGATATGAAGAATTGATGTTGTTAGATGAGAAGAGATTGGCGACAATAAACCACACTCGGGGATATCAGAAGAGGATAGCTCGTATGTTCAACAAAAAGGTTCACCCAAGGAAGCTTGCTGAGGGACCTGGTCCTCAAAGAGCTTAAAGTGCCAGTTTATGACCCTAGAGAAAAATTCAAACCCAACTGGGTCAGAGCATACATCATTAAGATGCTTCTCTCTGGAGGGGTTGTCTATCTTATGGACCTAGACAGGGCTAAATTTAAACAACCAATTAACCTTAATTGCCTCAAGAAATATTTTTCTTGAAACCTGGTCTTTTAAAACTTCCTACCGCGATGAACTATGCTTCACCTGATTCCCGCTAGGGGATACGTAGGCAACCTGCCCGGTTCGGTCATAAAAATCTTGCCAGAAAGGCACTCTTCTTCTAGCCTTGGCTAAACTACTATGGACCTGATACCCATTCGGGAATAAGTAGGAAGGCTCAAAAGGCCCTCAGTCTAAATAAAACCCAATGTCTTGAGTTTCCCAATACCAAACTAGGGACAAACTTGCATTTGCCCGAAACTAAAATCAGAACCCCTAGAGTAGGAGCAAACTTCGTTTTCTAATATGAAGAACCCTGATAATATCTGAACCCTTCTCCGAGATTACTAGTTATCACAATATGCACTGTGCAAAAGCAAATGAGGATTCATGGTATAGAATGACTAAAGCTCTAAAGCAAGACTCAAAGCAAAGTAATAAAAGCTAAAAGAAACATCTTTAAAGAGAATTTCATAACTTGGAAAGATTGGCAAAATGTGCGAACTTTGATTCAACGTGTTTTTGAACATTTTCTAAATATATGGAAAAGTCTCTTGAAAAAATAAAAGTGCATCACAAAAAAAACGCAGAAAGAGTAAGCAAGGTTTGTCAAAGCTTTTTGAAATTGAAACTTTATCACTTCTATATGTATGCTTAGTCATAAAAACTACATCCCAATCAAGGCTTGAATCTCGAGAAGGAACTAGACAGTAGGAACAATCAAAGCGGGAACCCTCCGTAATGGATCTGACACTCTATCGTGCCAAGCCTCAGCGATAAGTCTCATGGTAGAGGGGTGTAAGGCAAAACTCCTTGAGAAATTTACAGTAATAACATCTGGAACATCCTGAAGTAACCCAAACTAGTGAACCACTCGGCCTGGGACATAAAAATTGGTAGCATCCAAGCCTGGTAACCAAACCCCAGGACGTCTAGGGAGCCGTACAGTAACAGAACAGTAAGTCCATTATGGGCAGACCGAGCAGACATCCTTGTAGTAAAGGCTTTGAAACCAAGCAAGCCAACCGTCAATTGTATGATATGGGTAACAGACCTCCAGACGATCATAAGGGATCTGCCTCTTGAGGTGAGAAGGGTGAATGAACAGACCCAGACGTTCCAAAAGCCAAACATGAAGAACATGGGGAGCCACATGCGAAAGAATGGCCACGTTAGGATGAGCATGGTCAAGACCCAGTAGAGTCTCCTCAAGGACTAACATAACTGTGCTCCTCAACTCTCGAAGACCGCAAACAATGGATACAAGGATGTCGACGAAAGACTGAAATAAGAAGTGAGAAAGCATAGCTATGGAAAGGGCATTCCACCTAGTGATCTATATCCTCCGTCATCTGGATCCCTGATGGGAGCATAGATTGAAGAGAGACGATCAAAATCAATGTACCAATTATGAACAAAAGAGCTGGCAGTACCACGGGAAATACAAAGAAGAGCCACTCGTTCTTGGACATACCCTGCATGTATTTGGGGAACAATAAAATCTGCAAAAGGATTGGTATGGAAAATGGTGCTAAATTCTTTGAAAAGTGGACAAACCTCCTCATGGCCAAACCAAAGAGGGATCCCAACATCTTATAGCGGCTCGGAGCAAGTCCTCATCAAGAGCCATATGGCGGAAAGCAAAGAGGTCTGTCAATATGTTGGACTCAAAGTTGAGCCGATCAATACCATAAAGAGAATCCATCCATGGAAAAAGAATGTCAGAAGCAATAGGAACCATAAGGGATGAGAATGAATACAGGATGAAGAACCAAGTGATAAGGAGGAAAAGAAGCCTTAGAAATTTCAAATAAGCACAAAATGAGAGAAAGGGCACCTTATATAAGAAAAAGGGGACTAACAGGTACTCGATAAAAAGAGGCGGCACTCACTGAGTGTCGCCATGTAGTTACTAAGTGTCGCACGCCATTCAGTTAGTGTCGGTCAGCCTCATTGAGTGCCGGCCAGAGTTAAATTAGTTCATGGTACAGTTTGTAACTTTAATCAGCCAAAAAACCTGCATGAAAACTAACCAAGATTTAATCATTTGATCATTCAAGCACCGATTCTTTTGCACCGTTCATCAATAAGTAACTAAGCATTCACATTTTTTGAGTTAGTAAATAGATCTGACACCGAGATTGTGATCAAGCATAAGCATAAAGGAAAGTTCAAAATTGGCTCGCATGCCGCTAAGCATGAATACAATCTATCTGCCTAAATAAAATCAATAAAAAAGGAGTTTAAAAGCTTCGTCCTTGCCGGGACGTTATGAGGAAAAGAGAGAGATGGATCATCTTCATTGGCGACGAGGGTTCCTCCTGGGTTCCTGTGGGATTGCCTAGCTTCCTCCAGCTCCACCATCACCACCATTGCTGCCATCGCCTCCATCACCACCTTGGCCATTGCCCCTAGCACCTCCATGAGGACCGCCTCCTTGACCCATTTGGAACTCTTGTAATTGCCTCCTCATAGCATTAAGTTCCTCCTGCATAAAAAGAAATAAAAAAAAAAAGAGAAATAAAATTCTTTTGAAGTTTTCATTTAGTTGGGTAACATGTAAATTCTTTTGAGATTCTTTGATTTAAAGTTTGTAAAAATAAAATTCTTTGCCTCTGGTTCAAGTTTGTGAAATGAATATTCTTTTGAGTCTTCGGACTTACTTTGTGAAGTTTAAATAAAATAATTAGTTAGGATGAAATTCTTCTAAATACTCGAATTCATTCTCATAAAAAATAAATAGACGCTTTATAAGTGTTGGATACAGTCTCATGGAAAATAGGTACAACCAAAGAGATGTACCAAAGCTCTGGCCTGAAGCTCTGCATTAGCCCTCGCTCTGGCGGCCCAAAAAAAGCAATTAAACAAAAAAAAACTAAAGCAAAAAAAAAAAGAGAAAGCAAAGAAAGAAAGCAAAAGAAAATAATAGTAATAATAATAACGAGTCCCTAAGTTTTGGTAAACAAGGGATTCTTTCGAGTCCTAGTGACTCTGTAAGTTGTAAATACGAAACTCTTTCAAGTCTTAGGAACTCCATGGTCTTGTAGAGTGTGAAATCCTTCTTGAGTCTTAGTGACAATGTGATCATGTGACTATGAGATTCTCTTGAGTTCAATCGATTCTATGGTTTTGAAAATATGAAATTCTTTTGAGTCTTATCGACTCTGCAGTTTTGAAAATATGATAATAATAAGAATCTTTGAAGTCCTAGTGATTCTTTGGTTTTGAAAATAAATAAATTAAAATTCTTTCGAACCCTAGTGATTCCATGATTTTTGCAAAATAAATATACAATAATTCTTTTTGGAGTCGTAGTAACTCTGTGAATTGAAAAAAATAAAAACCCTTTGAGCCTTATCAATTTCAATATCTTGAGAGAAAATAAATAATAAGCACTTTGGGCCTTACCAGCTTCGATGTTTTGAATAAAAGAAGTTTTGAGTCTTAGCGACTCCATGATTTTAAAAAGTAGAATCTTGAGTCCTAGGGACTCCGTGATCATAAATTTTGGAATTCGTTGATAGACAAGTTTTTTTTATATTAAAATTATTGGGTATGGTGTCGACTTGAAATCAATAAGGCCTCAAACAAAAGAAGGCAAGAACACAATTTCAATTCTTTTGCACATGATCATAATAATGGGAAATTAATCAATGGGCATAACGATAGTATGGGGATACCACAAGTTCACAAAATCAATAATAAATTCATACTTGCATCATGTATCGCATTGCATTGCATTCATTATCAAGAGAAGTATGAGAGTTTACCAATCATTGGAAAGCTCTCGCCGATAGGTGCTCCCCGGGGTCGGCAAGTAAAAATGATGAGTTGTGGCCGAGGGTAGGCTTATACTTCTTCCTAGAGGGACCATGGGAGTCCGAACCACTAGCCATTCGTGTGAATCTGCAAGAAAAGAGAAGAAGAAGATCAATCAAGCAAGAGCATGTAACAGGATTTGGGAAAACAAGGAATACAAGAACTAACCATGATTTCAAAGCAAAAATCAAGTCAAAATGCGATCTTGGCATTGAAAGAGTGAACATATTTTTGCTTTTTTGTTGATTCTTGAATTGGGAATCAAGGAGAAGAGCGTTTTTTAGAGGAGTTCGTAGAGGAGAAGAAGGTTATGAAAAGAAAAGAAGAAAATTTTGTTTTTAAAACACTACCAGTCACACCAGCAGTCGCGGGAAAGTCACTGGCACTTGGTGAGTGGGGTGCGGCACTTCCGCGAGTGCCGGGTGGCACTCACTGAGTGCCACCGAGTATCATTGAGTGCCACAACATGTGACAAGTGGCCCTTTTCCTTCAAAATTTCCATATTTATGATAGGAACCCCCGAATTTTGCTCATATGTCCCTAAAGATTTTTCCTCTTTTCTAAAGAACCCCAAAATTTGAAAGAAACGTTCTTAAGTCCTTTTGTATGTTAAAATTGGCCCCTGATTATGTGAAATTATTTAATAGACTCTCGATTCTCGATGAATAAAATTTTGAGCTTGACTGACTCCTAATTTTTGAATAGAATTGGAATCTAATTAACTCCAAATTTTGAAAAAAAAATTAAATTAGAGTCTGATTAACTCCCCAATTTTGAAATTTAATTTGAAATGGTGTGTGATTAACTCCGCACTTTGAAAAAGATGTGAAGTTGAGTGATTGACTTCCCGGTTTTGGAAAAGTTGAGTAAGAGTTTGATTGACTCCCTGATTTTGGAAAATTTGATTTGAATTGGAGTTTGATTGACTCCAAAATTGAAAGTAATTTGAAAGTAACCGTGAAAGATCCCTGAAATTTCAGATTCTCTGATTTCGCTCTGAAAGTATGAACAGAACAATATGTGCTGATTCTCGATGATTTAAGATAGGATGTAACGAGTTTGCATTTTCATTTCTTGTATTAAATCTACCTGATTCGACTATGGAGTGTAAGGCGCAAAGCGTAGCTTAGTCATCTGATGACCTTTTTGTAAGATTATGGAGTGTAAGGCGCAAAACACATCTCAATCTTTCAGCGTGCTACCTGATTCGACTATGGAGTGTAAGGCGCAAAGCACATCTCAGTCGATCGAATGACCTTTTTGGAAGATTATGGAATGTAAGGCCCAAAGAGCATCTCAATCTTTTAGCATGTTACCTGGTTCGACTATATAGTGTAAAGCGCAAAGCTTAGCTCAGTTGATCGAGTGACCTTTTTGGAAGATTATAGAGTGTAAGGCGCAAAGCGCATCTTAATCTTTCAGCGTGCTACTTTATTCGACTATGTAGTGTAAGGCATGAGGCACATCTCAGTCAGTCAGACGATTCTGGCTAGACAAACGAGTAAAAGGTGGAAAGTGCATCTCGGTCGATCAAATGGTTCACAAAACACCCATGAAACACATATGTATCAATCATGATAGGACAATATCATAATAGGAAAATGTGAGGTGTAAAATGCATTTTCGATGACAGGAAGACCAGCATGACTCTGGATCATCACGTTTGGGAGAAAAGGACATAATTTGATTGAGCATGTGCATCATAATAAGATAGGAGCATTCATCCGTGTGATTATTCGCATTTATGTGTGGTCCCTTGACTGAACTACGTCCTGGTCTGATTCCTGTTGGGATATGTAGGCAGCTCACCATTGAGCACAACCAGCATCGACCTCTCTGTGCCTGTATTTGCAACGCATTTTACTTTTGCCTAAATTCAACAGTGCGGTTCAAGGCTTGTCTTAACACATACTTTGACATTCACTTGTGATATGCGTTGCTTTACAAGCTCTGCCGAAGAGGGGCAAACTGTAGACACCCCAATTTTGACCAACCGTCGAATGTAGGAGATGGTTACCTCTGAAGACCAATGACGACAATAACCAGCGAAATTTGAAAGTTTTCCAAAAGATTCAAGTCCTCCAGAAGAATTCTTCAAATTAAATTTTCAAGTTGAGAGTAAGAAAGAGGGAATTGGGTATTCGGGAAGACCCGGGTATTACAGTACATGTGGTAAAGATGACCTGGAAATTAATTTCAAAATTAAAAATATATATATGTATAAGAATTTTGAGAGAAATAGAAAGGAGAAAAGAAAAGAAGGAATTACACTTATATATGTATAATCTATTAAGTATGTAAAGTATATACTAGTAATACTAGTATATTAGTATAAGATTCTTAAAGTATATTAGTATAATAGTAAGTATATGTGGTGAAAATAAAACAAAAAAGATAGGGGATTCAGTTAGCTGCGGCACACGGTACAGCCGGCGAGAGTGCCCCGCCAGCATTCACTGAGTGCCGCTCGGCATTCAGTGAGTGCCGGAATGGCACTCAGTAAGTGCCGCGTGTTGTAATAGTCTTTTTTTCCTTACATTTTATAGAAGAAATCTTTCCACATGGGTTTTCATCTGAATTTACCCAATTAACCCTATGGGAGAGGTCTATATAAGCAGGTCTTTATCTTCATTAGAGTGGACTTTTGAAAATCATCTTTCACATAAACAAGGGATAAACATACAATAGAGAGAATTCAAGAAATTTTTAAAGAAACTATTTGAAGAATTTGAAGAAGGAATTGAGGAATTGGGAAGATCTTCAAGAAACAGTCAAGAATTCCCTGATGTTATAAGAGGTAACCCTCTAATTCTATACAGAATTAAGTAAATTCAATCACAAATTCATTGGTCTAGGAACTTTACACATTTTCAAAACCTCTTTTCTTGCCTCATTTCATCACACACTACATAGAATTTGTGATTGAATTTTCATGTGTTGTTTTCATTGATTTGGATCTAGATATAGCCCTGGGTTTAAAGCAAAAAAAAAAAAAAAAGTTGTAAAAGCATTCTTACTTGGATTTTATTCAAACCTTGATTTTACTTCCTTTTGTCTCTATTTTCTCTTTGAAATCAATGAGATCATTAATATCTCATTGGATCCTCTTTAGTTTGATCCTTTAGTCTCCTATGATCATATGATTTATGTGGGGATTAATATAGCTAATGGTTATATCCATGTGAGTTTTGTTGGGTTTAAGTCCTCTTTCATGACTTGAGTCCTTCCAATTGAATCTCATAGAGTTATTTCTATATTCTTTGAGGTTCATGTAGGTTTAGTCTTACTTAGTCTCCAAGGATCATTAAGTTGAGAGGAGAAATGATAAAATGAACCTATACCCCTCAAGGACCATGTACTTGGGGGAGGATCTAGGTGTTGTTTAAGTTTGTTCAAAGTCATGAACACTAATCCACAAGTGGTGCAGTGAACTCATGAACTCACTAAGATCGAGAATTTTTAATTAAATCATGGTCCATGAGAATTGAGTGAGACCAATTTGAAAATGTTCATAACTCATATATATATCATTAGGATTTTTGCCTTGATGAAATTCTATAATTAGGATGGTTAGACTTCATGATTTGTGAGTATGTTGCTCTCTATCCAAAATTTCAGAGCAGCAAGTTCGTTTTAAAATGAGTAAATCCGAGCATTAATTGAGTTTTCTTGACCTCAAATAAATTTTTCTAAGTAGTTCGATGTGTTAGGAAGATGCCCTAAAAATATCAAGGTGTTTCTGATTTGTTTACTATTTTTAGAAAATCATACAAAAACTCTTGACAGAGAGTTGAAAGTTTCTGAGTGTTGTCTGGTTATGACCCTATTCCTAAAGTTTCAACCATTAGATCTTTGATTTTCTTTTTGGGTTAGAAGCTAGACTCACAGAGGCACAACATACCCAAAAATCATTATGATCTAACTGTTGGAAATATTTTATTTGTATTTTTGAAAGTTTGGTCTGCTCTCTGTAAATCCTGAAATTCTGTCACTGTTTTGATAAATCTTATCAACCTTAACTAAATGATCCAAATCAATGATTAGTTCATATATTATTCTTGTTTATATCGATTCATTCATTTCATGTATGTTGATACTTAGTGATGATGCCAAAAATTAGTAAGAAGGGTTCGGAGAGATAAAAAGACAAGAACAGTTTGTATGTGGTTCGGTCCTGTTAACGAGGTGACCTACGTCCACGGTTGCGTCTGTGCGCACTCACTAGCAGATCACCTGCGGGCTTGGTGAGCCAACAAAGAGGGGCGGCACTACCAGTAATAGCGGCCGGGTATATGCGTATGGTGGTGAGTTCTCTATTGAATGCTTGTTAGCTAGAGAATCAGTTTCAGGGTCCCTGTAACAGGGTAGGTGGGCTCACTTATAGGTGCAAGAGTCCACCCTTACATGGTAAATTAATTGGATTAGGAAGCCTAATCTAATTACAATTAATTTGCATGATTTGGGGAAAGTTTCCTAAGCTAGTTTAGGAAACAACTAGTTAGGCCGGGTCCGAGGGATGCCGCAGTCTTTCATTCCCGGCCTATCCGTGCGAACTGTACGGTCTGGACAAGCACCTCGGGATTGCTCGGCTGTTGGCGCCTTTACCAAAATTACCAGAACCTCTCGGTGACTTGGCAGACAGACTTCATGGCTGGATAATTTTGGACATATCAGCTGCCCCCCATTTTCAGAACTGACTGGATGCTCATCGGGTGAGGATCGAAAATCAGTATCGCCTTGGGAACCGTCTGGGTAACCTCTGGGAATGTAGCTCAGGATAGGGCCCACCATCCAGATCCCCTGGTGAAATAACTGACCGGTACTTAGAGGTACCCAGGAGTTGGTGTTGCCACGTGCCAGGGAGTAATTGGCCTGGTTAGGATCCAGCGAAATCGGTTCAGATGTAACCGAACAGTTGCATTGTAACCGGACTGTCACGTCACGCATTTAATGCGCGCGCGTTTTGAGGCGACCTTCCACGTGCCCGAGGCGACAGTTGTCTGGCGTCTCTTGGTGGGAAAATTCCTAAATCGTTGGATTCGATTGATCTGGACCGTCCATTATTCCTATATAGGGAACACTTAACTCATTTCTTCCATTCTTGCTGTCAACTAAGAGAGTTACCGAGCGGTTTGAGAGCAAACAAGATCCCAAGCCAGATTCCTGACACCTTTCCTGCTCTAAATCTTGTAAGTCCTTCCTTTCCATCTTCAGTTCTTCATTCTCTTCTTCTTTTCTGAACAAAGCTGGAGGGAGCGAACCCACTTGAGTCAGAAAGAGCGTGGGACTTTTTTTTTTAAAGTTCTATCACTTTTTCCAATCCGGGGGTACGTTAGAGCAGTTGGTCCGAAAGGGTGTTCCTTGAAAGTCTTGAGAGAGTGTTATCTTTCTTCTAGAGTCTTGTAAGACCTGCCATTTAGATTGTTAGATCTGCCTCCTCTGTATACCAGGCTTGGAGTCCTTGACCCATTCTTAGGTCGTCTGCCTCCTAGGTCCATTGTTGACGTAGACATGTGCCATTCAGATATCAACTCGTCGTCCCGGTCAGAAGACGAGCAGTCACGGTCAGGGTCCTTGAGTGTAATCTTAGACCCTCCCTCCTTAGCCCCCTCTAATTAGCAGAGTGAGGGGATAATAACTTCCCGGGCGTTTCCCGAGGAGACGCGCCGGGATTCTCCTTTGGCCTCGACATCTTGGGGTTCGGGCGACGAGGGGTCTGTACCAAACAGTCCCGGGGTCATCTTCTCATGCGAGTCCATTGTCAGTATCCTGCGCGGCCCTGATTTGGATCGGATCAGGGATAAATATGACCTTCCCGGCCCCTTTTTCTTGTTGTCCATGATGGCAGAGCTCACTTCCACAAGTCGGGCTTCGTCACTTTGTATGAGGATGCTTTCATGGTAGGCCTTCGCCTGCCTCTCCACCCAGTTGCCTAGGACGTGCTCATCTACCTCGGGATCTCCCTCGGGCAGCTTGCCCCAAATGGCTGACGATATCTGATGGGGTGCTTCTCCTTGTGGCCCCAAGTCCTCGGGTATGAGCTCACCTTGCAGGAGTTCTTTTAGACTCACCGGCCCTTCAAAGTCCACGGGGAGTCCGGTTTCTTCTCGCTCGGGGCCAGGCAGGGGCGGAAGATAATTGTAAACTGCCCGAGCAACAATAAAGGATGGAAGAAGAAATTCTTCCAAGTGTCCACCCTAGGGCTGTGTGAAAAGGCACAGGGTGCACAGTTGAGGATCTCCTAGGCGGGGGAACTGAGGAGTAAACCTGATCCCTCTTATTTCCTGATCAGTCTTATTACTTTGCAATGACTAACCCGCTTGTATGTTTGCTCTGCAGTGGGATCAGTTGACTTGCCCAGCCTTTCGGACGAGTTATAAGAGAGGATTCTGTCCTTGGTAGAGGACCCGACCGACATTAATAAGTGCTGACCCGGTCAGGAAGCCCGAAGACTTTCTACAAGCCTCAGCTTCTCTTTATAGCTCTTGTCTTCCCATCGATCATCCCTGGTAAGTTCCATCACTTGACCTTTCGATTTTCTTTTTATTGATACTTTGATGAATTCTCATGTGCTTTCCTCTGGTTTTGCAGAAATGGCTCCCAAAAGTGCGGTAGCCTTGAAGGAGAAAGTGGCGGCCCTGATGGCCCGGGCTGGCTAGAAGAAGAAGAAGCCAGACCCCGCCGAGGGCCAGCCCCTCAAGAGGATTTCCCAGGGGATTTCCATCTGGGCTGGAAAGGAAGTAGCTGCTACCTCCACGCCCGTTGTAATGATTGCTGATCCACCACCACCTCCCCCTGCTGCGAAACCATCCGGGGTCTCCTTCCCGAGTATGGAGGAGACAGCCCGTACGGGCCCCTCCTCATCAAGGCCGGCGGTCAAGACGGCGGATGATGTCCGCGGAAGGGTCTGGCCCAGGCTACTACAGATCCAGATTGACAAGTGCGCTCTACTTAGCCCTGAGGCCATCATCGGTTGGCTCTACAGCATCAGCTACATGGTGAGTTGTTGTTTGTTTTTTTCTTAACATGAACATTAACTTTCCTTCCCTGCATGCTGACGTTGTCTTGTTCTCGCATGTTGGCTGTATTGCGGCCGGGGCTGAGACTACCCTTCCCGGCGTTGCTGAAAGGTTAGCTGGGACAGAGGCTGACCTATCTGTGGAGAGGGCTGCCCGGTAGTCCGCGGAGTTTTCTCTCTCCGTAGAGTAGGAAAAATCCCGAGCAACGACCCTGGAGCTGGGGGAGACCCGTGACTCTCTGTCAATCGAGCGGGCTGTCCGGAAGGTTGTAGAGACCAAGGTTATAGCCGTGGAGGCAGGGAGATCACCGCCGAGAAGGACCTAGCAGCTATGATGGCCACGCTTTCAGAGCTTACTGCTGCTCGGGAGGCCGAGGCCAAAGATGCTGAGGAAGAATTCGAGGCTGGGTTCCTCATGGGCTACGCTGACCTGACAAAGTGGGCTGCTGCTGACCACCCTTACTGGGATCCGTCCGGTTACTCCTGGGCAGAGTCCAGTTACTGGAAGGAAGGCCAGGCTAACTCTGAGGTCACTGCTGAAGCCGCACCGACCGGGGACCCCTCTGCAGAAGAGTAGGCTGCGGAGGAGGGAGAAATGGTGGTTGTAGACTAATTTTTTTTCTTTTTCTTTTTGTTGTAGTTTTTTTCTTTTTGGGGAGGCTACTACAACTGCCCCCCAGGCTTTGTACAGTTTTTTCTTTTTAATTAATGAAAAGGCCCCTAAGGTCAAACTGTCTTTTCCATTAACTGTTTCTTTTTCTGCACTTTGCCTGTTTTTAGTTTGCTAGTATCCGCTCGATTTTTAGCGGACCTAACCCCTGCCTTAGGAAATGTTTTAGGAGCTTTTAACTAGTAGAACACCTAGTCTTCTTGACCTGTTTTAAAGGTAATTGCCCGGTCTGTCGTAGGAACTTGTCCTGTTTAGCGTCCGGGATGTCCCGGTGTATTATAGGAATACCCTGTTGTACCGTCCGGTATATCCCGGTGTATTGTAGGAGTATCCTGCTTTACCGTCCGGGATGTCTATCTCTGATCACTGTAAGCCCTTAGGATTATCTTCCAAGTTCTTTTAGTGAGTAGTGTGATTTCCTGTTTTGGCCTAATATCCCTTGCCCCCCAAGCATTTTGCTAAGGCGGGAGTGCGGGAGTGAGTAGTCGTAGGAAACTGACCTGGAACATGGGTGGTTGCAGTGTCCTTTGAAGCTTGCCATTGTCGGCCACCTAGGGGTTTGCTCCCATCATCAGTTGGACCTAGGCGAAGCCTTATGTAATTTCCTGTTTAGGTCTAGTATCCCCTTGCCCCCCGAGCGTCCTGCCAAGGCGGGGCGTAGTGGAGCGACCATAGGAAACCGACCTGGAACATGGTTGGTTTGCAGGGTCCTTTTGTGCCTGGGTTCGGAGCACGAGGTCTTTTTGTGCCTGGGTTTGGAGCCCAAGGTCTTTTTGTGCCTTGGTTGTTAGCCAAGGTCTTTGGTGCCTCGGGGTTAGGCCCAAGGACTTTTCTGTATTGCACGGTGTACTGACATGAGTAATTTTGCAAAATAAACTTTCCAATTTTATTAAAAACAAAAATTTATTGCTATTGCTCAATCAGAGCTACAAAACCAAATCTCTCTACCAGTACTAAATTACCGTGGATAAACGTTACTAATAATACTTGCAGAGGTGTTGCACATTCCAAGGATGAGAGAGATCATGCCCGTCCATACTCTGTAGCCAGTAAGTTCCCGGTCGGTTGATCCAGGTTACTTTATACGGGCCTTCTCAGTTTGCCCCCAATTTCCCATGGCTCGGGATCCCGGTAGACTGGTTCACTGCCTTGAGGACGAGGTCTCTGACTTGAAAACTGAGGTGCTTCACCTTGTTGTTGTAGTACCGAGAGACCCGTTGCTTGTAGGCTGCCACCTTTAGGTAGGCTCGGTCTTTTCTTTCATCCACAAGATCCAGTTCTGTCCTGAGAGCTTCTTCATTATCCGGCACACTGAAATTAGCCACCTGATGTGTAGGCAACCCAAGCTCTATGGGGACCACCGCCTCGAATCCTTAGGTTAAAGAGAACGGCGTCTCGCCTATTATCGCTCGGGGTGTAGTGCAGTAGGCCCACAGGAGGGTTGGTAACTCTTCAGCCCACAGCCCTTTGGCACCTTCAAGCCTTGTTTTAATTGACTACAAGATCGTCCGGTTGGTTACCTCGGCTTGACCGTTGGCTTGTGGGTGATCGGGGGAGGAGTAATGATTGAGTATCTCGTAGCCCAAGCAGAATTTCCTGAAGATAGGGGTGTCAAACTGTCTACCATTATCGCTGACCAGGACTCGGGGAATACCGAACCTACTAAGAATATTCCTTTCCACGAAGCTCTCCATTTTCTGTTCGGTTTTTGTCGCAACGGGCTCGGCCTCCGCCCATTTGGTGAAGTAGTCAACAGCAATCATGGCAACCTAACCTGTCCTTTTCCCATTGGCAGGGGACCGACAATGTCGATACCCCACTGGGCGAACAGCCAGGGACTGTGGATTGGTGTCTGGAGCTCTCCCAGTCGGTTGATCATGGGAGAGTATCTCTAACACTTGTCACACCTTCTGACGTATTCTTGGGAATCCCGGACAATGGTTGGCCAGTAGTAACCTTATAATAGGGCCTTCCTGGAGAGTGCCCGGTCTTCGATGTGATTCCCGCATACTCCTTCGTGGATTTCAAATAGTATCGCTTGGACTTGCGCAGGTTGGACACAGCGGAGGTACGGGATAGTGAATCCCCTCTTGTAGAGAATGCCGTCAACAAGATGGTATCGGGCCGCCCGATACTTGACCCGGTGGGCTTCTTCTTTGTCGTCTGGTAGCGCCCCTGTTGTCAAGAATGCCACAATCGGGTCCATCTAGCTGGGTCCCAGGGTGATCGGATCTACTTGCATGCCTTCCGAGTTGATCACACTTGGCTCGGGTAGATATTCTATCCTTATCCCGTGCAAGTTTGACTCAGAAGATGAGGCAAGGCGGGCCAACTGGTCGGCCCTGGTGTTTTCTTCTCTGGGTATCTGCGTGATGGAAAATCCCTGGAGCTTCTTGGAAACCGCTCGGACAAGGGCTAAGTAGGCTACCATGTTATCTTCCCGTGCTTCGTACTCTTGGTTAACCTGGTTGACCACGAGCTGGGAATCACTATATCCCTGAACCTGTTGTGCACTCATAGAAAGGGTCAATTGCAATCCAACCAATAGGGCTTCATATTAGGCCTCGTTGTTGGAGGCGCGGTACCCAAATCTCAGCGCATATTCGAGCTGGATTCCTTCGGGGGTAGTTAGGACAATTCATGCCCCACTGTCTTGCTAATTGGATGAACCGTCTACGTGCAGTACCCAGGTAGGGATATCAGAATGTAACCCGAGAGGTAGGGCCGGTGGCTCGGACTCTTTAACTGGGTCTTCGGGACATGTAAACTTAACCAAAAAGTCTGCCACGGCCTGTCCCTTGATGGCCGTCTGGGGTCGGTAGGTCACTTCAAACTCTTTTAACTCCAAGGCCCACTTGACGAGCCTCCCAGACGTATCTGGACGGCTGAGGATTCTGCCGAGGGGTTGATCTGTGAGGACCACAATGGCATGGGCCTGAAAGTACGGACGGAGCCTTCTTGCCGAGGTGATGAGGGCGAAAGCAAATTTTTCGATACGGGAGTATCTGCTCTCTGCGCCCTGTAACGCCCGGCTAGTGTAGTACACTGGGAACTGTATCCCGTGCTCTTCCCAAACAAGTGCCGAGCTAACCACCGATGGCGACACTGCCAAGTACAAAAACAATTCTTCCCCCGGCACGGGTGTTGAGAGTAGAGGAGGGAAAGCCAGGTACTTCTTGAGTTCCTGGAATGCCTCTTCACACTCTTCTGACCACTAGAATGCCTTGCGGAGGATTTTAAAGAATAGCAGGCACCAGTCGGTAGCTCGGGAGACAAATCTGTTTAATGCGGCCACTCGTCCGGCTAAGCTCTGAACCTCCTTTTTTGATTTGGGCGATCGCATGTTGATGATGGCTTTGATCTTTTTGGAGTTTGCCTCTATTCCCCGTCTGCTGACTAAGTGCCCCAGAAATTTCCCGGACGAGACGCCGAAGGTGCATTTGGCCGGGTTCAACCTCATCCTGAATTTTCTCAAAATGCTGAAGGCCCCGGCCAGATGCTCAAGGTGGTCGGACTCCTCCCGGCTCTTGACCAGCAGATCATCCACATATACTTCCATAGACTTCCCAATCAAGTCCTTGAACATGTAGTTGTCCAGGAGTTGGTAGGTGGCCCCGAGATTCTTGAGACCGAATGGCATAACCTGGTCAGTGAAAAAGACGGTCTTCTCTTCACCCCCGGGGTACATGTTGATCTGGTTGTACCCCAAGTAGGCGTCCATGAATGAGAGGAGTGAGTGACCGGTCGTGGAGTCCATAAGGAGGTCTATCCTGGGCAGCGGATAGCAATCCTTGGGGCAAGCTTTGTTGAGGTCGGTGAAGTCCACGCACATCCTCTACTTCCCGCTGCTTTTCTTGACAAGTACCACATTGGCTAGCCAGTTGGTGTAGTGGACTTCTCGTATGGAACAGGCTTTGAGGAGCTTCTCGACCTCCTCACTCACTGCTTTCTGTCTCTCGAGGGCCATGCCCTCCTTTTCTGCTTCATCGGCCTGTAATCTGGACTGACATTGAGCCGATGGGACATTACCCGGGGGTCAATCCCGGGCATATCCTTATGACTCCAAGCAAAAATGTCCTAGTTTTGCCTCAGGAACTGAGTCAGTTTTTCCTTCAGGCCAGGCTCTAGTAGGGTGCCAATGCTGATCGAGTGGTCTGGGTACTCGGGATTCAGCGCCACGATTTCCAATTCTTCCATCGGACCTACCACATCGCTCTGGTCCCGGGGATCCACCTATTGAACGTTTAATGTTTCGGTGATTGCTCTCCAGTGTAACGAGCTGACATAGCAACTACGGGTAGTAGTCTAATCTCCACGCAAGCATTCGGGTCCTTGAGGAGTTGGGAACTTCACTGTTAAGCTGTAGGTGGAGATGACCGCCCTGGCCTTATTGAGTGTCGGCCTCCCGAGAATGACATTGTAAGCCGACTGGGATTCCACGATCACGAAATTGGTCAGTACGGAGGCCTGCTGAGGGTAGGTCCTCATGAGAACTGGAAGCTCGATAGTTCCAAGCGGTAGCATGCTGGAGCTATTAAACCCAACCAAGGGGGTAGAAACCGGCCGGAGCCTATCCCTTGCAATCCTAAGTTGATCGAATGCCGATGTGAACATAATATCGAACGAGCTGCCTGTGTCCACCAACACCTTCTTGACCATGTAGTTGGCTATAGAAAGCGTCACTACCAGCGGGTCATCATGGGGGCAGTAGACGCCCTGCAAGTCGTCGGATGTGAATGTTAGAACATCAGTTGGGGTGGAACCGGTGGATTGGACCTGCCAGACATCTGCTCGGGATGCCCAAGCATGCCTCTTCCATGCCGACTGCGAATCCCCTCCGCCTGACGTTCCTCCAGAGATCACATTGATTTGATCGAGAGGCTGTTGTTGGCCGGGAGCTCGGGCTCCTTGTGCGGGCCGTCCGTCTGCCACGACGTACTCCACTAGATGGCCTTGCTTGATCAGTCTTTCAATTGCCATCTTTAGCTTGAAGTAGTCTTCCGTGTTGTGGCCGTGATCTCTGTGGTAACGACAAAACTTGTCCCGATTCCTCTTATCGGGCGGGGCTTTAAGCTTCGCCGGCTGCTGGAGCAGCCTTTGCATCTTAGCGGCGGCCATGACTTCTTGTATGGGCCAAGAAAGGGGTGTGAAAGCAATCTGGGGCTGACCCCGGATATCCTTCTGATCTTGCTTCGGCTTCTTTCCCGAGCCCTTCTCAAATCCCTCACGCTTGTACTTGGCCTTCGGGGATTCGTCTCCACCCTGGCTGGCACGCTTCACCTTTAGGAACTCCTCAGTATCTATGTATTTTCTGACCCTCTCCGAGAGTTTCACCAGGGTTGCCGGTCAGTCTTGATGGAACGACGTGGTGACCTTGGTGTGTTGAACTCCCGAACAGAAGGCTATAATTGTGGCCGTTTCATTGAGGTTGCGAATCTGGAGCCTCTGCTAGTTGAAACGGTCCACGTATTCCCTTAGGGACTCCCTTTGCACTTCTTGACGGTCAGTACCTGAGTGTCCGGTTGCGATAGATCGAGCATCCCGACAAACTAGCTGATGTTTAGCTTGCTGAGGACTTTGAAATCATCGACCGTCCAGGGCTTTAAAGCATGGAACTACTATGTGGCTGTCCCCTTGAGGGTATTGGGAAAGGCCAGGCACAGTAGCTCGTCCACCATGGTGACCAGTGCCATCTGAGCCCTATAAGTGCGGATGTGGTCCACCGGGCTCCCTGTGCCGTCATAGGAGCTAAGGTGAGGGGGTTTGAACTTCCATGGAATGGGAAACTGTGTCACCCGAGTGGTATAGGTTGATTCCATCTCTGTGTTGGCGAGGTCGTGGCTAGACTTGTGGGTTAACCTCTCGATCTGCTGGTGCAGTTCCTCGACCTGGACCTTTACGTCATCCCGCCCGGTTCTTCTCTCTATGTCCGAGCGATAGGTCGGATCAGATGACGAGGCCTCTTCCTCAAAGCGCGTCGACCTTGGGGATAGGACCCGGCTCCTAGTCCAAGAAATCATGTGCCTAAGATCCCCCTGGCTCAGGGCTTGAGGGTCTTTGGCTGACTCTTGGGCCTTCCGTCCTGGGCCTTCCCCTCTGATGGGGCGCCGTCAGTTGATGATGGTTCTGGCATCCTCCACCTGGCGAGGATTGAGTTGAGCTCGCCTCTGTGAACGCCTGGTCTCCTGGCTGCGCTCACCATCACCGAGGTGTTCCCTGTCCGGTGGGGACACCGGGGCAGAACGTGCTCGCCTTCGCGCCCGAGCGGTATCCTGAATGGGAGCGCTTTTCTAGGGCTGGTCTTCTGGTGTAGGGCGCTTTTCCTGCCAGGCCAAAAGCGCCTCCATCTGCTCCTATGTTCGCTGTTGGCCCTCCAAGAGTTGCGCCAGTGCTGCCGTTATCGGCTCCGAGGTCACGGAGGCAGCCGGTTGCCCGGGCTGCGAATCCTCCTGACCGGGCTGAGCGGTGGCCTTCTCATTCCTTCTACGCGGCATGTTGATAAGTCAAGAATTTGTTGGTGAAAAACTCTGTCGTTTCCCACAGACGGCGCCAAACTAATGATGCCTAAAATTAGTAAGAAGGGTTTGGAGAGAGAAAAAGACAAGAACAGTTTGTATGTGGTTCGGTCCCGTTAATGAGGTGACCTACGTCCACGGTTACGTCTGTGCGCACTCACTAGCAGATCACCGGCGGGCCTAGTGAGCCAACAAAGAGGGGCGGCACTACCAGTTATATCGGCCGGGTATATGCGTATGGTGGTGAGTTCTCTGTTGAATGCTTGTTAGCTAGAGAATCATTTTCATCCCTATAAAACATGGTGGGTGGGCTCTTTTATAGGTGCAAGAGTCCATCCTTACATGGTAAATTAATTGGATTAGGAAGCCTAATCTAATTACAATTGATTTGCATGATTTGGGGAAAGTTTCCTAAGTGGTTTAGGAAACTGCAACATTCCATCCTGCAGACTTGCAGCTAGTTTAGGAAACAACTAGTTAGGCCGGGTCCGAGGGATGCCGCGGTCTTTCATTCCCGGCCTGTCCGTGCTAACCGCACGGTCTGGACAAACACCTCGGGATTGCTCGGATGTTGGAGCCTTTACCGAAATAACCGGAACCTCTCGGTGACTTGGCAGACAGACTTCATGGCTGGATAATTTTGGACATATCACTTAGGATTAGGACTAATCCTTAGCTCGATATTACATTTAATTGAATGTAGTTGAACATAACTATGGCCTCCTTATGATAAAGATGAGATTGTACCATCTCTATATGGACATTACATTGGCTCCTAGTTGAGACTTGTATATCTATTGAGGTGTTGAATCTCCAACTAATTGGAAGAAAATCATAATTATATCAACTCTTTCTATGCTTAGTAGATTTAAGCTAGAAATTTAAGTATGTGGACTAACCCTTTATTTTGTAGCGCTATCGAGATATGATTTCTTAAACCCCCCCTCTAGTTTATTTCACTTCTTGAGTTTATTGATTTTTGACTTCATGTGCGACACCTTAGCTTAGGTTTTGCCTTATACGTATATATGGGTAAAGGACTCTCTTTCTAGGATTTTCTTTTATTTATGTTCATTACCCATTTAATATTCACGGCTGGATCCTGGGTAAGTTCTCTAGTTCCCTACTTTCATATCATATTGCTTACTAATTGAATTATGTGGTTTTGTTTGCCTTTTATCGTTAGCAATTTTGCACCCTTTTGACATGCTTTTGTAATGTATATGTATATATGTATTAGTTAAGAGCAAGCTTAGATTAATAATTCGAATATAAAGGATGTTGAGTAGAGGCCTATAATAAGAGGGGGTGTTTTAATCCGCCTGGCTCCTTCCCCTTTCATTCCATAATCCCCAGACCCAGTTTATCTTTAGTTTCGCAAAAGCTCGTTTGCTTTTAAAATGGTTTCTTAATTTTTTTTTTAAAAATTAAGTGGTGACTCTTTGATTTGTTTTGAAAATTTTTTTAAAAATATAAAGTGGGCCCAAATGCCGGTATCCACACTAGGTTTGGAAGAAAGAAGGCAAGAAACTGAGAAAAACACAAAAGAAAAAAAAAAAAAAAAAACCCTCGCGCGAGCGGGTCGTGCGAGCAACCTTCGCGCGCGCGAGTCCCCCCTCAAGGTAGGTCTGAGGATGCTTTTAAGTTTCAAAAAGAAAGTTTTCTAAGGCACAAGACTGCATGAGTGGGCCGCTCGGGCGTTTGGCCCTCACACGCGCGATTTGAGGCACGATATGAATCTGAGGGTATATATAAAAAAAAAATTAATAATTTTTTCCTAACGTAAAATCTCACGCAAGCGACACGTCGCGCGAGCAGGCCGCGCGAACGACATGTCCTCTTTCTCTATTCTCTTCCTTTCAATGTGAATAAGTTCAAAATAAATTGACCCCGACCCCAAACCTGTCCAGATCGAACGAACAAAACTGACTTAAAATGATCCAAAACGACCAAGGAGTGTACAAAAAAATTGATAAAACAGAACGATAAAAGCTTAGGTTGCCTCCCAAGAAGCATTATCTTTTACGTATTCAGCTAGACCACTCTAGCTCAAGACTCATGGAGGCCGAAACACGGACTTTATACCCTTGAAGACATTAGGGATACTCCAGTGGAAAACAAAAATAATGTCATTATTTGTTAACTCGATTGACGGTTCTCCCTGATTATGTTCAAATCGATTTATCACCTTCCGAGTAAATTTATCATTAGGATCCAGGTTATTAGGATTTTTCTGTTCATTATCCATTATCACCTTCCCTTTATTCACGTTTATTACGTTATTGGACCCATTAGCATGTCTAACTTCACTCTCTGCCAAACATGGGTAATCGTCATCATTAAGAGGTTGGTCAATAGCGTTGAAAACATTTAATTTTAGGTTCATATTCCCGAACGACACTTTCATTACCCCCCATTCGAGAGTTGACATGAGCGTAGGCCGTGGCTAAGAATGGACGACCAAGAATGATAGGAGTGTGTTTTCTAGCATCTAGCACAGGTTCAGTGCCAAGATCCGTGAATTCGATAGGATAATAACATTTATCAACGTTTACCAAGACGTCCTCGACGATTCCTCTAGGGATTTTAATAGAATGATCTGCTAATTATATGGTAGCATTCATCGGTTTAAGTTCACCTAGACCTAATTGTTTATAAACTGTGTATGGCAAAAGGTTCACGCACGCCCCTAAGTCAAGAAGAGCCTGATGAATGATAGGTCATCTATGAAACATGAAATCGTTGGTATACCTAGATCTTTACACTTTGGAGGAGCATGTTGGATGATTAAACTTACTTTTTTTGTGAGAAAGACCTTTTTCGGGTATGACTGTGCAACTTGCACTTTTGAGTGCACAAGTCTTTAAGACATTTAGCATAAGCGGGAATTTGTTTTATAGCGTCGAGGAATGGAATATTGATTTTCACTTGTTTAAACACCTCAAGTACATCTTCAGTTTTTGATCATTTCTTTGAAAGATGTGACGGTTCCTCAATACTAGGTGGGAAAGGCATTTTCAGAACGTAATTAGTTGGGGCCGGTTCATTTTCTTTCCTAATTTGACTCGTGTCCTCACCCTTCTCTTGAATCGAATTAATGTTCATATCTCTATAACTTTTTCCTCTCGTATAGTCATCCTAGTTGAGACAACGTTTACTTGCCCACTCGTACCCTTAATCTCATATTGTCCCTTAGGGTTTTGAATAGTTTGAGCAGGCAACTTACCCTGATTTCTACGACTCATCGCATTAGCTAGTTGTCCCATTTAGGACTCAAGCTTCGCAATGGATTGTGTGTGAGAGTGCACTATTTATGCTTGTGCTTGCACTTGCGTTTCAATAGTCTTAAGGGACGCCAACACCTTCGCCTCAAAAGAGTTGTACCTTGGAGGGTTACGATTAGGAGGGGATATTGGTATTGACTTTGTTAAAATTGGGGTCGATAAGTATTAGGAAAATTATTTGTCATAGGATTATAACCATTTCGTGGGAATTGTTGAATATAGTGTATGTGTTGCTCCACATGGAAGTGTAGAATGCGAAGGATCGGAACATATTTGATAAATTTCGTAAAAGGGTGAACCTGTTGTTTGATTCATCATCATAAATCGATCAAGTTTTTTAAATAGTTCTTGCAATTCAATTAAGTGACTTGATGACAAGTAGGGGTATTTGTAAAAATACAACAGCGCTAAACGAAGAAAATACATTGATTTAGTTTATGATTCCCACTCATGTCTCCAATTTGTGTTACAATGTCAGTTTTTATACAATGTGACTAATCTATGATAAGTTGTATTGTTTAGATATTATTTTGTGCAGATGTGCTGATGTGTTGATTAAGAATGAATATCAGAATAAAAGCAAGCTTGTTTACAAACAAGACAAGTCAAAGATGAAACGTAGAGTTCGAGTGATCGAAGACTATTCAAGCGACTGACATTTCGATCGATCGATGTGTTTCAAGCACTCAAGTAATTCAGAAGTTAAAAGCGATCGAACTTAGTTTGATCGATCGAACATGGCTTTTTTCAGAACTTGCACGCATATAGAAGAGACGTTTTCTTTTGTTACCCTAGCATAGGACTGCCTATATATATGTGCTAGAAACTCGTCCAAAAAGTGGAGGAGCTTTGCTTTCAATAGTTTATAGAGAGAGAAGAGAGTTTGTTCTTGTTTTTATAGGTTAACTTTGGATTAAAAGTTGATCCTTTGAAGATTTCTAAGTTTAGTACTAGTTCCGCTCATCCAGTTTATTTATTACTATTTTATTGATATTCTGCTTGTAGTCTATATCATTTCAACCTATTCTAAACATAGGTTTTCACAGTAGTAATCACAAATCACAAGTTTTCATAGTTTACATGTTTAAAATCCAACCAAATATGCCCTTAATGAATATTTACGTTAAAACAGATCTGAGACACTCTAGACCATGTCTGAGTAGTCCTAAAGTTGGGAGATCACGATGAAACAGCGATCTCCAGCCTCTGCCATGCAGCAGTGTAAAACCTGTGTTCGATCGATTGAAGTAAGTTCGATCGATCGGACCAGAGATACAGTCATGCGATCGAAGATATTTCGATCGATTGAGAGATGATAATATTCGATTGATCGAATTGATCGAAAGAACATCAATCGATCAAACTCTCTAATTCTTAAGAATATCCTATGCAGTATTCCTAGACTTTCTGTTTTTGAGATTTGTTATCAAACTGTCCCCAAATACTCAGTTTGTCAAAACAGTTTCTGAACTTTAAGCCTTAAGGCATTTTTCTTCAATAACTTTTACTAAACACTTTGAATACTAACACCATTCAGTGTGCGAGTCTTAACTATTGTTTTAAACTGCTTTCTTGCATTTCGAATCAACTATGATGATATAGTCCCAGTTATGAAAGGGTTATGGATTCTTTATTTGAAGAGAAATACAGAATACTGTAGAAGATGTACTCCATTCAGCTTTAATGTAATTACATGGTAGATGGCTAGGTCACTATGGATTTGTGTGATCCCAATGCTCCCCTTTTATAAAGTAAAAACCCATTCTAAATTCTCTTTAGTTAAGTAGTTAATTTATAGTTAATTTAATTGCTTTACTTCTAAGTAGTTGTTAATTGTGGAACTTCGTGTTCTACACCTTTTCTGCATATTGAATTTTCATTTTCCTTTCAGAGTTTAATCTAAGTAATTAGTTTACAACCTTCCCTATGGGATCGACCTGGTCTTAACCAGAATACTACTTGCACGTCTACCTACACTTGGGTGTAGCACACAAGCGCACATAAGAATTTCCTCGTGTCAAGTTTTTGGCGCTGTTGCCGGGGAAGGCAACAAGCTAACGCTTAGATTACCTCGTTCTTTCTTTATCTATTTTTATCTTTTCGTTTAGTTCTTTAGCCTAAAACCTATTAGGATCTTTTCCGTTTCATGCCCGATAATTCCATTGAAAGAATTTTCAAAAATCCATTATACTCATCTAATTCTTCTAGTTCTATTAATCCTGTAATCACACCCACCGATTCAATGGGTGATAATCAAAGTAAAAATGGTGAGAATGTGGTTGTACCTATTGACGATTCGCTACGTCCCTTATGCGATCTCATGCAACCCGAACAAGCACCTACACCTTCTTGCATTCTCATTCCTCTACATGCAGGTGAATTCTAATTTCACAATGGAATGATTCAACTTCTTCCAACTTTTCATGGAATGGAAAGCTAGAAGGCATATCTACATGTTAAGGATCTCGAGGATGTCTGAAAAACATTCACCCAAACCTGTCCTGTAGATGTGACACGCTTAATGTTGTTTCCTTTCACTTTGAAGGATAAAGGAAAAGCGTGGCTACTCACCCTCAAGCCAAATTCAATCTTCACCTGGCATGCGATGAATACTGCATTTTTAAAGTAATTCTTCCTGATCTTGTCAAAATCAAGATATAAAAGTATGCTTAACTTATCCTTTACTTTCAAAAGATTTGTAGTGTGGAAGTAAAGGCCGAACCCACAGAGATTGAATACTACGCACTTTAATTTTTTAAAACATGCATTTAGTTAATTAAGAAAAATGGATTTTGGATTTAATTTGAATTAAACTAATAACAATAAAAGTAAATCTAAATTATGAAAGTAATTAAATATTTGTTTTTATAATAAGTTTAAGGAACCTCGGATTGAAAATCCACCACTAGCTTCATAATAAAGGTATTTACGAATTACTTTAGCTTATTAAGTTGGATGATAATGGGGAATTGTAGCAACAAGCCCAATTCCTCCGTCAAGAAAATAACTATGGTTCAAGCACTAACATAATCCATCTTCGGTTACCACGAATTTTCCCACTAAACTAGGGTTGTGGTATAATTCGTCTAATCGAGGCATGGACTATTCGGATACTTGATAGCACAATTCAAATTAAGCACCATTACATGTAAATAATCTAAACAAGCACAACAAGCATAGATCATTGAGCACGCTACCATCAAAATAGATCTAAGACAAGAGTAAACTTTGAAATTAAATATTTAATCAATAAAAGAACAATTTATTTATAAAAATCCTCGGAACATGTAACTGTCACCCATACATAATAAAACTAAAATAAAAACATAAAATATACCCTATTACATTGTTAGCCTCGAATTTATTTAAGGCATTATTTTTGTTTTCTTTTGATGATGACAAATCTAGTGATAATTGCATACTTTCATTGGTTCTATTTCAATCAATTATCATGTCATTTTTGTTATGCTAATCTCTTGATTCATGTACTTAAATGTTCTAACTTTGTTTTAGATCATTAGATAGCATGTGGTGAAGTCCAAGAGTGAGTGAGGGAGCTCAACAAGGATCAAGCTTGAAGACTTGAAAATTTTTTCATCCTTGGTTGAAGATTAGGATTTACGTGTAAGGATTTTGTTCAATCACTCATAGGGGCTCAAGTAACTTTAATTGGACTTTAGGATCCTTGCACTCACACTTTAAAATACTTTCAAGGACCTAAACATACTTAGACCACTCATTTAAATTCATTTCACAAAAGCTTTCAAGTGGCTAAGTCAAAAGAAAGTACCTTTGCGCAGATAGGTCAACTTTAAATGCAAACCTGATCCAATTGGTAAGGAATTAGATCTTGAGTTTTATATGGTTCGAAAGATATTTGAATCTAGTTTTCGAATCTTCAAACGGATTGCGAATACGAGTTTGTTAGAGGGAGTTATGGCCGTTTTAGTAAAGAGGTGTCAGTCTGCCAAAAACTGCTTAAAACCAGTCGACTGATTTTTTAAGGGTCCAGTCGACTGAATGAACTTTTCAGTCAACTAGACAGCACTGAAATTGCCTCTTCACTGCTATAAACTTCCTAGTCGACTGAACCTTCGATCCAGTCGACTGGACTGCGCTGAAAGGCAATAACGGCTAGTTTTTAAAGGGGTTTTTAATTACCAAACTTGCCACCAACGGCTATAATCTTTCTAGGCCTATAAATACATGTTTTCCCACACCATTTTATGTTGATCAATCCATAGGAAAACATCTCTTTAAATCACACAACTTGTTGATTTCTAATCATTCATATTTGAGCCCTAGTTGTATGAGTTTATCAATTTGCTCTAGTTTTTGATTTGTATTTCTTTGAGAGTAAATTGTAGTGAGCTTTTATTTGTATCATCTACTCAACAAGGAGTTATTGTGTGAGCTTTAATTTGTATTATCCACTCTAGAGAGAGAGAGCTCAATTTGTACCCAAACAATTTGTAAAGGTTGAGGGTTAGTAATCCTTGTGTGCAAAAAAGAGGTGTTCTTCTTTGGGAGAGATTTAAGGCTCTTGTAACGGTTTGGTGCACACCCGTAAGTGCTCCGGGAATGGTTTGGTCTACACCCGTGAAGTAGATCGGATTAAAGGAATCCTCAAGAGGTGTTCTTGAGGGGTGGACGTAGGCCACAGGGTGCGATTGCCGAACCACTTGAAAACTCGGTTTGCAAGTGTCTCTTCCCTTATCTCTTTACTTTATTATTTGTGATTGTATTTAATTTGCAATTAAGTTTTTAAAAGGTTAATTTCCGCTAAAACTTTATTCACCCCCCCTCTAAGGTTTCCACATTTGGGCCAACAATTGGTATCAGAGCTTTGGCTCTTCTATTTTCAAAAGTTTTTGAAAAATTTGAGTTAAGATCCAAATGGAAACCACCACTTCTCGCATCTCATATAGTGAGGGTCAATCGGCAAATAGACCACCGTGTTTTAATGGATCAAATTATGCTTATTGGAAAAATAGAATGAGAATCTTTATGATTTCTCAAGATTTTGATTTATGGCAAATAGTGGTCAAAGGGCCTCATCTTCCAACGAAAATTGAAAATGGTATTTCTATTCCAAAAATGGAAGATGAGTATAATGATGCCGATAAGAAAATCATAAAATTGAATGCTATGGCAATGAATTTATTATATTGCGGTTTAGACCCAAATGAATACAATAGAATTTCATCTTGCGAATCCGCAAAAGAAATTTGGGATAAACTTGAAGTGACTCATGAGGGAACAAGCCAAGTCAAAAAGTCAAAAATTAATTTGCTTGTTCAATCTTATGAAATGTTTAAAATGTTGCATTTTGAGTCTATTGGTGATATGTCTACCCGGTTTACAACTATCATCAATAGCTTAAAAAATCTTGGTAAAGTTTATGCTAATGAAGAAATTGTTGAGAAAATTCTTAGGACTTTACCAAAGCAATGGCAACCGAAGGTCACGGCTATCCGAGAAGCAAAAGATTTGACAAACTTGTCAATTGAACAACTCATGGGATCACTCATTACCCATGAAATGGAGTTAGCCGTGCTTATCGAAAAAGACAAGAAAAAGGAGATCAAAAGAGGAGATATGGCCTTGAAGTCCTCAAGCTCAAAGAAAAAGGGAAAAGATCATAAGAGTGATGAGGATGAAGAAATGGCATTGATCACCCAAAAATTTGCCAAGTTTCTAAAGAAAGAAAAATG
The DNA here is from genome assembly GCA_033977485.1 of Hydrangea macrophylla. Classification (NCBI taxonomy): domain Eukaryota; kingdom Viridiplantae; phylum Streptophyta; class Magnoliopsida; order Cornales; family Hydrangeaceae; genus Hydrangea; species Hydrangea macrophylla. The sequence goes on from CM066992.1 coordinate 15,609,086, forward strand.
CAAGAAGAAGGCAATGAAGGCCACTCAAAGTAGCTCCGAGAGTGAATCATCGGGCGACGACTCAAATGAAGATGAGATCGTCAATCTTTGCCTCATGACAATCGAAAATGGGGTAACCTCTACTTCTTGCTCTTTAAATGACTCCAATGATTTTCAAAATGTTGAGTCAAGTTCTATGGAAACAAAAATTCAAGAAGGTTATTGCATTACAACTCCTCCATCATTGAAAGATCGTAAGTTTGATCATTGGAAGAGGAGAATAGAAATTTATTTTATATCACTTGACATAAATCTTTGGAACATTGTCGAAAATGGTTTTTCTTCTAAACCAAAGATTGAATGGAATGAAAGTGATCAAAATAACTTTCTATTGAATCTTAGAGCTATGAAAATTCTATATAATTCTTTTCACATTACTACTAACCAAATTTGTGAAGAAGAAAGAGTGTGCCTATTTGCCAATGAAGAAGATGATAAGAATGAGAAAATGGCAAAAGATGCCACTTGGGATGATGATGACTCATCTGATGACGACTCATGTGACCAAGTAGGTGCACAAGAGAATTCGGTAAACTCTAATCCTCCCTGTATTGTTGAATCTCCTAACTATAATGAGCTTCAATGTGCTTTTGAGGAGTTACATGAGGAATTGGAGAATTTGGGATCTAAATATATAACTCTTAAAAAGAATTTTTCCAAACTATCAAATGAGTTAAATATTTTGAAATCCCAAAATGAATCTTTGAAGATTGAAAATTAAAAACATGTTTTAAGAGCACAATCTTCAAATGAGCTTGAAAAAGAAAATTTGGAGTTGAAAAAGCAATTAGATGAGTTGAGAAAGGAGGTGGATGATTTGACAAAAACTTTGGCAAAATTCACACAAGGTGAACAAAATTTGAATATGCTTTTGGGAAAGCAAAAATGTGTTTTTGACAAAGCCGGTTTGGGATTTAATCCCACATACAAGGAAAAGAAGTACAAAAACTTCTTTGTAAAGTCCACATCCTCTACTTCAAATTCTCAAAATCCTCACAAGAAAATCTTTGTTAAGGAATCAATCTTAAATGAGACCCTTCCCCATGTAACTTGTCATTTTTGTATGAAAAAGGGGCATGTTAATTATAAATGTTCATTTCGAAATAAAATTAACATGGTTTGGGTTGTGATGGGACCCTCTCCTACCTCCTCGGCAAATGTTGCATCCAAGAGGTGCTTGGAAAATGGTTAAATCTCTCACCTTAAGCCTAGTAGGAGTAGGATAGATTAATTTGTTTTGATATTCCTCTTGATGTTGATAGCATGCTAATCATGTTTTGTGTATCACATTAATTTGTGTTGACTGTGAAATCATGCTTGCTTTTCGAATGACACGTTGTTTTGATGTTCATAAGTAATCCCATCCTCCTAAGGAGATAATGCATAATGTTGATCCTATAATTGGTATTCATTCATATATGCATATGTTGAGGGGTCTTGATATTATGTTTACTTTAGTTACTTTTGGTATCATATTTTGGCAATTTGGTATCTTATTGCCTCCATGATTTGTTTACTTGATTTTTCCTTGGTATCATACGGTTGCATATCTTGAGGGGGAACTAGTAGTTCAAACCCCCAATCTTTTTGTTGTTGTCAAAAAGGGGGAAATAATATAGAGATGTCTATCATATTTTAGATTCTTGAAAATGGTAAAAGAGAATTCATTCTTGGACTCATACTTTGGAAATCTTTCTACTTTGAATGATAACATGAAAATGACACCTATTGTGTTTTAATTGCTATATCTCTATTGCATGTTTTGACATCATCAAAAAGGGGGGAAATTGTTAGCCTTGAATTTATTTAAGGCATTATTTTTGTTTTGTTTTGATGATGACAAATCTAGTGATATTTGCATACTTTCATTGGTTCTATTTCAATCAATTATCATGTCATTTTCGTTACGCTAATCTCTTGATTCATGTACTTAAATGTTCTAACTTTGTTTGAGATCATGAGATAGCATGTGGTGAAGTCCAAGAGTGAGGGAGCTCAACAAGGATCAAGCTTGAAGTCTTGAAGATTTTTTCATCCTTGGTTGAAGATTAGAATTTACGTGTAAGCATTTTGTTCAATCACTCATAGGGGCTCAAGTAACTTTAATTGGACTTTAGGATCCTTGCACTCACACTTTAAAATACTTTCAAGGACCTAAACATACTTAGACCACTCATTTAAATTCATTTCACAAAAGCTTTCAAGTGGCTAAGTCAATAGAAAGTACCTTTGTGCAGATAGGTCAACTTTAAATGCACACCTGATCCAATTGGTAAGGAATTAGATCTTGCGTTTTATATGGTTCGAAAGATATTTGAATCTAGTTTCCGAATCTTCAAACGGATTGCAAATACGAGTTTTGTAGAGGGAGTTATGGCCGTTTTAGTAAAGAGGTGTTAGTCTGCAAAAAACTGCTTAAAACCAGTCGACTGATTTTTTAAGGGTCCATTCGACTGGATTGTAACATCAGTCGACTGGATTGTAACATCAGTCGACTGAATGAACTTTTCAGTTGACTGGACAGCACTGAAATTGCCTCTTCACTGCTATAAACTTCCCAGTCGACTGAACCTTCGATCCAGTCGACTGGACTGCGCTGAAAGGCAATAACGGCTAGTTTTTAAAGGGGTTTTTAATTACCAAACTTGCCACCAACGGCTATAATCTTTCTTGGCCTATAAATACATGTTTTCCCACACCATTTTATGTTTATCAATCCATAGTAAAACATCTATTTAAGTCACACAACTTGTTGATTTCTAATTATTCATATTTGAGCCCTAGTTGTGTGAGTTTAACAATTTGCTCTAGTTTTTGATTTGTATTTCTTTGAGAGTAGATTGTAGTGAGCTTTTATTTGTATCATCTACTCAACAAGGAGTTATTGTGTGAGCTTTAATTTGTATTATCCACTCTAGAGAGAGAGAGCTCAATTTGTACCCAAATAATTTGTAAAGGTAGAAGGTTAGTAACCCTTGTGTGCAAAGAAGAGGTGTTCTTCTTTGGGAGAGATTGAAGGCTCTTGTAACGGTTTGGTGCACACCCGTAACTGCTCTGGGAACGGTTTGGTCTACACCCGTGAAGTAGATCGGATTAAAGGAATCCTCAAGAGGTGTTCTTGAGGGGTGGACGTAGGCCGCGGGGTGTGATTGCCGAACCATTTGAAAACTCGGTTTGCAAGTGTCTCTTCCCTTATCTCTTTACTTTATTATTTGTGATTGTGTTTAATTTACAACTAAGTTTTTAAAAGGTTAATTTCCGCTAAAACTTTATTCACCCCCCCTCTAAGGTTTTCACATTTGGGCCAACACTTGGCTAGGGTTTCATTGAAACCCTAGATCTTGAGTTTAGTTGGCTATAGGGAATCCTTGGTCGTCTTCTTCTTCTTCTCCTTGCTTTCCTCGCTTCAAAGGATGAAGTTTTAGTTGTGTATGGATGTATCTAATATTGTGTAATGATGTGTAACTACAAAATTGATTTAGAATAGGATTTATATAGAGTTTGGAAGGATTTGGGAAGCTTTCCTAAGTCAAATCCCACTAAAACTGTTGTTTATACTAAACTGGACTTATTCAGCCAATTCAGTTCACACAGGGCTCTTCAGGACCTCGAAATATGCGTCTTTGACTTTTTCAACGAGTCACTCATGCGGGTCGCTCCAGCGACCAGGCCATTTTACGCTACTCTGTGGACCGAAAATAGAATTGCGATAACTATTGACTTGGACCTCGTATTGACTCACCGTTTGCGGCCACGTGTCCGTAACTCGAATATCTACATTTTATATCTCTGGAAAAATTTCTCAAATCTGAAAGATTCCCTATCAAAAATGAGATTTTGCGAGGCTACTATTGAATTCAACTTTCACCGGAATCGCCGTTTGAGCTCAGAATGACTTCCAAAGCCACTAATCATTGGATTTTTGTGCATTTTCATGTTAAAGCTCCAAATCATACAAAATTTATAATACTTATTAAAAAAATACCTAATAACTACATGAAATGGGCTAATAAAGGGTATTTGTAAGACAATAAACGGCACTATTCGTCGCCGATTACACCCCCAAACCTACTCTTTGCTAGTCCTTGAGCAAAAAGAACAGAAAAATAAAACTACTACTACAAATACTACTCCATTTTTGCATGGATCACGGCTGCATTTAGCATATGCAACAAGCCTTTTAAACCCCTAGGTGTCCCTAGTCGGACGAGTGAAGTGTCGTGAGGGTTCTCGTCAACAAGTCACCCACAACCATCTTTATTAACTTATAAATTTAAAAAGTTTTATTCAAACGAAAAACAAAACAATCAATACTCCTTATCATAGAACGATGATTTGAAATAGAATAACGAACAAGATGACACGGAATCAAACGTCTACCTACGTCATGAAAAACAATCTCAAGCACATGCATCGTATAAATCAATAGAGTTTCTCATAAAATTGCACGTGTGTGATATGGTAGTCAAATGAACACGCGCATGTCAAGAACTTGGAATATAACTCGGATGACCATCTAACTATGCTTCGACTACGAATCTCGCAATGTTAATTACACTCTCCAATGAAACACTCAGAAACAGGTATAAATTTTCTAAAATATGTGATTAAAGGAAATATATTTTCAAAACAAGAAACCGCTAACTCGGAAAAGATGCATGACATGAAAGAACAGTAGTCTCATGGATAGGACGCCAACAGTTAAGAAAAATTAATCATTACCATGTTTTAATCCCGCTCCAATCGTTTTCATATCCAAACTATGTTTCCTAGGATCAAATAGGACTTTTCAAAGGTTATAACGTGGCTTAGGCAATGAAAAAGTATAGAAAGGATTTGTTAGGTAGTTTTGGAGTGGCACTGTAAGGCATGTACAATTTGTTTCATTCTCTCTTCCACCAACATCATCATATCATTCTCTTCTTTTCATTCCTTTCAATTTTTTCTCCTACTGTTTCTTTTTCTTTTTTTTTTCAACCTTATTCTTTTAAGTTTTTTCTTTTCTTTTTCTTTTATTTTTCTTTTATTTTTCTCTATTCTTTTCCTCCTCGTTGCTTTTGAAACGAATATTCAATAAATAACAAGGCAACCACCTTAAACATCATCTTATTTTCTTCTTCTTCTCAATCACACATCGCCTTAAACACCACTAAAAATTTATCAATCTTTCAGGGGTGAACTCCAAGTTGGCCAAATTGGAACAAAAAACAGGATAATGGTGATCAAAGAAAAAGACATTTTAATGGCTCAAAGGGCAAACTAAGGAAATTTATCATTTAACTGGATAGGACAAAGGTCAAAAGGGTGGAAAACAAAGAAGGCCTAAAATCATGTCCTAGGGTGGTACGATTTTTCAACGTTTACGACGGAAAATTTTTTACCATGGTAACAAATATTTTAACTTGACTATCAACCAAAACAAGAATAATGAGACTAAACAACAAGTTAATACACTATTTCAATGAAATTCGACAAACAAAAAATGCATTTATAACCCTCTATAAAGAAAAGATAGGCTCAAAAGCTCACCGGGCTTAGTCTCCACTATGTGTTATCTAGAAATCCGAATCATATTATAGTTCACATCAAACATGTATTCAAGCGACCACATGCAGTGCATAGGTTTGTGTGCAAATTTATGATATAAAACTACGATTCGAACGATCCATGACCTAAAATGTCATATCATGACTTCAACAAATATTTAATCACATATTCTCATGTTTACCATTCTATAACAATCCAAGTTACATAACAAGATGTATCGACTAGAGATTGTAAAACCATAGGTGACATCGTTTATTTAAGCACAAGTATCGAAAAAAATTCCAAATTTTTGGTGTATATATTAATGTACATGTGAGTGCATACCCCCAAACCTAAACCTTTCATTGCCCCCAATGAAACAATAAAATGAAAGAAAGGAAAGTACGTAGAGAAGGAACGATAATACCTTGATTTCGACAACCACAAACTAGGTGAACATATGTAAATATAGCAATACAGTTCAAATGCTCCAAATGGAGACACTAATTCACCTGGAAAAACTTAACAAACGAAAATTAAACAAACAAATAAATAATAAAAGCTAATATATAATACATATGTTTTTTTTTTCTTTTTATTTTATTACTTATTTATTTTATTCTTTTTGTAAACAACAGAAACTAAGCTAGAATTAAAAGAACGTAAAGGAAATAAAGAAAAACAAAATTAGAACTATGAAAACAAAGATAAACTTGAACGAAAAGAACTGAAAAGAACAAACAAAGAAAAACAACTAGATAGGTTTGGGAAACAGAAGGTCAAAGAACAAAGAGAAAAATTGAGAAATCCCCACCTCGCGCGAGCGGACCGCGCAAGCGACTCTCACTCGCGCGAATTCCTCCGCGAGGTAAACCTAAGGCCTGTTATTATTTTATTTAAAAAAATTTCTAAGTGCCAGAATCGCGCGAGCAGGTCGCACGAGCGAACCCCTCACGCGCGCGATTCTAGGTGTGAGATGTAGCCGAGAGCTCACATAATAAAAAGTTGAAAAAATTTTGTCTAAGGGAGAATATCGCCGCGCGATGTGGTCTTTTTCCTTTGTTTCTTTATTTCAAGGTAAATAAATTCAAAATAAGGTTATATCGACCCCTAAACCTGTCCAGAATATCCAAAACACACTCAAAAGGACTCAAAAATGACTAAAAATAAGGAAAACGAACGAAATAAAGCTTGGGTTGCCTCCCAAGAAGTGCTATCTTTTATGTCTTTAACTAGACCATTCTAGCTCAGGACTTATGGAGGTTGAAAATAGGACTTTGTTCCCCTAAGGATATCAGGAAGAGCTCGGTGATAAGCAGAAATAACGTTGCTTTGAATTAATTCGACCAACGGTTCTCCCGAATTATGTTCAAATCGATTTCTTACCTTTCGAGTAAATTCATCATTCGGGTCTTGGTTGTCAATATTCATCTACTCATTACGAATTATATTATTTTCCTCACCCATATTCAGTTCTTTGTTAGGCTCAATATTCCATCTAACCTCACATTTTGCCTCATATAGGTAATCGTCGTCTTTAGGAGGTTGATCCATAGCATTAAAAACATTTAATTTTAAGTTCATGTTCCCAAATGACACCTTTATTACCCCCGTTCGACAGTTAACATGAGCATTAGTGATTGCTAAGAATGGATGGCCTAAGATGACAGGATTGTGTTTCCTAGCATCTAGCACGGGTTCAGTGTCAAGGACCATGAAGTCGATAGGATAATAGCATTTATCAAATTTAACCAAGACGTCCTCGACGATTCCTCTTGGTATCTTTATAGAACGATCTGCTAATTGTATGGTAGCGACCGTAGGCTTAAGTTCACCTAGTCCTAGTTGTTTATAGACGTGATAAGGTAAGAGATTAACACTAGCTCCTAAGTCAAGGAGAGCTCGATGAATGATAGTGTCACCTATGACACATGAAATCGTAGGCGTACCTGGATCTTTATACTTTGGACTAGGGTGTTGAAAAATTGAGCTTACCTTTTCCATGAGAAAGACCTTTTTCAGAGTATGACTGCGCAACTTGGGCTTTTGAGTACAAAGGTCTTTTAAACATTTCGCGTAAGCGTGTATTTGTTTTATAGCATCGAGGAATGGAATATTAATTTTTACTTGTTTAAATACCTCGAGTATATCTTCAGTTTTTGACGTTTTCTTTGAAAAATTTGACGGCTCGTTGACATTTGGTGGAAAAGGTAGTTTTGGAATATACGTCGTCGGGCTTGTTACATTTTCTTTCCTATTTTTACTCATTTCTCCATCTTTTTCTTTATTGGAGTTAATGTTCCCTTCCTTCTCACTTTTACATGGCACGTCAACAACTTCCTCTTCTCGAATTGTCATCCTAGTCGAGACGGTGTTTACTTATTCATTCGAACCCCCATTCTCACATTATCCCTTACGATTTTGAATAGTTTGACTAGGCAACTTACCCTCGTTTCTACGACTCATAGCATTAGCTATTTGTCCAATTTGGGATTCAAGCTTCGCAATAGATTGTGTGTGAGAGTGCACTATCTGTGCTTGTTCTTGTACTTGTGTTTTGATATTCTTAAGGGCTGCCAACACTGTCTCCTCAAAAGTGTTAACCCTTGGAGGTTTAGGATTAGGAGAAAGGTGTTGGTATTGAGTTTGTTGAAATTGGGGTCGATAAGTATTGGGAAAATTAGTCGCCTCATTATTATTATGATTATTATTATTTTTCCATGAATAATTAGGATGATTTCTCCATGGCATGTCCGGATTATTAGTCATAGGATTAAAATTATTTCGTGGGAATTATTAAATAGAATTAATGTGTTGCTCCACAAATTCCAGAAATTGAGACGCTGATGGGCATGCAAGTATAGAATGTGAAGGATCGGAACATAATGCACAACTTTCATGAGCGGGGTGGGACTGACGTTTGGTTTATTGTCAAAGTCGGTCAAGTTTTTTAGATAGATCCTGAAATTCAAAAAAATGACTTGACTCGAACTTTACCACACGTTTAGGTTGCGAAAGATATCCCTCAAAACATACTGGCAAAGCCGGATGCATCGAGTTCTCGCTTAATGTTTCAAAAAATTTCCAGGCGTCGTCGGCGCTTTTGTGTAGGAGTGTACCCGCACAAATGGCACTGACGGTATTACAAACAAAGGGAATAAGTCCCTCGTAAAAGACTTGAACTAATTGCCACTTAGGAACCTAATGATGTGGGCATGAGCAAAGTAATTCTTTAAACTTTTCCCAAGTATCATAAAGCGTTTTCCCATCTTGCATCACAAAGTTTGTTATCGATTTTATTATTTGATTTGTTCTTGTGATTGGGAAAAACTTTTGTAAAAATGCAGTATGTAAGGCTTCCCAGGTTTTAATTGTATTCGACTCAAGTGATTGAAGTCAATACTTCGCTTTATCCCTTAAACAGAATGGGAAGAGACGCAGTTTTAATTCGTCATCAGTGAAATTTTGGATTTTTAACGTAGAGCAAATATCTTGAAAAACTCCTAAGTGTTGATATGGATCTTCATTTAAACGGCCACGGAATGAAGGAAGTAGCGAGATGGTAGACGACTTTATCTCAAAGTGAGATGTCGTCGCATCTGGTAATTCAATACCAGCTTGAGGCGTGTAATTCATAGGAATAAAATAGTCTTTACGTGGAGGAGGTGGAGGTATATTAGGGTTATTTCCATTATTTTCGTTATTTCCAATGTCGGCCATTGGAATAGGTTTTATTTTAAAAATTCAAGTTTTTCTTAAGCTTTTAAGTGTACTTTGAATTTCGGCCTGAAATAGAGATGATGGTTCTGGAGTCGATTTGTCGTCTAGCAACCGAGCTCAAGAAGCTTGGGTTGAAGATCTATTAATTCTTAATGTACGTTCAAGTTCATGATCAAAAGTTTGTAATTCAGGTTTACTAGAACGTGTACCAAACATAAACTAAAAAGAAAATAGCGACACTAAGACAAAAACTGACTCCACAAATATAAGACGAAATCACGCAAATAAGGCAATAAGCACACAACTACTATGATGTATGAATATTATCCTGTAATGTAATGACCGCGTCAAGAGCCCCGGGTTTCCTAGCTAATGCACGTGAACAATCATTCCTAAACTAATGCAAATAGTGCGTCTCAACGCCCTGACTTACAGTGGTTGGAATCAAATTTCAAAGGAAGCGATTTAGTTTATTTATTATTTTTTATTTTCGTGTAAGCTCCTTTGACGTGCACAGCTGCTCCACTCAAAATGCTAGAATTTGATTACTTTGAGAAACTACAAAACAAAAAGAAAAGTTAGTAACTTAAAACAAAATCGAAAAATAAGAAAAAAAATAAATAAAACCTAATCTAGTATTTACGAATTAACTAAACTAAAGGTAGTAATGCAATCCCCGACAACGGCGCCAAAAATTGATCTTGTCAAAATCAAGATATAAAAGTATGCTTAACTTATGCTTTACTTTCAAAAGATTTGTAGTGTGGAAGTAAAGGTCGAACCCACAGATATTGAATACTACGCACTTTAATTTTTTAAAACATACATTTAGTTAATTAAGAAAAATGGATTTTGGATTTAATTTGAATTAAACTAATAACAATAAAAGTAAATCTAAATTATGAAAGTAATTAAATATTTGTTTTTATAATAAGTTTAAGGAACCTCGAATTGCAAATCCACCACTAGCTTCATAATAAAGGTATTTACGAACTACTTTAGCTTATTAAGTTGGATGATAATGGGGAATTGTAGCTACAAGCCCAATTCCTCCGTCAAGAAAATAACTGTGGTTCAAGCACTAACATAATCCATCTTCGGTTAGCACGAATTTTCCCACTAAACAAGGGTTGTGGTATAATCCGTCTAATCTAGGCATGGACTATTCGGATACTTGATAACACAATTCAATTTAAGCACCATTACATGTAAATAATCTAAACAAGCACAGCAAGCATAGATCATTGAGCACACTACCATCAACATAGATCTAAGACAAGAGTAAACTTTGAAAGTAACGATTTAATCAATAAAAGCACGATTTATTTATAAAAATGATCAGAACATGTAACTGTCACCCATACATAATAAAACTAAAATAAAAACATAAAATATACCCTATTACTTGGCTAGGGTTTCATTGAAACCCTAGATCTTGAGTTTAGTTGGCTATAGAATTGATGAACGGCAAGAGGTTGATGGAGGAGGCCATGGGAATTCTTGGTCTTCTTCTTCTTCTCCTTGCTTTCCTCGCTTCAATGGCTGAAGTTTTAGTTGTGTATGGATGTATCTAATGTTGTGTAATGATGTGTAACTACAAAATTGATTTAGAATAGGATTTGTATAGAGTTTGGAAGGATTTAGGAAGCTTTCCTAAGTCAAATCGCACTAAAACTGTTGTTTATACGTTACTGGATGTATTCAGCCAATTCGGTTTGCACAGGGCTCTTCAGGACCTCGAATTATGCGTCTTTGACTTTTTCAATGAGTCGCTCGCGCGGGTAGCTCCAGTGACCAGGCCATTTTCCAACTTTTCTCAGATTTTCCGCTGCTCTGTGCACCTATCGTAGAATTGCAATAACAATTGACATGGCCTCATATTGACTCACCCTTTGTGGCCACGTGTCCGTAACTCGAATATCTACATTTTATATCTCTGGAAAAATTTCTCAAATATGAAGTATTCCCTGTCGAAAATGAGATATTTTGGAGGCTGCTACTGCATTCAACTTTCACCGGAATCACCGTTTGAGCTCAGAATGACTTCCAAAGCCACTAATCATTGGATTTTTGTGCATTTTCATGTTAAAGCTCCAAATCCTACAAAATTTAGAATACTTATTAAAAAATTACTAATAACTACATGAAATGGGCTAATAAAGGGTATTTGTAAGACTATAAACGGCACTATTCGTCGCCGATTACACCCCCAAACCTACTCTTTGCTAGTCCTCGAGCAAAAAGAACAGAGAAATAAAATTACTACTACAAATACTACTCCATTTTTGCATGGATCACGATTAAATTTAGCATATGCAACAAGCCTTTTAAACCCCCTAGGTGTTCCTAGTCGGACGAGTGAAGTCTCGTGAGGGTTCTCATCAACAAGTCACCCACAACCATCTTTATTAACTTATAAATTTAAAAAGTTTTATTCAAACGAAAAACAAAACAATCAATACTCCTTATCATAGAACGATGATTTGAAATAAAATAACGAACAAGATGAAACGGAATTAAACGTCTACCTACGTCATGAAAAACAATCTCAAGCACATGCATCGTATAAATCAATTGAGTTTATCATAAAATTGCACGTGTGTGATATGATAGTCAAATGAACATGGGCATGTCATGAACTTGGAATATAACTCGGATGACCATCTAACTATGCTTCGACTACGAATCTCGCAATATTAATTACACTCTCAAATGAAACACTCAGAAACAGGTGTAATTTTTCTAAAATATGTGAGTAAAGGAAATGTATTTTCAAAACAAGAAACCGCTAACTCGGAAAAGATGCATGACATGAAAGAATAGTAGCCTCATGGATAGGACGCCAACAGTTAAGAAAAATTAATCATTACCATGTTTTAATCCCCCTCCCATCGTTTTCAAATCCAAACCATGTTTCTTAGGATCAAATAGGACTTTTCAAAGGTTATAGCGTGGCTCAGGCAATGAAAAAGGATAGAAAGGATTTGTTAGGTAGTTTTAGAGTGGCACTGTAACGCATGTACGATTTCTTTCATTCTCTCTTCCACCAACATCATCATATCATTCTCTTCTTTTCAATCCTTTCAATTTTTTTCTCCTTCTGTTTCTTTTTCTTTTTTTTTTCAACCTTATTCTTTTAATTTTTTTTCTTTTCTTTTTTCTTTTCTTTTTCTCTATTCTTTTCCTCCTGGTTGCTTTTGAAACAAATATTCAATAAATAACAAGGAAACCACCCCAAACATCATCTTATTTTCTTCTTCTTCTCAATCACACATCGCCTTAAACACCACTAAAAATTGATCAATCTTTCAGGGGTGAACTCCAAGTTGGCCAAATTGGAGCAAAAATAGGATAATGGTGATTAAAGAAAATGGCATTTTAATGGCTCAAAGGGTGTACTAAGGAAATTTATCATTTAACTGGATAGGACAAAGGTCAAAAGGGTGGAAAACAAAGAAGACCTAAAATCATGTCCTAGGGTGATACGATTTTTCAACGTTTACGACGGAATATTTTTTAGCATGGTAACAAATATTTTAACTTGACTATCAACCAAAACAAGAATAATGAGACTAAACAACGAGTTAATGCACTATTTCAATGAAATTCGACAAACACAAAATGCATTTATAACTCTCTATAAAGAAAAGATAGGCTCAAAAGCTCACCGGGCTTAGTCTCCACCATGTGTTATTTAGAAATCTGAATCATATTATAGTTCACATCAAAGATGTATTCAAGCGACCACGTGCAATGCATAGGTTTGTGTGCAAATCTATGATATAAAACTACGATTCGAACAGTACATGACCTAAAACGTCATATCATGACTTCAACAAATATTTAATCACATCTTCTCATGTTTACCATTCTATAACAATCCAAGTTACTTAACAAGATGTATCGACTAGAGATTGCAAAATTGTAGGTGACATCGTCTATTTAAGCACAAGTATCGAAAAAAATTTCAAATTTTTGGTGTATATATGAATGTGCATGTGAGTGCATACCCCCAAACCTAAACCTTTCATTGCCCCCAATGAAACATGAAAGAAAGGAAAGTACTTAGAGAAGGAACGATAATACCTTGATTTCAACAACCACAAACCAGGTGAACATATATAAAGATAGCAAACAGTTCAAATGCTCTAAATGGAGACACTAATTCACCTAGAAAAACTTAAAAAACGAAAATTAAACAAACAAATAAATAATAAAAGCTAATATATAATACATATGTTTTTTTTTTCTTTTTATTTTATAATTTATTTATTTTATTTTTTTTGTAAACAACAGAAACTAAACTAGAATTAAAAGAACGTAAAGGAAATAAAGAAAAACAAAATTAGAACTATGGAAAAAAGATAAACTTAAACGAAAGAACTGAAAAGAACAAACGGAAATGAAAAACAACTAGACAGGTTTGGGAAACAGAAGGTCAAAGAATAAAGAGAAAAATTGAGAAATCACCACCTTGCACGAGCGGACCGCGTTAGCGACCCTCGCTCGCGCGAATTCCTCCGCGAGGCAAACCTAAGGCTTGTTATTATTTTATTTAGAAAAATTTCTAAGTGCTAGAATAGCGCGAGCGGGCCGCACGAGCGAACCCCACGCGCGCGGGATTCGAAGCGCGAGATGTAACAGAGAGCTCACATAATAAAACGTTGAAAAAATTTTGTCTAAGGGAGAATATCGCCGCGCGATGTGGTCTTTTTCCCTTGTTTCTTTATTTCAAGGTAAATAGGTTCAAAATAAGGTTATATCGACCCCTAAACCTGTCCAGAATGTCCAAAACAGACTCAAAAGGACTCAAAAATGACTAAAAATAAGGAAAATGAATGAAATAAAGCTTGGGTTGCCTCCCAAGAAGCGCTATCTTTTATGTCTTTAGCTAGACCATTCTATCTCAGGACTTATGGAGGTTGAAAATCGGACTTTGTACCCCTAAGGATATCAGGAAGAGCTCAGTGACAAGCAGAAATAACGTCACTTTGAATTAATTCGACCGACGGTTCTCCCGAATTATGTTCAAAACGATTTCTTACCTTTCGAGTAAATTCATCATTCGGGTCTTGGTTGTCAAGATTCATCCGCTCATTACGAATTATATTATTTTCCTCACCCATATTCAATTCTTTGTTAGGCTCAATATTCCGTCTAACCACACATTCCGCCTCACATAGGTAATCGTCGTCCTTAGGAGGTTGATCCATAGCATTAAAAACGTTTAATTTTAAGTTCATGTTCCCAAATGACACCTTCATTACCCCCATCCGACAGTTAACACGAGCATTAGTGGTTGCTAAGAATGGACGACCTAAGATGACAGGAGTGTGTTTCCTAGCATCCAGCACGGGTTCAGTGTCAAGGACCATGAAGTCGATAGGATAATAGCATTTATCAACTTTAACCAAGACGTCCTCGACGATTCCTCTAGGTATTTTTATAGAACAATCCGCTAATTGTATGGTAGCGGCCATAGGCTAAGTTCACCTAGTCCTAGTTGTTTTATAGAAGTGATAAGGTAAGAGATTAACACTCGCTCCTAAATCAAGGAGAGCTCGATGAATGATAGTGTTACCTATAACACATGAAATCGTAGGCGTACCTGGATCTTTATACTTTGGATTAGCATGTTGAAAAATTGAGCTTACTTCTTCCATGAGAAAGACCTTTTTCAGAGTATGACTGCGCAACTTGCGCTTTTGAGTACAAAGGTCTTTTAAACATTTCGCGTAAGCGGGTATTTATTTTATAGCATCGAGTAATGGAATATTAATTTTTACTTATTCTTCTCGAATAGTCATCCTAGTCGAGACGGTGTTTACTTATTCATTCGAACCCCCATTCTCACATTGTCCCTTAGGATTTTGAATAGTTTGACTAGGCAACTTACCCTCGTTTCTAAGACTCATAGCATTAGCTATTTGTCCCATTTGGGATTCAAGCTTCGCAATAGATTGTGTGTGAGAGTGCACAATCTGTGCTTGTGCTTGTACTTGTGTTTTGATATTCCTAAGGGATGCAAACACTGTCTCCTCAAAAGCGTTAACCCTTGGAGGTTTAGGATTAGGAGAAAGGTGTTGGTATTGAGTTTGTTGAAATTAGGGTCGATAAGTTTTGGGAAAATTAGTCGCCTCATTATTATTATGATTATTATTATTTTTCCACGAATAATTAGGATGATTTCTCCATGGCATGTCCAGATTATTAGTTATAAGATTAAAATTATTTTGTGGGAATTATAGAATAGAATTAATGTGTTGCTCCACAAATTTCAGAAATTGAGACGCTGATGGGCATGCAAGTTTAGAATGTGAAGGATCGGAACATAATGCACAACTTCATGAGCGGGTGGGATTAACGTTTGGTTTATTGTCAAAAGTCGGTCAAGTTTTTTAGATAGTTCCTGAAATTCAAAAAAATGAATTGACTCGAACTTTACCTCACGTTTAGGTTGCGAAATATATCCCTCAGAACATACCGACACAGCCTGATGCATCGAGTTCTCGCTTAATGTTTCAAAAGTTTTCCAGGCCTCGTCTGCGCTTTTATGTAGGAATGTACCCGCACAAACGGCACCGACGGTATTACAAACAGAGGGAATAATTGCCACTTAGGAATCTAATGATGTGGGCATGAGCATAATAATTCTTTAAACTTTTCCCAAGTATCATAAAGCGTTTTCCCATCTTGCATCACAAAGTTTGTTATCGATTTTCTTATTTGATTTGTTCTTGTTATTGGGAAAAACTTTTGTAAAAGTGCAGTGTGTAAGGCTTCCTAGGTTTTAGTTGTATTCGGCTCAAGTGATTGAAGCCAATACTTCGCTTTATCCCTTAAAGAAAATGGGAAGAGACGCAGTTTTAATTCGTCATCTATGAAATTTTGGATTTTTAACATAGAGCAAACATCTTAAAAATCTCCTAAGTGTTGATATGGATCTTCATTTAAACGGGCGAGGAATGAAGGAAGTAGCGAGATGGTAGACGACTTTAATCTCAAAGTGAGATGTCATCGCCGCTGGTAATTCGATACTAGCTTGAGGGGTGTAATTCATAGGAATTAAATAGTCTTTAAGTGGAGGAGGTGGAGGTATATTAGGGTTATTTCCATTATTTTCGTTATTTCCATTGTCGACCATTGGAATGGGTTTTATTTTAAAAATTTGAGTTTTTCTTGACCTTTTAAGTGTACTTTGAATTTCGGCCTGAAATAGAGATGATGGTTCTGGAGTCGATTTGTCGTCTAGCAACCGAGCTCTAGAAGCTTGGGTTGAAGATCTATTAATTCTTAATGTACGTTCAAGTTCACGATCAAAAGTTTGTAATTCAGGTTTACTAGAACGTGTACCAAACATAAACTAAAAAGAAAATAGCGACACTAAGACAAAAACTGACTCCACAAATATAAGATGAAATCACGCAAATAAGGCAATAGGCACACAACTACTATGATGCATGAATATTATCCTGTAATGTGATGACCGCGTCAAGCCCAACGCCACGGGTTTCCTAGCAAATGCACGTGAACAATCACTCCTAAACTAAAGCAAATAGTGCGTCTCAGTGCCCTGACTTACAGTGGTTGGAAGCAAATTTCAAAGGAAGCGATTTAGTTTATTTATTATTTTTTATTTTCGCGTAAGCTCCTTTGACGTGCACAGTTGCTCCACTCAAAATGCTAGAATTTGATTACTTCCAGAAACTACAAAACAAAAAGAAAAGTTAGTAACTTAAAAAAAAAACGAAAAATAAGAAAAAAATAAAATAAAACCTAATCTAGTATTTATGAATTAACTAAACTAAGATTCTAAAACTAAAAGTGGTAATGCAGTCCCCGGCAACAACGCCAAAAATTGATCTTGTCAAAATCAAGATATAAAAGTATGCTTAACTTATGCTTTACTTTCAAAAAATTTGTAGTGTGGAAGTAAAGGTCGAACCCACAGAGATTGAATACTACGCACTTTAATTTTTTAAAACATACATTTAGTTAATTAAGAAAAATGGATTTTGGATTTAATTTGAATTAAACTAATAACAATAAAAGTAAATCTAAATTATGAAAGTAATTAAATATTTGTTTTTATAATAAGTTTAAGGAACCTCGGATTGCAAATCCACCACTAGCTTCATAATAAAGGTATTTACGAATTACTTTAGCTTATTAAGTTGGATGATAATGGGGAATTGTAGCTACAAGCCCAATTCCTCCGTCAAGAGATTAACTATGGTTCAAGCACTAACATAATCCATCTTCGGTTAGCACGAATTTTCCCACTAAACTAGAGTTGTGGTATAATCCGTCTAATCTAGGCATGGACTATTCGGATATTTGATAGCACAATTCAATTTAAGCACCATTATATGTAAATAATCTAAACAAGCACAGCAAGCATAGATCATTGAGCACACTACCATCAAAATAGATCTAAGACAAGAGTAAACTTTGAAAGTAACGATTTAATCAATAAAAGCACGATTTATTTATAAAAATGATCGGAACATGTAACTGTCACCCATACATAATAAAACTAAAATAAAAACATAAAATATACCCTATTACTTGGCTAGGGTTTCATTGAAACCCTAGATCTTGAGTTTAGTTGGCTATAGAATTGATGAACGTCAAGAGGTTGATGGAGGAGGCCATGGGAATCCTTGGTCTTCTTCTTCTTCTCCTTGCTTTCCTCGCTTCAATGGCTGAAGTTTTAGCTGTGTATGGATCTATCTAATATTGTGTAATGATGTGTAACTACAAAAATTGATTTAGAATAGGATTTATATAGAGTTTGGAAAGATTTAGGAAGCTTTCCTAAGTCAAATCCCACTAAAATTGTTGTTTATACGTTACTGGACTTATTCAGCCAATTCGGTTCGCACACGGCTCTTCAGGACCTCGAAATATGCGTCTTTGACTTTTTCAACGAGTCGCTCGCGCGGGTTGCTCTAGCGACCAGGCCATTTTCCAACTTTTCTCAGATTTTTTGCTACTCTGCGCACCAATTGTAGAATTGTGATTAATATTGACTCGGACCTCGTATTGACTCACCGTTTGGGGCCACCTGTCCGTAACTCGAATATCTACATTTTATATCTCTAGATATATTTCTCAAATCTGAAGTATTCCCTGTCAAAAATTGGATTTTTTGAGGCTGCTACTACATTCAACTTTCACCGGAATCACCGTTTGAGCTCAGAATGACTTTCAAAGCCACTAATCATTGGATTTTTGTGCATTTTCATGTTAAAGCTCCAAATCCTACAAAATTTAAAATACTTATTAAAAAATAACTAATAACTACATGAAATGGGCTAATAAAGGGTATTTGTAAGACTATAAACGGCACTATTCGTCGCCGATTACACCCCCAAACCTACTCTTTGCTAGTCCTCGAGCAAAAAGAACAGAAAAATAATACTACTACTACAAATACTACTCCATTTTTGCATGGATCATGATTGCATTTAGCATATGCAACAAGCCTTTTAAACCCCTAGGTGTCCCTAGTCGGACGAGTGAAGTCTCGTGAGAGTTCTCGTCAACAAGTCACCCACAACCATCTTTATTAACTTATAAAGTTAAAAAGTTTTATTCAAACGAAAAACAAAACAATCGATACTCCTTATCATAGAACAATGATTTGAAATAGAATAACGAACAAGATGAAACGGAATCAAACGTCTACCTGCATTATGAAAAATAATCTCAAGCACATGCATCGTATAAATTAATAGAGTTTCTCATAAAATTGCACGTGTGTGATATGGTAGTCAAATGAACACGCGCATGTCATGAACTTGGAATATAACTCGGATGACCATCTAACTATTCTTCGACTACAAATCTTGCAATATTAATTACACTCTCAAATGAAACACTCAGAAACAGGTGTAATTTTTCTAAAATATGTGAGTAAAGGAAATATATTTTCAAAACAAGAAACCGCTCACATATAACTCGGAAAAGATGCATGACATGAAAGAACAGTAGTCTCATGGATAGGACACCAACAGTTAAGAAAAATTAATCATTACCATGTTTTAATCCCCCTCCCATCGTTTTCATATCCGAACCATGTTTCCTAGGATCAAATAGGACTTTTAAAAGGTTATAACGTGGCTCAGGCAATGAAAAAGGATAGAATGGATCTGTTAGGTAGTTTTAGAGTGGCACTGTAAGGCATGTAAAATTTCTTTCATTCTCTCTTCCACCAACTTCATCATTTCATTCTCTTCTTTTCATTCCTTTCAATTTTTTCTCCTTCTGTTTCTTTTTCTTCTTTTTTTTTTCAACCTTATTCTTTAAATTTTTTTTCTTTTCTTTTTCTCTATTCTTTTCCTCCTGGTTGCTTTTGAAACGAACATTCAATAAATAACAAGGCAACCACCCCAAACATCATCTTATTTTATTCTTCTTCTCAATCACACATCGCCTTAAACACCACTAAAAATTGATCAATCTTTCAGGGGTGAACTCCAAGTTGGCCAAATTGGAGCAAAAATAGGATAATGGTGATTACAGAAAAAGGCATTTTAATGGCTCCAAAGGCGAACTAAGGAAATTTATCATTTAACTAGATAGGACAAAGGTCAAAAGGGTGGAAAACAAAGAAGGCCTAAAATCATGTCCTAGGGTGATACGATTTTTCAACGTTTACGACGGAAGATTATTTAGCATGGTAACAAATATTTTAACTTGACTATCAACCAAAACAAGAATAGTGAGACTAAACAATGAGTTAATGCGCTATTTCAATGAAATTCGATAAACACAAAATGCATTTATAACCCTCTATAAAGAAAAGATAGGCTCAAAAGCTCACCGGGCTTAGTCTCCACTATGTGTTATCTAGAAATCCGAATCATATTATAGTTCACATCAAACATGTATTCAAGCGACCACGTGCAGTGCATAGGTTTGTGTGCAAATTTATGATATAAAACTACGATTCGAACGATACATGACCTAAAACGTCATAGCATGACTTCAACAAATATTTAATCACATCTTTTCATGTTTACCATTCTATAACAATCCAAGTTACTTAACAAGATGTATCAACTAGAGATTGCAAAACCATAGGTGACATCGTTTATTTAAGCACAAGTATCGAAATTGTTTTAAATTTTTCATTGCCCCCAAACCTAAATGTTTCATTGCCCCCAAACCTAAATGTTTCATTGCCCCCAAACCTAAATCTTTCATTGCCCCCAATGAAACAATAAAATGAAAGAAAGGAAAGTACGTAGAGAAGGAACGATAGTACCTCAATTTCGACAACCACAAACCAGGTGAACATATATAAATATAGCAATACAGTTCAAATGCTCCAAATGGAGACACTAATTCACCTGGAAAAACTTAACAAACGAAAATTAAACAAATAAATAAATAATAAAAGCTAATATATAATACATATGTTTTTTTCTTTTTCTTTTGTTATTTATTTATTTATTTTTTTTGTAAACAACATAAACTAAACTAGAATTAAAAGAACGTAAAGGAAATAAGGAAAAACAAAATTAGAACTATGGAAACAAAGATAAACTTAAACGAAAAGAACTGAAAAGAACAAACATAAATGAAAAACTACTAGATAGGTTTGGAAAACAGAAGGTCAAAGAACAAAGAAAAAAATTAAGAAATTCTCACCTCGCGCAAATTCCTCCGCGAGGTAACCTATGGCCTGTTACTATTTTATTTAGAAAAATTTCTAAGTGCCCGAATCACGCAAGCAGGCCGCGCGAGCGAACCCCTCGCGCGCGCGATTCTAGTCGCGAGATGTAACAGAGAGCTCACATAATAAAAAGTTGAAAAAAAAAATTCTAAGGGAGGATATTGCGTGGGCGGGACGCGCGAGCGATGCATCGCGCAAGCGGGCCGCGCGCGCGATGTGGTCTTTTTCCCTTGTTTCTTTATTTCAAGGTAAATTAGTTTAAAATAAGGTTATATCGACCCCTAAACCTGTCCAGAATGTCCAAAACAGAATCAAAAGGACTAAAAAATGACTAAAAAGAAGGAAAACGAACAAAATAAAGCTTGGGTTGCCTCCCAAGAAGCGCTATCTTTTATGTCTTTAGCTAGACCATTCTAGCTCAGGACTTATGAAGGCTGAAAATCGGACTTTGTACCCCTAAGGATACCAGGAAGAGCTCGATGATAAGCAGAAATAATGTCGCTTTGAATTAATTCGACCGACGGTTCTCCCGAATTATGTTCAAATGGATTTCTTACCTTTCGAGTAAATTCATCATTCGGGTCTTGGTTGTCAGGATTCATCCGCTCATTACGAATTATATTATTTTCCGCACCCATATTCAGTTCTTTGTTAGGCTCAATATTCTATCTAACCTCACATTCTGCCTCACATAGGTAATTGACGTCTTTAGGAGGTTGATCCATAGCATTAAAAATGTTTAATTTTAAGTTCATGTTCCCAAATGACACCTTCATTACCCCCGTTCGACAGTTAACACGAGCATTAGCGGTTGCTAAGAATGGATGGCCTAAGATGACAGGATTGTGTTTCCTAGCATCTAGCACGGGTTCGGTGTCAAGGACCATGAAGTCGACAGGGTAATAGAATTTATCAACTTTAACCAAGACGTCCTTGACGATTCCTCTAGGTATTTTAATAGAACGATCCGCTAATTGTATGGTAGCGGCCGTAGGCTTATGTTCATCTAGTCCTAGTTGTTTATAGACGTGATAAGGAAAGAGATTAACACTAGCTCCTAAGTCTAGGAGAGCCCGATGAATGATAGTGTCACCTATGACACATGAAATCGTAGGCGTACCAAGATCTTTATACTTTGGAGTAGTGTGTTGAAAAATTGAGCTTACTTTTTCCATGAGAAAGGCCTTTTTTTAGAGTATGACTGTGTAACTTGCGCTTTTGAGTACAAAGGTCTTTTAAACATTTCGCGTAAGCGGGCATTTGTTTTATAGCATTGAGGAATGGAATATTAATTTTTACTTGTTTAAATACCTCGAGTATAACTTCAGTTTTTGACATTTTCTTTGAAATATTTGACGGTTCGTCGACATTTAGTGGAAAAGGTAGTTTTGGAATATACGTCGTCGGGGTTGTTACATTTTTTTTCCTATTTTTACTCGTTTCTCCACCCTTTTCTTTATTAGAGTTAATGTTCCCTTCTTTCTCACTTTCATATGGCACGTCAACAACTTCTTCTTCTTGAATAGTCATCCTAGTCGAGACGGCGTTTACTTGTTCATTCGAACCCCCATTCTCACATTGTCCCTTAGGATTTTGAATAGTTTGACTAGGCAACTTACCCTCGTTTCTACGACTCATTGCATTAGCTATTGGTCCCATTTGGGATTCAAGCTTCACAATGGATTGTGTGTGAGAGTGCACTCTCTGTGCTTGTGCTTGTACTTGTGTTTTGATATTCTTAAGGGATACCAACACTGTCTCCTCAAAAGCGTTAACCCTTGGAGGGTTAGGATTAGGAGAAAGGTGTTGGTATTGAGTTTGTTGAAATTGGGGTCGATAAGTATTAGGAAAATTAGTCGCCTCATTATTATTATGATTATTATTATTATTTTTCCACGAATTATTAGGATAATTTCTCCATGGCATGTCCAGATTATTAGTCATAGGATTAAAATTATTTCGTGGAAATTGTTGAATAGAATTAATGTGTTGCTCCACGAATTCCAGAAATTGAGACGATGATGGGCATGCAAGTATAGAATGTGAAGGATCGGAACATAATGCACAACTTTCATGAGCGGGTGGGGCTGACGTTTGGTTTATTGTCAAAAGTCAATCATGTTTTTTAGATAGTTCCTAAAATTCAATTGAATGACTTGACTTGAACTTTACCTCACGTTTAGGTTACGAAAGATATCCCTCAGAACGTACCAACACAGCCTGATGCATCGAGTTCTCGCTTAATGTTTCAAAAAATTTCCAGGCCTCGTCGGCGCTTTTGTGTGGGAATGTACCCACACAAACGGCACCGATGGTATTACGAACAGAGGGAATAAGTCCCTCGTAAAAGACTTGAACTAATTGCCACTTAGGAACCTAATGATGTGGGCATGAGCGTAATAATTCTTTAAATTTTTCCCAAGTATTATAAAGTGTTTCCCCATCTTGCTTCACAAAGTTTGTTATCGATTTTCTTATTTGATTTGTTCTTGTGATTGGAAAAAACTTTTGTAAAAATGCAGTGTGTAAGGCTTCCCAGGTTTTAATTGTATTCGGCTCAAGTGATTGAAGCCAATACTTCGCTTTATCCCTTAAAGAGAATGGGAAGAGACGCAGTTTTAATTCGTCATCAGTGAAATTTTGGATTTTTAACGTAGAGCAAATATCTTGAAAATCTCCTAAGTGTTGATATGGATCTTCATTTAAATGGCCATGGAATGAAGGAAGTAGCGAGATGGTAGACGACTTTATCTCAAAGTGAGATGTCGTCGCCTTCGGTAATTCGATACCAACTTGAGGTGTGTATGTCGTAGGAATAAAATAATCTTTAAGTAGAGGAGGTAGAGGTATATTAGGGTTATTTCCATTATTTTTGTTATTTCCAATGTCGGCCATTGGAATAGGTTTTATTTTAAAATTTTTAGTTTTTCTTAACCTTTTAAGTGTACTTTGAATTTCGGCCTGAAATAGAGACGATGGTTCTGGAGTCAATTCGTCGTCTAGCAACCGAGCTCTAGAAGCTTGGGTTGAAGATCTATTAATTCTTAATGTACGTTCAAGTTCAGGATCAAAAGTTTGTAATTCAGGTTTACTGGAGGTGTACCAAACATAAACTAAAAAGAAAATAGCGACACTAAGACAAAAACTGACTCCACAAATATAAGACGGAATCACGTAAGTAAGGCAACAGGCACACAACTACTATGATGCATGAATATTATCCTGTAATGCAATGACCGCGTCAAGCCCAGCGTCCCGGGTTTCCTAGCTAATGCACGTGAACAATCACTCCTAATCTAATGCAAATAGTGCATCTCAGCGCCCTGACTTACAGTGGTTGGAAGCAAATTTCAAAGGAAGCGATTTAGTTTATTTATTAATTTTTATTTTCGCGTAAGCTCCTTTGACGTGCACAGCTGCTCCACTCAAAACGCTAGAATTTGATTACTTTCAGATACTACAAAACAAAAAGAAAAGTTAGTAACATAAAACCAAAATGAAAAATAAGAAAAAAAATAAAGTAAAACCTAATCTAGTATTTACGAATTAACTAAACTAAGATTCTAAAACTAAAGTTAGAAATGCAATCCCCGGCAACGCTGCCAAAAATTGATCTTGTCAAAATCAAGATATAAAAGTATGCTTAACTTATGTTTTACTTTCAAAAGATTTGCAGTGCGGAAGTAAAGGTCTAACCCACAAAGATTGAATACTACGTACTTTAATTTTTTAAAACCTACATTTAGTTAATTAAGAAAAATGGATTTTGGATTTAATTTGAATTAAACTAATAACAATAAAAGTAAATCTAAATTATGAAAGTAATTAAATATTTGTTTTTATAATAAGTTTAAGGAACCTAGGATTGCAAATCCACCACTAGCTTCATAATAAAGGTATTTACGAATTACTTTAGCTTATTAAGTTGGATGATAATGGGGAATTGTAGCTACAAGCCCAATTCCTCCGTCAAGAAAAAAACTATGGTTCAAGCACCAACATAATCCATATTCGGTTAGCACAAATTATCCCACACTAAACTAGGGTTGTGGAATAATCCGTCTAATCTAGGCATGGACTATTCGGATACTTGATAGCACAATTCAATTTAAGCACCATTACATGTAAATAATCTAAACAAGCACAGCAAGCATAGATCATTGAGCACACTACCATCAAAATAGATCTAAGACAAGAGTAAACTTTGAAAGTAACGATTTAATCAATAAAAGCACGATTTATTAATAAAAATCCTCGGAACATGTAACTGTCATCCATACACAATAAAACTAAAATAAAAACATAAAATACACCCTATTACTTGGCTAGGGCTTCATTGAAACCCTAGACCTTGAGTTTAATTGGCAATAGAATTGATGAACGGCAAGAGGTTGATGGAGGAGGCCATGGGAATCCTTGGTCTTCTTCTTCTTCTCCTTGCTTTCCTTGCTTCAATGGCTGAAGGTTTAGTTGTGTATGGATGTATCTAATGTTATGTATGTTAGGTTTATGCCCTCAAACCATTATTTTATGTATGACATTAGCATTTTAATATATGGAAATCTGTTTTATATTTCATTATGTATGTTTCTTTCATGAGATGATTTTCATTCCTTAAGTATCATAGTAGGTAATTCGTGTTTGTATGAGATACATACAAGTGAGATATGAATTACCATCCTTTGATACTTAAAGCATGTCACAGTGGATGATGAGGCTGGATATCTCATCAGGTATACACTGTAGCATAATTATCTATCATTGGATAGAGTGACTAATCTCAATCACTAGAGTGTCACTCTTAGTTAATATGCTAGTGCTTATAGTGCATTGACGGACCTGAGCTTTCTTGTTGACACTTAATGCTGTCAAACAGTCAATAGGAACTCATAACTTGTATAAGGTATGTGTTCTCAATCTTGCGACGATTATGAACACAGACTGTGGATATGGCTGCTTTGACTTACCAATCAGTGAGGTCTACAGAAGATCAACACCTGGGTATCTTGGGTATGTCATGTTCATAGGTTTGTGAACATATATTGTCAAGATAGAATCTACCCTCTGTTTCAGAGTAAGCATTCCCTTGAGAATGTCACCAAGTCCATTACTGAGTACTACAGTCTTGTTGATAAAAGTTATCAACATGTTTGGTAATCATGAGAGGTGAATGGGACTCAAGGAATACAATAAGTAATCATGATTCAGGTTGACAGTAACAGTTATCCGACTACCTGAATATGATTATGAATGCTGAAGGTAGAGGGACATTAGTACAACATACAAGTCTAGTTATCGCTTCAAATATGTTCTTTTGCGTTGGAGTTCAGTTATCGTTTTATAGTGGAGTAAACTTTAACTGACCAGTTAGTTAGTTTGCTGATCAAAGAGTTTGGTCACGGTGATTAACAAACTGGTCTGAGGTAACAATAAAGAGCCTAGGAGGTCCCACTTTTAGCTCCGCTAGGAAGCTTGGAAGGCCACATGAGGATCATGTCAAGGCAGGTTTGATCGATCGAAGGAGTTTCGATCGATTGAAGTCTAGGCAGGTTCGATCGCTCAAGGGTTGTTCGATCGATCGAAGGTTCGATCGATCGAATACACTTCGATCGCTCGAAGGTTAGGTCAGTTCTGGAAATCTATAAATAGGGCAGCTGCGTACTGAATGTTTTTAATCGTCGGTTTTATACGTAGAAGCTGCAGAAACTGTTTAGGTTTTCCTAAACCTTCCCAATCCTCTTCATTAGGGTTCCCACCAACCCTAGTCCTTCCTGCGAGCATCCATAGGAGTGATAAGATTGAAGGCCATCTAGTGGAGGCTGCTAGAAGTTGAAGATTTCAGAATTGGGTTCAAGACACAAAGGTATAATACTTGTCCCTTCACTAGTTAGTACGCAACTATAGAATTGACGGGTAGTAGATCCGGGCATGCCAATAAAGTTTCATACTTGATTTTTCTGCTGCGCTTTTAAACTTTTAATTTAAACTATTTTTTCCATCAATTGGTATCAGAGCCACACTCGTTTGGATCTATAGATGCGTTTTGGAACACTAGTTTTGATTTGCATGTAGATTTTAGGACTGTTTTCAAAACTGCATCGTCACAGATCTATTTTTGTAACATTATCGCAGCAGAATACAAATCTATTCGATCGAAGTAGGTTCGATCGATCAAAGATGCTCTATGCTCAAGCGATCGAACGGGTTTCGATCTATCGAACATTGGATATGTTCGATCGATCGAATGACATTCGATCGATCAAGGCAGATTCTCTGTCAGGTTGTTCTTTTCACAGTTTTAAATGTTTTAAAAATTATGTGCTTTAATTTTAAATTATTCTGTAAATTTTTCCAAATCATTCTGTGAAATAGAAAGTTCAAG
Organism: Hydrangea macrophylla; assembly: GCA_033977485.1. Classification (NCBI taxonomy): domain Eukaryota; kingdom Viridiplantae; phylum Streptophyta; class Magnoliopsida; order Cornales; family Hydrangeaceae; genus Hydrangea; species Hydrangea macrophylla. The sequence goes on from CM066992.1 coordinate 15,636,436, forward strand.
CAATTGAACAATGTTCAATCGATCGAACGGTCTTCGATCGATCGAACTGTGACAGTGAAGTTAGATGATGTTTTAAGTCCTAATTCAGTACATAAAGAGTTTATGTACTGTGTGAATCAATTAGCAGTTCCAATTGTTATATATACGTGGATGCATGTACGACTAACTATTTTGCAGCAATTTAGTCCGCTATCTCCCATGGCACCAAGATCTATTTAAATTTTGGTATTTGATTGTTTTGAGATTGGTGCATGTTTATTTTATTGGTTTAGTTTTAAGGCATATGTAAAGGGCGGTATGACTTCAATCCTGCGAATAGGAAAGTCGCACCGGTTTCCCTAGCCTTTTATATTATAGTTTTTTTTTTCTATTTCTAGATAAATTGTAAGCTTCGAAAGAAGCATAGGTTGAATGTAATAGAATTAGAAAATCCATGAAGATGGAGCAAGGAGCTGTTGTCCATGAAGATGGAGCTGGAGGCGATCAAACCAAGAAGAGGTGGTTCTATGGAGATAGAGCCATGGGAGATAGAGGCATTGTTTGAATGCCTATATTTCATTTTAGTTTTTTGTTTTATGTGCTTGTTTTGTGATTGGCATTTAATTATATTGTTACTACTCGCATGCACGTAAAACAAGTTTTCTAAAATAAAATTCAAAAACCATTTTCAACGCATTAGTAAACATTGGATGTTTATGGGTAATATTTGGAAACACCTTTTCTGAAGCAAAATCCTTTTTTCATTAAATCTAGTGGGAGAGGGTCTTATTTATAAACACCCACGATCTTCCATTAATGGTTCACTATAAGATGGGTAGTGCATTCTGTGTCACCTCGCCAAGGGTGATCATTCCATACGGAGGGTGTATTACTCATTTGTTACTAGATGTGAACTTCCTTTGATAGGATCAATCAGACGTGTTAGAGGGTGACCACCACAAGGAGGCGCTACTTGAGACAGTTGTGATTGGATCCTAGTTAATGGTACACACTAGCTAAGCTATGGATAAGGGATCCCACACGGGGCATTATTCAGAAACTTAGAGATCAAAAGGGATCGGGCGTCATAACTTATTTTGCAAGAGTTGCATGACGGACATGTCATGATTAATCGAAAGATCGAACATTGACCACCACACAGAGACTTTATTCTTTCGTTTCGATATTCCGACGACTTTGTTTTAAAATAAGAGTTTTTAAAGGATTCTTTTATTTTAAACTGTCAAATTCTGACATCCATATTTATTTCGTTTGTTTGATTTTCAGTAATCATAATGTCTGGATCTGCATTTAGTCCACTTGCCACCATACTCACTCAAAACAAGTTAACTGGAAATAACTACACTGAATGGAAATGAAACCTTGACATCATATTAACTGCGGAGGATCACATATATGTCCTCACCACCCCATGCCCCGAAGAACCCGCGGTAAATGCTTCGACAATTGCCAGACGCGAGTTTGATAAATGGAAGAAGTCGAATGTAATGGCTCGTTGCTACACTCTGGCCTCAATGGCTGGTGTGTTGGAACACCAATTCCAGTCGAACAATTCTACCAGTGACATTATCGAATCCCTGAAGAAGATGTTTGGGGAGCATGGCAGGCCTGCTAGACAGGTAGCTATGCAGAAGATAATGAGTGCTAAGATGTCGGAAGGGACTCCAGTCAAAGAACATGTTTTAAAAATGATTGGTTATTTGAATGAGTTGGAGACTCTAGGTGCCAACATCGATGCACAGACCCAAGTAAATATAATCCTCAACACGCTGTCACCGTCATTAGCTCAATTTAAACTAAACTATAATATGAATAAAATGGATTTTTCAATGAGCGAATGAATGAGTTCTTTAATGGCAGCGGAAGGGGTGATCAAACCTGGGGTCAACGTTCTGAACGTTGAGAAAAGCGCTTCCTCTTCCCGATCTATGCCGAAAGGAAAGAAAGGGAAGAAGAAAGCTGGTACTGGTGGTTCAAATGTTGGACTGATTCCTAAGATTGCAAAATCTAAGGGAAAAGGTAAGGGCAAAGGGAAGGTGGGTGGCCAAGGCAAAGGAAAGTGTTTCCAATGCGGTGAGAAGGGCCACTAGAAGAGGAACTATCCAGAATTCTTAGCTACAAGAGTTCAAGGTATGATTGAGTCACATGTGATTGAAGTGAGTTTTATTACAGATACTTCAAACACTTGGTGCATTGATTCTGGTGCGACTAACCATATCTGTAATTCCTTGTAGGGGTTCAGATCAACCAGGAAATGCAGTGATGGGGAAATCGTGCTGACTCTGGGTTCTAGCGCAACCGTTTCTACGGTTGCTACAGGACTAGTAGTTTTAGAGTTTTTGGACAATAAGATAATAGTTTTATCAGATGTTCTTTACGTCCCTTTGATGAGACGTAATTTAATTTCAATTTCAAATTTATCGAATAATGGTTATTCTTTTAATTTTGGAACAGAAGTTGTTATTAAAAGAAATAGTTCTTTTATATGTTCTGGTGTTAAACTAATGGCTTGTATGTGATTACTCCCAATATCTCTAACGACTCTTGTATGGAACTTAATAACTCAATGGTAATTGTACCATCTAAAAGAAAGGAACCTTCCACTAATCCAACAAGGCTTTGTCACATGATGCTTGTCCATATCAATCTAAATAGGATTGGCAGACTAGTCAAAGAAGGGGTTTTAGGCGATTTGGTTCTCGAACTAATGAAAGTCTGCGTGTCTTGCTTAGAGGGTAAGATGACCAAAAGGCCCTTTCCTGCAAAGGGCAATAGAACTAATGCATTGTTGGAATTAGTTCATACTGATGTGTGTGGACCAATAAATATTAGAGCAATGGGTGGTTATGAGTATTTCATAACATTTACTGATGACCACTCTAGGTATGGATATGTGTACCTAATGCAGCATAAGTCTGAAGCCTTTGAAAAGTTCAAAGAGTTTAGGGCTGAAGTGGAGAAGCAATTGGGTACACATATCAAGGCCATTCGATCTGATCAAGGTGGCAAGTACCTCTCTAATGAGTTTATTGATCACCTCGTACAAAATGGGATTCTGTCACAGTTGATTGCACCTGGTACGCCTCAACAGAACGGTGTAGCAGAGAGAAAGAATCAGACTCTTTTAGACATGACTAGGTCGTTAATGAGTTATTCTGAGTTGCCATTATTCCTTTAGGGTTATGCTTTGGAAATCGCTGCATACATACTAAATCTAGTACCAAGCAAATCTGTTCCCAGGATACCACGAGAGATGTGGATTGGGTGCAAGCATTCTTTGCAACATCTCCGAATATGGGGGTGTCCGGCACATGTGCTGAAAGGAAAGATGAGCAAGTTGGATTTTAGATCAGAAGTATGTTACTTCGTAGGGTATCCAAAGGGTACTTATGGATGGTATTTTTATGATCCAAGAGAATAGAAAGTGTTTGTTAGTACAAATGCTATTTTCTTGGAAGATGATTATATCATGAACCATAAACCTAAGGAAAGGATAGATCTTAGAGAGATAGAAGGAGAGCCCTCAGTCCAATCCGTAGTTAATAACGATGTAAATCAAGAAAACATCACTTCTTCACCCATTTCCGTACTAGTTCCTCGTCGTAGTGGGAGGATTATCAGTCAGCCTGATAGATACATGTTCTTAGGAGAAGTTTTTGAAGCTGTCTCCATGGAATCTGAATCTGATCCTGCCACATACGAAGAGGCAATGGATGATGTTGATTCAGTTCATTGTGTTAAAGCTATGAAGGCTGAATTGGAATCTATGGATTCTAATCAGGTCTGGGATCTTGTAGAACTTCCAGCCAATATTAAACCCATTGGTTGCAAGTGGGTCTACAAGAGGAAAAGAGGATCTGATGGAAAGGTTGAGACCTTTAAGGCTAGGCTTGTAGCAAAAGGTTATACTCAGAGGGAGGGCATTGACTATGAGGAAACCTTCTCGCCGGTAGCCATGCTCAAGTCCATCAGAATACTCTTATCCATTGCTGCATGCCTAGATTATGAGATCTGGCAGATGGACGTCAAGACTGCATTCTTGAATAGCAATCTTGAGGAGGACATTTATATGCAGCAACCAGAAGGGTTCATCACTGGTCGGAAAGGTAACTTGGTATGCAAGTTGCAAAAGTCCATTTATGGGCTTAAGCAGGCATCCAGGAGTTGGAACATCCGATTTGACCGAGCCGTCAAGTCGTTTGGTTTCATACAGAATCTGGATGAACCTTGTGTATACAAGAAGTGTAAAGGGAAAGTGGTGGCTTTTCTTGTGCTTTACATTGACAACATTCTACTCATTGGGAATGATGTAGCGGCATTGTCAACGGTCAAGGTTTGTCTAGCTAGTACATTCGATATGAAGGATCTAGGAGAGGTGAGCTATATTCTTGGGATAAAGCTTTGTCGGGATCACAAGCGAAAGATAATGGGATTATCTTAAGCTGGTTATATCGATAAGGTGCTAACTAGGTTTTCAATGGATAATTCGAAGAAAGGTTTGTTACCTTTCAGGCATGGTTTAGTGTTATCTAAGGAACAGTGTCCTAAGCCACAGAAGGAGATGAATCGCATGTCAGGAATTCCCTATGCCTTGGTGGTGGGAAGTCTTATGTCTGCAATGTTATGCACTAGACCAGATATCTGTTTTGCCGTTGGCATGGTTAGCAGGTATCAGTTGAATCCAGGTCCAGAGCACTAGACAGCCGTTAAGCACATTCTTAAGTACTTGAGAAGGACTAAAGATTACATGCTTATGTACGGTGGTAGTGAGTTAATTCCAGTAGGATACACTGACTCAGACTTTATGTCAGATAAAGACTCAAGGAAGTCGACATCCGGTCATCTCTTTACCTTGGGAGGTGGTGCTGTTAGTTGGAGGAGCATGAAGCAGAAATGCATTGCAGACTCAACTAAAGAAGCTAAGTATGTGGCTACTTGTGAAGCCGCAAAGGAAGCTGTTTGGCTTAAGAAGTTCTTTGTGGAGCTCGAGGTGGTACCAGCGTCGCTGTCACCTATTACATTTTATTATGATAATAGTGGGGCAATGGCTCAGTCCAAGGAGCCAAGGAACCATGGAAAGGGAAAGCACGTAGAGTAGAAATATCATCTTATCCGAGATATTGTTCCACGTGGAGATGTGACTGTCACCAAGATTGCCACCGTCGACAATCTTGCTGATCCGTTTACAAAGGCCTTGCCACAGAAGGTCTTTGATCGTCATCTAGATAGTCTAGGTCTCAGATGTAATCCTATATGGTTGTGAGTGCAAATGTGAGTTTGTTAGGTTTATGCCCTCAAACCATTACTTTATGTATGACATTAGCATTTTTATATATGTATATCAGTTTTACATTTCATTATGTATGTTTCTTTCATGAGATGCTTTTCAATCCTTAAGTATCATAGTAGGTAATTTGTGTGTGTATGAGATACATACAAGTGAGTTATGAATTACCATCCTTTGATACATAAAGCATGTCACAGTGGATGATGAGGCTGGATATCTCATCAGGTATACACTATAGCATAATTAACTACCATTGGATGGAGTGACTAATCTCAATCACCACAGTGTCACTCTTAGTTAATATGCTAGTACTTATAGTGCATTGACAGACCTGAGCTTTCCTATTGACACTTAATGCTGTCAAATAGTCAATAGGAACTCATAACTTGTATAAAGTACGTGTTCTCTATCTTGCAACGTTTATGAACACAGACTGTGGATATGGCTACTTTGACTTACCAATCAGTGAGGTCTACAGAAGATCAACACCTGGGTATCTTGGGTATGTCATGTTCATAGGGTTGTGAACATATTTCAGAGTAAGCATTCCCTTAAGAATGTCACCAAGTCGATTACTGAGTACTGCAGTCTCGTTGATAAGAGTTATCAACATGTTTGGTAATCATGAGAGGTGAATGGGACTCAAGGAATACAAGAAGTAATCATGATTCAGGTTGATAGTAACACTTATCCGACTACCTAAATATGATTACGAATGCTGATGGTAGAGGGACATTAGTACAATATACAAGTCTAGTTATCGCTTCAGATATGTTCTTTTGCGTTGGAGTTCAATTATCGTTTTATAGTGGAGTAAATGTTAACTAACCAGTTAGTTAGTTTGCTGATCAAAGAGTTTGGTCACGGTGATTAACAAACTGATTTGAGCCAACAATAAAGAGCCTAGGAGGTCCCACTCTTAGCTCCGCTAGGAAGCTTGGAAGGGCACATGAGGATCATGTCAAGGCATGTTCGATCGATCGAAGGAGTTTAAATCGATTAAAGTCTAGGCAGGTTCGATCGCTCGAGGGTTGTTCGATTGATCAAATCGAAGGTTCGATCGATCGAATACACTTCGATCACTCAAAGGTTAGGTCGGTTCTGGGAATCTATAAATAGGGCAGCTGCGTACTGAATGTTTTTAATCGTCGTTTTTATACGTAGAAGCTGCAGAAACTGTCTAGGTTTTCCTAAACCTTCCCAATACTCTCCATTAAGGTTCCCACCAACTCTAGTCCTTCCTGCGAGCATCCACAGGAGTGATAAGAGTGAAGGCCATCTAGTAGAGGCTGCTAGAAGTTGAAGATTTCATAATTGGATTCAAGACATAAAGGTATAATACTTGTCCCGTCGCTAGTTAGTACGCATCTATAAAATTGACGGGTAGTAGATCCGGGCATGCCAATAAAGTTTCATAACTTGATTTTTCCGTGCGCGTTTAAGCTTTTAATTTAAACCATTTTTTCCATCAGTGTAATGATCTGTAACTACAAAATTGATTTAGAATAGGATTTATATAGAGTTTGGAAGGATTTAGGAAGCTTTCATAAGTCAAATCGCACTAAAATTGCTGCTTTTACATTTCTGGACATATTCAGCCAATTCGGCTTGCACAGGGCTCTTCAAGACATCGAAGCACGCATTTTTAACTTTTTCAACGGGTCGCTCGAGCCGGTCGCGCGCGCGGGTCGCTCTTGCGACCAGGCCATTTTCCAACTTTTCTCAGATTTTTTGCTACTTTGCGCACCGATCGTAGTATTGCGATAACTTTTGACTCGGACCTCGTATTAACTCACCGTTTGCGGCCACACATCCGTAACTCAAAGATCTACATTTTATAATTGGTGGAGAAATTTCTCAAATCTGAAGTATTCCTTGTCAAAAATGAGATTTTCCGAGACTGCTACTACATTCAACTTTCACCGGAATCACCGTTTGAGCCCAGAATGACTTCCAAAGCCACTAATCATTAGATTTTTGTGCATTTTTATGTTAAAGCTCCAAATTCTACAAAATTTAGAATACTGATTAAAAAATAACTAATAACTACATGAAATGGGCTAATAAATGGTATTTGTAAGGCTATAAACGGCACTATTCATCACCGATTACTTCGCACCTCGCATGACCACCGAGCTCAAGCGTCAAATAAATTCCTACAAAAAAAGGGCAATGAAACCTTACTCAGACTTGGGAGCGTTTAAAAAATTACTTCTCTCATGGTCACATTACGGGTACGAGAAATGGCGAACCATTAGCTACTTTAATGAAGGATTAAATGGTGAAACGAAAAAATTGGTTGAAACCATGAGCTCAAGTCCATTTCTTCGCAAAAACACCAAAGTGGCTGAAACCCACTTCAAGTGGTTAGCTGATCACACTCATGAATGGTCCAACTCTGAAGACATTTCTCAAGCACAAATATCAGGTGTGGAGGAGAAAAGCATATACCAACTAAAAAGTGAAGATAACCTGATGACCAAATATGAAGAACTAGCAAAGAAAGTTGAAGAGTTAGGGATGAGAGGCGAGAGTTCTAGGCAGGTTTTGCCTGAAAAACCATGCAACACATGCAATATGTTGGGACACACCATTCAATACTGTCCCAATGTGTCGTACTTTCAAGAAAAAGCCCCCATGGAGACAAACGCCATGCAAGGATATAGAGGGGCGGGGAATTCCTATAATACTAATAATAATTTTCAAAATAATAATAATCGATGGAATCACCCTGGTTTTGAATAAAAAAAATGACACTGGGACCCAAAATCAATACCAACAACAATAGCCCTACAACAATAACCAATATCAAGGGCAATACAATAGGCTGTCCCAGTCATTCAATCAAAACAGATCTAATAATTATAAACAAGCTCAATCCTCTAATAATCAACATTCTAATGTCTACGTGCCTGTAAACTCCCCAATTTTGACCAAACGTCGAATTAAGGGGAGTACAACCTCTAAGATTCGATGATGACAGCGTCCGATTAATCTAGGACTTCCAAAGATGATTCAAACTCTTCCAAAAGCTCTTGCAATTCAAAAACAAAAAGGAAAAAGAAAGAAAAAGAAAGACAGAAGAAAACGGCGCACAGTGACCTATGCGGCAGTCACTTGCTACCGTACGGCAGTCCATGGAGTGCCACCCGGCATTCTGTGAATGCCGTTAATTCCAGAAAATGCTGCGAAAAAATGAAAATTTTAAAACTGGACGGCAGTCCGTAAAACTTCTCCGACAGTCATTGAATGTTGTTACGGCATTCACTGAATGTCGTTCCGGCACACACTGAGTGCCGTAACGACACCCACTGAATGCTGCCTTTTTGTAACAGCCAGCTATAAAATAGCACACTTTGTACCTTCAAGAAAGGACAACCGGGGTTAGGGTTTTGTTCCTGAAATGGCTGGAATACCCCTCCAAAATTTGCCTATATAAGGAAGGTGTATATCTTACTACAAAAGGACTTGGAATATTAGAATGTTAGGATCCCAATATTGATTCTCCTTCATAATTTTCCAAATTAAGAGAGTGATAGAGAGACTTGTTTGGAAGAGTTAGAAGAAGAGTTTGATCATTATTTGGAAGGCCTTGAAGAAACTAAGAAGTTGCGGATACTTAGAGGTAAAACTCTTAACTAATTAGTTTATTTAGTAGTTCAATCACAATATTTAGATACTTAGGATCTTTTACACATTTTCAAAACTTCTTTTCCCACCTCATTTCATCACACACCATATATATTGTGATTGAACTTTCATCTCATTAGTTTGGATCAAAGTAAGTTTAGTGTTTGAAGCTTAAAATAAATCTTGAAATAGAACCTTGGTCTTTTTTTGCTTGTGTTTGTTTAGATTCATGAGACTTTCAAAGTCTTATTTGAATCTTAGCATTCAAAACCCAATATTCTCATAAACTTATGATTTATGAGAGGATTGAGGTTGATTTTAGCATATGGAGTCAATGAGTCCAAACTTCATCTATAGTTTGAACTCATTACTTTGAGGTTCTATGAAGTCTCTTATACTTCATTGAAATCCACAAGTTCAAATGTCTTTAGTCTCCAATGACCATCAAATGGTAGGAGAATTAATTTGAATCTAAGCCTATCTTCATGGTTTAGGTTCCTTGTCTTGAGGTTTTATGAAGTTTCTTCATACTTCATTAAAATCCATGAGCTTAAGAGTCCTTAGTCTCCAATGACCATCAAATGGTGGGAGAAATTATTTGAATCTAAGCCTATCTTCATGGTTTAGATCCCTTGTATTAAGGTTTTATGAAGCTTCTTCATACTTCATTAAAATCCATGAGTTTAAGAATCCTTAGTCTCCAATGACCATCAAATGGTAGGAGAAATAATTTAGCTTAAGTCCATCTCTAGGGCTTAGGCTAATTCTTTTCTTAAAGTCTTGTGAAGTTCTTCATACTTCACTAAGACCTACATGTGTGTGTGTGTCCTTAGTATTCAATGGCCATCAAGTGGTAGAAGAAATGGTTTAGGTTAAGCCCAACTTCATGGTTTAACAAGTGGTAGAAGAAACGGTTTAGGTTAAGCCCAACTTCATGGTTTAATAGTTGGGGTTAGCAAATTAAAGTTGAACTTGAACAAATGGTGTAGTGAATTCAATGACCATCTTCGATCAAGGATTTTTAGTTCAAAATCAGACCGTTGGAACTGAATGAAGCCACTTGGAGAGTGTCAATAACACAAAGTTTTACCATTGTAATTTTTACTTTTATTAGATTTCATGTTTAGAATAGTTTGGTCATGAGTTTTGTGAGTTATCAATAATCTGTCCAGAATTCCAGAACAGCAACACCCTTTTGAAACTAGTAAATCAGAGTTCTAACCAAGTATTTTCAACTTCAAATATATTTTTCTATGAGGTTTAATGTGTTAGGAAGATACCCTAAAAAGATCAAAGTGTTTTTTGATTTTTGTACTATTTTTAGAAAATCATACAAGATTTCTGGATAGAGAGTTGTTAGTCTCCGAGTGACGTCTGGTTTTTGCCCATTTCCCAGAGATCTAACCGTTCAAACCTTGATTTTATTTTTGGGTTAGAAACTAGACTCATAGAATCATAATATACTCAAAAATCATCAAGATCCAACCATCGGAAGCATGATTTCTATTTTCTTAAAGTTCAGGTCTACTCTGGAATTTCGAGAATGTAGTGACAGATTTAATCAACTTTGTAAATAAAGGTTCAAATGATCTTTTCTTAACCTTGGGTTCATACTATGCTTTAATAATGATTGAGTAAGCTTAAAACCAAAAGCTAAATGATCCAAATTAATGAATATTTCATAATTTACTCTTGTTCATGTATACATTCACCACGTGGCTTGATGTTTGTAATTAGGACTTGTTCGCTTTAGATTTAATTACACTTGATAGATTTAAGCTAGAAGTCTAGGATTGTTATTTAAGATCCAACTTTATGTCTTCTATATTATGTGCACTAACCTCTATTTTGTAGCGCTATTGAGGTACGATTTCTCAACCCCTCTTTAGTTTATTGTATTCTTTGATTTTAATTGATTTTCGACTTCAGGCGCGACACCTTAGAATTAGGACTTGCTTTACTTGTATATATGGATTAGAGACTCTTTTCCTAGATTTTATCTATTTGCATGCATTTGGACGTTTAAATATTCACAGCCGGATCCTGGGTAAGTTCTCTAGTTCCCTATTTGCATATCTACGTATGAAGATCCATACTTGCAGATGCCTGTTAAGTCGGTTACTGCCAAGGATTGGATTGGTGCACTAGGTGGCTCGGTCATGAAAGATTTTCTGGGCGAAGGGAGCACAGAAGTTATGAAAGTGGGTCATGGAAAGGCCGAAGATGAATATGTTGAAGGTCTGGTGGAGGAGGCAGTTGAGAGTGAGGAAAATTGGGAAGATCAGGAGAAGACCGAAAAAGAAGGGCCCGAGAAAGAAGAGATGGAGGAAATTACCAAGACAGGGGATCTGGAAGAATGCTTTATCACCGATCTAGGAGGAGAAAGCAAGAAGGAGTGGGTTTTTGAGTCTAGTAATAGGTGTCCCTCACACCCAGAGTCTGTAATGGCCCAAATGAGGCGTCTTTCAATTTCCATGTCTGTTGTAATCACTCTAAAGAAAATCAATGAAAAAATGACTAATTCTGCCTACTCGAATGCACTTAATGAATGTGGTGAATGTGATGATCATGAAATACCCATTGAATTGCAAAATTAATTGAAAAAGAAAAAGAATCTGCATGTAAAATCATTGAGGACAGTCTAACAATCAATCTAGGAAATGATAATAATCCTCAAAATGTCTTTATCGGCTCTACACTTGGCAAAGAAGCGAAGAATTAATCAAACTATTAAGCGAATTCAAAGATGGTTTTGCATAGTGTTATAATGATATGCCAGGCATTGATCCAGAAATAGTCCAACACCACATTCCCGTCTTCCCAAATTCGAAACTTGTAAAACAAAAATTGAGGCGAATGAGGCCTGAATGGGCACTCAAAGTCAAAGAGGAAGTTGAAAAGCAGTTAAGAGCCGAATTCTTAATGGTCACGAGCACCCAGAATGGATCACCAATATAGTGCCTGTCCCGAAAAAGGATGGTTAAGTTAGGGTTTGCGTTGATTTCCGAGACCTAAACAAAGCAAGCGCTAAAGACGATTTCCCTTTACCACATATCGACGTCCTCGTTGATAACACCGCCGGGCATGAGCTTATGTCCTTCATGGATGGGTTCTCAAGGTACAACCAGATTCTCAGGTTACACCATGGGGAACTTATTGCTATAGGGTGATGCCATTCGGGCTCAAGAATGCAGGGGCAACATATCAGCAAGTCACTACTACATTATTGCATGACATGATACATAAGGAGGTAGAGGTGTACGTAGACGATATGATTATAAAATCTAAGGAGAGAGGAGGACATTTAGGGGCGTTGAGAAAATTCTTTAGGAGGTTGAGGGAGTTCAGAATGAGGTTGACCCCACAGAAATGCACCTTCGGGGTCATCACCGGGAAGCTGTTAGGATTCCTCATCACTCAGAGAGGGATAGAGGTAGACCCGACCAAAATAAAAGCCATAACCGAAATAAACCCGCCTAAAAATGAGAAAGAGTTGAGGGGATTCTTAGGTAGGATACAGTTCATCAACCGTTTCATTTCCAAACTTACCCTAACCTGCGACCCACTGCTCAAATTGCTTAGGAAAGGGGAGAAGTTCGAATGGGACGCCCTATGCCAACAAGCCTTCAATAAAATCAAGACCTACCTCCAAAACCCACCTATCCTGTCACCACCCTCACCCAAGAGGCCTTTATTGTTGTATCTTTCTGTGTCCGAGGATTCAATGGGGTGTATGTTGGCCCAAGAAGGGGAAGAGGGCATGTAGAAAAAGCCATTTATTACCTGAGCAAGAGGATGATCGGATACGAACTAAAATACTCACCCTTAGAAAAAGCATGTTGGGCCCTAGTCTGGTGTACCCGTCGCCTCAAGCATTACATGTTAGCCTTTCCTGTTGTCCTAGTCTCCCGAATGGACCCACTCAAATACCTGTTCAAAAAGCCAGTAGAATTTCCTGTTGGACCATGATGCTGTCCGAATTCGATATCAGATATGTCACTTCTAAATCTCTTAAAGGAATAGCCGTTGCTGAATACCTAGCTGACCTTGCTATAGAATCTGAGAAGAAAGGGGAGTTCAAGTTTTCCGATGAAGGGGTAATGGAGTTAAAGGAGGATCTGTGGAAGATGTATTTTGATGGGGTCGCCAACCAATTAGGCTACGGGGTTGGAGTCATTCTAATAGCACCCGATGGAACCCCCACCCCACTGGCCGTCAAACTCACGTATGACTCGACTAATAACACCGCGGAGTACGAAGCATGCATAAATGGGATGGAAGCAGCCTTAGCCCTAAAAGTTGGAAGGATCGATGTCTTCGAGGACTCTAACTTGATCATATCCCAAGTGCGAGGTGATTGGAGGGTAAAGCATAAGAAGTTGAGGCCTTACCATGACTACCTAGAGAGCCTAAAAGTACAGTTCAAAGAAATGTCATTCCACTACCTTCCCCGTAAAGAGAACCAGTTGGCCGATTCCCTAGCGACCTTGGCCTCAATGATACAAATCCCTACGGGAGTCACCATGATACCATTGTCCATAGAAATAAGAAACCAACCTTCATTCGAGATGATCGCAATGATAGAGGAGGAAAATGAGTTGCCTTGGTACACGGATGTTTGGAATTTCATTAAGAAAGGAGAATACCCCGAGGGAGCTTCAGAGAAGGATAGAAAGGCGATCCGAAGGTTCTCCGTCCAATTTGTAATTTATGCGGATAAGCTATGGAAGAAATCCTACACCGGGTATAATCTGGAGTGTTTGTATGGGAGAGAAGCTAAGAGAATGATGGAGAAAATACACGAAGGAGTATATGGGCCCCATATGAATGGGCACATGCTAGCAAAGAAGATCATCCGACAGGGGTACTACTGGACGACTTTGGATAAAGACTGCTGTGATTATGTCAGAAGGTGTCATAAATGCCAAATCCATGTAAATCTAATGCACACCCCGCCATCGCAGCTCTATAGTATGACCATGCCATGGCCTTTTTCTGTGTGGGGAATCGATATCATTGGTGAGATAGTCCCAAAAGCCTCCAATGGGCACCGATACATAATCATGGTAATTGATTATTTTACCAAATGGGTAGAAGCGGCCTCGTATGCGACTTTGAAAGCTAAAGATGTGGTGAGTTTCATTGAGAAGAACATAATCTGCAGATATGGTGTCCCGAATGAATTCATCTCCGACCATTCCAAGGAGAGGTCATCTCGCTCTTGGAGAAGTATAAGATCACTCGCCACCAGTCATCTCCATATAGGCCACAAACAAACGGAGCAGTGGAAGTAGCAAATAAGAATGTCAAGGCGATCTAGGGGAAAACAACGGATACGTATAAGGATTGACATGAGAAGCTGCCATTTGCACTGTGGGGGGTACCGAACATCCATAAGGACTTCTACGGGATGGAGGCGGTTCTTCCAATTGTGGTGGAGATACCCTCTCTCAAGGTCTTGGCTGAATGCGAAGTAATCAAATTAGAATGGATGAGGGGAAGGTTTGAAGAACTAATGTTGCTTGATGAGAAGAGGTTGACTACGATAAACCACACTCGTGAATATCAAAAGAGGATAGCTCGTGCTTTCAACAAAAAGGTTCACCCAAGGAAGCTTGCTGAGGGTGACCTGGTCCTTAAAGAACTGAAATTGCCTGTTTATGACCCTAGAGGAAAATTCAAACCCAACTGGGTCAGGCCGTACATCATTAAGACTCTCCTCTCTAGAGGGGCGGCCTATCTCATGGACCTAGATGGGGTTGAGTTCAAACAACCAATCAACCTCAATCTCCTCAAAAAATACTTTGCTTGAGACCGCTTCTTTCAAAACCTCCTACCTCGATGAACTACGCTCGACCTGATTCCCACTAGGGGATACGTAGGCGGGATCTCAAAAGCCTTCGGTCCATTCAAAAAAAAAAAAAAAGCCCACGCCAAACTAGGGGCAAACTCCTGTTTGCAATCACTTCAGAGCCCCATAACTAAGGGCAAACTTCGTTTGACAAACTGAAGTAACCAGATAATGTCTAAACCCATCTCTTGATCTCCTGGTCAACAAAATTATAAAAGAACAAATGAGGATTCATGGTATAGGATGATTAAAGCTTCAAGCAAGGATTCAAAAAAGCTGGAAAGAGATTTTGAAAGGAGGATTTTCATAACTTAAAGACAAACTGAAAGTGTGAATACATTGATTAAACATGCTAGAGCACGCCTTTTTTTTCTTAAACATAAAAACATTTTCTGGAAACGAAAGAAGAACATCACATTTTATAAAAAATAAATCTTTGCCTTATCTTGCTTTTATCTATGAATGTCTATGAAGTCAATCTCTCAACTAGGGTCTGAATCTGCGAGAGGTACTCAGTAGTAGGAACGATCGAAGCAAGAATCCTCCAAAAGGGAGCAGCTACCCTGTCATGCCAAGCCTTAATAAAAGCCCTCATAGTAGAGGAACGTATGATCGAGCTCCTCGTGAAATCCACAACAATATCTTCGGTAACATCCTGAACTAATCCAAACTGACGGACTACCCGGCCAGGAATGTAGAAAGTAGTAACATGTAAACCAGGCAACCAGATACCGCGCTTCCCGGGAAGCCGCACTACAACAGAGCGGTAAGTCCAATCTGGGCAAAACCAGCAAATATCACCGGGAGAAGGGTTTTTGAGCCAATTAAGCCACGTGTTATCTAAGCGGAACAAATGGTGAACCTTAATGCGATCGTAGGGAAGAGACCCACGAAGGTGTGAAGGATGCACGAAGAGATCCAAGCGCTCCATGAGCCAAATCTGCAGGACAAAGGGGGCTCCCATAGATAACATGGCCCCGGTGGCATAAGCCCGATCCAAACCTATCAAGGTCTCGCCAAGAACTAGCATGACTACACTCTTCATCTCCCGCAGACCACAGGCAATGGGTATGAGAATGTCGGAAGATGATTGGAAGAAGAACTAAGATAGCATGGCAATCGATAGTGCACTACGCTGGATAATCTGATATCCGTCGTCATAAGGATCCCCCATGGGGGCATACACGGAGGAAAGTCACTCAAAGTCAATCTTCCTATCACATATAAAAGAGCTCGCAACATTACGGGATATGTGGAGTAGGGTGGTTGGTATGGAGAATAGTGCTAAATTCCTCAAATAAAGGGCAGACCTCATGGGAACCAAAGCAGAAGACATGAAGGGAGGGATCCTAGCTTTGAATCGCAGCTCGAAGCAAGCCTTCATTCAGAAACATTCAGCAGAAGGAGAGGAGATTGTTTAGTCTGAAACACTCAAAATTTAGCTTGTCAATACCAAAGAGGGTATCCATCCATGGAAAAAGAATTTGGGAGCTAATGGGGGCCATTTGGAAGAGGAGAGAATGAAAGAAGAAAGTGTTTTGCGGAGTTTTGAAGAGAGAAGGGTATAAATAGAAGTGGATCTGCCTAGAGTACAGGGCGGCATTCAATAAAGTGGAACGGCACTCAAGAAAGTGCCGCGCGACAGTCCATGAATGCCATTACGGCAATAACTACTGCAGCGGCAATAACTGCTGCAGCGACAATCACTGAGTGCCGCAGAGGCCTAATTGAGTGTCGTTTGGAGTTTCATTTTGGTCAGAACCTGTTTGTAACCATTTCAGCCCACCTACAAATAGAAAACTGGATATAAACAATAAAGCGTGCCCATCATGCAGCACGTGCAACAAGACCAAGCTATGGTCACATTCATTCATTCACTCATTCATTCATATAAGGAAATAATAAAAGCAATGACATTCGAAGAAGTCGTAAAAAGTGCTAATAAAATGACCAAACCATGGTTGTCACAAGAAGTAAAAGAAAAAGAAATAAAGAAAAAGCAGTAAATAATGAAGTGCAAAACCAAGCCATGATCACGATATAAAAGTATGCAGGAAATAAAGTCTGTGCGAGTGCCTATCCTACCCCGGCTATCCAATAGCCATCATCAAAATAAAGTGTTTGAATATATACAGTCATCCAAATGTCTGCATGATCTCTCCAAAACATTCAAAAAATAAAAAAGATAATATGTGTGGTCAACCCCGGCCCCGGCCTCGAGTCTGACGGGTCACACGTCTGAGGGGCTCCTCCTCTGACTCTATCCCGCTCCCGCCACCTCGGCCTCTACCTCTGCCTCCACTGCTGCCCTTGTCGCCACCTCTGCCTCATCCCGCACCTCCAGGGGCACCGCTATCTCCAGGGATATCGCTCAGGGGTATGGCGAACTGTTGGAGCCGCTACTGAAGCTGCCCCACCTGCTAGGACAGGACTCTGATCTCCTCCGTCTGAAAGAAGAGAGGATGAATCCGGAAAATGTTGAAAGAACAAATAAGATACTGAGAATAAAAGAATAAAGAGTATACCTGGGCCCTCAGCTGAGCCGCGGCAGTCGCCTGAGCTCCTTTAGCCTAAAAATAAGAACCGAGAATAAAGATTAGTAAAGTGAGAGACAATCAAAGTCAATGTGAAAGGCGAGGATAAGTTTCTTACCATCCACTCTCACCTGAGGACCCACTGCCGCATACTGTGGGCATACGTCAAGCCCTCCTCCGCATAAGCACGTGGGACGATGTCGTAATGAGGAGGAATAGTAGGGGCGCCCTGAGAGAGCTGGGGAATCGTTGTCGAGAATTGCTTGCCAAACGAGACAGTCGACATGGTTCAATCCCACTCAGGTAAGGCAGGAGGACAAGCAGCAACAGGAACAGGCTGCAAACAAAGAATAAAACGTAAATAAATAATGAAAGAGAGAGCTCAGAAAAGGATAAGGAAATAACATGCTCACCCGAGTCACTTCCATCAGAGGGAAGTTCGGCATCAGCTTAGCAGCGCAGAAAGCTGCGTATCCCAGGGGAAGGGGTCCACAAAGTCACAGATGCCCAAGCCAATCAGAGCAGATGTAAACGCACTACCCTAAAGCGTGTCCGTGGCTCTCATAGAATCTGGAGGAGGGTGTGGCACAAAGAATCCGGGAGCCCCCAGAGACTGCCTAGTCACCCTCTCTCCCAAATACCACGCCTGGGCTTCTAGACCATCTAGTAGACGTCTCATTGGATCGTACCCAGCCAACTGCCGAATCCCTATGGGAGCGTCAGGAAGCACCCTAAGCCATGGCTGCCAGAAAACGTGGTGTTCCCTCAGGTTCGTCAGGATGTTCTTGAACGAGATAAAATCGTGGGCCCCAGTCTTCCGCCCGACTCTATCCTTCACCCATTTCAGCCCCTGGGGCATGATGAGGGCGTCAACATCGCGTGTCTCAGGGGACATCATGCGAAGATACTCGTAGAACCAAATTTGTAATAAAAAGGAGAAAAAGAGGAGGCATGAGTCTCACAGTTTAAATAATTTCTGGGAGTGTAATAAATAGTAAAAAAAAGAAGAGGGTATACCTCCCACGCTCTCCAGAAGCCATCGGTGGAAGGTGGCCTGTCCCGGGAAATCTCGCCCGTATGCTTCTACAGGATAGCTAATCCTGCACCAGCCCAGTCAAACTCGTCAATCTGATCCAGGTGCTCCAGAGACGCTACTAGGTAAAGAAAGACCCGGTCGCCCTTAGTGCTCAAACAGAGAGCACCCCAGCATATACATAAGAAAGCCCCGGGTCATCTGCTCGTCAGTGAAGGCCTGTCGACCCCTAAACGTATCCATAAATCATCTGGCTGTGACCAAGGACTCCTCCAGGACCATTCTTAGTATTGGCTCCACCTGGTCCCACTCCGTGTCCACAAGATACTGCAGACGCTCCCCTCCGAAGGGGATCCCTGTAATCATTGAGAAGTCGAGTGGGGTCAGGGTCATCTCCCTAAAATCAAAGTGGAACGTGTTGGTGGTGTCCCACCAATGCTCTGCTAAAGCATGTATCTGTCGAAGATCGTTCGAGCTCTTCGTTAAGAGCTTGACGAAATCTCCGGAGCCAGCAGCAGTAATAAGACCCTTCATCGTCTGATTCAGCTCCCCGAACCACTTAAAGTCATGGGCCAAACTCCCGTGCCCTTTCAGCACGTCGGGCAGAAGCTGCAAAAGTTGAAGAAATTTAATATCAGCGAAAGAAATTAAAATGGAAAGAATGGAACAAAGTAAGTATGAATAAAAGGTAAACAATCCAAACATGTCATTCGTATTTCTGAAAGGGTTTTTATTGTTATACACTCGTAAGATTTGACAAAAAGGAATAAAAGGGAATGAATAAAGGATATGAGTAGTTGAAACAATCTAAACATGGTATTCATATTTCTGAAAGGGTTTTTATTGTTATACACTCGTAAGATTTGACAAAAAGGAATAAAAAGTAATGAATAAAGGATATGAGTAGTTGAAACAATCTAAACATGGTATTCATATTTCTGAAAGAAGTTCCCATATGTTCGTAAGGTCTAAAAATAGGAATAAAGGGAAATGAATAAAATAAAAATCAATGAAAAGAGCAATTGAAGCAGTCAGGGGATTCCTTTTTTTGTAAAACTTGGTATTTATATTCATGAGAAAATGTATAAATTTTGTTTTATTGGCATACATCGCACCCATGTGGATACGAGAGGGAAATAAAGAAATAATGAATAAAAAAAAAAGAGGCCGCAGGCGATGCTCGAAAGCTTCATAAGCATAAACAATCGCGATTATGGGGGATGAGTGAAGTTAAATTCATAGACTTTTTGAGAAAGAAGCAATAAAATAAGTTGAAGTTTAACATAGTATGCATGAAACACTTTGAAAAGTTCCATAGGGACGAGAATCGCATTATATGGGAAGCATGGGGAGTTTTGTCGTGCACTACTTTCATACAGGATAAAATAAGGTCACTACATTCATTCATGAGGTTTATGAGGAAATAACTGAAATGAGGAGGAACGAGTGAAAGCGCGTATACCTGTCGCTGAAACGCTCGCGCGGACAAGTGCTTGTCTGGGTCCCGAAGCAGGAAGGAAGGATCGGAGAGAGGAGTGGCCGTGTACTTGGACTTCTTCTTGCTCCTCGAGCTGCTAGCCATGACCTGTTAAAGAGAGAGAGAACGAGACGACGATTCCTTTGAAAAAATGAGAAATAACTGAAATAAAGAAAATAAATAAAATAACGAAGCTTGGATCAAAGGAAACTTACCTATGGATCCCTTGTATCAATGCGAGGAAAAGAAGAAAAATCTCCAGAGAGCTTCGGGGTGGAGAGATTGTGAGAAGTGAATGAGAAATGAATTGAAAACCTCTGGTATAAGCCTTCTGCTGCTTAGAATGGCACTCCGAAAACTGTGCGCGGCAGTCTGTGAAAAGTCGTGCGGCACTCACTAAGTGCTGTAACGGCACTACGTGACTGCCGCACGGCAATCACGGACTGCCGTATTTTCAGGCGTGTGCCGCAAGTATGGCGGTTTAAGTACCGCTGATTTCCCCCCCAAAATTTTAAATAAACCCTAAAATTTGAATTCAAACCCCTTGATTTTGCCCACTTTTGGCACTTTCACCACCAAATAATATTTTCGTGATGATTGACCCCTGATTTGGAAATGTGAAGTAAATTTGGGTCTGGTCGACCCCCGATTTTGAAAAAATTATTATTTTTTGAAAAATCAGAGTCTTATGGCTCTTGGCCTTACAAAACTATTACGAAATATATGCTAAGTCTTCTGGTTATAATCAAAAACATTTACAGAGGAAAACTGCTAGTCTTCTCTCTAACTAGCATAACCATAGTCATCTTCGGTGTAATCTTCTTCAATGTTTCCTTCTTGCATAGCTTCAAAACCTGGGTACTCCGCACCTGGATAAGCTGGACATGGGAATGTCCAGCGACATGAACGTCGTCAACTTATGAAAGCTGAGTGAGTAAGTTAAATCAAATGGAACGTATATAGTAAAACACAATAAGAATACATTTACTACCTTTCAACATGTCTTTTAGGATTTTTACATTCTCTCCGTCAAATTATAACTATTAGCGTACCTGACTCCGTATTCGATAGGAATACAAACAGTTCAGGAGACCCATCTAGACGTTCTTAATGCCACTACCATTGATTTCTAACATCCGACGTCATTTACAAACCCAAAGTATCTCTTGCTAACCAAACCATCTTTCATCAACCAATCATCAACCAAAACATCTTTCATCAACCACTTCGTCACAAAGAACCGAAGTGTTAAGGAGTGCAAGAACATCCATTTCATCATGAATAACCAAAAGGAGTCTTCACTAAAAGAATCACCGCTTTGTCACAAAGAACCGAAAGCATTACGGAGTACAAGAACATCCATTTCCTCACGAAGAACCGAAAGGAGTCTTTACTCAAAGAATCACCGCATAGTCACGAAGAACCGAAAGCGTTACGGAGTACAAGAACATCCATTTCATCATGAAGAACCGAAAGGAGTCTTTACTCAAAGAATTACCGCTTCGTTACGAAGAACCGAAAGCGTTACGGAGTACAAGAACATCCATTTCCTCACAAAGAACCGAAAGGAGTCTTTACTCAAAGAATCACCACTTTGTCACGAAGAACCAAAAGCGTTACGGAGTATAAGAACATCCATTTCCTCACGAAGAACCGAAAAGAGTCTTTACTCAAAGAATTAACGTTTCGTCACGAAGAACCGAAAGCGTTACGGAGTACAAGAACATCCATTTCCTCACGAAGAACCGAAAGGAGTCTTTACTCAAAGAATCACCGCATAATCACGAAGAACCGAAAGCGTTAAGGAGTACAAGAACATCCATTTCATCATGAAGAACCGAAAGGAGTCTTTACTCAAAGAATTACCGCTTCGTTACGAAGAACCGAAAGCGTTACGGAATACAAGAACATCCATTTCCTCACGAAGAACCGAAAGGAGTCTTTACTCAAAGAATCACCACTTTGTCACGAAGAACCAAAAGCGTTACGGAGTATAAGAACATCCAATTCCTCACGAAGAACCGAAAGGAGTCTTTACTCAAAGAATTAACGCTTCGTCACGAAGAACCGAAAGCATTACGGAGTACAAGAACATCCATTTCCTCACGAAGAACCGAAAGGAGTCTTTACTCAAAGAATCACCACTTTGTCACGAAGAACCAAAAGCGTTACGGAGTACAAGAACATCCATTTCCTCACGAAGAACCGAAAGGAGTCTTTACTCAAAGAATTAACGTTTCGTCACGAAGAACTGAAAGCGTTACGAAGTACAAGAACATCCATTTCCTCACGAAGAACCGAAAGGACTCTTTACTCAAAGAATCACCGCTTTGTCAGGAAGAACCGAAAGCATTACGGAGTACAAGAACATCCATTTCCTTACGAAGAATCGAAAGGAGTCTTTACTCAAAGAATTACCGCTTCGTCACGAAGAACCGAAAGCGTTACGCGTATCCCTTTCGACATGAAGAACCGAAAGAATACTCAAGAGTCACCACTTCACAACTCAACAACATATCCCTTTTCTTACCCTCCCGGCCCTCGTGGCCTGGTTTACCTATCTAACACTTATCCTTGACATGCACTGCTCCTGATCAAGTACAACTAGTCCGTACGTATCCTGGACCGCATTCGCGTCACTCGTTCCGTAGTTTAGTTTGTTAATTACTTTCATTTACACATACAAGGTTGCATTCCTACGTCCGTTGTTCTATTTTATGTCATAATATACCCATGAAGTCAAAATTAATGTCATCGTTCAGCTTACGGCTTCAATAGTTACTCAAGGAAACTTTTCCCGAAAAAACTTCCTAGAAATCGATTTCTCCCATCACTCGGTTTTTGGCGCAAGATTCTCAAATCCTCTATTTTTATGCAATGTATAATCATTTAAGCTTAGGGTACGTAAATTATATACTCCTATGAGTAGTATAACATGTCTACAGTAGTGTAGATACTCCATATATATATATATCCAAGCATGGGTCTATGTACAACTAATTCAAGCTTATGTTAAGATTTCAAAGCATCATCTTGGTTATACTTGTAAAATACATGCATGGGTTTATTATCATGTCTATAAAACTAACAAAACTACACAGGCCCTTAAGAACAAGCATCATCAATAAACACATCATACAAGTAGTTGAACAATCTGCCAGGAATTAATTTACTGTATCGACTGAATTGATATGATTTATTTGGGCATGATAAATTGATTTGTAAATCAAACTCAAAACTAGAACATTGTATATAATTGGATTATCTTCACGTACAACAAAATCTAGCTTCAATTACATTTTTTAACTACTCAAAATATTTATTTTACTTAGACATTTCTATATTTTCGGACTGCTCTGTCCCAGATTTATAGTACTCCATTGCATGTGCATTTCACCTATGAAGGAGTCATTTTCAGACCAGGCTATAGAAGAGTTATTTGTAAATAAATGAGTTAGATTTCTCCACAAAAAAACCTTACTTATTTATGATTTTTGAGCTGCTCCAAACGTTCATTTTACTAAACTATGTTCTGCTGAAAGTTCCTGTTTCCCAAATTTATAACACTGCATTGTACATGCATTTCACCTATGAAGGATTGATATCTACACTAAGCTATAGAAGAGTTATTTATAGATAAATGAGTTATCTTTCTCCACAAAAAACCTAGCTTAATTCAGATTTCGGAGCTGCTTAAAACACTCATTTTACTAAACTACATTCTGCTGGAGGTTTCTGTTTCTCAGATTTAAAGTACTTTGTTGTATGTACATTTCACCTATGAAAAAGTGATTTTAAGACTGAGCTATAGAAGAGTTATTTGTAGATAAATGAGTTAGCTTTCTCCACAAAAAAACCTAGCTTAATTCAGATTTCAGAGCTACTTAAAACACTCATTTTACTAAACTACATTCTGTTGGAGGTTTCTGTTTCTCAGATTTAAAGTACTTTATTGTATGTACATTTCACCTATGAAGAATTGGTTTTTAGACTGAGCTATAGAAGAGTTATTTGTAGATAAATAAGTTAGATTTCTCCACAAAAAAACCTAGCCTCATTCCCATTTTTGAACTGCTCAAAATGTTCATTTTACTAAACAACATTCTGTTGGAAGTTTCAGCTTCCCAGATTTGAAATTTTGTCTTGCATGTTGCATAGAACCTCAAAATACAACATCAAACACTTGCAAAATATTACTACATACTATATAGGTTCTAAAGTGAGTTAGAATACTCACTAAATCTTGCAATTGAGCTTGGGCTTTGGATTTGAGCTTAGGAAGCTTGAACACAAGCTTCAATGGTGAAAGCTCCTTGTTCTTCTCCTTCTAACTTCTTTTATCTCACCATGGATTTCATCTCCTAGCTCTCTCTAACTCTATATGCAGATTATAGATTATCAAAAAGTATCATGCAACTGTATATGAATGTTTATATAGAGGTGGTGTAGTGATAAGTGTCTCCATGCATGTGCTAGTGTACACATGTATGGACAAGTGTCCTTGTACAAGACAAGTGGCTTGGGTGTGGATGGCATGTGGAGGAGGTATTGCATGGGCTGCAATGTGGCCAGCCATGTGGGGCCCACCTTAAGTTTTGTGCCACTTCTCGATTTACGTGCAACCGAGTATTATTTCTAATGTCCGGGTACAGGTACGGAATTAGTTTAAGTCTTATTACGATCGAGCCAGTGCGGTGCTTACAGTCTAATTACTAACACTATAACACGTCAATATCATCACGTAATTAAAATAATATAAAGTTAGATAGTCGAATGCCAAAAAATTCGAAAACTAATATTATTAAAGAAAAGAAAATTACAGGTATTACATCTACGTCGATCCTCTGGTTGAGAGTGTAACGGATTTACGTTCTTGGTTTTCGCAACAGATTTGCGTCAACCCTCGTTTTGAGAATATAATAGATTTATATTCTCGGTCTTCGTAACAGATTTACATCGATCCTCTGCTTGAGAGTGTCACAGATTAACATTCTCAGTTTTTGCAACAGATTTACATCAACTCTCATTTTGAGAATATAATAGATTCATATTCTCGGTTTTCGCAACAGATTTCCGTCGACCCTCATTTTGAGAGTGTAATGAATTTACATTCTCAATTTTTGCAACAGATTTGTGTTGACCCTCTGGTTGAGAGTGTAACTGATTTACATTCTCGATTTTCACAACAGATTTGCGTCAACTCTCATTTTGATAATATAACAGATTTATATTCTCGGTCTTCGTAACAGATTTACGTCGACCATCTGGTTGAGAGTGTAACGGATTTACATTCTCGATTTTTGCAACAGATTTACGTCAATCCTCGTTTTGAGAATATAACAGATTTATATTCTCGGTCTTCGTAACAGATTTACGTCGATCCTCTGGTTGAGAGTGTAACGGATTTACATTCTCGATTTTTGCAACAAATTTGCGTCAACCCTCGATTTTCAGTCGAAAGCATCTTCTTAGCCCCGGCGACAGACTTTGCATCCGTCAAAATCTCTAACCAAGGCATCATGTAATGTGTGTCATATGTAGAGAAGACATGATATAGAGTGAGCATGGCATTTGCATAATCAAATCTATTCAAAGAAAATCATTGCATAACATGCGCATCACGACAGGATAAGTGTATCCATCTGTATGACTACTTACGCTTGTGTGTGTTTGACCCTTGCCCGAACTACGTCTTTGTCTGATTCCTGAATGGATACGTATGCAGCTCATCATCGAGCACGACCAGCGTGAACCATTGCCGTGTGCATGTCCTCTTTTTGCAACGCATTTTGTTTTTACCTAAATCCGACGGTTTGGTCAAAGGCTTGCCTTCACACAGGCTTAGGCATTCATTTGTGACACGCATTGCTCTACAAACTCGGTCGAAGAGGGGCAAACTGTAGACACTCCAATTTTGACCAAACGTCGAATTAAGGGAAGTACAACCTCTAAGATCCGATGATGACAAGCGTCAGATTAATCTAGGACTTCCAAAGATGATTCAAACTCATCCGAAAGCTTTTGCAATTCAAAAACAAAAAGGAAAAAGAAAGAAAAGGAAAGACAGAAGAAAATGGCGTACAGTGATCTATGCGGTAGTCACGGGTTGCCGTACGGCAGTCCATGGAGTGCCGCGCGGCATTCTGTGAGTGCCGTTAATTCCAGAAAATGCCGCGAAAAAAATGAAATTTTCAAAATTGGACGGCAGTCCGTAAAACTTCTTCGGCAGTCATTGAATGTCGTTACGACATTCACTGAATGTCGTTCTGGCACACACTGAGTGCCGCAACGGCACTACTTAAATGTCGCCTTTTTGTAATAGCTAGTTGTAAAATAGCACACTTTGTACCTTCAAGAAAGGACATCTGGGGTTAGGGTTTTGTCCCTGAAATGGCTGGAATACCCCTCCAAAATCTGCCTATATAAGGAAGGTGTATATCTTACTACAAAAGGACTTGGAATATTATAATGTTAGGATCCCAATATTGATTCTCCTTCACAATTTTCCAAATTAAGAGAGTAATAGAGAGACTTGTTTGGAAGAGTTAGAAGAAGAGTTTGATCATTACTTGGAAGGCCTTGAAGAAACTAAGAAGTTGAGGATACTTAGAGGTAAAACTCTTAACTAATTAGTTTATTTAGTAGTTCAACCACAACATTTAGATACTTAGGATCTTTTACACATTTTCAAAACTTCTCTTCCCACCTTATTTCATCACACACCATATATATTGTGATTGAACGTTCATCTCATTAGTTTGGATCAAAGTAAGTTTAGTGTTTGAAGCTTAAAATAAATCTTGAAATAGAACCTTTGTCTTTTTTTTGCTTGTGTTTGTTTAGATTCATGAGAATTTCAATGTCTTATTTGAATCTTAGCATTCAAAACCCAATATTCTCATGAACTTATGATTTATGAGAGGATTGAGGTTGATTTTAGTATATGGAGTCAATGAGTCCAAACTTCATCTATAGTTTGAACTCATTACTTTGAGGTTTTATGAAGTCTCTTATACTTCATTGAAATCCACAAGTTTAAATGTCTTTAGTCTCCAATGACCATCAAATGGTAGGAGAAATAATTTGAATCTAAGCCTATCTTCATGGTTTAGGTTCCTTGTCTTGAGGTTTTATGAAGTTTCTTCATACTTCATTAAAATCCATGAGTTTAAGAGTCCTTAGTCTCCAATGACCATCAAATTGTAGGAGAAATAATTTGAATCGAAGCCTATCTTCATGGTTTAGGTCCCTTGTATTGAGGTTTTATGAAGCTTCTTCATACTTCATTAAAATCCATGAGTTTTAAGAGTCCTTAGTCTCAAATGACCATCAAATGGTAGGAGAAATAATTTAGCTTAAGTCCATCTCTAGGGCATAGGCTAATCCTTTTCTTAAAGTCATGTGAAGTTCTTCATACTTCACTAAGACCTACATGTTTGTGTGTCCTTAGTATTCAATGACCATCAAGTGGTAGAAGAAATGGTTTAGCTTAAGCCCAACTTCATGGTTTAATAGTTGGGGTTGACAAAGAAAGTTGAACTTGAACAAATGGTGCAGTGAATTCAATAACCATCTTTGATCAAGGATTTTTAGCTCGAAATCAGACCATTGGAACTGAATGAAGCCACTTGGAGAGTGTCAATAACACAAAGTTTTACCACTGCAATTTTTGCTTTTATTAGATTTCATGTTTAGAATGGTTTGGTCATGAGTTTTGTGAGTTAACAATACTATGTCCAGAATTCCAGAACAGCAACACCCTTTTAAAACTAGTAAATCAGAGTCCTAACCAAGTATTTTCAACTTCAAATAAATTTTTCTATGAGGTTTAATGTGTTAGGAAGATACCCTGAAAAGATCAAAGTGTTTCTGATTTTTTTACTATTTTTAGAAAATCATACAAGATCTCTGGACAGAGAGTTGGAATTATCCGAGTGACGTCTAGTTTTTGCCCATTTTCCAGAGATCTATCCATTCAAATCTTGATTTTCTTTTTGGGTTAGAAACTAGACTCATAGAGGCATAATATACTCAAAAATCATCAAGATCCAACCATCGAAAGCATGCTTTCTATTTTTTTGAAGTTCAGGTATGCTCTCTGGAATTTCCAGAATGTAGTGACAGATTTAATCAACTTTGTAAATAAAGGTTCAAATGATCTTTTCTTAACCTAGTGTTCATACTATGCTTTAATAATGATTGAGTAAGCTTAAAACAAGAAGCTAAATGATCCAAATCAATGAAAATTTTATAATTTACTCTTGTTCATGTATACATTCATCCATGTGGCTTGATGTTTCTAATTAGGAATTGTTCGCTTTAGATTTAATTACACTTGACAGATTTAAGCTAGAAGTCTAGTATTGTTATTCAAGATCCAACTTTATATCTTGTATATTATGTGCACTAACCTCTATTTTGTAGCGCTATTGAAGTACGATTTCTCAACCCCTCTCTAGTTTATTGTATTCTTTGATTTTAATTGATTTTCGACTTCAGGCACGACACCTTAGAATTAGGACTTGCTTTACTTGTATATATGGATTAGAGACTCTTTTCTTAGGTTTTATCTATTTGCATGAATTTGCATGCTTAAATATTCACGGCTGGATCCCGGGTAAGTTCTCTAGCTCCCTATTTGCATATCATATTGCTTGCTAATTGAATTACGTGGCTTTTGAACGATATTTTATCACTTGCAATCTTACACCCTTTAGACATGCTTTTGTAATGTATATTTATACTCTTTTGCACATCAAGAACTATTGATAGAAGTAATGCTAAATTTACGAGTGATGTTGACTTGAGTGGGAGGATCATAAGATTCAAATACAATACTTGTGAGTAAAGGTGAGTTGTTAACCACTTTAAGAACCACCTATGATGAACAAGTCAATATACTGTCTGCATCTTGTAAATTTAGAATGATATTGATGATAAACCTTACTTACTTTATCTCATCTTGCATTCACATGCTAACTATTTGGTATGATGTCATCTAGAGTATGAAAAATGATCAATGGAAGACATCATATGTATGCCCTAGTACCTTCTATTTTGGTGGAAGAAGAGCTTATTAAGATACATGGTATTATTTGTTCCTTGAATTTTGAAGCTATATTAGGGGAAAGCAGTGAGATATAAAGGAAAGCATACTCAAGGAAATTAGAATTTTGTTCCAATAAAGATGGTCATTTGGTTTTTTAGCTAATTATTTACTACATGGATCTCTTTAAATGGTGGTTAAAGTTTCACAATTTCGTTAGGTTCGACAAAGAATGTTGTTAATACTTGAACATAACTTGAGATGAATGGGAGTAATTAGATGTACAAAATCTTTTACTTACTGCAAATATCTTAAATTTGTAAATATGAATGACTTATTTGATTTTATCAAATTTTTGAAATAGAGATTTTGAGTGAATTCTTCCATGTCATTTGACGTAGAAATTACAAAAAGACGTCTTAAAAAGACATTAAGTTTGTCTCATGAGCAGATTTTGGAGACATTTAGCATAAATGAATGTACTATTGATCTCAATAGTTGGACAATACTTGTAAACAAGAAAACGGACCTTTTGTGATGAAAGTTTTTATGACAGATTAAAATCCATCACAAAAAATGCTTTTTGCGACGGATTCTGTGACAGAAATATATCCGACACAAATAATATTTTATTCGTGACAGAAACGTACCTATCCAATACAAATAATTTTTATTCGTGACGGACAAATACCTATCTGACACAAATACATTTGTATTCATGATGAATATATCCCTATCCGACACAAATAATGTTTTATTGTGGCATTTGTAAATAAACACTACAACAAAAATTTCCTCAAAATTTCCCCTCTTTTAACATTTTCCTTCTTAACAAATTAGCCCTAACATTTCCCCCTAACTAGTCGCGTCGTTCTGTGTCTGCTGTGAGACCTTCACATTTTCTCTCTCTGCTATAAGACCTTCAAGTATTACCAATCTGCTCTCTCTCTCTCTCTCTCTCTCTCTCTCTCTCTCTCTCTCTCAACCAGAGGCCTCATCACTGTGAGACCTTCAGTATTGTCGGTTGTTCAATGTCTCGATCTGTGAGACATTCATTACTGTGAAACCTTCATTAATGAGCTTAAAGTATTGACAAAAATGAAGTCGGCAAAGGGCAAAGAAGTCACTGAAAAAGGGCCATCTAAGCATTCTGTCTCTCTCTCTCTCTCTCTCTCTCTCTCTCTCTCTCTCTCTCTCTCTCTCTTACACACACACACATACACACATTATCACATCGGCATCCTCAAATTGTTCTTTTTCATAGTGGATGATAAAGGAAAATCACTACAAAGCCCTAGCTTTTTTTGCTCTTAATTTGACCTTATCAATCTCTATTTCTATACACTGAACAATCAAACTTTGTGGTGGTATGTTTTCATTTTGGCTAATGCTAATGCCAAAGCATGAAGTGCTAATGCCAAAGCAATCCATTAGAAATTTCTAACACTTAAAGTATAACCGTTATAAATTTAACCGTTAGAAATTTCTAACAGTTTGCTTGGCATTAGCATATGTAGCTTTGGCATTTGCATTAGCCTTTCATTTATTCTATATATACATATATATATATATATATGGGAATTAAGTTCGTGAGATATAGATATTACTACCAGCATTGAGTTTTCTTTTGATGATTTGTATGGACCACAATTTGTGTAAATTATGTTTGAAGATTGATATGAGTGAGTATTATTAACTAGTTTCTAATTTTAGAATTGGTTAATTTCACTCTGTTTGGCATATCTGACATAATTCTAAGGAGTACTAAAATGAAAATTGGTGTGTGCGTTTAATGTAATTGCAAAGATATGCTGTGACTTGTATAATTGTTTTAGTATATTGTCTCTTCTACAAATTTGAATTGTAGCTTTCAACTGTTAAGTTAAAATTTTATGAAAATTGACACGACTAAATAGTTGTGTGCTCTTGTGCAACACCCAAGTGTAGGTGATCGTGCAAGTAATACTGGATAAGTCCAGGTCAATCCCACAGGGAAGGAATAGGAAGAATATCTACGAAGTTATAACCTAAAGAAAAGGAAATAAAAATGAAGGATTGGAGGTTCTAATGAATCCTAATTAATTAAAGTAAACTAACTAATAAACTAAAGTATAAAGAAACATAACTAATTAAATAGATAAACTAAAGGAGTTGGAAACACGTGAATCCACATTAATCCTAACCATCTACCATGCATACTCACTAATGTTCTATGGAGTTTATTCCTCTTCAGTATTCCGTATTTTTCTAAAGATATAGAATCAATAGCCCTTTCATGACCGGGACTACATCATCACAAATGATTTAAAATACATAGAAGACGGTTTAAAACAATGGTTATTACTTGCACTCTGAATGGTGTTAGCATTCAAAGTGGTTTTCAAAAGTCATTGAAGAAAAGGCCTTAAGGCTTTAAGTTCTAAAAACTGTTGTGACAAACTGAGCTTATAGGGACAATTTGATGACAGATTTCTAAAACAGAAAGTCATGGAATACTTAAAAGAATCATCTCAAGATTTAACATGTTCGATCGATTGAAGCGCTCTCGATCAATCGGACTGCATCATCCTTCAATCGATCGAAATGTCTTCGATCGCTTGACTATGGCTGGTTCGATCGATCGAAAGATCTTCGATCAATCGAGCCCAAGTTTTCTAAAGATTGCATGGAAGAGGCTGGGAATCAATGTTTCATCACATATTCCCAACGTCTAAACTACGAAAACATAATAAAACTAATGCAGGAATAGAAAACTAGAGTAATCATTAACATCTAAAGCAATAAACAATGAAACAAAGAAAAGGAAAAGAAAAACCTGGAATAATCTGAATAAAACTTGTAATAAACATATAACCAACTTGAATCTTCAATGTAACAATGAAAAAGAGGAAGAAAGTGATGAATCTAACCTAATCTACTCCTAATCTAACCCTAAAACTACCCTAAACTGCTGTTTTTCGCGTTCTGGAGCGTCCCCCTTTCGTCTGGCGTCAAAACGACGTATATATAGGGTTCCCGCAGAGTTTACGCAACTTTTGGATGATTAAAAAGTTCGATCGATCGAGCTCAGTTCGATCGATCGAAGGTTCGATCGATTGAACTCTTCTTCAATCGCTTGAACTCTCTGATTTTAACAGCTCTGCGCACCGATGGGAGAATGGCCATAACTTTTCACTCGGACCTCGGATTGACCTCCCGTTTGCGGCCACGCGACCGTAACTTGAAGATCTACATTTTATATCTCTGGGAAAATCTTCCAAATCTGAATTCTTCATTGTCAAAATTGGCGTTTTCTCAGCTGCTTATGTTGTTCTATCCACCAGAATCACTTTTCTTTAGCTCCACTTCATTGATTTGCATCCTAATACCTATAAAACAATGCAAAAACATATGGTTTAGCATTAATACAATAAAAATAACATTGTTATTAGAATGCACCTAAATGTAGGGACTTTGGGGATAAAAGTATGCATAAAAGACCATATAATACACTATGAACATGCACTTTTCACCTCGAATCACACCCCCCAACTAGCTCGTTGCTAGTCCCTAGCAATGAAGTGAACTACAACAGTGTTTATTTAACTCTAAAAATGAAAACAAAATAAATTAAAATCCTAACTCACTTTCGCAGGAATCGCGATTGTATTTAGCACATGCAACAAGCCTTTAAACCTCTAGGTTGCCCCTAGTGGACGAGTGTTGTCTCGTGAGGGTTTGCAGTGAATCTACCCACAAAATTCATGTTTATAGTAATGGTTCTAGTTTAAATGTTTTCAAGAAATTTTCCTCTCATTAACAATGTGGTTAAGCTCAACAGTCTTATGAAACTCTCTAGTATGCCATAGCCATGCAACACACATTATAGTTAATCTACTATCAAAGTCATTAGAATGTTCCATACCTATTAATCTTCAAGTGTGTGTGTGAATGGACAACCAAAATACAAAACTTTAATTTCAAAGCTTGCATAACCTAAGACACTATCAAGACGTTCATTTTGACTCAACTCTCACTGGGATTACACTCTTAAGATGAAATCACTCTGAATTAGGTGTAATAATTATCACTCATGATATGGAAGCTGTAAAGAGTAATTGTAAATGGAATCTAATGCTTCTCATATCTAAATAGAAAAACGGACATTTTAGTGCATAAAGTCTCATGAAAGGATACCTTTCACTAGAAGAGCGAGATACCGCGGATAACTCTCTCATTACCTTAACTTCAAATCCAATTTACTTAAAATCATCAGGACTTTGAAAAAAAGGTGTTAGATTAAGAAGAAAAAGGCTTGTGATATTCAATTGGGTCAAAGGATGTGATTGGAATGTCTACTATAACTTTTCAAACTTCCCACATCTCCAATCTTTCTCTTCTTCTTTTCTTTTATTTATTTTTTTCACACTCTTCTTTTCATTCCTTTTTTTTTCTTTTGTAACAACCATTGGCATTTTTTTTTCTTTTTCTTCTCATGCTTTTCTTTTTTTCTTTCATTTTTCCTTTGCCAACTTTCTCTTATTCACACTAACATACTTCTTGTTAACGCAACACATCCCAATCACACCTAAATAAAGAACTGATGCTTGAACTCCTAATTTGGAGTTTGGTATAGACTTTTAGGATTATGAAGACAAAGCGATTATAATAAGCTCAAAAGGTGAAGTAAAGGAATAGCATAGAGGTAGGCCAAGGCTGTATTATCCATGTATGGTCAAAAGATGGCCTAAATCATCTTCTAAGTTCATAGGATTATTCATTTCAGTAAATTCAAGAGCTCTAAAGTTGGTAAATCCTGAACGTTCTCTTTTAGTGATCAGTCAAAATGAAGAAGAAAAATGAGACTTTCAACGAATTAATACGCTTTTTTAAAAAGTAAGAGTAATTTTATAAAACCCTCAAAAACAAAGAATGGTACAAAAGCTCACTTGGGTTATTAGTCTCCACTACAGTCTTTCAAGACACTTAAACTATGCTTACTAATCCATTTTAGCTAAGTACAAGGTTGTCACAACGTGCTCAAAGTTGTTTGAAGATTAAAAAGCATAAAATATACTATAACTAAGATAGTAAACAAACTACCATAGTGTATCACATACTAATAACATATAGAAAATAACACTAATGCATCATAACTGACTACATTAACTATGAGAGAAATACAAGAACCATTAAAAATTTCAAAATTTTTGCAATTTTGATTTACTGAGTCATGTTGCTAAGCAGGTATATTGACACGAAACCATAAAAAGAAATAAACGAGGCATGCAATGACTCACTCCCCCCAACTAAAACTAAACATTGTCCCCAATGTTCTAAACTATGCACATGGACATGTAAAGTAAAGCGAGAGAAGGAAGGATGTTACCTCGAGGCGTTTATAATCCAGATTTTTTTTTTCAAGTTACCTACAAAATCATTAGTAGCAACAAGGAAAACTAGAGAATATAATACAACTACTCAGCAAATAAATTCGGTTCATCAAGATTTTTATCATAAATCAATAACCGAAATTTTTGAGGATCCTCCCAATGAAATAATTTAACAGTGAGAAGAATGTTGGGATCCTCATAAAATTGCAACTCCCCCCAACTAATGTCAGGCTCAAGGTCAGAGGAGATGATGCAAAACCTATGGCTTCCAAATTTTTTTGGGACAGTTATAAAAGGAATACCACACTTTTTAGGAATTATATGCAAGAAACGATCTTTGGTGTTGGTATTTCCTATAACAGCCTCTATTTTAATACTAAAAATAGGGGGAGGCCATGGTTCAATAAAAGGGGCAGGGTCGAAGTGATGTTCTAATGAAGCTTCACCACCCTCCGCTTGTCCTAGAACAGAATCTATGGAGATATAATCATAGGAATTGAATTTCTGTTCTATGCACATGGTTTTGGGCTGGACTTGGATAAAGCTATCTATTTTGGCCTCAATGTCATAATCACTCAAGAAGGTCAAGCAGTCTAGAAGATTGCTAGCTTCTTGTTGAATTTTAAGATCATCTAAAGTGGGCCCAATATTTTCCAAGTCTTCTCTCAAAGAATTTTGAAAGTTAAAATTTTGTGAAGAACATGTGCTAGTATCCTTACCATCCTCTTCCACAACACATTCTGTTTGTTCACGAATGGGGTACACATAACATTCAAGCTCAGGACGAGAGCTTTGATTGATAGCAAGGATAGGTGATGGGCAACTTGGTGACACCACCTCTTCGGTCGAAAGAGGTGAGGGTTCATGAATATCACAAGAATCTAAATCAGATTTAGATTTTTCAATTATGTCCTCTCTAGGGTCACTTTCAAAGGTAGGGGTAGAGTCAACAGGGGACTCTTCCTTTCCTAATTGCGTGCAATCACCTAAACTCTCGTCATCTTTTAAAACCTCATTCTCATCCTTGTAACTCTCCTCACTATATATGTCATCTATTGAGGTGCTCTGGACAAAGAGATTGTGCAGTTTTATCCAGGCAGTGAAGGAGTTGATGTCTGGGGTTGTATGTTGAGGAGAAGATGGTTCTACAACTTCATGCTCAATGGTTTGGTTTTGGAGTTCTTGTTGGGTTATCACTTTCTCAAATGAGTTGTTAGCCTCACTCGGTATGAACCCATCATTGTCCTCTAATTCCATTCCATTGTTAGTGTCTTGAAATTCAGGTTGTAGCGTTGAAGGACTGGTATAGTCTTCTAAAGGTTGGCTATCAAATGCTTGTTGATATCTAGCTCCTAATTTATCAATTGCACTTTCTAGCCTTTTCATTTCACTAAGCAGCAATTCTAACATACCATTATCCTCAACTTGGTTTTTCTCCTCATTATAACTATATGAAGTTTCACCCCATTGTTGTTGGTAATAGTCCCCTTCCCATTGTGTTTGTGTGCAAGACTCCCCAGAAGGAAAGTCTTGGTGCATTTGGTAATCGTGGGAACTACTACTATATCCTATACTATCATTTTGGTTATATCCCCATTGCGATTGATAGAACTCTCCAGGTGGAGGTTCTTGATACGTTTGATAACATGGGGGACTAACACGATGGTTTTCCCATTGTGGTGATTGGTAGCACTCAGGTTGATAATGTGCATCATATGTGGGTGCTTGCCAACTCGGGGTATAGTTCTCATTACCTAATGTGTACCCATTCGTGGTATTTGTGTTGTATGGAGGGTAATATGGATAAGACATGTTTACCCAAAATATTTAAACAA